>CAWUFW010002085.1:0-600000 GCA_963921515.1 Calotriton arnoldi | reverse complement strand
AGCCAGCCGTGATTGCGGGTGCTTCATGTTGTGTGGTCTGTTGCAGGGGCTGGGTTCTCCTCTGAGTAGCTTGTCTGCCCTGGTCCTGGTGGTGGGTTGTGTGGGATGTCCATGGGCTGTTGTAGGGCGTCGGTGTCGAAGGTGTGGTGTTCGTCTCCGGCATCACTGATGGGTTGTCTGTTCTGACCTGCTGGAGGTGTTGTTTGTCCCTCTGCATTGTGAAGGGAGGTGCATGTTGGCATTGTGTTGGCGCCTTGTTCTTGTCGACATGCAGACTGTGTGACAATGTACATTGTGACTGTTTGGGCGGTGGTGGCTATTTGAGTTGGGACAGTGTACATTTGGCCTACATGGCTGATGTGGGGTTGTAGCCGTAGATATGCATCTCACAGTTCCCTGCTCTGTCCAATGTGATTGTTCTGTTTCTGCGCCTGGGCGGACCCAGTTGTGTCCCCTGTTCTGCAGTGTGGGTGTTGCACTTTGTGCCACATTGTCATGGTATGTGCTGTGATTGCTATGTGTGTGTGCTGCAGTGTGCCACGGGGATGGGGGACATGTCCCTGGGTAATTGTGGGTGTGCAGTGTGCTACACCTCGTTGTGCATTTGTGCCATTGTGCCCATCACCCCCGTCCCCCCAGTCCCTGTTGGATCCTCACCTTGTTGATGTTGTGTCAGGTCCTCTCGAGCTGTGTCCGTACTCCCTACTCCTTGCACCGTCTACACACTGATGACTGTGGCCTGGGTTTCCTCCAGCTCCTCCCGTGGCGCAGGACTGCCACCTCCTGTCGCCGTAGCTGCCTTCCTGTTGGCAGCGGGTTTGTACCTGGTTTAGGTTGTCACATCCTGCCGGCGCCTCTTGGCCTCCTGGATTGGCCTCCTCGGCACTCTGACTGCATTCCAGGTGATCTGCTTGTGGGTCAGTTGCTGGTAGTGTTCTGTCACCTCCGTGACGCTGGTCTTGTTTTCCTGCGGTCTGCACCCCGTCTTCCTCTCCCTTTTCTCCTTGGCCTTCCCCGACCCCGTTGTTCCTTGCTGGTGGTCTGTGGGGGTTGTGGGGTTCGCGTTGACCTCTGCGCTGGGTCAGGGTGCATCCATGTTGCTACGTGCTTTGGCTTGTTTCTGTGGTTTTTATGGTGCAATTTCCCGCCAGACGCGTGGGATTTGCAGGCCTGTGGCTGCTTTTCGCTACTTTTTGTACCGCGATTGGCCTCATCGCATTATTTCTCGCGTTTCGCATTTTTTCGGCGTGGCGTTGATTTTCACGCTGACATTTGACGCGTTATCTGGTGACTATCGCATGCTATCTCCTTGTTGTGAATTCCACGTTGACACAGGGTTATTTTCCCGCGATAGGCTGCGATATTGAAAGTTGCGTTACGCTACTCTTGCGGTAGTTATCACACGTTCTTGTGAATATACCCCAGAGTGTATTCCCAGAGACTTAACCTCACTGTAGCTAACCAAGGACATCCCGTCCGAGGCATTTTATGTACAATTTATCAGTTTACATGCTCGAAGAAGCTATGAGAATGACCAAAATGCAATGTAGTACTACCATGAGAGAATCTTCAAATGTATTCTGTAGTAAAACTTTTCTTCTTGCTTGTTCCCCATTGTTGCATATCCTGAGAACCATGTACTTGTGTAGACTATATGAAAGTCTTTGTCTTAGGTCATATAAAAGACGTGTAGTTTTCTGTACCATGGTGCCCCTTGTTCCCCACCTTTATAAGGTAAATCTGTGCCGGATTTCATGTAGAACTGTACTGAGTTCTTTATACTTATGACCTGTATGCTTTTCTGATGAACTTATCAATGGCAAATTCACGTATATTGCATATTCATTTCTCTACATAACATTTCAAATTACAACTCTTGTCTGTCATTCTTATGAGAATGTTCTATCATTGATTATTGAATTTGACCATAATTATAGCAGCCATTGGTCCAATCAGAGAGCACCAAAGTCCGTAGCGGGACTACAACTCTCCCGGTCCTAGCAGTTGGCGTGCTTCATGAGCAGGATCATTTAGGACAAGTTTGCACAGCAACAGTTGCCACCTTTCCCAGAGAAAAATACAGGCGTTCTGTTAACGATTTAGGATTCTGCAAAGGCCGTGACACGATTCTTAAATAGAACCTTATGTGAAATTGTCTGTTTTCATTTTTAGCATAGTATTTCTATCTTAGTTAACTTTATATAACAAAGAGGGCACCTGGACAGAGTATGCGAGCTTACAATAATAAATTGTGAGACACATATCATGAATAATAGCACTTTTGGAATATCAGGATACTGAAACTAAAATATAGAGGGCTACTTTCAGGCCCAGTGAAGTAGGAACAGCCAGGGCACATAGACCCTCAGCAGGTATTTGTGAGAAAACGTCAATAAGGATGAGAGCACACTTAAAGCAAAAATACAGCTCCAACTGCACTGTAAACATATACTCTACAACCCTTCAAAATAAGAATGAGCAAAATGCCAAAGAAATATTGACTGTTAAAGTGGAGAAAGAGCTATCTCGGCTTACCTAAAGAAGCATAACGTGAAGGAGTTGAAAAAACAGCTCTAGGAATCGGAGAGAGCTGTAAATGTGGAGTGGACATTCTGAGAAATATCCCCCTGGAGAACTACATGCTGCAAGCTGTAAACCATATATGGCTGACCAGACATCCCAATGCACGCAGACGAACATGTAAAACTTCCACTAAAGAGGAGATGATGGAGAGATTAGATACAATCCTGGTGGCCATAATGAGTACTATTCACAGTCTATTATAAAAAGTTCAAGATCAAGGCTGAGTTGCCGTTAGTTTGACATTTTTGCCATCAAGGGCCTCTCAAGCAGAACACAGCTCGAGCATTAGCAAGTAAATTACACGATTCGAGGCAACACTTTGCACGGAAGGTCTCGATCATGGTATTTGAAGGAATTGCAAGGAGTCTTTTAGTACACAAGCCTTCAATGGGGTCCAATTCACATCTCTGGTCAATTGCAAGCAGTATTGTTCCATATAGGTTTTGGAGTATTAGTTTCCCATGAACTGCTTTCTAAAGCGGTTCGGGGAAATAGCTCTCTTACTTAACATCAATACTTCTTAGATCATTAACTTTACCCAGAAGGGGCATCTAAGTAAAGAAAAATGTATTGACCAATTGAATTTAGAATTAAAACTGGGCCGCAAATATATATAGGAATACACCTGATCTAGGTTCTGATTGTGTAAATACCACTGGAACTTAGCCTGCTTTGCCAGAAAGATCGTTTTTATCAATATTAATGGTCAATTTGTTCTGTTTACAAAGGTCCTCCAAAACTATGATCTTTCTTTGCAGGCCAACTGGAGTATAACCCAGCAAGATTAAATCATCCGCATTCATTAGGCATGCACTGTTGTAATTTCCCCTTTTCGATGAAAAAGAATGGCTACCTTTAATAGATGCTGGGAAGTCGGCCAAAAAAAGAATGAACAGAAGGGGTGCAAGGACATAGCCTTGCCCTAAACTATTTTCATTAGGGAACTTATTAGTATTAGTCCAAATCCCATTCCTATTCAAACCAGTCAGCACCCAATTATGGGAGTGTAGCTGTTGGATCATTTAAAGGAGGTCCACAGGTATATTCAAGGCCTGGAGTTTTCTCCAGAGAATGTTACGGTCTACCAGGGTAAAACAGAACAAAAGCCCACAAAACAGCAACAGAGCTTACCAGAAGACTCCATCGCTGTTTTCACTAATGACCAAACAATGATCAATCATAGAATATGTGAACAAAATCCCTCCTGTTCCAGAGGTATTCAATTTTCATCAGCAGCCCCGCATGTTAGGCCTTTTAGAAGGACTTTAGCATGCATTTTAGATATCACATGTAGCAGGGAGATCAATCCTTAATTAGAATGTAATAAGCTATCACCTTTTTTAGGGTTGGTTTTAAGATCGCACTGTGCCATGAATCAGGAATTACTCCTTTAATGGTAGCCTATTTAAAAACAAAGGTCTTAAAATAGTGGTTCACCATACAGAGTCAAAAAGGACTATAGGGAGGCAGTCAGGGCCACCTGCCTGGTATACATTTTTGATAGGGGGCCAACTTCCAATAATTTCAAAAGCACAGAGTCTGGCCGATAAGGCCTTCTGCCAGAAGTGAAGTTATTTCAGGATCTGATTTATATAGGTGCAGAATGATGTAATTATTCCAGGTTTCTTCTGGGATGGCACTGAGTAATGAGAGGGGGACATAACACTCCCTTTTACCTAGTGCCCAAAAGTTTCCTGAATTCCTTGCTTCAGGAGCAAGCTGCATTGCCTCCTAACGGGCTTTATTGTAATATCAATTTTATTGTAAAGGAGGAAATTTGTATACTTATTTTTAAACTGTTTCAAAGGCTGGAGAAAAAAGCACTATCACCATTTTTAGCTTCCGCCAAATGATGTCATGGCTCTTTCTAGCTTCCTGACAATCAGCATCAGTTTACTTTCCTAACAATCAGCATCAAAATAGTTGTTTCTAGCGTGGGAGGGGAAAATGGAAGAACATCAATAATAAAGGAAGGGGAAGAGAGAGAGTAAAACAGCAGCGGAAGTAAGATTGCAGGAGCAAGAACGATGGAACAAAGAAACAGGAATATGGAGGAACAGCGTTAAATGGATGAGCAAGAAATGAACTGAGAACAAAGTAGAAGAAAGGGAGGCGGTAGAGCAAAAGCTAATAGTGATATACCAGTACCAGGACAATGTGTGAATGATAATGTTAGAGAACAGGTGGAGTCAGAATAATTGAAAGAACAGGAACAAGAGTAACATCACGAACGAGGGTAAATAAAAAGTGAATAGAGGAATAATGAGGAAAGCGATAGAGCAGAAGTGAGGAAGGAAGTCAAACGGGGTGTTACACAATCCCCCGCAGCCCCTTTAGTGCACGGGCCCCACCACTTCAGGGATCTCGCATAGGAGGCTGAGTGCCCCTCATTGCATTCTGCATGGGCGCCCCGTCATTTGGCATTACGCCACTGGAGTTAAATGGGGGTGGATTGAGCGCATAAAAGATGAAGCTAATGGGGGTGAATGAAAAGTAAGGAATTTGAAGAAGTAAAATAGGGAAGAGAAAGCAGACGTGTAAAGGGAGAATTCCAGGATCATCAATAAGGGAATAAAAGTACCAGCTGATTGGGCTAGGGTTTTAGAGCATGGGGTTCCAGTCATACACCGGTCATTGGGGGCATGGGCTGCAGTATACAAGCAGGTTGTGCGCAGTATCAATGGGGGTTGGAGTTTTTCATCTATTGATTTCAATTGGGTCCCAACTATAGTTTTGTTAACATGGTACTCATTCTATGCATATACATTAAACCGTAGAAATCCACTGCAGCAAAGCCAACACCAGCCCCTGCATTTCCAGTCATTTGGCTCTCCTTTGAGGATTAGCTTTATTCTGGTGCAGCTATGTTAGCAATATCTTCAACCTTGGTTGAGATGGAGTTGATTCAATTGGTAGCGGTGAAGAGAAATGAAATGGCAAATCTGGGCTGATAAAAATATGGCCGCTTATAGACTTTCATGCCTAACTGGCACACCCCCATGGTTTGTCTGTAAACTGTGTAATACCTTTGAGTGATAACCAATATAAAGGGAATGGTGTGTGCATGGCTTATTTTATTGTTGCTCCAGGCACGTTTGTGTAACAAGTCAAAGCATTTTTCGGCCTTTGTGGCTCTGTTTGTCATGAAAATTACATTGTTTTACTTTATTTATCTAACGTTATATTAGTTATTTAAAAGCATTACAAGTTACAATGTATTCGAAAAATGACATATCAATAATATGCTGCATACATCATTAAAACGTCTCCTCTGTGGTTAATTACAAAAATGTATTTGTTCAATTAAAGTGCTGTACAGCAGATAGAGAAGATATGAATGAAAAGTCTTATATGTATTTGATAGGTGCTTATCTGAGGATGGACCAGCTTGCCTGCTGACTGTCCATTGACAACATAGCAGAATATATTTATTGGTTGTCCTTCACTTATGATTTCAAGTAGGCAGAGGCTAAGAGCCTGAAACCTTCTAATGTGTGCTGGAGGCCTGACTAAATCTATTTTTTTCTTTCCCGTGCAGTTTCAGGTCGAGGAGGTCCAGGAACGTGACGAATCGTATATGTTAAGCTATGAATAGCCTCCATTTAGGCAGTGAATAAGAGCTTGCCGTCAAATGCGGGTCTGCCAGTGACAGAGGGGACCCCACATAAGCCTACTGTGTTCCTCATTGAGAGCAGGTCAAACGCATCATATATGCAGAAACGATTCACGTTTATAATCACAGAGCTTGAGCATCACCTATTGCTTTGGAGGTAAAAAGTCTTTAGTGGAGAACCTACCGAGTCGGTGCCTCATCAACTTGAGTTTAAGATACATGGAAACTTTCTTCCAAAGTACTGCTGTTGCCTATTACTAGGTTTCTAGGTGTTAATTACCATCCAGGCATGAGATATTTTACATAGGTCAGATTTATTTTGGGCATTAGAAATACGTTTTTTTCCCAATAAATCTTTATTGAAGTTTTATTGCGACAAGTAAGAAACAATCATATATGATAGAAAATCAATATATATCGTACATATGCTGTATAGATGCACTTTCAAACATAGGGGTTAACATCCTTGCAAGTTATTTTGTCTGATCAGATAAGAGACAAGTTGAATGGTACATGTTAAACGGATAAAGATGAGCTAGCATATAAAACATTTGGATAACAGAAGCAACCAGAGAAACTTTCATAATTATCTTCAACTGCAATAAGTATGCAGAAATGATTCATAAGAATCTTGTGTGAGCAGGATTTTAACAAAAATGAGGAAAATAACTTAAGAGTTGGGAGATCCAGTAGATGCTGTAGAAGGGTGATATTCAATTAGTTCATGTGTATGTTTTAACATTTATCGTGTCTCAGGAAGAGTTAGAAGTGGTGATCAGCGATGTTTTGGCCTGTAAAGACATCCAAGATCTGCCATATCTTTTATGAAATCCTGGGGTTTTCTGGTAGACCTGCTTGGGATTTACGTGCGCTTGTTACGTATGTGATTCATGCCCACCAATTGTAACATGAAATGTGTTTAAAAGATTTCCATTCAGTAAGAATAACTTTTGTAGCAATGACCAAGGGAAGGTTAAAAAGTGCTAGATTGCATGTATCAAGGGTGTGTGACAACGGTGAGCACTATGGGCCCAAGATGACCATCTGAAAGTTTAGGGTAATTGTCGTCCTAAATATTTTTGCTAATGGGTCTGCTATTGCTTCCCAATATGAACTAAGTTGGGTGCAGCTAAAGAACATATGTTCTGCTGTTCCAGGGGCCAAATCGCAGTTCAAGCAGACATTGTTATCGCATAACTTTAGTTGTGAACTTGACAGGTGTCCAATGTAGTACATGCATAGTAAAAAACTTAGCCTGAGCAAGTGAGGAAATGATTTTATATCGTATTGCTTTATCACAGAGAGTATTCCAGTTTTCTAATGGAGGTGAGTCTATGTGTAAAGTCTCAAACTGTTTGGTCTATTTTAGTTGGATGGATGGTAAGGTTTTTTGGTGCGGAGGTGCTTATTAATTTATATATTTTCGATGCAACATGCCCGGCTGAGTACCATAATACCAGTTTGAAGATAATCTGTGGATGGTCAAGTGGGCCTAGTTTAGACAGTTTAGCTTTGACTTTCAGGAAATCATAAAAGTCAATATTATCCAAATTAAATTGTATTTGAAGTTCAGCAAATGAGTGGGGGGTTGAATCGTTTTTGTACAAATATTAGAGTAGACATATTCCATTGCTGACCCATGTTGGGCCAAGGTTAGAGACCACTTCTGCTTTAATTGTAGGGTTATTCCAGGGTGAGATGAATTTCGACTCAGTATTCGGATTTCACGTGTGTTTATTCAGAGTTTTCAATGCTTTTATCGTATCCGTAAATATTTGTCCGGAGTGTGGTATTGGGTTGCAAGACATGGTGAGAATGGAGCAGATAGGATAAGGTGCGCATAGCAAATACTCTTTTTCTAGCCACCGAGGATGAGTTATTGAGCCTTCTAATAGCCAGTGGGAGTGCCAGAAATGCAGTTTGGTAGTGTTTGGTAATTTACTACCACCTTGTTCAAAATCTAGTCAGAGGGTTTTGTAGGCAATTCTAGCGCCTTTGCCATTCCATAGAAAAGAAGATATTAGTTTATCTATGGTGGTACAAAAGGAAGGCGTGAGACACATAGAAAGCATGGAAATAACAAAGTTTATAACATGTGTGATCATCATTTTTAGGTCGAGCATTAGCGTGCATGCGCTGTCTGCATGACCTGCTGTAATCACTCTACTGAGGGGATATTCCGCCTGCTGCATACCATTGGTTCTCTCCTACCTCGGTCTGCTTTGATGGCTCCTTATTGGCTGGTGCTCCTGATACCTCACTTCCGTTTTTCGTTCAGGAGCAACGGCCAACTACAGTTTCATTACGTTGTGGGACTACTTCTTTTATATCCTGCTCCTGCTCATTCTTTAATGTTGTGGCTTCTTCGTAATCATCCTCATTTAAATTTTTTTTTACAATTCGCATTATTTATTTATGTTATTAATTGCACTCTGCACGCCATTGTTTTGTTTATTTTTTATCTTATTAGTTTCCGTGGACATTTTTGGTACACACGCGAAAGCCACACAAAAATTTGAACCCTGTTCCTGAGTCCCAAAGTTGGCAGCTTTGTACTTACACCACATGTCGGCAGCTCTGTACTTACTCTAAGTGAGGACCAAAGTGCTGCACATTACACGCACAGTGCGGCGCCCCCTCCGTTATACCAGTGCTTGTTTTCACATCGCTGCCTTTCTCTCAGTCTCAACCCTGGCAACACCACCTTTGTAGTGCTGTCTGGGGAAAATGGCGATTTGCCAAGCACGGTGCCAATGGTCTGCCTAGCTCATACAGTATGTTCCGGCCGCGCTTAGGCACTGCAGCATGTCAGTGCTTCATTACAGATGCACTACAAGCCCTTTTCACCCTTGTTGACTGCATCTTGAAAGTGGCCGATCCCCAAGGTTTATGCTGGGCCCCATCAAGCGCCTCAAGGCAGGGCACGTTTTGCACTCAGGCTGGTCGGGGCGGACTTGGGCACTGCGGACAGACACGTCACCCTCTAGTGCCAGGAAGCTCACCTGGATAACACCGGAAGGAAGTATTAATTTCTCATCTATTTGCCTGGCAGCTTGTCTGGCCTCTGGTGACTTGCTGCGGTTTGTCCTCAACACAGGTTGAGGCAGTCACCCGCAGCAAGTCTACCCCCGCCTCAATGTGGCAGGTTTTAAAGAGCTTAGTGCCTCTCAAACATTCCTAACTGGGAGGAATGCATTACAACGATAAGAACGGAACCCTCCCTGTGCTGTTTCAAGAATCGCTGACAAATGCTTTAATTTCATCAGAATTAACAGAGCGCCAAGGGCGAAGGAAAGTTCTGAAGTAGTTTACATTATCTTTTCCACTTTCAGAACATGCCATTTGTTCAAACTTTCATGTTCATTTCCTGCGTATACTGACTGATTGCATACTATCGTGAAGTGCTTGAAACAGCATGCAGCATGCGCTGTTAAAATCATAAATACTAAATGCATTGTTTTAGCTATGTGCCCTCTTTGTGGTGTGTAACTCAAAAAGAAATGCATGCTATGCATCGCAGATCTCAGGTAGCCACGGCACAATACAAAAAAAACATTGACAAAGCCAATCGGTGTTGCCTAGAAGACCTATATGATTTGCCAATGATTTTTGGCCATGCTGTACAGCACCGCAGATGCTGTGCAGCATGCCTAAAAACAAAAAAATTCTATGAGGTGGCCGCTGAGTCATTTGTTGAGTGCACAGCAACACACATGCATACGCCTACAAAATGATTCGAACAGTTTCTCCTCCCCTTGTCTCCTCCAAACTCCCCCTTCTCAAATCAATTCATATCATTCTACCCCTACTCCAGACTCTTCTAAACAGACATCAAATCAAGAGCACAAACGTCACACGATTAATGCACAAGAAAAAACATAAAAATAAATAAATAAATACAAATTGTACTAACTACTAATCTTTGGCTCCTCAGTAGCGTGCTGCATAATGAACAAGCATTTGCAATGCAATAGGTCTCGCATTTACGCACGTTTGAGCTATTGGCATTGTAAATGACAATGACTTTTATTTATGTTTTGTTTTTTAAAACATAAATAAAAGGCATGGTCATTTACAATGCTAATAGCTTAAACTCTCACAAATGCGCGACCTATCGCATTCCAAATGCTTGTTAGAGTTTCTATCCTACCCCACCATGATATGTGTATAGGAGTCCAGGAGAAAAGAAGATCTTTAACATTTCTGTAGTTTGGGATTCATTGTGTCTGAGTGATTCAGATAAATCGTTAATAAACCATATGCCTTAATATTTGATGAATTTGTATAACCAGATACCAAGGAGAATTGGTGGATTATGCTAGTAATCGCTGGTATGACTTTAGCAGTTTCATCAGAGAATATAAGGATATCATCTGCATAAACTGTAGTTTTAGATGACGTTGTTCCAAAATCAAAACCTTTTATTACCGGTAAGCTGTTTAGGAGTCGTATTTGTGGGTCAATTGATTACAGAAAAAGTAGTGGTGACGAAGGCATCCTTGCTTTGTACTTTGATACAAATTAAAGGGTGTAGATAAAGCAACATTCATTCTATTTCTTGTTATAGGATTGGCATATACTGCCATGGTCATTTTAATAAGTGAGGCACCCACATTATGTGTTGAGAGTGCGGATTCTAGAAAGGGCCATGAGATCTTATCAAAGGCCTTTTCTGCGTCAAGGGCTACTGATGATGCCACGTGTGAGGATAGTCAGGACTTCTCTACGATATGACAAAGAGTGCTTGTGTTGTCACTGGCTAATCTACCATTGAAAAAATCAATTTGGGAGATATGTATGAGTTTTGGGATGAGTGCTTAAAATCTTTTAGCCAGAATCTTTGTGTACATTTTTGCCTTTTTATTTAATAGGGAGATTGGTTGGTATTTTTTCGGTTTAGCGTGATCTTTACCATCTTTGGGAATTACTACAATTGTGGTTTCAGCTGTGGTTTCTGAGACCTTACCCTGTCTCACAAAGTTGTTAAGGGCATCTTCAAAGGGAGCTTATGATGGAATTTATAAACTTTATACAGAATATTAGTAGGAAATTATCTGGTCCTGGTGCTTTACCAGAACAAATTATTTAATTGCCTCTACAATTTCTCCTGTCCCTAGGGGTCTATTTAGTCTATCTTTTTCGGTGTCTGAAATCGGTTTTTTTGGTGACAGATTATTTAGGAATTTAAAACTGCCTTTTTTGGCGATTTATGTCTGCAGCCGATAGAGGGAAGCGTAGAAGTTTTTAAAAAGCTCTAGTGTATCTTCAGTTTTGTTGTTTGTGAGCCATCTGGGGCTTTGATGTCGGAGATTAGATTGTTGTTTTTTTTCTTTGAGAGCTGCGGCCAATGCTTTCCCAGCTTTGTTGAGGTAAAGCAACTTCTTGGATTTTTGTGCATGTACCCACATATATGCTTGTTTATTGATTATGGGATTGTAGTTGTATTTTAGTTGTTTAATTTCATTTAGAAGGTGAGTGTCTCTAGAATGTCTAAAAACAATTTTGTTCTTCTTGATAGAGGTAGCTAATTGTTGTAGTGACTCTTTCATGTCTCTGTTGCCGATACATTTCATAATTTGGCCTCTAATGGAGCATTTAACGCACCCCAGAGGCCTATTAGGGAAGAGACCAAGTTTCAATGTGCTGAACAAAATAGGTCTATTTATTTCTCCAATTCTTGCACATTTGATTCTTCAGCTAAGATTTCAGAGTTCATCCGACAATATTTATTTCTTCATACTAGTGGATGTATTAAGTATTGTGATGGATACAGCTACATTGTCTGATTTATAGGGTGGATTTAAGCATCCGTGGTGGCCTGTAGCAGGGAGGTGTCTACCAATATGTAATCAATGCAAGAGTAGCTTGAGTGGGGAAGGGGTGAAAAACGTGAATTTACTACATTTAGGATTATGTATTCTCCAGGCATCAGAGAGACCATGAGTGGTGCATAAATTTAACAATTGTTTATGTGCTTTGGGGGGGGTCTGTATTTAAATGAGGGGTGATGGTCCAGTATAACATCCATCAGGAGTCCTGCACAAAAATGATTTGTGAGTCTATTGGAATCGTCAATTGTTTTTGTTACAGAGCGCCAAAATTGTGGGTCTTCTCCGTTAGGGGCATATAAATTCATAGTTTAAAAATCACGTTCTCCATTTGTGAGCCTGGTAAGTAACCACCTGCCCTCAACATCCTGTTCTGCAGACATAACAGATAGACCTGTTCATCTAGAGGGAGTACCCAATTTTTTATTACAAGCTTCGGAGTAGGTAATGTCTGCCACCTATCCTTTCCTAAACAATAATGCTTCTCTAAATCCAATTTTGGATTCCTGCAGGATTATAACATTGCCTTTCAAGACATCACAATAGTCTAATATTTTTTTTCTTCTTGACAGGGTGGTTCAAATCTTTGTTGTTATGCGAAATTATTTTAAGATACAACATTGGTAACATTTGTGAAGCCAGAGTATGAGCTTTGTCAGGAAGGGTCTATAAACAGCCAGCAACAGGTTGTGAATAGGCATTTCATGATAGAACATTCCTCTGAATCTGAAAAAGTGGGACATAAGAACAACACAAGAAATAAAAGAAATAATATATATGTATAACAGTAGGAAGCCAGTGGAACCCATGAAGAGGGCCCTGCCTCCCGTCCCACCTGGGAAAGTCTCTAAGAGACAAGGTAGGTAAGGGGAGACTGTGTATGAAACCGGCCAAGCTAGAAAACCCCTAGTGTGAACGACACCTGGAGGATTGGTGTGTAAGTCCAATATTCCATGGGGAGCAAAGTCGTATGATTTAACCATTAGTGACAAGAAAAGTGATCGTGGCTAGCATAGTATTATCTAGAAGTACAGTAATGATGAAAAAACATTTCGTATAACATGATATGATGCAGTAGTAAGAAAACTTGTGAGCTAGATCGAGCAACATCATAGGGATCAAAAGGGCAGCAAGTTATCCAACATATAGAACCTACAGGATATTAGTAGCGGAGTGTAGCATACAAACAGGTACATTATAAGTACCTTCTTGACTCTAATAGGGGATCAATCCTCTATCATATTTAAACTAAACATTGGCTCCATAAACCAAACCTCATCCAAAAGCCTTGTTTGAAGAAGAGTCTGCCTCCATCTTGGATTCCAATTTATTATCTAGAAAAGTTGAAAGTTCTGCCGGGTCTGAAAAAATCTTGGTTTGGCCTTTAAAAGTAATTTTAAATTTTGAAGGCCGACAAAGGAGTGTTGAATAGCGAATTCTGTAAGTATTTGTCTAGGAAGCCTTTCATCCTTAGGGCAGTATCTCTGGCATAATCCTGTGATATTGCGATTTTGTGGCCCTGCCAGACCACCACTTTGACTCTACTCATCTGTGCAAGAAATAATTCAGAGTGCTGATGATGCAAAGGCTTAAAGATCATTGGCTGTGAGGCTTATGCATTGTTGGGTTTTTACGTAGGGACTCTTTGGGCTCTTTCAAACTAAGGGCCATATGTAGGTGGGCTAATACCGGTCGGTAACGGCCGAAAATCGGTAAATTTCCGTTACCGACCGGTATTTAGCCCTTTGCGATGTAGGAGGCCGGATTTAAGGAGTCAGTAATTTACCGATTCGTTATTTTAAGGAATCAGTAAATTACCGATTCCTTAAATCTTATGTAGGGAGCACTCAAGTGAGTGCATTTTGGTTTAAGGATTCGTTATTTACCACCAACGTCAAGTTGGTGGTAAATACCGAATACCTTTTAAAAAGCAATTTTGTGCTTTTTAAAAGTGCCATGTGGCAGACATACATGCCCTTAGGGCATGTATGTGCGCCACATGTGCACACATGCACGATTCAGGGGTGCAACAGGGTGTCAATTTGACACCCTGCCACCCTTGAATATGCTCCCCTATTATCGATTCGGTATTTACCGAATCGGTAATAGTGAATGGCTTCCCATTCATTCCTATGGGCCTCCAGGCCCATAGGAATGAATGGGAAGGTATTCCTTATTACCGATTCGGTAAATACCGAATAGGTAATAACGAATATTACCGAATCGGTAAAATTTACCGAATGTTTACCTACATTTCTATTTATCGATTCTTAAATACCGAATCGGTAAAATTCGGTATTTAGGAATCGGTAAATAGAAATTTCCTACATATGGCCCTAAATGCCTGTCCTGGAATGTTAGAGGGCTCTCGTGCCCAAAAAAGAGTAGGCAGGTGTTAGCATATCTATGAGACATTCCATTCAAATAGCTTTTCTTCAAGAGACGCACTATGCACCCCTCCCGACTCATGGGTTTGCACGTCATGGGGACAACACCGTTTTTTTTCCTGCTACAGTACCTACTCACGCGGGGTGTGCATCCTAGTTCACCGCTCTCTTCCCTTTCGTACTATTTCGGTTGTGACGGACCCGGAAGGTAGATTTCTATTAGTTCAGGGATGTCTTGGATATATGCCCATATTACTTATTAACGTATACGCTCCCAATGTGGATACACCCGATTTCTTCACCACAATAGCGTCACATATTGATCGATTTAACTCAGACACTATACTGATGGGGGGAGATTTTAATCTTACATTGAACCCCACCACGGGCACCACTGGGCCGGGCCGTGTCACAAAACCGCAGGCCGCCAGAGACCTTCTTGCATTATTGGGGTCAGCATTGCTGGCGGACCCTTGGTGCATCAACTACCCTGGGTCTCGTAATTACTCTTTTTATCCAGTCCCACATGGAACTTGGTCCCGTATTGACCACTGGTATCTCACACCACAGCTATTGATAGAGGTGCGGAAAGTGGAATATTTTCCCCATACTATCTCCGACCATTCCCCGGTATTATTGGTAGTTGCTTTCCCATCGATTCCCAAACAGCGCCCCCTGTGGAGGTTCCCAGCGAATGCGTTGCTGGACCCGGTATTTCATGGTGAGGTGGGTGATGCTATTACAGAATTTTTTGACTTAAACGAAGGTTCCGTAGAGTCACAACTTATACTTTGGGACGCCTTTAAGGCATTTATCCAAGGAGTATGTATTTCAAAACACGCTGGAGTCTTGCGCTCTATTCAGGACGAATTGAAAAAAATTGAGCAGAAACTAAAAGATATAGATATCCTCATGCAATCCACCCCGTCATTGACTGTACTCCGAGATCGTTCAGCTTTAGTGACTGAGTTCACTGAAGCCGGGGTTCGAGAAGTTAAATTTATGGGTAAATATGCCAGAGCATGTGTGTACGGTGAGGGGGAGAGACCTGGCAGAACACTTGCACACCTCCTTAGGCCACAATACCAGTCTGCGTTTGTCACGCAATTAGACATTGACTCGGACAAACCACTGACGACAGGGACGGACATCACAAAGGCTTTCCTTGATTACTATACCAAGTTCTATCAGACGAGATGCCCACCGTCGAGACAGGCCCTCAATAATTATCTATAAGAGATAGCTATGGTATGGCTTGAGGAGGGACAACGAGAGTTTTTAGCTGCTCCAATTGACGTTGACGAAATTAAACAAGCAATAAAAGACCTGGCTAGCAGTCGCGCTCCGGGGTCTGATGGGCTTTCTGGGGATTTTTACAAAGCCTACCAACATGAGCTAGCCCCCCGCCTCCTGGAAGTGTATGACGAGGCATTACAGAGCGGTTCCCTCTCGCCGACAATGCGTGAGACAATTATTACATTACTACTTAAACCTGACAAGTCCCCCCCTAAGTGCCAATCCTATAGGCCACTATCTCTACTAAACCATGATTATAAAATCCTCGCTAAACTACTGGCTACTCGATTGGCATTGCTTGTCGACACCACGCTATGCCCTTTTCAGGCAGGTTTTATTCCGGGACGATCTACGACACTTAACTTACGCACAGTTTTTTCAGTGATAAATCAGATGGAGCCTACCCTGCCGGCGGTCGCAGTGATGCTGGATGCCGGGAAGGCCTTTGATTCTTTGGAATGGCCTTTTTTAAGCGCCGTTATGCAAAAATTGTGAATCCCTATTGGTTTTTTAAATTTAGTTCGCTTATTATACTCCTCTCCAGTTGCTAGACTGAAAATAAATGGCATGATCACACCACAATTTGGTTTAACTCGAGGCACCAGGCAGGGATGTCCGCTCTCACCCCTATTATTTATAATAGCTATGGACCCGCTTGCTCGTCATATTCAAGAACGGCTCTTACATCGTGGCTTGCAGCTCCACACAGGCCCACTCATTGCATCTTTTTATGCAGACGACATGATGTTGTTTGGGCGTCGACCCAATGAGAATCTGCCCCCTCCTTTACGGGAGGTGGTCCGTTTTGGAGTGCACTCAGGATTGGTCATTAACTGGACCAAATCTGAAATATTTTCCTTGACTCCAGGTACTATTCCATGTGATCTGGAATTTCCTCTGCGGTGGTGTACTGACCCTCCCAAGTATCTGGGTATCTATTTACACTGCAACGCCTCCGAAGTTATCCGGTTAAACTATGGACCTGCAATTGACCGACTCGAATCTCAAATTATTAAATGGACGAAACTTCCGCTCTCTATTGCAGGAAGAATTGCTATTATTAAGATGGTGGTACTTCCACGTTTTTTGTACCTTTTTAAAAATATTCCTATATCTTTAACAATGGCCTTTTTTAATACAATCCGTTCACTTTTAATTCGACTAATTTGGGCCGGTAAAAAACCGTGAGTACACTGGCCTACGCTGACCATGCCATTTGAACGCGGGGGTTTCGTGTCCCTGATTTTTATCTTTACTACTTGGTTGCCCAAGTCCACTTTATGTACCATTGGTACCACCCAGACGCCCGACTGCAATATCTCAAACCTGACAGATCACAGATTTATCCTCACTCATTGTCGACGCTATTACCCCAGGGTCTCCCACGCGTCCCCACAGAAATTCAAACAGTCCCCACGACCTGTTGGGCATGGACTAAACTGCGGAAATACCTGAACTACACATCTCTATACTCCCCACATATACCGTTGGCTGATATCCCGGCAATACCCCCTACTATAGAAACACTCACGAAGAAAACGCTACTTAAGAATAGGCTCCTTAAGTTGGGTGATCTGTTCTGTGACTCCAGACCATGCTCGACCGCCGAATTGGCCGCACGAGGGGCCGCTACACATATGGACAATTTCTTGCTCCACAGAATTCGTAGCTCTTTATTAAAGACTTTGCCGGATTCATCGTCCGAACCGGACGACTTCCCACTTCTCACACTTGTTATAACCTCACCGGACAGTGCTCGTTTGGTTTCTCGCATTTACCACTTATCTCTCTCCCTTCGCCCACCGGTGGGTATTAAGTCGCGCACATCCTGGGAACAGGATTTGGATATTGTTATAACTGATGATATATGGCGTTACTATTGCTCGCAGATGCGATACGTTTCGAGTAACTACAAACATAAATTGTTACATTTTAAATATCTGCATAGGATTTACGTTACTCCAAAATTATTAGCCAAAATGAACCCTGCAACGTCTAGTGCTTGTATGAGATGTGGCACTCTTGAAGCAGATTTTTTCCATCTAGCTTGGCATTGTACCCCGGTAAACACATATTGGAAGGATGTTTTTAGACACCTGTCCGTCATGGTAGAACACACTATACCCCCCAAACCGTTGACAGCCCTATTGGGATATGTTAAGCCCTTCAAGAGAAGCATTAGACGGTTTAGTGCTATTGCATTATTGATAAGCGTTATAGAGGCTCGTTTGCAGAGTGGTGTAAAAAGGGGCGTGTCCTCGGACCACCTCTCTGCAATCCAGCTGTGTGGCACTTACTGGAGGTACCTGGTGGGCTAGTTGGCCCCCAGGGACCCTCAGTGTTCAAGGGGACTTAATCCCCAACTTAGAACGCGCCAGGGGCGCGTTTGCAGAGTGGTGGAGAAAGGGGCGTGGCCTCCGGGATCTCGCCGGCTTTTTTATTTTTACTTTTTTTAACAAGGGGGGCTGTGTGGCCCCCCTTCTTTTACATTTTTGGGGCCCTGGGGACCCCATCCCCCAGGGCCTGACCCCTTTTTACAATTGTTTTTTGATAAAAATGGGAAGGGGGCCGCGTGGCCCCCCTCCCGAGGCCAATTTCGGCCTTGGGGACCCCATCCTCCAGGGCATGGCCAGACATTTTTTAAATATTTTTTAAAAATTATTTGGAGGGGGGCCGCGTGGCCCCCCTCCTCAGGCCAATTATGGCCCTAGGGCCCCCATCCCTCGGGCCAGCCTTTGCGTGTTTTTTTAAATACATTTTACTTATTGGGGAGGGGGGCCACGTGGCCCCCCTCCCAGGCCACTTCTGGCCCCGGGGACCCCATCCCCCGGGGCCTGGCCTCTCCGTTGGGGACCGTGGGGGGAGCCCCAATGCCCCCACGGTCCCGCCAGCTCCACGCCTCCTGCGGGAGCCGGCATTGCTTTTGCACAAGGGGAGCTGCTGACATGCAGCTCCCCTTGTGCAAAAGCAATCCTGCTTTGCTTCATTGAAGCGAGAGCAGGATTTCGGGACATTGCAAGAGCCGGCCCAGGGGGGTGGCGGTCCCCAGGGCCATCAAGGGCTCCTAGAGGGGGGGCCGCGCGGCCCCCCTCCCTTAATTTACATAGCCCCGGGGAGGTTGTGGTCCCTGGGGGTCTGCTACGGACCCCCGCATTGAAATAAGGCTGTGCCCCGGGGAGGTGGTGGCCCCGGGGCGTGTGGGGGGGCTCTTGCCCCCCCCACACATCTGTTAAAAAAAATAAGAAATAGAGCCCCGGGGAGGTGGCGGTCCCCGGGGCTGCGGTGGGGGCCGCGTGCCCCCGCATCCAATTAAAAAAGCCCCGGGGAGGTGGCGGTCCCCGGGCAGCATGGGGGGGGGGTTGGGACCCCCCCAGGCATTCATTTTAAAAGAAGCCCCGGGGAGGTGGCGGTCCCCGGGGCTGCGGGGGCCCCCGCTATTTCATTTTGACATTGCCCCCGGGACCTGGCCCACCCGAGGGCCTCATTAAAATGAAGCATGGGAGCCCGTGCTTCATTTATTTATTTATTTTTCGGCAGGATTCGCGTACCCAGCGCGGATTCTGCTGATTTAAAGAAAAAAAATGCTTTTTTTGGCCCTGGGGGTCCCTGTGGGACCCCGTGAGCAGGCCTAGGGGGTCAGGGTGTTTCTACCCTGCCCCCTTTTCTTGTTTTTCACCTTTTTTACTTCTTTTCTTGTGACTCGGTTACCGAGTCACAAGATGGCTGCCAACACATTCTGGATTAGAGTGTTGGCAGCCAATCAGAGTGAAGCTCGTGCTCCGGGAGGGTTCGCGAACCCTCCTTGGTGCTCAGATATCGATATTTTTCTTTTTTATTTCTTAGGAACTACTGAACGGATTTACATCATTTAAAAAAAAGGTCTCTTTCTGAACCAAGGGCTACCTTTTTGCCAAATTTGGTGTAATTCCGTTCAGCAGTTCGGGCTGTAACCTGTTTCAAAATTCCTATGGAAATTAATATGGGGAAAACGCGTTTTGGGACCCCCCTTTTTTCTCGGCCCCCGCTTTACAAATCACCCGGAAACTTTCAAAACGGGAGCTGACCGGAGCGCCCCATTAGTTTTGAAAATTTCGCGAAGATTCGTCAACCGGGGCCAAAGATATTGGCAAAAGAAAAAACGCTTTTTGAATAGAAACGAGGTCCTAACTATACCTACCTACTGAATATAATTGTTTTTAATTATATTAAATTGAAGAAATAAACATTTTTATAATTTAAAAAAATAATAATTAAGCTATTTTTAGAAAATAATGAAATTCATCTTGTAGCTCTTAATTCAATTCTCTAAATAGTAATTAAATATGCTATGTATGGTGTTTTTTGTTATTTAATAAAAATATTATTTATCAATTGATAAATTATTTGATTATTTATCATTTTATTTGATTAATTCTAGGTTATTAATAATACATGTGAGTAAATCTACACATGTAAACTCACCTTTGTAAATAGGGGCTTCAGTGTGAAGCTTGAGATTAGGTCAGGACAGTACTGTAGTCAGTACTGTGGTGTTTATCTCTCTGCACATACACATCTACACTCCTACCAACTGCCTGCTCTCTTAGGTGCCCCTTCAAGTTTATCTGTGGTCCCTTGTGTGTCTCTCTCAAAACTATTTCTAGTGACACCACTGATTCAGAGTCGATCCCTGTCCGTATCCAGAAGTGAAGGAGGAAGAAAGGGATACCCAGAGTGAAACTAGTAGATGGGGTGAATTAACATCTGAACCTGAACCACCTGAAGCAGTCCGTCCCTGTCGTTAAGCAACGTAGCTACCATTGGTGCATTACTCTATTTACATTTTACAGAAATTGAAGTGTGCCTTCCAGCAATCACAGTCAGTAACCTAGTGGTGTTTCTTCATCGTAGACAACACCTTTTTCAGTAAACAGTATTACATTCATTATTATCCAAAATATGTTTTAGTTTAAACCACTTCATTGAAGTACAAAGGTTATTTCATTAATGAATTCAAAGTACCAAGGATCTGCTGCATTTTCAAATCTTGTTTAAGCAAACAAGCCTAATGCTTCAGTTATGATATTCAACCTATTCAGGATAACACATTATAATTGGTTTTAATGTATGAGCAGGTGGGTGTTATCTTTCTACTGTGCTCTTCGAAGCAGCTACCAACATCACTATGACCAAAAGACGCGTGATAAAGGAACAATCACTGCAACCTTTTGTAGGACAGCCTAGAGACAGCTTTTGCTGTCTCACTCGCCACATGTTTTAAAATCTTTAATGATCTTGGTGTTCGAAATAATGTTTATGATGTTTTTCCAAACAATTCATATTAAAATACATGCTCACTGCTCTGGGAATTCTAATGCATAATTTGGGAGTAGCCATTCATCCGTACACTGACGACATCCAGATTTACTTGAAAAACACCTTTATTGAAGACATACTAACTCTACAATTCTGTCTTATGAGGATTTATCATGCATGTCTGCCAACATCTTCAAACTGAACCCTGATAAAACCTAGTACATATTCATTCAACTACCTATAACTCCCAAAATCATGACAAAATGTCTGGACACTCAGCATCTATGAAATCTCTCTAACTCTCTCTAAGGAATGCCTAGGTGTTTGTTTAGATCTTCACCTCAGCATGCTGAACAATCCGCTGTCAAAGCATGAGCCACTCTTTTTGCTATCAAGTTTCTCAAACCTTTTCTTAAACATAACAACTTCAGACTAATTGTTTAATCACTAGTGCTCTCCAAATTAGATAATGGAATTCTGTTCTTGCTGCAGGATCTGCGCCCAGACTAGCTCCCACCAAAGCACCTCTGGTGCCAAGAATTTCGACCATATCACTCCTGTCTTCAAAGACGTGAACATCCACATACAATTGGTCTGAATAGAGGATCCAGGAGTTTTTTTTTATGTTTAACACTAAAGAATCCTCGGGTCTAGATTGCCAAACAGAAAAAAGAAAGAGACACTGGAGATTATTTCATGACGCTTGTGGGGGAATCCCTTTGTTAGGACCAAATCCCTCACCCACCGTAGGTGGCATGCTTCATCATTGGGATTCTCCTCGTGACGGGGAAACCTAGTCCCGCCACAGGCTACAACCCCCTCTCTGAGAGAGAGGAGCTCAGGGTTGTTTTGTTCCTAATTGTTAGGATATGCCAAATCCTGCAATGAGAAGAAAGATGGTTGGTTGGATCGAGGGCGCAGCGCCAAAAAGATACAAACTGTGGGGGTAGTGATATTAAAACTAGCTACCAAGAGCGAGAGGCATAAGCATTTTGGAAATTGCGACCTGGCCTAAAGGGGACAGCGGAAGTGAATGCCAGAAGGGGAGCGAACGACGTATGGAACTGATGGCCCTGTCCAGATTGCCCTCCCTGTGATATCGGTCTGAATCGTATATCTGTATACCCAGATACTTGAAAGTGTCGTAACACCACAGCAGGCATGACTCCGGATAATCCAGATGGTCATTAATCAATGTGTGCACCAGAGGGAACACACATAATTTGGACCAGTTTACCTGTAAACCTGAGAGTGAACTGAAGTCCTCCAGAATCCACATTAGGTTGGGGAGGGACGATTCCACATCCCGTAAAAAGATCAGGGCATTGTCAGCGTATAACGAGATTATATGGTGCAGGTCATATTCGCGTATGCCCCAGTCCACTGCACACTGGCGAAGTCGGCAGGCCAGCGGTTCCATGGCAAGGGCAAAAATGAGAGGAGATTAGGAACAGCCTTGTCTCGTGCCTCTGCGGATAAAAAACTTATCAGAGATCTCCTGTCCTGTTTTAACACGTGCTTCCGGATTTGCGTAAAGAGTGCACACCCAGCGTTGGAATCCCAGTCTGAACCCCATATTAGTGAGAGCTGAGAATAAATATTCCCAGGCAAGTGTGTTGAATGCTTTCTTGATAGCCGACACTTCGACTTGGTCATGAGCATCCGATGGGGCGTTATGCAGAAGGCCTAAGAGACGACGAATATTCAAAAAAGTACCGGCCCGGGATTAACCCAGATTGGCCCGGGTGGATCAGTGATTGTTCAAGAGGGAGAAGCGGTTGGCTAGGACCTTGCCTAGTATCTTGCAGTCTAAATTAAGGAAAGATAATGGATGGTATGAGTGTACGTCAAGGGGATCCCTACCTGGTTTGGATAGGATCACTATGAGAGCCTCACAGAGTGTATCAGGTAAGCGACCATGCTCCCTGATTAAAAACATCCAGGAGGCGCTGTGTGGTCTGGGTGGGGAATGTGGAATAATACTCAATGGGTAGACCATCAGAGCTAGGGGTTTTACCACTGGCAATCTGGGACAAGGCAGTGCGCACCTCATCTAAGCGCAGAGGCTCCTCTAATTCAGCACTCTGCAGCGCATTCAACTGCATCAGATGTAAAGTGTCAAAGAAACCACAGAAGGCACAGGCCTGTGCCGCAGTCGGGGTGGAGTAAAGCTCTCTATAGTAATCCCGGAAGGCCCTATTAATATCCAACTGTGTGGACAACAATGTGCCATATCTCAATCTTATTGTGGCTATAGGGGCGTGCTTCCGGTCCTCACGTACCAGCCATGCCAGCAACTTCCCGGTACGGTCACCCTCAGCATGCTGTAAAGCTAAACTCCGCTTGTGATCATGCTTGCTCAGAGTCTGTTCTGCTTTGGACCGTTGTTTGCGTAATTGTGTGAGCTGTTCATTGGTAGCCGCCTGGTTGGCCAGTCTCACCTCTAGGAGGAGAAGGTTGCGTTCAATGGTCAGGAGGTCCGCAGTCAGTCTCTTGTGTATACCCCACTTGGTTAAGAGGCAGTGGCCTCATATAACCTACTTGTGAAAATCCCACTCGACAGCACGGGTCAATGCAGTGCCAGTATTAAGCATGAAATAGCGTTCTATGCATTCGGCGAGTGTAGGAAAGTGCCCCATTTTGCATGGTTACCCACACTTCATCCACACGGTGGAAAGAGAGAAATGAGGTTTTGTGTGGATTATAGAGGACTCAATGCGGTCACCAAGACAGATGCACACTCCAAACCCAGAGCTGATGAACTGATAGATAATTAGAAATTGGTGGCCCGCACTCCAGAATTTTTTCTTTATTCCGCAGTTTCTCTCAAATTTTATTCATTTTGGGGTGCTGTCCTGGTGTGTGCACCATCCCCGTGCACCAACGTATAAATCAAATGAAGCTGGTACAAAACTGTAACAGTCCCAGGAAGCACTCTCCGAAGTAAGATGAGAAATCATCGTAAACCAAAGTTCATCATTTTAAACAGTTTTCTCTTTTTTAATTGTATTTTCATTGTATAATGAGTAGACAGAATATCCCAATATTCAAGTGCATGTATAATGCCAGCCGGCCTTTTTACAGCATGTTAAGATAATCCATCCATTAAATCACAGGAAGTCTTCTAACCCAATGCATTTCGGGCATTCAGCCCTTCTTCAGGGGTAACTGTGAATGTTAGAAAAAACGCGCGTCAGAACACAACATTTGTCACCGTATAACAAATTCCATTTTGAAAGTGCCCAATATCTGTGAATAATAAAAAAGTACACCTCTCTGGTACTACAACCTATCGAAAAAGTAAACAGAAATAAACAAATTCCATTTTAAAAGTGCTCAATGTCTGTAAATGAAAAAATACGCCTCTCTGGTACTGCAACCTTTCATTCAAAAAGTGAACAAGCACTCCTACTCATAACGTCGTGTCTCCAAATAAATCCCTGTGATCATCGCTTTCGAAATCTGTCACAAAAAGTGAAAACGTGCTCAATAACTCGTAACGCCAATTACAGCCCGTGCCCCTCACTTTCAAACCCATATTACACTTCAACCCCGGAAGGTGAAATACAAACAAACCTACTCTCTTGCAACGTGCTCCCTCTTACCCTGTAACCCCCTTGCTCAATGAACTCGCATCCAAAGCTACAAACTCCTCCTACCTTCAACGTTCTAATCAGTCAACTGGAAAACCAGCTTCATTTGATTTATACGTTGGTGCACAGGGATGGTGCACGCACCAGGACAGCACCCCAAAATGAATAAAATTTGAGAGAAACTGCGGAATAAAGAAAAAAATCTTTCTACTCATTATACAATGAAAATACAATTAAAAAAGAGAAAACTGTTTAAAATGATGAACTTTGGTTTACGATGATTTCCATCTTACTTCGGAGAGTGCTTCCTGGGACTGTTACAGTTTTGTACCAGCTTCATTTGAACTGATAGATAAGTCAGGGGCTGCCAAATACCTAAGTCCCTTTGACTTAACTGCAGGGTACTGGCAGATTGGCATGGCCCCTGGAGCAAAAGACTAGACAGCATTTTCCACCCCTGATGGGCACTTCCAGTCCACTGTGATGACCTTTGGTCTAAAGAATGCCCCTGCCACCTTCCAAAGGTTGGTGAATCAAGTCCTTGCTGGGTTGGAAGGCTTTAGTGCACCCTATCTGGATGATATTGCTGTGTTTAGCTCATCCTGGCAGGATCACCTGGTCCATCTTGGGAAGGTATTACAGGCCCTGCAAACTGCAGGCCTAACTATCAAAGCATCCAAGTGCCAGATATGGCAGGCAACATTTGTGTACTTGAGCCACCTGGTAGGTGGAGGCCAAGTCCTACCCCACCAGCCCAAAATCCAGACAATTCTGGATTGGGAAGCTCCAAAAACCCAGACCCAAGTCAGGACATTCCTTGGCTTGACTGGGTACTACAGGAGGTTTGCGAAGGGCTATGGGTCCATTGTAACTTTCCTTACAAAACTCACCTCCAACAAGATGCCCAAAAATGTGAACTGGACAGTTGGCTGCCAAAAGCTTTTTGACACTCTAAAAGACGCAATGTGCTCAGCACCTATTCTCCAGATTACTCCAAGCAGTTCATTGTGCATACTGATGCCTCTGAGCTAGGAAAAGGAGCGGTCCTATCCCAGTCAAATGATGATGGACAAGACCAACCTGTTGCTTTCATAAGCAGAAGTCTACTCCCCAGGGAACAGCATTGGAGTGCCATTGAGAGGGAGGACTTTGCTGTGGTTTGGTACTGAAGACGTTGAGACCATACCTGTTTGGTACTTACTTCCTAGTTCAAACTGACCACAGACTGTAGTGTAGCTCCTATTTCCCTAATAGGCTCTGCGCATTTGAATAATATCCCCTATAGGTTTGACATAGGACTAAGGTCAGTATGTCCCTATCGAGTATATCAAACTTAATTACTTGTGCCAGCTAGCTCAGAGGCCACTAGAAACTCCTTGACAAACAAGAAGGGAGTAGTTTCTGGCAGCCGCAAAACATGACAACTTTGTTTCCCTTTAGAATCAGAACGTGTCCCAGAGTCGTGGAAACAATAGATAACTATTTCACTCAGCTCAATTGTGCATGCTTAGTTTTCCTCAAAGTTACACAGAAAGAATAGACGGGCGTTTCAATAAAAGATTTATTGAACAGTCTTGTTTCTCGTGTAAGTTAAATGTGCTGTTATGATCACAAGACAGTATGCAAGATAAATAATGTACAGCGTAAGCAGTAGAAATAAATAATACTGCGCTAGCATGATCTTTAGTAGATATTCAAATACATAAATAACACAGACTAAAAATGCGAGTACTCATACGATGCGTTGCTAAGCTAGTTCTACCCCAATGTACCTAACCTAACCTAGGTGTAGGGAGAGGTATGAAGTAGGTGAAGTATTCCTTACTATTGTATACTAAGAGTATGTTAAGTCTAGTATGCCAAGAGTCCCTCTAGGTTCTAGTCAGCTCCATACCTTAAGAATGAGAGAGGTAGGAATCTCTTGCCAGACTCGAACTCCAACACCCCGCAAGGAAAGTCAGATCACTGGAAGCTGGACTCTCTGCGTGCAGGAATGACAGCGTCTTCTCAGTGCGTCAGGCCGGGAAACGGGCTCCTCTGAAGTCGAGGACTCCTCTAGTTTACACGGGCTAGGGAAGGTATATTTATACCTGAGAGGTACCTCAGAATGTTAGCATTGACGTGAATCGGACAGCGGAAGACGTCATGAATGAACCCCTAAGGTATAATGGTTCATGCATAATAGATGAGTCCTTGAAGAAATCAATAGTCCTGTGCTAGGGAAACTCCCGAAGCCTAAGGGTCTGTTCTTCAAGAACTCGTTGTGACGTTAGGGTGGACGGATGTCGGAGACCATGCCTGTATTTGGAGTGCATGGTTTAATGCCTAAATAAGGACTGGGATTTTATGCCTATATAAGGGCAGGGCGAATTGTGCCTATATAAGGACATGATACAGGAAAGCCCGTGTATGGACACCCTAAGAGGAATACAACACCCACTCCACTTTCGTGTGTACGATAATACTAGAATGCTAAACATTTAAAATGCTAAACATTAAATGGAGTACCGCATATTGCTAAAATATTTCATAAAACCATTTAAAAGGCATTTAAAAAACCTATTAGAATGCAAAAGGTACTGTACATTTGAAGCATTGCTTTTCATTTCTGGCATATATTTAAAATAAAATACAATATGAATGAAATTAGCAGTAATATTTACATTTGACAGAAAATGATCGATAAGTTGTTCAAAAATCAAAGTCATTTCATGTCATGAAAATGAATGAACTCTTTTAGACAAACAAGATGACTAAGTGGCTGTGGAAGTACCGCGAAGTCTGTACTATAAGGCTAGTTCTACTTTAAGCAGATTGAAGTGCCATTTTAGTTCGAAAAATGGGAAAAAGTTCAATTTTGGGAAGAGTTCCAAGTTTTTGAAGTATGAAGGCCAAATTGTTACTGCATCTCTGGAACACTGTGGGCTGAATCAGAGTCAGTTTACGGGTCTGGTGTAAACATGAGATCATCTATTTCCGTAGACAAAACATCGTCCACTGAAGTTGGTGTCAGTTGGAACACCTCGTGTAGTAGATTAATTGCACAGAGATGTGAAGCATCGCTTTCAGCATACGTTGCCGCAGCAATGTTCGCGTCCGTTGTTACCTGTGTGCCTGTAGATCTTTCTCGTACCTCAGCAGCAGCCGGAAGTGTCTGTGAGATCTCAATGAATGCTGATATCAGGATTGGCAGCCTCTGGGGACAACACAGAGCATGGGCCGTTATCGGGACCAGCAGAGTATCGACATCCGTTGGCGTTGCTGATGGAAATGTTAGACAGGTGTCCAACACGCATTCTTCACCGCATAGCAGGCATCGTAGAACAGGTAAGATGCAATCTTGCCAGATTGGTCTGAATGACAGGAACCACGTGGTATTAAGGTCCCGTAGACGAGTCATGCCCAAAAGCTGTACTATTCGCTCACGGCACTTTCGTTCAAGGAGAGCTTTCTCCATTTCGCTCGGAGTGATGTCTGCGAATAGGCTGGCCATAGCGTAATAGCAGGAAGAGAAATAGAATTCCGGCAACAAGTGCTAGAATTAATGGTATGCCACCAAACACCGAATGTGCAAAGTTCGGGATGATTCCGAGTATTGCCTGGAAAGGTGCTAACAGACCGGAACAGATGCTCTTAAATACATGTACAATTCCGGTTGTATCAGACATGTTAAAGATACGTCCTATCATTTCCACGAAATGTATAGGGCAGTTTGTACGTACTAAAGTCTGTATCTCAGCCGAAGTCCTTGCTACTTGTAGATCATAGGTTTCTTTGGCCGAGGTCAAAGGCACTGTTTGCTGTAAAAGCATGGCTTTCATTCTGCTCAAAGTATCAAATCTTATAAAAGAGACGTTCAGCGAAGGCCATAGAGGCGACTCCCTGACTGTGTCTATTGGGGCAAACAATACTTGCATACAGCAAGTGACCCTGGAGTTGACCGTTACTAGATATGGGATGCCTGGCAACATGCCGCAGCAACTATGATCATTCAACATGAGGTAACTCCCATTAGAAAGTTGTCCAAACGTTGGATTAATCACAGCAGCTGGTGTACCCTGCTGATGGCAAGACAAATTTGCCACAGAACCATTACAAGCCCCGTGTAAAGAAATGTCCTGACATATAAGTGAACCGCTCAGTGCACGTTTACAGTGTGTACCGCTCAAAAACACTTCACGATCCCCACTCCAACATCTATATGTATACGGTAAATCCCAAGATGTCTTAATGTATTCCTTACCCAACCTTTCATATTTGCCTGCTTGCATTTGTCTGAGGCAATACTGAAACTGAAAAGTAGTCACAGGTAATGTGATTTTGCCATGAATGAGCCATTCTGTAGCTGGTTTTTCTGCCACTGTGAATGGTAACTTTTCCAGTTTTTCAATGCTCTGCACTGTATACTTTGCTCCTCTTTGTGCCAGTTCGATCTGTTTATCAGTTAGATTGTATTCTGCAAACAGAGCCGATGTGTTGATGAAACGCCAAGGCACATAGCCCGCACGCAAAGATTGCAGCGTCCAGCTTAATAACACAATAGAACATAATTGAGATTGGCCTTGTTGTAACATCACCAAATCTTGTTCTAGTATGTCGATAGCAGAGGATACAATGCCATCCAATGAATATATTCTGGAGGACAAAGTTGTTAACCCATTGTCGACCACAGAGAGGGTTTTCTCAAAATTAATACGATCAAGTTCACGTATTCGTTCTGCGGCCTCTATCTGTGACACTTTCCATGCTTCATTATAGGCAGCATAAATGCCGGCATATATGAAACGTTTTTGACGCGGTTTTCTTGGTCCAAGCAAGAATTCCCTAATGTCTGCGTCTTCTTTAAGTAAGAAGTGTTGTTTCACATCCTGTAGTGTAGATTTCTGAAGCCAATCGAGGCATAATTTTCCTACACTGTATGTTGTTACTACCCCCAGATGCTGTCTTTGGATGTATCTTGGGTCTGGCCTATGAATAGTAAAGCCCTGAGTTTTATTCAGGAATCTTTCCTGACAGTTGTTCGTGTCTGTGGGCCAGATCAACCATTTTTTCCAATCAGGATTAGATCTGTTGAGTTGTAGTATATTGTCAACTGTCACCACTGCCTGTGTATTATTATCATTGGCAGGTGTTGGTACAGAAGGTGTCTTCATCTCTTTGATCTTGGCTAGTCCAAGACAAGATGTTTGTTTGACAGTTTCATTCAAAAACATTATTTGTTCAGGGGTGATACACGCTCTAAATAACGCTTCTATCCCCTGCACTTGCCAATCTTTAGTACCCCACACAGTTTTTGTGTCTATTGTGTCTTTCCATAAGTCGAAACCCTGTCTAGACAGTTGGGCAATAAATGTTGCAGAGTAAATCTGTTTCGTATTTGTTAACATCATTTTCAGTCCTGTTTTGTTTACATTTTTATAGTAAAACGTTTCTGGATCAGATGTATTGTATCCTGAAAAATATGGAAACTTGTTAGCAAATGTTTTTGAACTACCGTGTGATGGTGTAGGACAATGCTCCCATTGGTTAAACATAAACACATTTCTAGGGTATGCAGATTTATGCAAAAAATGATGTCCATAGTGGTTATAACAATACAGTTGTTCATAGTCTGATGAACCCTCTAAATATTCATTTTTAGAAAATGCAGCAGATTTTTCTAGGTCAAACATTATGTCGTTTACAGTCTCAAAGTCCCAATCATCAGAATAGGTACTGGACGAAATTAGATCACTTAGTGAAATTTAAAACAAATGTGGAATGTTCAATTGTTCCGTCAGGCCAAAGATATCAAAATCTGTTTTGTCCCACACTATACCATCCTGTATAGGAACAGCTGTGATGTTCACTGATGACAAGTCTCTTGCTTCACGATGGGAAGATTTATGAGGTTTCAAAAGTACGTTCACGTCTTTTCCTTCAGTATTCACATGGATGTATCTGCCACTTATAAGCACGCTCACAGTTGTAACCAAAGCTAGCCAGAGCAGGAAAACAAAAAGTCCAGATGTAATCCAGAGTTCAATCCATGGAGAAACCAAATAAGTCTTTTTCAGAAAGTGAAGAAAGTCTTGTACTTGCTGCTTGAATTTCAATGATGCTGGCGTCGTTTCAGGTTCACTCGGATCTTCTGAGAACGTATCAAAGTTAATGAAATAGGCAGAAGCAGTTCTGTCAATTGTTGGAATTGCATCAGGATTTGTAGAAATCGCTGGAACCAGTTGATCACTCGCTACATTGGTGTAGACAGGTGTATTTGGATGAACTGTTACTTGGTTTTCAAGAGGGATGAGTTCCATTGCATTGTTGCTTAGTCCTTCATCTGTTACAGCTGAATTCTCGATTGTTATCAGTCTTTCAGTCTGAACCTCTTGGATAGTAGTGAGAGGAGTGCGTCTGCTACTAGGTCGGAGTCCACGAGGCCTACTATTTAGTATTGGCCACATACTGTGGTTTGATGAGGTCGATGGACACAAATCTTTTCTCCTTTCTTCCAGCAAGGGGCGGCAGAAGTACTGTTCTTGTTCCTTGAACTGCTAGGACAGGTACTGGTTGTCTGTAAGAAGGTCCAAATTCCTTCTTGTCCGCAATTTTTTCTCTGACTAGATCCCCAACTTTTGGAATCCAGACAGGCCTTGCTGGGACCGCCGGTTTTTCCCCAGTGGTGGTTGGCTGTAGGAATACGTTGCTTTGTTTCGTTCTTAACTCATTCAGTTCCTGTAAAACAGCCAAACGATCTTTGATATCAAACGTTTTATTTTCCACCACTGTGCCTACGTGATCGAGATCTGGTACCCACATTCTTGTCCCAAATAGGACCTCATATGGAGTGACCCCCCTAGAGAACTTCTTGGCAGGTTGTTCAATGAGCGTTGGACCCCATAAAGATGTTTGACCCACCCATCACCCGAACCTAATACCCTAGCTGTTATAGACTGCTTTATGTCCCGGTTTTTCCTTTCCACAACCGAATTTCCCTCAGGATGGAATGGAGAGGAGTACCGCAATGCAACGCCCAGACTGGCCATGGCTTCTTTGTAAGCCCGAGAGCTAAACGTAGGGCCCTGGTCAGAATGTAGCGTGCCTATTGCGTATGTGCCGATAAAGACTCGCAAATCTTTTATAACAGTTCGAGCGTCAGCCGAGCGCTGAGGCCATATCCATAGGAACCTTGATTCAGTATTTGTGGGATTGCACTTGTCCAGTACGACGCAGGCGCATTGATAGTCTAATGCTGTCTAACAATGGTGTCTGTAATGGGCGGCTACATTCGTAGCATGGTGTCTGGTGGCTTCCTCGCTGTAATTTACAGTCTAAGCAGTTATTGATGAATATGTGTATTTCTGTATTCATTCCAGGCCACCAGTACATCTCTTTTAACGTCAACATTGTTTTAGAGATCCCTTGATGTGACAGACCCTCCCCCAAATGTGTTTCATAAATCAAGGCTGCTCTACGTTCCATGTTTGGAATTACCCCATCCCCCACTCCAGGGATTCGAGCAAAAGGAACATTGTTCGCATCAATTACATAAGAGTACTTGAGTGGAAACTTTTTTGGTAACGCTGCACTGCTGCCCTTGCTTGAAGCATTGACAGCCAACATTATCTCACCGTCTATTTTTGTTTTTGAACGAGTGATCGCAGCTACGGAAGCCGTCTGAACAGCCCCCTTTGCGGCTTCGTCAGCCAATGAATTCCCTGCAACGTGAACGCCATCACGTTGATGACTCAGTGTGTGGATCACGTGAGCCTTTGGTAGTTCGTTTTTAACTGAACTACTTGTTCCCAAAGCATTTTGTGCTTTATTGTGCCACCTTTCGCATCTTTGAAACCATTTTCAAGCCAGTTTTGTATATATTCATTATACGACTGAACACAGTAAAAGGAATCGCACACTATCAGTGTGGGGAATTCTCGATCTGTACTTTCAAGTGCCAGTTTGAATGCTTGTAGTTCAGCTCGCTGAGCTGTACAATCTCCTAGAGACTGGGTTTTTGTGACCATAGGTCTGAAGATGCCATCTCGCATGCGACCTTTAACGATTGCACACACTGCACTGTAAGCTTGCTTACTCCCTGTTGCGGGTTGTGCGGATCCGTCAGTGTAACTTATGAATTCGTACTGATCGAGAGGCAGAATCTCAGTGGGCAGAGGACATTCTTGTTCATATTGCAGGAATGCTTGTGTTTTTAAATCTGGATCAAAAACTTATTCAACATCTGTTGCAGCAAGAGAATTAACCCATTGTATCCATCTTGGATGTAATGCTTTAGCATTTGGAATGCTTGCTTTTGTGACCGCTTCTAAAGCTGGTACTGGGGTTACGACAATAATGCGTTTCCCTTGGGCTAAGGCTCTTTCTTTTGCTACAGCGGTTTGAACTGCTGTTAGAATTTTTTCAGTTGAACTGAAGCGCATTTCCGCTTGTGTGTACAAATGAGATTTGTATGCAATTGGTATTTTCTCACCCTCATTGAAGGTTATGTAGGTGAATCCGCATTTACCCGAAATTATTCGGATCACCAAATTGCGTTGACTTACGCGTGTTTGTAAGTGATTTATTGCTAACATGTTAGCCTGGAGTGAACGCAAGATTTCTGTGTGTCCAATTTGATTAAAAAATCAGGTTTGATTAATGCGTAGAGAGGTTTAACCCTTTCTGCGTAATTTAGAATGTATGTTCTTCCAAAGTTTAGGAAACCCAGAATGGATTGTAAGTTTTTTAGCGTTTTTGGAGGTTGGAGCAGCGCACATTTCTCTAGAAAGTTAGCTGTCAAACTCTTGCCTTCACTTGAAAGCTCATATCCCAGAAATAGGACATTGAGATGGGCAATTCGGGACTTTTTAAAGTTAAACTTGTAGCCCTCAGAGGCGAAGCCCAGTATAATGGTGCTCACCCTGTTCAAGTGTTTGTCCAGGTCATCGTCTGTCAGATAGATGTCATCGACATAGGACAATGCCTCATTGTCATAAATTTGTAGTAACTCCGTTACCCTCGCTGAGAATAAACCTGGGCTGTTCTTGAACCCTTGTGGGAGTCGACAAAAGTGACGCTGGGTCCCCATTATGGAGAATGCTGTTAAGTACCTGCTTTCACGTGCTATGTTTTGACAAAAGAAACCATTTGAGATGTCTAATGTTGTTTTGTATTTTTTACGCACAATGTTATTCATTAATGCTGTGCTATGTGCATTTTGCACTGCAAAGGTTTTAGAACAAGTGTTTAGGTGTCTGTAATCCAAAACTAGACGATATGTATTGTCTGGTTTGGAGACAGGAAACAAAGGATTGTTCATTGAGGAGGTGCATGTTTCAATCACCCTTTGGTATTCAAGTTGATCTAAGATCTCCCTGACCTGTTTTTTAGCTTCTTGCTTTATTGGGTACTGCCTTTGTGCAGTTGGTTCATGTTTCAGATGTATTTTATGGTGAGGTGAGTCCTCATCCCATCCTACATGATTTTTATATAATGCTGGGGCCTGGGCTACTGCCCATTTCCTTGCATATGTATATTTTAGGTGAATTGGAATATGGTTGGAGAAGGCAGGCATAATAATGTCCTCGCCGTGTGGGCACTCCCTGACAAATTGTGGTGGCCAGTCTTTTTCTGCTAGAAGTATGTCATAGCCCCTTGATAGTCTTTCCCAAAAAAGTGCTTTCACCTGTCTAGGTATGTCTCCCTCCATCCGGAGTGTTATTTCATATAACTTTTGTGGAGTACTAACCCTGGTGTCTACAGTCTCAACTGTAATGTACTCATTCAAGTCCACTATCTCCAGAAGTTCCTTCAGGTTCTGGCGAGCTATTGTGACTTCTGCTGCACTGTCCAGCATTGTCTGAGCCCATTCTCAGTTCTTGAGTTGTGTTCTCAGTATTCTCGGCATGTCTGATCTTCAGACCTGCTACTTTCTTTTTGGAGAATTGAGGTTTTGTTTTGCTTTTCGTAGCTTGTTTTTCTTCTTTGGATTTTACGCGTTCTTCTCTATGTTCTGACCGTCCTCTTCTTTCCGAAGTCTGTGATGAGATCTGAAAGGGACGAGAGGAACGTGTATCAGTATCTTGATACCTGTCAGGTTTTCTCAAATTATCCCTATTCCTGAGGTTATACCTCCTTTCAGAGGGCTCCTTTTGAGGAGACCTACCTTGGGATTGAGAACGTTTCTCGTTTGAATTTTATTTATTAGTCTCCCACTTCTTTTTAGAAGATGTAGGAGTTTGTTTTATTGAGTCCTTCTCAGGACTTTCAGATAGTTTCGGCTTCACTGGTCTTCCACCCAAACTATCTCCCTAATTCTGCATAAGATTGTTCAATTATTCTGGGTAGTTCAGTTTGATGTTCTGTAACATTGAATTCCCTTAATTTTTGGCGGATCGCCACTGCTGCTGCCTCCCCTTTAATATTAGATAATATTATTGTTGAGACCTGGTCGAAATTTTTCAGTAATTTCATACCTAAATTTAGAGCAGGCTCTGCCCCGTATTCGTTTTGAATTTGTTTCAGGACATCTGGGATTACCGCAATTGACGGAATACCATGTGTTTTAGTATAGATGGCAGCAAAGACTGAGCCCCAAGTGGTGCAGTCTTCCAGTTGTGGTGTGATCCCCATCGGTAAACTGATTGTTAGTATTCTGTGTTTATCATACGGGCTAGTATTTGGAAATACTGCTTCGATTTGAGTAATTTTTTGAGCTATCCAGAATGGAATTTGCTCACGTTTTGTGGGCATTTTACCCATGACTGCGTAGAGAGTCTGTGGTGTAATTATTAGTGTATTCCCCTGTTTGGGAGTTGGATTTGGAAGTGTCAGTGGTTGCTGGACTGTGAAAGTCCGCATGACATATTGGACCAGTTGTCTGTAGATTTTTATTATTTCTTGTAGTTGAACAAGTAGTTCCTCGTCTGACATTTCTTCAATGTCGGGATGAGGTGTATAGCCGGCTAGAATCGGCCATGTTGCTCCTGGTCTACCTAGTGGACCGAGCCTGGTAATGTTTCTGTGATGTTTTAGGGCGCCTTTAAACCAGAGCTGATGCTCTTGGTATGTTAATGGAATTTCTATATCCTCGAAAGGAATGTATTCCTCTGGTGGATCCTCTTCTTTGTAGAAGTGAAACATGTGTGTTACTGGATTGGATTCAGGAAATATTACCCATGAATAGAATACCTCTGTCTGAAAGGATTCGTGTGCCTCTATCACAAAAACTGCTCTACCACCTCTTGGTGGAAGACCGTGTTTTATAAGTTTTAGAGTGATGGCTCTTCTTAAGTTTTGAGAGATGTCTATAACACCCTCCTCGGTTTCAATAAAACCTGTGATATTATAAGCTGTTGCAGCTGGCTGATCCGCAGTTCCACCGTTTCCGGTCTCAGTGTCGGAGCCAGGCATTTTGTTGTTTGAAAAAACGTAGAACAAGTTTCAAGGGAACAAAGATAAGGTGCACAATATTTTGGAACACTGTATCCTTCAACGTTGAGCAAACCAAACAGCTAATATATAGGGTGTTTCCCTATGTAGCCGTGGTGGATACTTAACCCTGCCACCTCCAAACGTCTTTTGGAGTATATGGGTAGGGGTCTCTGAGAGAAAAAGCACGGCTGAGTTACTCAGTATCTAGCGTTAAATTACCGCCTTACCAAACGTTGGGCGCCATGTAGTGTAGCTCCTATTTCCCTAATAGGCTCTGCGCATTGGAATAATATCCCCTATAGGTTTGGCATTAGGACTAAGGTCAGTATGTCCCTATCGAGTATATTAAACTTAATTACTTGTGCCAGCTAGCTCAGAGGCCACTAGAAACTCCTTGACAAACAAGAAGGGAGTAGTTTCTGGCAGCCGCAAAACATGACAACTTTGTTTCCCTTTAGAATCAGAACGTGTCCCAGAGTCGTGGAAACAATAGATAACTATTTCACTAAGCTCAATCGTGCATGCTTAGTTTTCCTCAAAGTTACACAGAAAGAATAGACGGGCGTTTCAATAAAAGATTTATTGAACAGTCTTGTTTCTCGTGTAAGTTAAATGTGCTGTTATGATCACAAGACAGTATGCAAGATAAATAATGTACAGCGTAAGCAGTAGAAATAAATAATACTGCGCTAGCATGATCTTTAGTAGATATTCATTTACATAAATAACACAGACTAAAAATGCGAGTACTCATACGATGCGTTGCTAAGCTAGTTCTACCCCAATGTACCTAACCTAACCTAGGTGTAGGGAGAGGTATGAAGTAGGTGAAGTATTCCTTACTATGGTATACTAAGAGTATGTTAAGTCTAGTATGCCTAGTATGCCTAGTATGCCAAGAGTCCCTCTAGTTTCTAGTCAGCTCCATACCTTAAGAATGAGAGAGGTAGGAATCTCTTGCCAGACTCGAACTCCAACACCCCGCAAGGGAAGTCAGATCACTGGAAGCTGGACTCTCTGCGTGCAGGGATGACAGCGTCTTCTCAGTGCGTCAGGCCGGGAAACGGGCTCCTCTGAAGTCGAGGTCTCCTCTAGTTTACAAGGGCTAGGGAAGGTATATTTATACCTGAGAGGTACCTCAGAATGTAAGCATTGACGTGAATCGGACAGCGGAAGACGTCATGAATGAACCCCTAAGGTATAATGGTTCATGCATAATAGATGAGTCCTTGAAGAAATCAATAGTCCTGTGCTAGGGAAACTCCCGAAGCCTAAGGGTCTGTTCTTCAAGAACTCGTTGTGACGTTAGGGTGGACGGATGTCGGAGACCATGTCTGTATTTGGAGTTCATGGTTTAATGCCTAAATAAGGACTGGGATTTTATGCCTATATAAGGGCAGGGCGAATTGTTCCTATATAAGGACATGATACAGGAAAGCCCGTGTATGGACACCCTAAGAGGAATACAACAAGACCTCTCAGATGGCTGATGCAGATTAAAGGATAAAACCCAAAACTTTTGAGGTGGTCCATTTCCCTACAGGGAATGGACTTTACTGTGGAACATAGACCTGGGACGGCCCATGCCAATGCAGATGGCCTTTCCAGATTTTTCCACTTAGACAATAAAGACTCTCTTGAGAAAGTTTAGTCTTATCCTCTTTCGTTTGGGAGGGGTTGTGTAGGAAAGTGCCCCTTTTTGCCTGGTTACCCCCCACCTTTTGCCTGACGTCTGATGCAACTTGACTTGGTGTGCCCTGGGTCCCTGCCAATTAGGTTCCCGGGACCTGTGTTCTTTCCCAAAACTGTCCCTTTGTACCCACAATTGGCACATCTCTGGCTATATGTAAGACCCTTGTTAAACATACCATGGGTACCAAGGGCACTGTGGCCAGGGGAGGCCTCTAAGGACTGCAGCACCTATTGTGCCACCCTGAGACCCTGTACCTTAACACTCACACACTGCCATTGCAGGCTGTCTGTTTTGGTGCAGACAAAAGTGATGAGTCACCATAGCACACATCCCTGCAGCCTGAGGCCTAGGTAAGTCACCCCTCTAGCAGGGTGCACTAGCCCTCAGGTGAGGGTAGAGTGACATGAGCTCTGTAACCCTACAGTGTCTAAGTCCATTCTTAGACATTGCTAGTGTAGTAAAACCATAACGAGTATATGGTCTGGGAGTTGGTCATTACGAACTCCACAGCTCCATATTGGCTTTATTAAAACCTGGGAAGTCTGTTTGCAAACTTCTCAGCACAGATTTAATGTAAAATGCATTCAGAGGGCATCTTAGAGATGCCCCCTGAAAAACGACCAGCCCTGGTGTGGTTCCTGACTGACTGCCCACCATTTGCCTCCACCAGGCAGGTTTCGGACCCCTGGGTAGAGAGCCTCCACTCTCCTGGTCAGACACAAAGCCCATCCTGGGCAGAGGTGCCTTGCCTCCTCTCCCAGGATGGGCTGGGTCAAAGAAGGGGAAGCTTCAAAGGCCTGCCACCTTTTTAAGCTGTCCCTGCCTTTTGCTGCCCCCAGCAACTGGCTCCCGCAAGTTCTGCCCCCCACTTTGGGTGGGAGAATCAGCAGGAAAGCCAAGCTAGGAGGAGAGAAATGCCCACCTTTGCCAACCCCACCCCTCAGGTGGGGGAGGCGAGGTGAAGCACACATCTCAGTCCCCTCCATCTTGAAGATGAGGGGACCCAGCCAATTAGGGAGAGGCTCATGCCCCCCTGCCACTGGAGGGTGGCATAATAGGCGGTGTACCCACCCTAAGGAAGGGACCCATTGGTCCCAATCTGCTCACCCCTTTTAATGCCCCTAAATTTAGTATTTAGGGGCAACCCTGAATCTTGCCTCCTCAGATTCGAGGAAGAAAGAATGACCGAAGAGCCGTGCAGACCCAGAAAGAAGAGGAAACCTACTGCTTTGGCTCTAGCCCTATCGCCCTGTGCCGACTTCAACCTGCAGAAAGCGAGAACCCCAGCGAGTCCAGCAGCCTGCAGCCCCCAGAGCCCGGAGGACCTGCCCTGCAACCATCTTTAAGGCCCTGTCTCCCGTGAGCACTGGATTTGCTCAAGCAAAGACTCACCCACTGTCGTGTAGTTCCTAGGATCCCCCCAGGACCTGCGCATTTTGGATGACCTATACTGAGGGCTTGGTGTGCAGACAGACTCTGGACACCCCCAGAGGATGAGTCAGCCGTTAGACCAGCTAGCTCTACAGTGCCACTACCACCCCCCTGTATTCTACAGCGATGTCAGTAGTTTCTGGCAACCACTGAACATGACAACCCTGATTCCTCAGGTATCGTGGAAAACAATAAGGTATCTTTCGCTCAGTCACTGTTGCTTACTTTTCTCAGAATACACATAGAATGACGATCGGAACGGTTTCAATAATTATTTATTGATCAAGCGTCAGTCTAGTATGAAACATATTCGCTGCGACAATCAAAAGACAAGAGCAGACAAATGTGATCGCTAGCACCAATATCGTGAATAGTAGATACATTTCTACCATAGTGCTAATAAGATGAATAAAAGCAGAATATATAAAACAATAGCATTGGCGTACTCTTACAATGCGTAGCCTACCTAAATGTAACTAGCCTAGATATGTAGGTGAAGCATGTGTATGTAAGTGCTAGGATATATCCTAATGGAGCCAAGAATCCCCCGGGGAAGTGCTAACCCTCACCTGATGGTTCTGAATGAAGGACCCCGTCTCTGCGTCGAGGATGGCACCCCGCGAGGGATGTCAGGTCTTTGCCTGTCGAAGGATCAGCCTGCAGAGTCTCGGTCCAGCGTGGAAGTAATTCTCCTCTTTTTCTGTAAGGGGGAGTGAGGGTCTTTTATACAAAAGTGGTCACTCCAGGGTTTCTTCTAGAATCAATATGTTTTGAAAAAATTCGCGAATCCTCTGCTAATCCTTTTCTAAACAAACATGATCATGCACTGCTGGCTGTTGGCCATGGATGAAAAAAGTGGTGACCCTTATACAGAATAAATCTGCCGTGCCTGGGGACATGTTTATGTACGTCAGGTACAGGGATTAAGATAGGATACCGAGAGCCTGGTGTCGAAGAGACAGAAGTAAGCTCTAGGTAAAAGGTCGCCTGTGTAGGACCGTTATGTCGTGTGGATGGGACAAAATGTATGTAATTGGTATGTACATGATGGGACTAACCTAAAGGACATGACACCCACTCCTCATCAAAAGGGCTGACAAAGTCAGCTAGATAATGATAGATAATGCAAAAAAGGCATAAAAATCATGTATATTAAAACATACTAAAAATCACTTAAAAAGTCTTAAAAAATGTCTATAAAAGCAAGGTCTATAGTGAAAGCATTCTTCCCTAAAAAAGCGTTCATAAAAAGGTCCTCTATATGTTTGAATATATTGTCAATGTTTTTCTGAGCACCTTGAAAGCCACTGTGTTCAGATAGAGCAGAGAAGAAAAACAAAGTCAGTTCGACCTTCAATTTGATACAGTTTAAAAATTGTCCAAACGGTTCCCAGCACAGGAAAGGCCAGATTGTTTAAGAATCCTGTGCTGATTACTCAACATCACTGTACATGGCATCCGCAGGAGGCAGTCCCTCCAGTATGATATCAAGTGAGCAGAGGTGGTCATCACTGGTTCCCACGGCAGCAGTCGGGAAAGAATCAGATGCCTGTGTGCCTGAGATCGATGCCTGCACATCCGTAGTGGAGCCGATCTCCGCTCCAACAGGAGCTGAAGCGTCCCATGTAGGCTCTAGGATCGCCATCATCAACATGGGAATAGGCTGTGGACAACTGTGCACATGCACCCGCAAAGGTGCCAGTAGCATGTCTACGTCTGGCGGCACAACCGATGGAAGTGTCAGACACAGGTCCAACACGCGTCCGAATCATAAAAAGAGGCAGCGGAATACTGGCAGAATGAAGTCAAGCCAGGCCTGTCTGAAAGACAGGAACCAATGCTCACTCAGCTCTTGAAGCCGAGGTATACCCACGAAAAACACAAATTGCTCATGACAACGTCGCTCCAGCTGTGTTCTCTCCATGTCTCGAGTGATGTTGGCATCCATTGCGAAGCAATAGAATTAAAACCAGGATGCCCGCCACTGAAAGCAGGACCAAAGGAAGCCCTCCAAAAACGCTTCCAAGTATGGAGTGTATGAATGATGGAATCACTCCGAAAATTGTTTGAAAGGTGGTTAACAGACCTGATCCAATGCTCTTAAATAAGTGTATTATCGCCCGCCAGACATGTTAAAGATACGATGGACCATTTCTCCGAAATGGAGCGGGAAGTTCGTACGGACCAGAGCCTCTATCTCTGCCAAGGACTTTGCAACTTGGAGATCAAAGATCTCTCGGGCTGAAGCTAAGGCCACATTTTGCTGAAACAGCCTGGCTGTCAGTCTGCTCAGAGAATCAAACCGTATGTTAGAAACAGTCAGTGAAGGCCACAGTGGTGCCTCCCTATCTGTGCGAGCTGGTGGAAACAATACTTGCTTACAACAAATAACCCTGGAGTTTACAGTCACTAGATAAGCGATGCCTGGCGTCATTTCACAACAGCCTTGGTCATTCAGCATCAAGTAACTCCCATTAGAAAGTAACCAAAAAACGGGATGAATTACAGCAGCTGGGGAACCCTTCAGGTAGCAGGAAGAGTTCTCTATTGACGCATTACACGCTCCGTGAAGCGACACTTCTTTACACACTAAAGAGCCACTCGAGGCCTTTTCGCAGTTCATACCACTCAGGAAAACCTCCTTGTCCAGGTTCCTGCACCTATATGTGTATGGCAACTCCCAGGTTTCCCATATGTACCCTTCGCCCAACGCTTCATACCTGTCTACTGGGTAATATTTCAGGCAGTATTGGAATTGGAATGTTGTGATTGGCAGTATGATATAGCCATGGATTAACCATTCCGTAGACGGTGACTCAGCTACAGTAAAAGGTAACTTCTCTAGTTTTTCTATGTACTTCGCATATCTGCGTGCCATGGTCAATTGTCTTCCGGTCAGATTGTAAGCCGAGAACAGATTTGTGTCTTTAATGCATCGCCATGGAACGTGGCCAGAACGCAATGATTGAAGCGTCCAGCTTAAAAGCATAACAACGCGCAGCTGAGATTGCCCATGTTGTAGAATAGACAAATCTTGTTCCATTATGTCGATAGCTGAGGACACAATGTTGCCCAGTGAATAAATACAAGGCAAGAGTGTGGTCATGCCGTTGTCTACCACAGCTAAGGCCATTTCTAGGTTAATTCTATCGATTTCACGAAGTCTCTCAACAGCTTCCTGTTGGGAGACTTTCCAGACTTTCCAGACTTCATTGTAGATGGTATATAGGAAGCGTTTACTATGTGGTTTCTTGGGACCTAACAAGAAATCCCTAAGATCCATGTTGTCTGATAGAAGGGACAAGTGTTGTTTCACCTGTGATAGTGTTGAGGCCTTTAGCCAATCTAGCCACAACTTCTCGACACTATAGGAAGTCACTACCACTGGGTCGTCTGTGTGTACATAACGTGCCTTAGGCCTATGGATACTAAACCCTTTGGTGGTACCCTTGAATCCTGAGTTACACATATTCGTGTCTACAGGCCAAACCAATCAACCGTTCCAATCGGGAGATGATGAATTGTATGTACTTTTACCATGTGTCCCTTCACTTGTTAGTGTGTTATTTGAGATACCCTTAAAAGGTGTGGGTGAAGGGATGCTCGGTGTCTTCAGGTCTTTAATTTTTGCAAACCCGTAACAGGTAGTCTGTTGCACTGTTCTGTTCAGGAAAATCATCTGTAATGGTATGAGGCAAGCTCTGAATAAAGCCTCAGTGGAGAGGTGTGGTGCATCGGCCAGGGCAGCTGACTTCGGAGCACAGGGTTCACGGTTCGATCCCCGGCTCCGGCGGCAGCTCAGCTCAGCACCATGTGACTCTGGGCAATAGCTCACTTAATTTCCACGACGGCCCCCAGCGCCTTGAGACCCGTAAGGGTGAGTAGCTGCGCTATATAAAAACGAACTTACTTACTTACTTACTGAACCTGCCACTCTCTTGTCCCCCAGATAGATTTTGTGTCTATGGTGTCTCTCCAGTAGTCGAAACCCTGTATAGACAGTTGGGAGATAAAAGGCGCTGAATATATCAGCTTAGTATTAGTCAGCATAATCTTCTTCATTGTTGCATTAGTCTGTGCAAGTTTGTTGTAAAACAATTCTGGGTCTGATGTATTGAAAAACCAAAGGGGATGATGGACGGAGTGTTGAACATTGCAAGCACTCACCCCCAGTCAACTGATCTGGGTTTAATCCATCATCATTCTTTAGCTCACTCGGCCACCCCAGTTCAGACATGGCCATATGCAAATCAGCCTGACCCTGTGCCTCATGGGAACAGTCCAGCCCGAACTGCCAAGCCATGTCTTCCCTGGACCGGAAACAAGCATCCTGGGACCGGTTTCGGCTCACAGCCCTCATCAGCCAAGTTATCTTGAATCCAGTGGCAAAGTGAGCAAGGGACCCACGTCTGGGCATACCCTGCCAACTTAGGGCGAACAATGCAAAACCAAAGGGGATGATGGACGGAGTGTTGAACATTGCAAGCACTCACCAACAGTCAACTGATCTGGGTTTAATCCATCATCATTCTTTAGCTCACTCCGCCACCCCAGTTCAGACATGGCCATATGCAAATCAGTCTGACCCTGTGCCTCATGGGAACAGTCCAGCCCGAACTGCCAAGCCATGTCTTCCCTGGACCGGAAACAAGCATCCTGGGACCGGTTTCGGGCTCACAGCCCTCATCAGCCTGGCTATCTTGAATCCAGTGGCAAAGTGAGCAAGGGACCCACGTCTGGGCATACCCTGCCAACTTAGGGCGAACAATGCAAAACCAAAGGGGATGATGGACGGAGTGTTGAACATTGCAAGCACTCACCCCCAGTCAACTGATCTGGGTTTAATCCATCATCATTCTTTAGCTCACTCCGCCACCCCAGTTCAGACATGGCCATATGCAAATCAGTCTGACCCTGTGCCTCATGGGAACAGTCCAGCCCGAACTGCCAAGCCATGTCTTCCCTGGACCGGAAACAAGCATCCTGGGACCGGTTTCAGGCTCACAGCCCTCATCAGTCAGGCTATCTTGAATCCAGTGGCAAAGTGAGCAAGGGACCCATGCCTGGCCATACCCTGCCAACCTAGGTCGAACAATGCAAAACCAAAGGGGATGATGGACGGAGTGTTGAACATTGCAAGCACTCACCCCCAGTCAACTGATCTGGGTTTAATCCATCATCATTCTTTAGCTCACTCCGCCACCCCAGTTCAGACATGGCCATATGCAAATCAGTCTGACCCTGTGCCTCATGGGAACAGTCCAGCCTGAACTGCCAAGCCATGTCTTCCCTGGACCGGAAACAAGCATCCTGGGACCGGTTTCGGGCTCACAGCCCTCACCAGCCAGGCTATCTTGAATCCAGTGGCAAAGTGAGCAAGGGACCCACGTCTGGGCATACCCTGCCAACTTAGGGCGAACAATGCAAAACCAAAGGGGATGATGGACGGAGTGGTGAACATTGCAAGCACTCACCCCCAGTCAACTGATCTGGGTTTAATCCATCATCATTCTTTAGCTCACTCCGTCAGCCCAGTTCAGACATGGCCATATGCAAATCAGTCTGACCCTGTGCCTCATGGGAACAGTCCAGCCCAATTTCGGGCTCACAGCCCTCATCAGCCAGGCTATCTTGAATCCAGTGGCAAAGTGAGCAAGGGACCCACGTCTGGGCATACCCTGCCAACCCAAAACCGGTCCCAGGATGCTTGTTTCCGGTCCAGGGAAGACATGGCTTGGCAGTTCGGGCTGGACTGTTCCCATGAGGCACAGGGTCAGACTGATTTGCATATGGCCATGTCTGAACTGGGGTGGCGGAGTGAGCTAAAGAATGATGATGGATTAAACCCAGATCAGTTGACTGGGGGTGAGTGCTTGCAATGTTCAACACTCCGTCCATCATCCCCTTTGGTTTTGCTAAGTTCGCCCTAAGTTGGCAGGGTATGCCCAGACGTGGGTCCCTTGCTCACTTTGCCACTGGATTCAAGATAGCCTGGCTGATGAGGGTTATGAACCCGAAACCGGTCCCAGGATGCTTGTTTCTGGTCCAGGGAAGACATGGCTTGGCAGTTCGGGCTGGACTGTTCCCATGAGGCACAGGGTCAGACTGATTTGCATATGGCCATGTCTGAACTGGGGTGGCGGAGTGAGCTAAAGAATGATGATGGATTAAACCCAGATCAGTTGACTGGGGGTGAGTGCTTGCAATGTTCAACACTCCGTCCATCATCCCCTTTGGTTTTGCATTGTTCGCCTAAGTTGGCAGGGTATGCCCAGACGTGGGTCCCTTGCTCACTTTGCCACTGGATTCAAGATAGCCTGGCTGATGAGGGTTATGAAGCCGAAACCGGTCCCAGGATGCTTGTTTCCGGTCCAGGGAAGACATGGCTTGGCAGTTCGGGCTGGACTGTTCCCATGAGGCACAGGGTCAGACTGATTTGCATATGGCCATGTCTGAACTGGGGTGGCGGAGTGAGCTAAAGAATGATGATGGATTAAACCCAGATCAGTTGACTGGGGGTGAGTACTTGCAATGTTCTACACTCCGTCCATCATCTCCTTTGGTTTTGCTCTGATGTATTGAACCCTGAAAAGTATGCGAATTTCTGTGTAAATGTGGCAGAACTACCCTTTGGTGGTATCGGGCAATGTTCCCATTGAAGGTAAGTGTTAGCAGTGCGTGGTACACTTGCTCTATGCAAAAAATTATGACCATAATGCTGGTAACAAAACATGGTATCGTAATCAGTTGTATCTTCATACAATTCCCTGTAAGAAAATGCAGCAGACTGTTCTAAATCTGAAAGCATAGTATTTACAGTTTCAATGTCCCAATCATCAGAGAGTGAACTGGGGTTAATGAAATCATTTAAAGAAATTTTAAACAAATGTGGAATTTTCAAAAGTTTAGTGGGACCAAATACATCATATGAAACTTTATCCCAAACTATACCAGCAGGTATTGGAATTGCTGTAATGTTCACCAGGGACAAGTCTCTTTGTTCACAGTGGGATGATGTATTTGGTTTCAGGACCAAGTTCACAGATTGTACTGCAGAGCGTTCTGGGAGATAATGTCCGTATAGAGCAAAAAAAAGACAGTCACTGTGCCAATCCAAATTAACAGGTATACAATCCCCATTTCAAACCAAATATGCAACCAAGGTGACACTAAGTAAGTCTTTTTGAGCAAAAGATAGAATTGTAGAAGTTTCTCTTTCTTTGAAATGGGTGGCGTTTGATCAGGTTCACTTGGATCTGAGGAGAAATCATCGAAGTTGAAGTAGCTCGATGCAGTTCGATCTATCTTTTGTAGCTCTGTAGGTTTTGTAGAACTGGCAGATGTGTCATTTGAAGGCACATTAATGTAGACATCATTGTTGGGCTGAATTGCAACTTGCATTGTTGTTGCTTCTTGATGTTTTTCAATTGCAACTGGAATGATTTGTGCTCCATAATTTGGTCCCTGTTTTTCCTCTCCACCACCGAATTTCCCTCGGGATGGTAGGGGGAGGAGTACCGCAAGGCCACGCCCATACTTTCCATGGTTTCCTTTTAAGCCCGAGAGCTAAACGCAGGGCCATGGTCGGAATGTAATGTGCCAATTGCGTATGTCCCGATGAAGACTCGCAAATCCTTTATAACAGTTCGAGCGTCAGCCAAGCGCTGGGGCCAAACCCATAGGAATCTAGAGCATGAATCCACTGCCACCAAGATGTACTTGTAAGCCCCGTCCTAATTTAAGGGGCTGCAGTGGTCCAAATAGACACATGTGTGAGGTCTGTCTGAAATCAGTAATGGTGTTTGTGGTGGCCTGTGAATGGTGGAAACCTTCATCTGCTGGCAAATATTGCACTTCAGGACATAGTCCTTTGTTTGTTTTGTCAACCCCGACCACCAGTAATGCTGCTTCAATATTGAAATTGTTGAAGTGGCTCCTGCGTGTGCAGAGCCCAGACCCTTGTGTGCAGCTAGAATTAAACCTAATCTGCGATCTTTGTTTGGTATTACTCTATCCCCCATTCCTGGAATTTGAGCATACGATGTGTTGTGTGCATCTAACTTGTACGAGTACCTGAGTGGAAAGCCTTTTTGCAGTACGGCAGAGCCGTTCTTTGTGGCATTGATAGCTACTAGTATATTTCCGTCTATTCGTGTGTGAACAAGTGATTGCAGCAACGGCAGCAGTTCGCACTGTCGCCTTGGCGGCTTCATCAGACAGTAAATTCCCTTCAACGTGTATGCCAACACGCTGATGACTCAAGATGTGAATAACTTGAGCACGTGGCAGGCATGCTTTCAGCTTTGCCACTTGTCCCCATAATTTATGTTTTATCGTGCCACCCTTGGCGTCTTTAAACCCATTCTGGCCCCAGTAATAAAGATATTCATTGTAAGATTGCACACAGTAAAATGAATCGCACACAATCAGTGTGGGGAATTTCTGATCCATATACTGTAGTGCTAGTATCAGGGCTTTCAGTTCTGCCAGCTGCTCTGTACAATCTCCCTGGGATTGCGTAGTCGTATTGCTGGGATGGAACTTACCATCCCGCATACGACCTTTCACTATAGCACACGCAGCGCTATATTGCTGTTTACTTCCAATGGCAGGTTGAGCAGAACCGTCAGTGTAAATGATGTATTCATACTGATGTAGAGGCAAGATATCATTCAGGAGAGGGTATTCTTGTTCGTACTGCAGAAAAGCTTGTGTTCTCAGTGTAGAATCGTATCTATATTCTACATCTGTTGCAGTGAGGAAATTAGCCCATTGTATCCAACATGGATGCAATGCCTTTGCATTAGGAATGCTGGCTTTGGTTACCGCTTCAAATGTTGGTATCGGGGTTACAACGATGATGTGTCTCCTCTGTGCTAGTGCTCTTTCTCTCCCTACAGCAGTCGGTACTGCCGTCACTATTTTTTCTGTAGCTGCAAATCGATTTTCAGCACTCGTGTACAAATGAGATTTGTATGCGATTGGAACTGTCTCACCTTCATTGAACGTGATGTAGGTATACCCTGATAATCCGGGGACGACCCGTATTACCAGGTTGCGGACGTTTACTCTTGTCTGCAAGTGTTTTGAAGCTATCATGTCAGCTTGAACTGAATATAGAGTGTCTGTATGTTATTGAGTCCACTTGTTTGCTGTGAAATCTGGTCTGAATAGGTCGTAGAAAGGTTTGACTCTTTCTGCGTAGTCTTGAATGTATGTTCTGCCGAAATGTAGAAATCCTAAAATGGATTGTAAACCGTTCAGAGTCTTTGGAGGCTGGATTAGCGCGCATTTTTCTAAAGAATTTGCAGCCAGGCTTTTCCCTTCACTTGACAGCTCATATCCCAAAAATAGGACGCTGAGATGGGCAATTTTGATTTTTAAAATTACATTTGTAGCCCAAATTGGCAAAACCAACAGTTATGTTGTTCACCCTGCACAAGTGTTCCAAGTAATTCATCGTCCATCAGATAAATATCATCTACGTAGGACACTGCCCCCTCATCGCATTTGTAATAGCTCTGACACTCTTGCCGAGAACATTCCGGGGCTGTTCTTATAGCCTTGGGGCAGACAACAAAATTGACGCTGAGTGCCGAGGGCAGAAAATCCTGTCAAATATCTGCTTTCATCAGCTATATTTTGGCAGAAGAATCCATTTGAGATATCTAGTGTTGTTTTGTATTTCTTCCACACAATGTTATTCATTAATGCGGCACTATGTGCGTTCTGAACTGCAAATGTTTTTGTGCATGTGTTCAAATGTCTGAAATCTAAAACCAAACGATATGTGTTGTCAGTTTTCATGACGGGAAACAAAGGGTAGTTCATTGGCGAGGTGCAAGTTTCAATCACACCTTGGTATTCTAGTTGGTCTAGGATTTGTTTGACCTGTTTCTTCGCCTCATTTTTAGTAGGGTACTGTCTCTGTGGAGTTGGAGTAGTTTTTAATGGGATCTCATGGTGTTCGGCCTCCACGTCTCACCCTACATGGTTGCGGTATAATGCCGGAGCTAGCGCTTGCGCCCACTCCTGCGTGTATGAGTGTTTTAAGGAAACAGGAACGAGATCGGAAAAAGCAGGCAAATTGGCGCTTTCACCTTTTGGGCAATCCATTACAAATTCAGGCGGCCAATCCCTTTCTGCTAACAGGATGTCATATCCAAATGTCAAATTTTCCCAAAAGAGACCTTTAATTTTTCTTGAGATGTCCCCCTCTCTTTGGAGATTAATTTCATGTAGACAATGTGTGACACTCACTCTTGTATCAGGTGTTTCCACCGTGATGTATTCATTCAATACTGCTGTCACCAGAAATTCCTTCAGGTTCTGCCGAGCTATTGTTACTTCTACCGCGCTGTCTAGCATCGTCAGAGCCTATTTCCCGTTCAGAAGCTGAGTCCTCAGTAACCCGGCTACTTTCTTCTTTTTGAATTGAGTCTTTGTTTTAGGTCGCTCTTCCTGTTTGATAATGAAATCTAAATTGCAATGTGTTTCCCTTTTTCCTTTGGTCGATCATCAGTCTTTTGTTCTGACTGTCCTTCCCTCTCTGAGTTTTTTGATGAACCCTGAAAAGAACAAAATGAACGTGTATCAGTATCCTGATACGTGTCAGGTTTCCTAATGTTATCACGATTCCTAAGGTTATACCTCTTTTCAGAGGACTCCCGTTGGGGAGACCCACCCCTTGATCGTGAAGTTTTTCTTTTATTGTTATTTTTGGATTGATTTTGATTGTTGTCCCATTTCTTTTTAGAAGAAATGGGTGCTTGCTTTGAGTTATCCTTATCAGAATTACTCACCACTTGTGGTTTCCCTGGTTTGGCTCCCAAACTATCTCTACCTAGTGAAGCATAGGTTTCCTCAATAATTTTTGGTAATGCACGCTCCTGATTTGTAGGAGCTGTTTCCCTTAAGCGTTGGCGTATAGCCACAGCTGCTGCTTCCCCCTTGATGTTGCTCAGCAATATTGCCAAGGCTTGGTCAAAATTACCCATCAGTTTCATCCCCAAGTCCAGGTCAGGTCCTGCCCCGTACTCATTTTTTATCTGTTTCAATACTTCAGGAATAACTGATATGGTTGGGGTACCGTGTATTCTAATGTAGACTGCAGCAAAGATTGTTCCCCAGGTAGTACAATCCTCAAGTGAGGGAACCATTCCCATTGCCAAGCAAATTGTTAACATTCTGTGTTTTTCCTGCGGACCAGTATGGGGAAATACTGCTTCCAACCATGCTATTTTTTGAGCGATCCAGAATGGTACTTAATCCCTCTTTGATGGGAATGAGCCCATGATTGCTTTTAGTGTTTGTGGGCTAATTATTGGTGTGTGTTGGGTCTGGACTATTCCAGGTGGAGCAGATCTTGCAGGTTGTAATGTGAGTGTTCGCATGACAAACTGGAAAATGTGTCTATATAGCCTGACAGACGGGAAGAGGCCCCAGGGTTGTGCAGAACCTTGATCTCAATGGACTGGGACTTAATGCTGGAGGCATTTAAAGCCCTAGAACCTGACTCTTTCCCAGTGGTAAATGACACATAGAGAAACAATTGCAAACAGTCCCCCAATGGCACGAGTCTGACCCAAGAACGTCTACATGTGCAACGCTGCCACACGCAAATAGCATATTACTTAAGCCAACATAAGTAGAAGAAGGAACCAGGATAGAACTGGGCGCCATAGGCATTAACTCAAGAGGAGCCAGAGGGAGGAGGAAGGGGGGAGGGTTTTTTTTGTAGTTGTTGCAGTTACTCTAAATGCACTTGTAAGAATATCCTGATACTACCTTGTTATCTCCTAAATAAGGTTTCTGTAAAGTATACTATAAGAAATGATGCAAAATGCTTGCAAACACTGCAATACTGAGGTGCACACCTGTAGTTATGCATGACAAAATACTGCTATGATGTTTAATAAAGTATACAATGTAATGTACGACTTATGAAACCCAAAAAAATCAATAAAGTGTGTTTAAAAAAAATGATGTGTCTGTATAGCCTGACCACTTCTTTGTAAACTGAACGCACTTCCCCTACTTGGAGTGCGTCTATGTCAGCATGTGGAGTGTAAGTCGCTAAGACCGGCCATGTCGCTCCTCCTATGCTGAGCGGACCGAGTCTTGCGACCGCAGTTGCGTGATTTAGGGCGCCTTTAAACCAGTTTTTATGTTTGCTGGTAAGTTAACGAGACTTCAATGTCCTCGTATGGGATGTATTCTTCCGATGGATCCACTTCAATGTATTTGTGAATTAAATGTGTCTGTGGATCTGCAGGTGGGAATTTCACCCAGGAATAGAATACCTCTGATCCGAACACCTCGTGTGCCCTGATCACAAAAGTAACATGGCCACCTGTTACCGGTACGCCATGTTCTACCAACCTCAGAGTTACTGCCTGTCTGCAGTTCTCTGTGATGTTTAGAGCATTAGCAAATTTGTCTCCTTACGCGCTTCCACTGCTATTTGCAGATTCAGTCATTTTGAAAGAAGAAGAAAGTAAAGGTTTAAGAGGTAGGGTTTAGCACAATATGGGAATCTTTAATCCTTACAAGCTTGTCTAAACCTTCAGCCAATACACAGGGTGTACCTGCTCAGCTGAGGCGGATAATCCTTCCCACTTCAGACGTCTCTGAAAAATGTGAGTAGGGCTGTCTGAGAAAGCATGACTAAACTACTCAGATTTTACTGTTAACATAAGAACCAAACCAACGTTGGCGGCACCATGTAGTGTAGCTCCTAGGATACCCCTAGGACCTGCACGTTTTGGATGACCTAAACTGAGGGCTTGGTGTGCAGACAGACTCTGGACACCCCCAAAGGATGAGTCAGCCGTTAGACCAGTTAGCTCTACAGTGCCACTATCACCCCCTGTATTTTACAGCGGTGTAGGTAGTTTCTGGCAACCACTGAACATGACAACCCTGATTCCTCAGTGTGAGAAGTTAGCCTGGTATATGTTGTCCACTAATTATAGTGGGCACCTTGCACCAGTCCAAACAACCCCTTATTGGAGATAGGTTAAAGACAACCTTTATTGAAAGCTAACCTAGTGGTAGCTATGGAGAGCAGCCTTCAGGCTAAGTCTTGAAGGAATGTAAAGCAGCTTGTTTTACCAGTCTATAATCTCTTGAGTGACCAAATGAAAGAGGACCACACCAGGTATATATTCAAAATATATGTATTTATTGTAAACACACCCCTCTAGTCTCTTTATGAGGCTAGAGTTCGAAGTACATAAGTTATAAGTTAGTTATCAACAGTAATAGCACAAATACACGTTTGAGCCCTAGGGGCGTACGAAACCATATACCAATAAAGTGGTATAAGAACCACGACTGAGCTAGACACAAGGCCTAGAGCATGTAGAAGTGCTTGGCCCTCAAGGAACCACCCAAGGTAGTGACACAGGGGACCCACGGGGGACGCGTGCAGTGTGAGAACACAGCCGCGAGCCGCCGTTGACTTCTATGGGGAATGTCGCGGTTGGAGTTTTAAAGAAAAGGGACACTTAGAGGAGGACTTGGAGCAAACCTTTTTAGAACTAGGCTGTTCTAGTGTCAATACCCATGGGAGCACCAGAGTACTCGAGTTACCTCACCCAGGGGAGCCGGTTGCATAGGTGTCTTTCGGGGTCGGGTTTCGCCGTCGTTTTCAATGGCGATCTGCTGCAAAGTGCTGCTGGTGGCCAAGTCGAAAGTGTTCGGGTGGATCCAAAGGTGGATCGAAGATCTAAAGAACCTGAAAGCAGAGGGGACAGAGTCTGGGTCACTAGCCAGTGACCAGGAAGGCGATGAGCAGATGCCCACCGATGTCGAGTGCTTCAGGTAGGTTGACGGTCGTCTTGACTCTTCAGCCACGAGGTCCAGGAGGCGTCGACGACGACCAGGAGCTGGATTCGAGCTGTCCCACGACGTCTGTCGATTGCAGGGGTGTCGGCGACCAGATTGGACCCAACAAGCCTTGGCAACGGCAAGCCTCGTGGAAATAGAAGAAGGACGGTGGTGCAGACCAGCAAGGTCTGAGGGACTCACCCAGCAAGGGTAAGTCAGGGCACGCCTGGAGCAACCAGGGAAGCCCAAGCAGAAGAAGATTGGCCTTCGGGAGGGCCTACTAGCCAACGGACTAGCGACCGCGAAGGAGCCTCGAGTAGACGCACTTAGAGTTGGCTCACGGGACACTCGTGGAGTGGAGGCCAGTGATCTTCGGTGCAGTCGGTGCTGGAGGCTGGGGCTACTCGGAGCCCAAAGCACAACTTCGTGGGAGACCCAGAAGAGGATGCACTTGCAAATGCGATCGGTGTCCAGGGGTCACGGTTCCACGTTATCCACGACAGCAACGGGCCTCAGCTTTGCTGGGGACTCAGGGTAGCCTCGGGGAAGTCTGAAAATCCACCTCTGGTGATGCAAAGACTTCGGCGTCCGGCAGGAGCTTCAGCGATGCAGATCGGACAATTGCTTCGTTGGTGCCTGCCAAGCAGGGGAGTCACTCCTTGACCCCAAGGGAGATTCTTCAGTCCTCTAATCTTAAAGTAGAGCGTCGAAGGTCCAGGATTCTGTGTCAGAGTTTCGTCCAGGTAAATCTAAAGTCCTAAGGACTGGGGTCCCATACTTATACCAAGTTAGGGGTTGGACATACTCTGGGGACCCACCTATGGGAGGGTCAGGGCAGAGGGGTGGTTACACCCCTTTCCCTTTGTCCAGTTTCGCGCCAGAGCAGGGGCTGGAAGCCCCTGAGCCGGTTTGAACTGGGGTATGCACAGGGACACCAAATGTGCTCCCAGTGCAGGACTTCAAAGCACCAGAGAGTGCTCCCGCCCAGCCCCAATACACACTATCCTGTCTGGGGAGGTGGTTACACCTCCCTGGGACAGGAAACCTATTGTCCAGGCCTCCCCTGCCGGAGTTTCGGTCAGCAGCAGGAGGCCAGACTCGTGTCTGTGGCAGCGGCATCCATTTTGTGATGCCAGGGCTCTGGAAAGAAGTTACCGGGTATGCCAGTGGGTACATGTCTCTCCCTCTAGAAGGGTGGAATGCTACTCCCGCCGCCAGAACTGGCAGGGGGGTAGTATTCCAAGATGTTTGACACCAAACTCAACATGTTTTGGTGCAGCCAGTCCAAAGTTAGCATTCTACCGCGAGGATATAATGCACTTAAGAGTATATGGTCAGGCTGCACTGCAAACAGCATCAGAGGAGGTACTTCGAATGCTGCAGAGGGGCTCTGCTCATGCAGGGGCACCCTCTCACATAAAAACCAAGCACTCTGCCTTCAGGATTGTCAAGGCCTGCCATAGGAGTGACTTATAGGTTTATAGGTGTGTGCAATGGTAGTGATATAGGTAGCCTATACCACTGTAAGGGTGCATGCACCACCTTACTCAGGCTGCAGTAGCAGGCCTGTGGTGTCATTTTGGCTGGCCTTCCAGGGGTGGCATAATACATGCTTCAGCCCCTGGCAGGCCTCTGAGGTACCTATGCCCTGGGTACATAGTATACCATATACTAGGGACTTATAAGGGCACTCCAGATTCCAATCAGAGATGTGCCTAAGGCACATGGAAACCATTTTAGAGAGGAAGCAGCTAGGCTGGGGTTCTGATTAGCAGGGCCCCAGCCAGACTAAAGTCGAAAAACAGTGAAGCATCAGCAAAAAGTGGGGGTACCCATGTGAAGCAGATCCTACTCTCCTACACAACCCCCCAAACGTAGGGACATTAAACTAACCTTGACCAGTTGAGTCTTCATGTTCTAAGTGGAAGTACCTAGAGAGTCCATCTGCATTGGCATGGTTACTCCCAGGTCTATGTTCCACTGTAAAGTCCATCCCCTGTAGGGAAATGGACCACCTAAGCAGTTTGGGGTTCTCACCCTTCATTTGTTTTAGCCAAAGGAGGGGCTTGTGGTCTGTTTGAACAAGGAAGTGAGTACCAAACAAGTATGGCCTCAACTTCTTCAGAGCCCAAACCACAGCAAAGGCCTCCCTCTCTATGGCTGACCAACGTTTCTCTCTAGGGGTCAGCGTTCTGCTAATAAAAGCTACTGGCTGATCCTGACCTTCATCATTCAATTGTGACAGTACAGCCCCTACCCCCAATTCAGATGCATCTGTTTGGACAATGAACTTCTTGGAGTAATCAGGACTCTGTAGAATGGGAGCAGTGCACATGGCCTGCTTCAGGTCATCAAATGCCTTTTGACAGCTAACTGTCCACTGAACCTTTTTGGGCATTTTCTTGGAAGTTAAGTCATTCAGGGGTGTCACTATTGATCCATACCCCTTGACAAATCTCCTATAGTACCCAGTCAGGCCTAAAAAGGCTCTCACCTGAGTCTGGGTAGTTGGAGCAGTCCAGTCCATGATGGTCTGGATTTTGCGCTGCAAGGGTTGAACCTGGCCTCCACCCACAAGGTGGCCCAGGTACACAACCTGACTCTGCCCTTTCTGGCACTTGGTGGCCTTGATAGTCAGGCCTGCTTTCTGCAGGGCCTGCAAAACATTTCTGAGGTGGACCAGGTGATCCTCCCAGGTGGAGCTAAAGACAGCAATATCATCTAGATATGCTGCACTATAGGCTTCCAGACCTGTAAGGACTGTATTCACCAACCTCTGAAAAGTGGCAGGTGCATTCTTCAGACCAAAGGGCATCACCACAAATTGATAATGCCCACTAGGGGTTGAGAATGCTGTCTTTGGCTTTGCATCATCAGCTAGTCTGATCTGCCAGTAGCCAGCTGTCAGGTCAAATGTGCTTAGATACTTGGCTGAGGCCAAAGTGTCTATCAGCTCATCTGCCCTAGGTATTGGATGGCCATCAGTCCTAGTGACCTCATCTCTCTTTTCCCACCATTGGTGTGAGGTTTTGGCACAAGGACCACTGGACTAGCCCAAGGGCTATCTGAGGGTTCAATAACTCCCAAATCCAACATCTTCTGGACTTCTGTCCTGATACAGTCCCTGACATGGTCAGGTTGCCTATAAATCTTATTTTTAATAGGCAGACTGTCCCCAGTGTCCACTTCATGAGTGCACCAGGTGGTCTGACTGGGTGTCAGTGAGAATATGTGCCTGAACTGATTGAGCACCTGTCTGCAATCAGTTTGCTGCTGGGCAGTGAGGCTGCCTGCCAAGGCTGCACCATCCACTGACCCATCATCAGGGTTCTGTGAGAGCAGGTCAGGGAGTGGGTCACTCTCTTCCTCCTGTCCCTCATCAGTAGCCATGAGCAAGCCCATGTCTGCCCTGTCCACATATGGTTTTAATCTGTTGACATGGAGAACCCTGTGGGGACTCCTGGGTGTTCCCAGGTCTACTAAGTAGGTAACCTCACCCTTCTGTTCAACAATGGTATGGGGTCCACTCCATTTGTCTTGGAGAGCTGCTGGGGCCACTGGCTCCAGCACCCACACCTTCTGTCCTGGCTGGTAAACAGTCAGTACAGCCTTTTGGTCATGCCAGGCTTTTTGCAGTTCCTGGCTAGCCTCAAGGTTTTTAGTTGCTTTTTCATGTACTCAGCCATCCTGGAGCGGAGACCAAGTACATAGTCCACTATGTCTTGCTTTGGGGGCTTGAGAGGTAACTCCCATCCTTCCTTCACCAAGCACAATGGACCCCTGACAGGGTGACCAAACAAAAGTTCAAAAGGGCTGTAGCCAACCCCCTTTTGAGGCACCTCCCTGTATGCAAATAAAAGGCAGGGCAAGAGTATGTCCCATCTTCGCCTAAGCTTCTCTGGGAGCCCTTTAATCATGCCCTTCAAGGTTTTGTTGAATTTCTCAACTAAACCATTGCATTGTGGGTGATAGGGTATGGTGAACTTGTAAGTCACTCCACACTCCTTCCACATTGCTTTCAAGTATCCAGACATAAAGTTAGCACCCCTGTCTAATACAACCTCCTTAGGGAAGCCCACTCTTGAGAAAATTCCCAGGAGGGCCCTTGCCACCACAGGTGCTGTAGTGGTCCTAAGGGGAATAGCCTCTGGGTACCTGGTGGCATGATCCACTACCACCAGGATAAACCTGTGCCCAGATGCTGTTTGGGGATCCATGGGACCAACAATGTCAATCCCCACCCTTTCAAAGGGAACCCCCACCACAGGTAGTGGTATCAGGGGGGCCTTTGTGGTGCCACCTGCCTTGCCACTGGCCTGGCAGGTTACACAAGAGCGACAAATCTCCTTGGTGTCTTCAGACATGTGGGGCCAGTGAAAGTGAGGGACAATTCTGTCCCAAGTCTTGTTCTGGCCCAGGTGACCTGCTAAGGGAATGTCATGGGCTAGGGTCAATAGGAAGCCCCTGAACTTCAGAGGTATAACCAACCTCCTGGTGGCACCAGGCTTGGGGTCTCTACACTCTGAGTACAAGAGTCCATCATCCCAATACACTGTATGGGGACCACTAGCTTTCCCAGCAGCCTCAGCAGCAGCTTGCTGTCTGAGGGGTTCAAGAGAGGGGCAGCTCTGCTGCTCCTGGCTCAGATCTGCCCTGGAAGGGCCCCCTGTCCCCAAGAACTCAACCTGGTCAGGTTCAAGCTCCTCTGGGACAGTTCCTTCCTCAGGACTGAGATCATCCCCCTCAAGAGACTGATCTTCCTTCTGAGCCAAGGGGAAGGCACTGCCTTTACCCTACTACTCCTCTTCTTGGAGGGCACTTGGTCCATTATTCCAGAATCCAAGGCCTGTTCAGTGTTAGACATTTTGGCTTGTGACCTGGTCACAGCAAACACATCTGCAGGGATGCCCAGCATTTCTGCATGGGTCCTGAGCTCCACTTCTGCCCAAGCTGAAGTCTCTAGATCATTGCCAAGCAAGCATTCAACTGGTAGGTCTGCACTCACCACAACCTTCTTAAGGCCAGTTACCCCTCCCCAGGAGAAGTTAACAACTGCCAGAGTATGGTCTGTTCTGACATTGCTAGCATTGGTCACTTGGTACATTTCACCAAGTATAATCTGCCCAGGATCCACAAGGTCTTGTGTCACCATGGTGACACTTGCCCCTGTGTCCCTAAATGCCAAAGCCTCTTTTCCATTGATTAAGGGCTGTTGCCTGTACTTGCCCAGATTACTGGGGCTCGCAGAGGAGGTCACATCCATGCCTCCATCACAGACTAGGACAGCCTGAGTGAGTTCTCTGACTAGGTCAGAGCTCATCTCCTTACCCAGGGTCAACCCTACTAAACCCTTGGCTTGTGTAGTCCCACCACCAACTGTAACTGCACTAGGGGGAGCAGGTGCCTTAGGGGCATTGGTGGGGGCTGGAGTAGAGTCTTTGGACTTGGTGCAATCACTGGTCCAGTGGGTCTTTTGCTTACAGACCTTGCACCATGGTTTCTTTTGGCCTTTTCCCTTGTTAGACTGTGACTCCCCACCTGAAGAAGATTTTTGGGGGCCTTGTGAAGACTTCTGGTCTTTACCCTTCTCCCCACCCTTATCAGAGTTTTTAGAATCTTGCTTCTTAGGGTCACCACCTTGGTTCTGTACCTTCTGCCTCACCCTGGTTCTGACCCATTTGTCTGCCTTCTTTCCCAATTCTTGGGGAGAGGTCAGATCAGAGTCCACCAGGTGCTGATGCAACAGCTGATTTTGACAATTATTAAGAATCTGCTCCCTCATGATAAGATTGTACAATCCTGTGAAGTCACATACCTTACTGCCCAATAACCAACCTTCCAGAGCCTTGGCAGAACAATCAACAAAGTCCACCCAGTCTTGAGTCTGTGCTTTTGGGTATCTCTGAACTGTTAACCTGTATTGTTCAGTGGTTAGGCCAAACCCATCAATCAGAGCACTCTTCAAGACTGTGTATTTATCAGCATCCTCCTCTCTAACAGTGAGGAGCTTATCTCCACCTTTGTCTGCAAAGGAGAGCCACAAGATTGCTGCCCACTGCTCCTGAGGGACCCTCTGTACTTTACAGGCCCTCTCCAGTGCAGTTATCCATTTGTGGATGTCATCCCCACTCTGGTAGGGAGGGACAATCTTGCTCAGGTTTCTATGGTCATAAGACCTTTCCCTATCTCTGGGAAATTGCTGCCACCATGGGACTCTAGTCCCATCTTTTTCTCTCTTTGTAGAGATCTAGGGACTCCCTGTCTATAGCCAACTGCTGTTTTCTGAGTTCAAGCTGGGCTTGCTCATACTGAATCAGTCTCTTTCTCCTCTCATGAGAGGATTCCCTCCTATGAGAAGAGACAGAGGTCCCTATTGAGGTGTCAGAGTGGTTAGACTCCTGAGAAGGAGATCTAGCCTTTCTTGGCACACTCTCAACTCTTCCTGGGGGGACAAAGGTGAGGTCATTCTGATCCTCCTCTTCATCCACAGGAATAGCTGTGTTTTCCAGGGCAAGGTCATTGTCACCTTCCTGGCCAGTTTCAGAGGGGGGGGCCTGGGTTTCTTCACCCCTGACCCCTTCCTCATCTTCTGCCCCACCCTCTCTGCCTACCCCATCAGACCCTAGGGGTCTGCTGAGATCATCTGACCGAAGCACCTCCCTGAGGTGTTGGGTGCTGGCACTTTTGCCTGTCTTCAGCTTCCTAGCAGTGCATAATGCTCTCAATTCCAAGAATGGGAGATTATCATACTTGGAGGGAAGAAGCCCACTGGCTTCTGGCAAGGACTCACTGGGTCCTGGCTTTGAAGACATTACTAGTGAGGTGTGGTGTATGCACTACCTACTCTAATGTGGCCTACTAAACTCTCTTGAGTTGTAGAAAGGGTGTGCTATCCCTTAACACACAACTCTAAGTTCAGTAGAACTTACTGTATACTAAGCTTGTTTTTATATGTACCTAAGGTACCCTTAGTGGTTTTCAGTTGATCAATTCAATTGAGATTATCTGGTAAAACAATAGCAAGCTGGAATCCCACATGCTGCACACCAATGTGAGAAGTTGGCCTGGTATATGTTGTCCAGTAATTATAGTGGGCACCTTGCACCAGTCCAAACAACCCCTTATTGGAGATAGGTTAAAGACAACCTTTTTTAAAGCTATCCTAGTGGTAGCTATGGAGAGCAGCCTTCAGGCTAAGTCTTGAAGGAATGTAAAGCAGCTTGTTTTACCAGTCTATAATCTCTTGAGTGACCAAATGAAAGAGGACCACACCAGGTATATATTCAAAATATATGTATTTATTGCTAAACACACCCCTCTAGTCTCTTTATGAGGCTAGAGTTCGAAGTACATAAGTTATAAGTTAGTTATCAACAGTAATAGCACAAATACACGTTTGAGCCCCAGGGCGTACCAAACCATATGCCAATAAAGTGGTATAAGAACCACGACTGAGCTAGACACAAGGCCTAGAGCCTGTAGAAGTGCTTGGCCCTCAAGGAACCACCCAAGGTAGTGACACAGGGGACCCACGGGGGACGCGTGCAGTGTGAGAACACAGCCGCGAGCCGCCGTTGACTTCTATGGGGAATGTCGCGGTTGGAGTTTTAAAGAAAAGGGACACTTAGAGGAGGACTTGGAGCAAACCCTTTTAGAACTAGGCTGTTCTAGTGTCAATACCCACGGGAGCACCGGAGTACTCGAGTTACCTCACCCAGGGGAGCCGGGTGCATAGGTGTCTTTCGGGTTCGGGTTTCGCCGTCGTTTTCAATGGCGATCTGCTGCAAAGTGCTGCTGGCGGCCAAGTCGAAAGTGTTCGGGTGGATCCAAAGGTGGATCGAAGATCTGAAGAACCTGAAAGCAGAGGGGACAGAGTCTGGGTCACTAGCCAGTGACCAGGAAGGCGATGAGCAGATGCCCACCGATGTCGAGTGCTTCAGGTAGGTTGACGGTCGTCTTGACTCTTCAGCCACGAGGTCCAGGAGGCGTCGACGACGACCAGGAGCTGGATTCGAGTTGTCCCACGACGTCTGTCGATTGCAGGGGTGTCGGCGACCGGATTGGACCCAACAAGCCTTGGCAACGGCAAGCCTCGTGGAAATAGAAGAAGGACGGTGGTGCAGACCAGCAAGGTCTGAGGGACTCACCCAGCGAGGGTAAGTCAGGGCACGCCTGGAGCAACCAGGGAAGCCCAAGCAGAAGAAGATTGGCCTTCGGGAGGGCCTACTAGCCAACGGACTAGCGACCACGAAGGAGCCTCGAGTGGACGCACTTAGAGCTGGCTCACGGGACACTCGTGGAGTGGAGGCCAGTGATCTTCGGTGCAGTCGGTGCTGGAGGCTGGGGCTACTCGGAGCCCAAAGCACAACTTCGTGGGAGACCCAGAAGAGGTTGCACTTGCAAATGCGATCGGTGTCCAGGGGTCACGGTTCCACGTTACCCACGACAGCTACGGGCCTCAGCTTTGCTGGGGACTCAGGGCAGCCTCGGGAAGTCTGGAAATCCACCTCTGGGGATGCAAAGACTTCGGCGTCCGGCGGGAGCTTCAGCGATGCAGACCGGACAATTGCTTCGTTGGTGCCTGCCAAGCAGGGAGTCACTCCTTGACCCCAAGGGAGATTCTTCAGTCCTCTAATCTTAAAGTAGAGCGTCGAAGGTCCAGGATTCTGTGTCAGAGTTTCGTCCAGGTAAATCTAAAGTCCTAAGGACTGGGGTCCCATACTTATACCAAGTTAGGGGTTGGACATACTCTGGGGACCCACCTATGGGAGGGTCAGGGCAGAGGGGTGGTTACACCCCTTTCCCTTTGTCCAGTTTTGCGCCAGAGCAGGGGCTGGAAGCCCCTGAGCCGGTTTGAACTGGGGTATGCACAGGGACACCAATGTGCTCCCAGTGCAGGACTTCAAAGCACCAGAGAGTGCTCCCGCCCAGCCCCAATACACACTATCCTGTCTGGGGAGGTGGTTACACCTCCCTGGGACAGGAAACCTATTGTCCAGGCCTCCCCTGCCGGAGTTTCGGTCAGCAGCAGGAGGCCAGACTCGTGTCTGTGGCAGCGGCATCCATTTTGTGATGCCAGGACTCTGGAAAGAAGTTACCGGGTATGCCAGTGGGTACATGTCTCTCCCTCTAGAAGGGTGGAATGCTACCCACGCTGCCAGAACTGGTGGGGGGGGGTAGTATTCCAAGATGTTTGACACCAAACTCGACATGTTTTGGTGCAGCCAGTCCAAAGTTAGCATTCTACCGCGAGGATATAATGCACTTAAGAGTATATGGCCAGGCTGCACTGCAAACAGCATCAGAGGAGGTACTCCGAATGCTGCAGAGGGGCTCTGCTCATGCAGGGGCACCCTCTCACATAAAAACCAAGCACTCTGCCTTCAGGATTGTCAAGGCCTGCCATAGGAGTGACTTATAGGTTTATAGGTGTGTGCAATGGTAGTGATATAGGTAGCCTATACCACTGTACCACTTACTCAGGCTGCAGTAGCAGGCCTGTGGTGTCATTTTGGCTGGCCTTCCAGGGGTGGCATAATACATGATTCAGCCCCTGGCAGGCCTCTGAGGTACCTATGCCCTGGGTACATAGTATACCAAATTCTAGGGACTTATAAGGGCACTCCAGAATCCAATCAGAGATGTGCCTAAGGCACATGGAAACCATTTTAGAGAGGAAGCAGCTAGGCTGGGGTTCTGATTAGCAGGGCCCCAGCCAGACTAAAGTCGAAAAACAGTGAAGCATCAGCAAAAAGTGGGGGTACCCATGTGAAGCAGATCCTACTCTCCTACACTCAGGTATCGCGGAAAACAATACGGTATCTTTCGCTCAGTCACTCGTGCTTACTTTTCTCAGAATACACATAGAATGACGATTGGAATGGTTTCAATAATTATTTATAGATCAAGCGTCAGTCTAGTATGAAACATATTCGCTGCGACAATCAAAAGACAAGAGCAGACAAATGTGGTCACTAACTAGCACCAATATCGTAAATAGTAGATACATTTCTACCATAGTGCTAATAAGATGAATAAAAGCAGAATATATAAAACAATAGCATTGGCGTACTCCTACAATGCGTAGCCTACCTAAATGTAACTAGCCTAGATATGTAGGTGAAGCATGTGTATGTAAGTGCTAGGATATATCCTAATGGAGCCAAGAATCCCCCGGGGAAGTGCTAACCCTCACCTGATGGTTCTGAATGAAGGACCCCGTCTCTGCGTCGAGGATGGCACCCCGCGAGGGATGTCAGGTCTCTGCCTATCGAAGGATCAGCCTGCAGAGTCTCTGTTCAGCCCGGAAGGAATTCTCCTCTCTTTCTGTAAGGGGGAGTGCTTTATACTAAAGTGGTCACTCCAGGGTTTCTTCTACAATCGATATGTTTTGAAAACATTCGCTAAGCCTCTGCTAATCCTTTTCTAAACATGGATGAAAAAAGTGGTGACCCTTATACAGAATAAATGTGCAGTGCCTAGGGACATGTTTATGTACGTCAGGTACAGGGATTAAGATAGGATACCGAGAGCCTGGTGTCGAAGAGACAGAAGTAAGATACTAGGTAAAAGGTCACCTGTGTAGGACCGTTATGTCGTGTGGATGGGACAAAATGTATGTAATTGGTATGTACATGATGGGACTATCCTAAAGGACATGCCACCACAGAATCCGGATCTAGGCGGCTACGTGATTTTGCACCACTCTGCACCCGACGCCCACGGCCCGAGTTCGAGTGGCCCAATACCACGAGGAGGTCTCCCAGCGATCCTGACCTGGGTTCTGATGAGCCCCAACCTCCCTCAAGCTTCAAGCAGACACATGCAGCCTCAGCCTGAAGGGTCCACCCTACCGTGACCAGAGCTGGTAAAGAGACCCGGTACCGAAAGACACCCCTGGACCTGACGCCCCACAGCCTTGGGTGGCCCTTCCAACGGTGTCCAGGCATCTCCCAAGGACCCAACTTACTTCTCCAGCTGGTGGTCGCCTTCAGGAAGTCTCTGTGCCCGAGCCTGCAACATCTTTTCCGGACCAAAGGTCCTCATTGGAATCCACAGGGTCCCCGACTGCATTTCCTTGTAGTTTTGTATTTGAAAGTATATTTTACTTACTGTGCCAAGTGCTGCTTAGTTCTAGAAATAAAACATAAGTATATCTTTTAAATACTTACCTAATTGGTCTGGATTCTGTCTCTAAGTGTGTGTAATCAGTCCTTGATTGATTGACTACAATAAATGCTTAACGCACCGTCTGGATAAGCCTAACTGCTTGCCCACACTACCACAAAGAGAGATGTTAGTACTTACGTAATTAACCTCTGCTATACCTCTGGGACTCCTTGGACTCTGTGCACACTATACCTCATTTTGGTATAGTATATACAGAGCCAGCTTCCTACAGCGAGGTGCATGCGAAAGAGTGGATCGGACAGCGCTTCCGCTTGAAGGTGCCACGTGTGTATGAGGGGGCGAGAACACCCCCATCGAACAGTGAGCATCAGAGGAGAGTGGTCCGACAAAATGCACACCAGGTGCTCCACTCCGGCCAGTTGAGCGCCGAGGTGGGGTGTACAGAGTAAGAGATCAATCCTGGTATGAATGTTGTGTACAGGAGATTAGAAAGAATATTCACGGTCTACCGGGTGTATGAACCGCCAGGCATCATGTAGACGCATGTGGGTCACCCACCGACAGAAATGGCGAGCAGGATATTCAGACGGCATCGCACGCAGTGGTGGCGTAGAGCGATTCGCGGCCACGCCCAAGACACAATCAAAGTCACCGCCCCAGAAGGCGGGAGAGGACGGGTCGCGGAGGAACGCCGGAGTTAAAGTGTCAAGAAACTCATATTAACTTGTGTTGGGGCGCATTACGCAGCAAGGGTTAGGGGTGAGCCATCCAGGTGACCCTCAAGCACTACATATCTACCCTCTGTGTCTACCTTCTGAGTGGCCACAAAGTATGGCACTCCTGGTGCTATCCAAATAAGAACCCCACGGGCAAAGGAGGAGGATGTGGTGTCATGTTCCCGCCAGCGCACCCGGAGTTTATGTACTTCAGTTGCGGTGAGGTGTATTTCCTGAAGCACTGCTATGTGTACATGGCGCCTCTTAAGGTAAGGGTACATACAATGGCGTATAATTGGCATAGCCATGCCATGTACATTCCAGATCATTATATGATATATGGGGACATGTGTATTCATTTGGAGATTATGCATAGGGAGTGTATTGTGCGTCAAGGAGGGAGAAATGTGTAATACGCTGTCCTATCCATTAGCCCACCCAAAAATGTCCATACAGTGTAAGGTGAACACAGGTCATGGTGGTAAGTGTTGAGGAACAAATTGGACTCTAGTAGAGCGTCATGTGAGAACGTAACAATAACACAAAAACATAATCCTTCCCAGGGCAATTGCCACGCAGGCCTGTCCAGTTAAACATCCTAAGCCAGATAACATAGGCAGCAAAAAGTGCAAAAACATTACTACATTAAAACATAGAGTCCACGCAGGAACCTGCGGGAAGCTTGGGTTCGGATTAAGGAGTGTAAGCGGCAATAATGCCGTAACAGCGATGTCTAATGTAGCAGTGGTGTGGGCCCAGTTAGGGGAAACAGCTATCAGTTCGGCACCCATGATGTGCTACTTACAGGTCAATAGCAAGCGATGGTGGAGGGTGCCAGCCAATACCAAGGCTTTGTCACAGGTCTGTAACATTACTTACAGATCATCTGCCAACCTGGGAGTCACAATCGCTTCATAGTGAACCCCACCCAGCATGGAGCGAGAGTCACCCGAGTTCGATCCCGACTTTGAAGGGTGACTGTCCCGCAGAAGGGTGAAGTGGGTTGTCCTGTGAAGGGTGCCACTGCCTGGGTCTGCTCCTCTGCAGCTTGGACATCCTCAGGCTGCTCCGGGGTCGTTGCTTTAAGCAAATCCTTCGCGTGGAGCCATGGCCAGGCGTCCTCTGGGGATTAGAAGATGTGTCTCACGTCCACATCAACAACACACAGCTTTGCGTGGAATAAGAGTGCATACTTTATACTTCCCGTGGGCGTTGTTTGACACGCAAGAAAGAGCGGCATTGGCATTGCACCTCTAGTGTGATGTCAGGATAGGCCGAGATTTTAGCGTTTTCAAATGTCCATGAACCTTTGGTGTGAAAGCGCTGAAGGAGCAGGTCACGTTCCTGGTAATTGAGGAGACACGCTATGATGAGGTGGAGGAGCACCCGGGAGGGGGGGCTGCCTGCGGTACGGTGTGCGCTCTCAATTCAGAAGAAATTTAGTGCCTTGCCACCAAGGACATTTTTTATCAGCCATTCCTCAAGGAACAGTTCCACACTGGGACCCTTTAAGCGTTCTGGGAAGCCCAGCAGACGGATGTTGTTGCACCTGGACCTACCATCAGCATCCTCCGCCCTGTGATTTAGGAGGATGATTTCCACTTCCACTTTTTTATGCATTCCTGCAGTTCTTTGTTGGAGGGGTGAAGGACCACTAGCACAGATTCGGTTTCGTCCACTCAGTCCGTCAATTTGCAGTGGTCGGAGCGTGATAGGTTCACCTCTATCGAAATCATGTCAATGTGGGCTTCCAGGGAAGTCTTAGTGTCCAGGATGGCTTGGAGCACCTTGTCAGATTGTGCCGTGTGAGCCTGGAGAGTCCATTTCAAGTGTTGAAGGCTCCTGAGAGTCTTGTCCCCTTGTGCCGAATCCATCGCACCGGCCTCGTCCGGCTTGTGTTGCGGTTTGGGGTTTTAGTTTTCACCATGTCCATGAGGCAGTACGATCCCCTGGGCTGGCCGCTGTAAAGGGTGCCCACCACAGGGACTCAGGCCAGATCTCCAGGTACGCAGACTACGAGCGGTCTCAGCCAAGAGGTGAAGAAGGGCCGTGCAGGGTGGTGCAGAGAGTTGCAAAACATCAAGGTGTGAGACAGTTATGAGTGAGCGGTGCAGTCCAATTCGCACGGGGGGAGGCAAGCTGGCAGATGCGGCCAGGAGGGCAAACGTCACAGCTTAGGAGAGCAGGGGTCCGAGCAGCAGCAAACAGTTTATTCAGCGAACAAATAGGCACAGCATCCCCGTGGCTAATATGCACTTAGTGCGCCAACACCTACCGGTAGTCAGAGGCAGAGATCTCCGGACAGACGAATCCTCAACAACCCCCAAATTCACAGGCACCTCTGGAGCGGCAAGTTCAGGCTCTATATGTTAAATCCCAATGTGGCAGTAGAGAGTGGTTAGCCGGGGTGTTCAGGCCCGGGGCCCCCAGAGCCACCAGGTGTATGTGATGCCAGTCTCCTGTGGCTCCCCCACTAATGCGTGGTGCAACTCCTGTGTTCAGTGGGGGGTGTGCTCAAGCTAGGGATGACTCAATCCCATCTCAACTGTGCATCCCCCGTCCTCACCAGAGGATCCTCGCATGGGGGAACCCCCAGGCACCTCCCGGGAGCTCCAACAGTGGATGCATATTCGCCATCAAGCCAGCGGTGCTGAAGGTACGGCAGGGAGGGGGGGAGCGCCCGGCTGTCTGTCACACGAGATCCGTGCGCGTGTCCAGTGGCAAGGCCAGAGGTCATCACTCCTCGTTCTGCGTCATGCTGCAGCAGAGCCCCAATTCAGACTTGGGGAGGCTGTCACTTCCCCTCGCACTGTCTGGGCTCCAGGGTGCTTGGTGGTGAGCTGGCCTGCATAGGAGAACGTAGTGGCAGGATCCCGCTCCACTGGAATCCAGCGGTGTCAGCTCCCAAAAGTGTAGGCGTGGAGGGCCTGCGGGCCATGCAGCCAGGTTGTCTCACGCCGATGCACGGATTCGGCTCGGGGCAAACCCTCCGGAGAAGTCCGGTCAAGAGAGGTGGGTGGCTGCGGCTGGGTTCCCCACCCCTGCGCAGCAACACCGATCCAGGCACACTCGAAGGAGGGCAGGAGACGCTCCCGAAAGCACGATGCTGGGCTCAGCGGTCAACAGCTCTGGATCTCTCGGGACATCAGGGGCCAGGGACGCTGGGAGGGTGCTGGACAGGCTAGGCCCACACCTTTCACCATGCGGTAAGGAGCGGTGTCCATGCAGGTGTAACACACACCGTAGTCACAGGAGGAGGCACCCACGGCTCTGTGCCCCCTCCGGTATCCAGAGTCAAGATCTCGGTCCGATGCTCCTATTATGCTCGCCCCATGCGTACCCACGCTCAGGTCTGCAGCTGGGCCGTCTTTCCAGGCCAGACGGTGCTTGCTGCTTAGGGTTCTGGTTGAGTGCTCTCATTCCGGCAGGTGTCGGCACTGGATTTACCCCATGTCAAGAGTGACTCACTAGCAGGTGTGGGGGTCGAGGATGGTAGGGATGCGGGGGATAAATGTAGGATTTTTGGTGGGCCCGATGTGGAGTTCCCAAAATGCACATCTATAGCAGACACCATCTTGGCCATGCCCCGGTCTCCTTAACATTTTAATACCTTGTGCCTTAATGCATGTAGTATGCATTACCAACTGATCCCCCTTTAGCTTGTCCCCCAAACATTTTTAGTCTGCTACTCAACGCATGCTCTCAAGGTATTCCTTTGGCTTAATCTCTAATGAAAACAAATGAGGCTTGCTATTTAAAATTATCTTGAGCCTTGCAGGGTTGATCAGATAAGCTTGCACATGATTATCTTGGAACAGCTTTATCAATTGCCTCAACCTCCAATGCCGCTCCACTGTAATGTGACAGAAATCTGGTCTCACAAAGAAAAAGTGACCATCTATGCAGCGTTTAAAATCCGGGTGCGCCTTTTCGAACATCGCCTGTCCAAGAAGGAGGTTACCGAAAAAGTCCAAGATAGCCCTGGGTTTCAAATTGGTGGGCATGCTAACCTGGTCAACTCCTTTCATCATAAATGGGGATCTGTGAGCTCTCTGAATTTCATGGTCCCCGTTCCACCCTTTGAGTTCGGGAAAGGCACTCCAAAACAACTTGGCCACAAACATCCTTACTTCGCTACTTTCCACACCCTCCTCATTCCCCAAGATTCATAGGTTGTTGTGGCGTTCACGGTCTCTCGAATTCTTCTAGCATCCCCTGAGTGTCCAATAGTGGTGCCTCATGTGCAACAGATTGTTCCTTTATCGAGATGAGCTCTGTCTTCAGAGCTGCAGCCTGGCCCTCTATTGCCAAGATTCTCTCAGCAATCTCAGAGCATGTTTTTGAGATTCTCCACATGGCCCCCTGGTGCCTCTTGTTCGCGGCCTGAGCTCTTTGATTGCCACACCGAGTATCTTCCAGATGTTGAATTATACCTTGATAGATGGCATCAAGGGTTGGTGTCTCATCCACACTCACCTGTGACTGCACTGGGCGGTTAGCGTGTCTGGACATGCTTTCATAGGCTTTTATTGTGTGGTAGCATAGTTCCATTTTAGACCTACCCCAGTGCCAGCCCTCCGACCCGCCTTTCCAGGGGACTTATGTATAGCTGACCACATGTACCCATCCTCAACTCCTGCCTTGGCAGACTCACTCGTATCACTTAACAAACTGCTCACAGAGTCCCCTTCTTAGATATCAGAGTCATTACTTGACCTATCCAACCCATCTGAAATTGAAAAGAAGTACTCCACTACCTGAGTGCCCGAACCTGCATTGGCAATGATAACCCTCTCCTTCTTCTTATTTCCTTTCGTGGATTTGCCACAGCAGGTTCCCCAATGAACAGGGATACCTTCCTGTCTAGGGAGGCCCGTCTTCCCTTGTTCTCTATCTGCATCGTCTAAATGCTGATCTCCAGTCTAATCTGAGCCCCAGCTATTTCCCCTGCAATAGTCAATGCCATGCCGGTTTCCAGGTCTTGTAGAAGTGAGTCACTAGTTGGCCTCACAATTAATAGCCGCCCTGGTTGGTTTTACTACAGCAGGTGCTTCTGTGCACTTCCCTGATCCCCCGTGGTCTCAGGGGCTTGGCCCCCTGTAGTCCAGTCTGCTACCACACAAAGGGATCAGTGACAGAATATCGGAAGTACAAATATCGTGTGTACAGATTATCGTGTCAAAAATATCGAAGACAAGAATATCGAGAAGGTAAGTGCAAATAGGTATGTATAAATTTACTATTCTTAACTCCAAATCTACATACCTTGAAGATATATATATTGTCAAGGTACATACATGTGGAGTTATATATAGTAAAACTTTACTTACCCATTGAAAATGACCTACATGATATTCTTGCCCTCAATATTTTTGACACGATATACCTTCCAACGATATTTGTGTTTCCGATATTTTATCCAAAAACCCACACAAAGTACAGCCTTAGCACCATCACTAACCTGCTTTCCAGTGCTGATAGTAAGATCCGTTGCTGCTGGTTGGGCGTAGTCTCCAATCTGGCTCCTCTATCAGGACCTGCCACAGACCCCCATTGCTCGTACCTGCCATCTCTCCGGTCGTGTGACAGGCAGTGGCTGCACTTGCTGTTCCATAAACCCTTCCCCTTCTTGCTACACACTCTTCACGATGGGCTGTCTGTCTCGGTCAGATATGGGTCGGAGGGGGAATGTACATTGCCCCTAGAGTTGAAGAGATGGGTGTGGAAAGGATATATCCTGGCCCCATTTCTGTTCACTCATTATATCAATGGACTGGAGGCAGCCTTGCAGGATCCAGGAGCGGACATCCCGACAGTAGGTGGTCAACGTCTGCCCATTCTCCTATATGCGGACAATGACATCATCGTGTCTAGTACAGCTAAGGGTCTGCAGCGGTTGTTAGATCTATTTGTCACTTACATGGATGAGCTTGATCTCACTACCAACAGTAGGAAGCTGGCTCTGTATATACTATACCAAAGTGAAGTATAGTGTGCACAGAGTCCAGTGGATCTCCAAAGGTAGGCAGAGGTAAAGTTAGATAGCACCTCACTCTCTATTTGTGGGAGTGTGGTCGAGCAGTAAGGCAGTATCAGAGGACAGTGTTAAGCATTTGTTGTACACACTCAGTCAGCAAATGAATTCACACACTCAAAGACAACTTCAGACCAATTGGTTTTGTATAAAAAATATTCTTTTAGTTATTTTATTTTCTAGAACCAAGCAAGCCTGGCACAGGTAAGCAATACATACTTTACAGTAGTAATGCAATTGAAATACAGTTTGAATGATAATTGTATATGCACTTTGGTTTGATTTACAGTATGGATGCAGAGAAATGCAATACTTAGTAAATGCAGTACATAGACTTGAATAGGCTTTTTAGTAAAATAGCAGGTAAGTAACTTTTGAGATTACTAGGCTTACACAGAGTAGTATACCTAGATACTACTCTGGGACATTTCCTGAAAACAGGTAAGTAAAATCGTTTTTGTTAGATTATGCAATTTTAAAGAATTTCTTTAGTTTCTCAAACTCCACACCTAGAAACTTTTCACAGAAAAACAGTCAATGTTATCCTCTGGAGGAAAATAGTGTTCTCGGTTTTGAGGTAAGTATTTAGTAGTGGGAGTTGAGGTTCTGGGGTAGACTCAGGGGTCCCCAGGGTCAAGGATGCATTCTAGTCGCACCCTCAGCGGCACTAGGACGGCCGGGTGCAGAGTGCTGAGGCCCAATGTTATCCAATGGGGGATAGGGGGCCTCCGGTTGGTGGCTGCTGGCAAGCAGGCCACTGGGTTGTGGGAGCAAAGCTCCTGGAATTTAGCTCAGGACAAATGGGGAAACAAAGTAGCACCAAAGGTGCACCCTCAGCGGCACTAGGGCGGCCGGGTGCAGGGTGCTGTTTCGACATCGGACGCCCTGTTGGTTTCAATGGAGAACCTCCGGTTTGCAAAGGCACTGCAGGCTTGGGGACGAAGGTCTTCTGGGTGCGACCACCACTTCGAGAGGTAAGTTGGGAAGTTAGGGGTTGGTTAGGCACCGTCGGTTTGGGCACACAAGGCCGTGGGGCGTCGGGTGCAGGGGTGCCTTTTGGGGTCGGATCTTCTTACCAGCTCCTGGTCGCGGTTGGGGGGACCTTCTGGATTTCGGCTGGAGGCTTGAGGCAGGTCAAGGGTTGCCGGATCTCGGGTCAGGATCGCCGGGGTGACCTCCTCGTGGTGTTTGCCCACTCGAACTTGGGCTGTGGACGGCGGGTGCAGAGTGGGGCGGATCCGCGGTGTCCGGCCGGAGCCAGAAGTTGCAGATGAACAAATCCGGGAGACAAAGTCTTTGTTCTTGAAGGCAGGCAGGTCCTCCGGGGTTTTCGAGGTTGCTGGCTGCAGGACACACTGGGATTTTGCAGGAGTAGGTTCGAGTGGGAGACAGGCCGGTAGTAGCTGGTCCTGTTTCCTTGATTTCAGGGAAGTCTGTCACCTGCCCTTGGCAATTTTAGCCATATGTAAACAGGCATGTCATTTATAATGTCCTGAGGATGATCCCGGCATTCTCTTAAGGGATCGAAACGCCGTCAACACTTTGTACACCATATACGCTTTTGTGCAAATGCCCTAATTTTTGTGTAATGGTGTCTTCTATATATTATGTTTGTTCTACAAGAAATGTGTTTGAAACAAATGACTTCCTTTGCCTGAACCCCTCACTGTATACTGTACGTCTTTTTTGTCAAGTTGGATGCAGGCTTGCGTCCCACTATAACTGTTTCGTGTTCATTGTTTGCAAATATTGTTTTTTGATTGTATATTAAATATCTGCCCGGCTGGACAGATTCCTATAATATAGTAATATAGTACTGATTGGGTCTATATTCATTGTTCACACAAATATTTTGTCTGGGGACCACTGTCTTTAGAAAGAGTTCAATTACCCAAAGGTCCCTGACCGACTGTATTTGGGTCTCCTTGTCCTTTTACAATACGTAGTGTGGCGGCGGCAGAACACAGCGGCCGCTGGGCCAAGGACGAGCGGCCATACCCTCGACGGCAGACAGGAGGCACGTCTGTCCTGAACGGAGACCCCTTGGGGGCTAAAGGAGTAACTGAGGAGACAGATGTATCTACAACTTGGTCGGGCCGGCACGCGAGATGGTACGAGTGCGGTGTGGCCTGGAGGGAGTGGTTGGCAGAGCCAAGGTGGCGCCGGAGCCCTGAGAGAGCCGGTGAAACAATTAAATAGCAGCAATTGGGGTAAGGCTGGCCCATTAATAAAGCGCATTGACAGAGGGACTGGTATAAATGTTGAAGGCCGTATATAGCAAGAGCAAGTGGGCAACCTGTGTGGGGGCGGCTGAGCCTTTTGCAGTGCTGGTGGAGGCTGGATCGCGTAGGAGATAGACTTCTCGTCTGCGAAATTGGACAAGGACGCACATGCAGTGGCCGTGGGGACTAGAAGGACGCTTCGAGTCACTGGACTCACACTATAGTAACTATCGGCGCCACAGAGGGGAAGAGAAGCACATGGACATAGTCCTTCCATAAGGGGGACAACAAGATGCGCACCAGTCTCGTAAAGTAAATGAATAGTGCCGCGGACTAAAGTATACATGCACCACTAAATTGACTTGTGGAGACGTGGCTACAGCCGGAAAAGTAGTGGGTCGGCACTGGTATTGACTAGTTGTCAAAAGAACATACTTGAGAATATAAACAACAAGCCCGAGAGAGAAAAGTAGCCAAACGACTAGATCACCATGTCGGGGGGCAAGGGAGCAAAGGGCACCCTCCAGACCAAATTGGATAAATATGCGCTGCAAAAGCGTGCTGATCCAGACGGCCCGAGCAAGGGAGGAGAAGTGGCGGACCAGAGCGGCGAAGGGGGAGACCCTTCATTAAAGGACATTATGGAGGCCATAATGGGAGTGCGCATGTCACTTGAAACTAGAATGGATACGATCTCATCGGAGGTGACGCTCCTAAGAGCAGATATGCAAAACATAAGCGCAAAAGTTAAAAACATGGAAATGGTTACCGCGGAATTAAATGAAGACACAAAGCGAATGAAACAAGACATTAAGAAACTCCAGGTGGCCAGTGGAAAAATGGAGAGCCTATTGGACGATTATGAAGTCCTCTCGAGGAGGAATAATGTCAGGATCTTAGGGGTCCCTGAGAACGCAGAGGGGCAGGCAGCTGACCTCTTTGTAGAAAGGCTCATTTGCGATTATCTGAAACCAAAGTCATTGTCGACCTTTTTTTACGGTTGAACGAGCGCATCGGATTCCCGGAGGTAGGCCATGGCCGGGCGCCCCTCCCAGGCCTCTGTTGGCGAGACTGCTAAATTTCAGAGGCCGCGACACTATATTACAGACAACTCGGGTGTCCCCAATGATCAAATATGAAAATAGTGAAATCAACTTTTATCCAGACTTTACTATTGCTGTGCAGAGAAAAAGGAGAACTTTTTGGGAAATTAAGAAACAACTGAGAGAAAAAGGTATGAGGTATTCAATGCTGTTTCCTGCAAAACTTCGGGTAGAAGCGGAGGGTAGAGCCTGGTTTTTCGAGACGCCAGAAGCGGCGGCCGACTGGCTAGAAGGCTGGAGACCTGCACGAGTTCACAATCACTGCAAAGGAAGAGAACACCCTTTACATAACAAAGATGCACAGCAGGGTGAACGAAACAATTCTTCGGCAAAGGCAAATGAGGAGAATGATGCCTATGGATGAAAAGACTGTTTGGAACTGTTGAAGCTACTAGATTGAGCTAAGTATAGAATGCCGAGCACCTCTGTAGACGATTGTACCTTGGTAATATAAAGGCATGATTACATACCCAGTAGTGGGGCGGGAGCGGGGGAACCCGGGGGAGAGAGCCCCCCCCAGTTTTACTTATAGTTAGTGACAATGGGGCGACAGGCACTCTGCAGAATTGGGGCCATGGGCATTTTAAGGCCCAGAGTGCAGGGAAGCAGGGAGGGGGGTTTTGGGAGTGTTAAAACATTAGAATTGTTATGTTATCACAGAAGCACAAATTATGAAAGTGACGAGCTGGGGAGATTAGGAGGGGGTTTAAGATCAGTGGAACTTGCCAGACAAACCCAACCCCTTGGTTGGACATCGAAACAATTGGATAACAGGTGGGTGGTCAGCTGGGAGGAGAGTTGCGAGCATGAACATGGGTATGCCAGGTGACAAAAGTTTCAGGATTACGTGACAAACTAAAACGAGGGATTATAATGCAATTCATTAAGCGGCATGCCCCGGAGTTGGTAATGCTCCAGGAGACACATCTTGTGGGGAACATGTGCAAGGCCCTGGCCAGATGGGGCTATCAACTGGTGGCGCACTCAGGATTCACCACGGGTTCCAGGGGTGTGGGTATCATGAAGAAATGATCTTTCCCAATGACAATAGAAAAAACATACACAGATAACCTTGGTAGATACACGGCAGCATCGGGTGTATGGGAGGGTGAAAACTTGACTATAATATCGGTGTATGCACCGCCAGGCTTACAGGAGACCACCTTAAAAGAGCTGGGGAGGACGATCCTTTCGTTCCCAATGGGAAAATTGGTAATAGGGGGAGATTTTAATGCTGTGCTGTCAGGGAGATTAGATCGACATCCTCCACGAGATCTAGCACCATCACAGATGGTACTCCCGTACTTCCTGGAGGCAATGGGGCTCGTGGATGTGTGGAGGGTCAGTCATCTGTCTGATATGCAATTCACATTTCATTCCGGGGCTCATGGTAGTCTCTCCTGAATCGACTATGTCTTGACCCCGGCGGATCAGGTACGATGTTAAGGAGATTCGTCACTTAGCGAGGGGCATCTCTGACCATTCCCCGGTGTGGATGCACATGGAAGTTGGAAATGGAAGTGGGACAAGAATAGCGCCAATAAACTCCTGGCATCTCCGGAACCCAAAGATTAAAAAGAAGCTCATTCAGGAACTAGATAATTATTTTAGAGAAAATTAAGAATCGGTAGAACCGGCCCAGATCCTCTGGGAAGCTTTCAAAACAGTAATACGTGAGCATGCGGTGTCACAGATAGCAGGAGCTAAAAAGGAAAAGAATGCAGAACTAGTTAGATTAGAAGAAGAAATCATAGCATTAAAGGGTGCCCTCGCCACAGCTGACGATTGGGACAGTGTACACTTGCTTAACCTTAAAAAAGAGGAGTATATAAGTGAGGCGCTAAACATGGCAAAAACCCTTTATGCAAAAACAACAATTGATGGACAGAATGCAGAACAATGTCGTACATTCACCCCAGTACAGAGATCTGGGCCTAATTCCATCGTTTTTTTGCTCACCATGCCATTCCAGTTTGGACCCAGCCATATGCAAATCAGTCTTGACCCTGCGCCCAGTGGGAACAGTCCAGCCCGAACTGCCAGGCCAGGTCCTCCCTGGACTGGAGACAAGCATCCTAGGACCGGTTTCGGGCCTTCAGCCCTCATCAGCCAGGATAGCTTGACTCCAGTGGCATGGAGAGCACGGGACCCTTTATGGCCACACACTTGGAAGAATATATGAACAAGGAGATAAGGCAGGGAAATTGTTGGCCTGGCTAGATAGGAGGGAGCAGGCGAACAGACTAGGCACAGAACTATTATCGGGATCGGGGGACAAACTGACAGAGACACAGGACATTGTAGACGAATTTGCTAGATACTATGAACTAACCTATGCATCTAAGACCACTAGGGAAGAAATAGAGGTGAAGGGGTTACTATCTGAAATGCACCTACCAGTGGTAGGGGAGGAAGATAAAATCCAGCTAGATGCAGACCTAACGAAGGAGGAAATTGCACAGGCTATACGAACACTCCAGTCAGGGAAAGCAATGGGCCCGAACGACCTCCCGATAGAACTCTACAAACTGAGTCCTGATGGTATAGCCCCACACCTCCAGAGAATGTATGAAGAAAGTTTAGAGAGAGGATGCCTTCCACAAGATCAGAGAGTGGCGACTCTGGTGGTGATACACAAAGAGGGTAAACCTAAAAATCAATGTTCATCCTACCGGCCGATATCATTGTTAAACGCAGAGGCAAAAACGTTGGCTAAGTTATTGGCCACCCAGCTGGTCTGGGTCATAACGGGGTTGGTCCACCCGGATCAATCAGGATTTATGCCAACTAGAAACACCTCACTGAACCTGCGATGGTTGCACAGAGTCATCGGACGAGTGGACACTATTAGGGAAGATGCGGTGGTGGTGTCTCTCGACGCTGCCATGGCGTTTGATACCATGGAGTGGGCGTATCTTTTTGCTGTTCTGGAGGCGATGGGGTTTGGTCCAAAATTTATCGGCTGGATACGTCTCCTCTATACTGACCCTCTTGCACAAGTGGTAGTTAATAATAAAAAGTCAGTTTGTTTTACCTTGCACAGAGGGACACGGCAGGGGTGCCCCCTGTCCCCACTTTTATTTGTACTGATATTTGAGCCTCTTGCGTATTGGATCCGTAGGGACCCTATAATACGGAGATTGCATTGGACGGAGGAGTGGGAGGACCGTATCTCACTCTACGCCGATGATATTTTATTGTATCTGGCCTTACCACAAAGATCTCTACATAGGGTGCTAAATATTTTTACAAATTTTGGTACCTGCTCTGGTTATAATATTAACTGGTCAAAATCACTCGTGTTTATACTAAGCGGGGACCCGCCTGCCCTGCCCAGAGATTGCAAAGTGACAATAGCCACAGAGAGATTTAAGTATCTAGGGTTATATATTACACGCAACCCCAAACTATATTATGCGTTTAATTTGTTGCCACCACTACAGAGACTCAGACAAGATGTAGAACATTGGAGGAATTTTCCGCTATCGCTGCTGGGAAGAGCGGCACTCTTCAAAATGATGCCACTGCCCCGATTCTTGTATGTACTGCATAATTCGCCAGACCTGGTTCCCGCGTCTTATTTTGCTGAAATAGAAAGTGTGCAGAGAACGCTGCTTTGGGGTAACAACCCGCCGCAAATCTCTATTTCAAAATAGGTTAGAGGATGGTATGATGGCGGTATTGGATTGCCCAACATTAAAAAATACTACTGGGCTGCACAACTAGTGGCCATCAATCACTGCGTGTATCGACCTCCAGCTGACCCCGGATATGCAATGGACAGATGGCTATTGCCTGGGAGTAATTATACCTGTGCGCTTTATTTGAAGCCCAAAAAAATTAACCTGACGGGTCCCACGAAGCATTCGATTCAGGTGTGGTATATGGCACACAAGAGTATGGGTTGGATGCACAAAATAACATTAGCCACTCCATTATGGGAAACGGAGCAACTCGGCTCACTATGGCAAACTAAAGGGTTCGACAAGTGGGATACTATCGGGATCACTAGGGTGGGCAACCTCTGGAAAAAGGGGGAGGTGGTGTCATTCGAAATGTTACAACAAGAATATGAGATGACGGAGACTGAAAGATTCAGGTACTTACAGATACGTCACGCATTGCGGGCAGTGCTCCGGGGGGGGGGGGGAAAGCCCCTCCTGAGGCCTCTCCTCTTGAAGATAGGCTTTTGGATGGGTATATGCCAAAAAAAGCAATCTCTCTGACGTACCTAAAACTAATTAATCATACACCTGACTCCTTATTACAACTCCGTGCAAAATGGGAAAAGGACTTGACCGGACTAGAGGAGGAGGACTGGATGGAGGCAATGGCTTCACCAAAAGAGGTGGTGATTTCCTCGAAACTTAGACTAGTGCAGTTGAAAATATTGCATAGAATATATGTCACCGGGCTAATGTTGGTTAGAATGGGATATAAGGAAGACCCTAGTTGCAGGAGGCAGTACGGTCAGGAAGGTACTTTCTTCCACATTATCTGGGAGTGCCCACACGTGAGTAGATATTGGAATACGGTTCTCAAATGTATGGGGGAGGTCCTGGGGATGAAATTAATACCCGAGGCCAAAATATGTCTGTTGAATATATGGGAGCCAACGGATTTGGTGGGCAAAGAGAAAACATGGGTGTCGTTGGGTCAGATGGTGGTTAAGAGAAATATAGCTAGGAAGTGGGAAGTAAGAGATGCCCCAACAATGCGGGAGTGGGAAAAGGACATGGATTGGTGCATGTTTCGGGAGAAGACAGTATATGTATCCAGGGGGTGCCCGAAGAAGTGGGTACAAATATGGAGCAAGTGGAATGATTACAGAGGAAATATATGTACTCCTCCCAGCTTGCCAACAGGCGCGTCCCAGGACGACTTAGATTCGTAGCGAGAAAGATTGATCCAATCAAGAGAGACAATATCTGTAGAAGTCTGGCCCAAGTTCCACTACATAATCAATGTGATATAAAACTGTATTATGTGCTATCTGTATTGTTGTTTTATGGCATAATAAGAAGAATTAAAAAAAAAAATCTCCTCAGAGTTTTATGATATGTGTTTTGAAGGATATAGAGCAGCTTCGGGAGCGTGATCATTTTGTACATTGCTGCTATCCCCAGGAGAGGCAATGAAAGCTTCCTCCAGCTTTCTACGTCTTCGTGGAACTCCCTCAATATCCGTTTGATGGTGCGATCAATGCTCACCACTAGGCTGGTGGTTATATAAATGCCGAGCCATCGGAATCCCTCTGTCTCAACCCGCAGTTGTCTCAGCAGCTTCATTGTAATCGGGCCCCCCTACGGCATATAAGCTAGATTTCCCCTAATTTATCCGGTACCCTGCCTGGTCCCCGTATTCATCGGAAATCTGCAGTATGGTGGGTAGTGTTGTGTCTGGCTCTGTAACATATAGGAGTATATCATAAGCGTATAATGATATCTTCTCTTCACTAAGCCACCATCTTTCGTCTCTAAAGCCTCTGATGTCTGGATGATTTCATATCAGACATGCCAGCGGTTTCACGATGAGAACGAAGAGCAGAGGGAGAGGGGGCATCCTTGCCTTGAACCCTGGCTTATCGGAAAAGCAGATGACATTGCTCCGTTCACCTGCACTCATGCCCACTGGTTAGTATAGAGTAGGTCTATCCAGGCCAGAAACTTCGGGCCAAACCCGAATTTCATTAAAACCTGTCTCATGAATGGCCAGTGCACGGCGTTGAACGCCTTTTCTGCGTCTAAGGATAAAATCACGTGTGGGTCTGTTCTGTTTTGAACCGAGTCCAACCAATTGGCAAGTCTACGTAAGTTAAATCTCGTTGCCCTCTTAGGCATGAAGCCCGACTGATCGCCATGTATGAGGGTGGTGATCACTGGCAGCAATCTTGTGGCTAGGACCATGGCTAGTATTTTGGTTTCTACATTAAGTAATGAGATGGGCCTATATGACCCGCAGTCTAGCGCCGGTTTCCCCGCCTTGTGTATCACCATCACTGTGGCATTGCGCAGGTCTTGTGGCAATGACCCTTCCTTTCGTGCTGTCAGGTACAGTTTAAGGAGTTGTGGACCCAAGAGACTTGCGTTATCCTTGAAAAATTCAGCTGGCAGTCCGTTCGGTCCCGGGGTTTTCCCTGATTTTTGCTTAGCTATGGCCATCGTGACTTCTTCTAGGGTTAGTTCGCCTTCAAGGGCTGTTAGATCGTCTCTGCTTAGGGTGGGCGAATTGAATGCACCTAAGTAGCTGGCGATCTGAGGGGTTTCTGCTAGTTCCCTAGCTTTGTAGAAGTCTGCATAGTAGTGTGCAAAGGCGTCTGCTATGCTTTGGGGTTCCTTGTATGTCAAGTCCTCTTCCTGGATGGCTGTTACCCATCTGGAGTCTCTCTCTGTTCTGCTTAACCAAGCCAGTAATCGCCCTGCTTTGTCCCCGGTCTCATACAGGCGGTGATGCGTCGCCATTAGTTGTGCCTTGGCTTCCTGCCTGGCGAGGGCCTGATACTCCCTACGGGTGAGGGCTATCCGGCGGAGCACCTGCGGGTCGCTGTTTAGGACCGCCTGTCTCTCCAAATCTATAAGGTTGCCTTCCAGTGTCTCCACCTCCCTAGTCTCTCTCTTTTTCTTGTATTCAATTATATTTTGTGCCCTATTCCTCAGTTCTGTTTTATACGCCTTCCATAAGACTACATCTGATGATATCGATCCTTCGTTTTCACTAAAATATAGTTCTGATTCCACTCTTATCTCTCGAGCTACAATTGTGTCTCTAAGATCCCAATCATTGAGTCTCCACCCCGATCGGTGCCTGCATGGTTTCCCACATACCGTCATCCACAAAGGTGAGTGGTCAGATAACCCTCTTGCCAGATATTCTATCTGTTTGACCTCCCCTATCTCTCCCGCTGGGACCAGGAGGTAGTCTAGCCTAGAGAACACCTTATGTGCTCCGGAAAAGAAGGAGTACGTGCGGTCTGTCGGATGGTGTCTACGCCAGATATCAGCCAGCCCCAGTGTTTTCAAAAGTTTAGCTAATCACGTTGGGTCTTTCTGTCCCCTGACGATGCGTGTACGGTCTACGCCTGGCTCGACCACATCATTAAAGTTGCCCCCTATTCTGTGTGTTGAGGATTCGGAATATGGGTAGAATCCCTGCCACCTTGTCTAGGGTGCCTTTTTGGAGTCCTGGGGAAGCGTAGAGACTGATTAGTGTGAGATCCCATTGTACCCATAGCCCCTGGACTGCAACAAAGGTACCATTGGGATCAGCCCAGGTTTTGTTGATTCGAAAGGGAAGGTTTTTTTTTAATGAGTATGGCTACCCCTCTGGAACCCAATGTGAATCCTGCATGTGCCAAAGCCATGCATGATCCCCTTCTGAGGAACGCACAGCGGGTACCCCTGAGGTGAGTTTCTTGAAGCAGGATTATGTCTGGCTTTAGTCTTCTAAAGTAATTAGCCACCAACCCTCTTGATTTTGTTTCCTAACCCATTGACATTCCATGTCAATACTGAGTAGCCCTCCTCACCCTGGATCTCAAGGAGTGTTCCTGTGATCTAACCATGTCGGCGGTGTCCAGAACCGTGTGTGTAGACGGCCGCCCCTATTTCTATGTTTTCTTCGTCTAGCATTTAAAGCAAAACAACTCTTTCTTTGTCGCAACTCAAAATTCAACTCCCAAGCTTCGGTCCCCCCACCCCACTCTCTCCCCTTACCAACGCCCCTACCCCCTATGGTCAACATGACAACTTCGGCGTAGGTTAAGACTGAGAGGTCTATGTCTCCCTGCTAACTCACCCCTTAGAAATACCCCCTTATTCTTACTATATGAAAAGTGAAAAAAAGGGGGAGTGTCCTGCCTAGGCGGAACACCCACTAGATGTTGTGTGTGCAAGTGTTCTGGGGCACTTAGTGCCGACTTACTGTCCTCCTGTCTCCGGTGAGCCTGGATAATTCAACCTTCATCGCCTCCCTACTGTATCTGCTGTGGCTTGGTTTGTTGGTCGTGTCAATGGGGCTCAGCTCTTCCATGCTTGTGATCTTCTGGAGTAGTGTGTGGTCACTGTCCGTATCCATCATGTGATCTTGTTCTGTGAGATCTGGGGTGGTGGGTGCACTGATCCTAAGTTGTTTTGGTTTGTCCGACTTTGCCTGCTGGTCGTCTTCGGATTCTTTGGAGGGTTTTCCCTCTGTAGGATGTTTACTTTGTCTGAGGGGCGTCCCCACCCGCGTCTTGTTCATCCGATTGGGTTTGCGGCTACTCACATCTCTCTTGGGCTTAGGTTCTGTATCCCCCCTCGTGTCTGTGTGAGGGACCTCGAGGGAGCCATGCTGTCATCCCAGGACCAGGCCTCCTCTGCTGTCTGGAAGAAGAGAGATTTCCCCTGGTATATTACTTTGAGTTTTGCTGGGAAGAGTAGCATGTACTGCAATTGGAGCTGCCGCGTTTTTGCTTTCACTGAGTCAAAGGTTCGTCTTTGCTTCTGGACTTCCCTTGAATAGTCTGGGACGACCATGATCTTGGTGTTGTCATGCCGGACTTCCTCCCTTTTCCCTTTTTCTCATCTCCCTCAGTATCAGGTCTTGATCTTGGAAATTCAGGAAGCGGGCTATTAGGGGTCTTGGTGGAGCACCCGGCGGCAGTCTGGTCATTGGCATTCTCTGCGCTCTTTCGATTATGAAGCATGTTGAGAATTGTGCTGTTGGGTGGGTGTCTTTGAGCCATTGAATGAAAAAAGGACCTGCCTCTGTTCCCTCCACTCCCTCTGAAAACCGCACAAAGCGCAAATTGTTTCTCCGGGCCCTGTTTTCCGCATCGTCCACTTTCCAGGCCACTTCCTTCACAGAGGCGGTGAGCCTTGTGACCTCTTTGCGAAGCGTGTGGGATACGTCCTCCACCTCTGATATGCGGTGCTCTGGTTGTGTCATCCTTTCAGACACGTTTCTCAAGTCCTGTCTCAGGAGGGTAACTTCTGAGCGCACCTCTGCTATCCTGCCCTCCAGTGCTTCCCTGGAACACTGTATCACTTGCAGGAGGACCGTATTGTCTGGTGGTGGCGGCGTTTCTCCCTCAGCTCCTGTTAGGGGATCCAATACTTTAGCGTAGTGATCTAGTTTGTCTTGCCTTGACTGCTTTGTTTCTTTGTCTTTGACCATTGTGTATCTTTAGATAGTCATTTCTTAGGCCCAGGATAGAGAACTTTATTCTCTGTCCTAATATCGGGATGTGACCTGTCCGTTTTCCTTTGAGTTGGGCAGTGTTGCGCTGCTGATCACTGGCGAGTCTGTTGAAGCCATCTTTCTTATATGATACCAAATGCTTGAAGCTTTAGGCCCTGTTAAGTTGACATAAGAATCACTCCACAAGATGCTTGTACTTTTCCATGGTGCCTCAGTAAAACTGCTTTTGTAACGCAAGGCTTGCTCAAGAAAGATGCGAGAACAGAGGAAGATGCTAGCTTAGCCACAAGTATTTCAGCATATCACATTTAGAAATATTTCTGGTGCGTGCTATGATGTTGCAAATTGTTGCATGGAAAAGTACCAAGGCTAATACATTGCATTACAGTGGAAAGTCCCAGAAGCTGCCTACTTGGGACACGTGGTCAGCAACAGTATATTTCAGACCATAAATGGTATAGCGCAGCTAAGGCCTTTGCTAATTGGTCAAGCATCCCATGCTTAATTTGTGCTACGTACATTATGATGCTGCATCCTCTTGTGGTCTATAAAAGCTGTCAGAAACGTCACATCTTTGGACACTTAGTGACTATACTGTCTGTCTCCGTGCCGCACGTATTTTGCATTGTTTGTTGGTCTCCAATAAATTCTGCTATCTTCTGTGCTGACAGAGAGCCGTATCTGTGGTATTATTTCTTATTCTTTATTTCAGATTCCACATTTGGTGTGAGAATGCGGCCCCTGGATCACTGACTTCAACAGCCACTGGCAGCTGGACTTCAGCTTCATTCGGAGTTCGGAGGCCTGAGGTTTGATGACTTTTTACCTTTGTCTCTGCCCTCTTCCTTTGCTCCGAGGTTGCTGGGGGACTTTGCCTGTGAGTTTGTTTTGTCATATCTCAGTTTCCTGCTCTTTCTCTCTCTCAGCACATTTGTATGGCCATGGTTTGACGAATTTCCTAAGCTCTTCTTCTACTCTTTCTCCCTCTACTTTACGCTTCTCATGCCGGGGACGGTGTGCTTGTGTCCCGAAGATATATACGTCTCTTGTCTTCAAGATTACATGGCTGTTATAGCAGCCATTCTTGTCACCTTCTTCTGCGTCCTCTTTGTGGCTTTGATAATCTATATCTCAGTCTGTCACCATTCTGCTGAAGACTGTACCTCTGTTTAAGGTTAGCACGTGCTACATGGTGCTGACTGTTGTCTCCTGCACCGTTCGCGGTATTTAGCCTCTGACACTGCTGCCGACCTCTGTCAAATTTCTATAATGTGCATTTTTGCTCTCCATTTCAGTATCTGGTCCTAATACCCACCACGCTTGGCCGGTGACGGCGTCCGTCCGCACATGTCCTGCACGCAGTGACTCCCTGGTGCTAAGCAGCACTTGGCTGATGGTGTACCAAGGAGGGCGAACGTTTGCACCCCGCTGTCTTGCCTGCGGAGAGTCCCCGGCCCATGGGGGTGGAGGACATTTACAGCCACTTTCCATTGACTGCAGATGAGGTTGGTAGGCTTTGCCAGAATCAACATCCATCGGTGAGTTTTGATTGAGGATCTCCATCCTCCAGGTTGGGTTGTAGCAGTTAGCCCCTCGTTTTAGAGTTGTGGCAGTTTTTGCTCCCCGGATACGGGTGGTGGCGGTATAGGCACCACTGCGTTTGCGCACACTTCATGTAAAGTAACGATATCATCAGGGTGGTAGCCAGGCGGGCTGCCCCTTTTAGTTGCAACAAGTTTTCAGGGCGCCACTTTATCAGTTTTCATGAACTCAGGTTTGGGTGCAGCTAACTCACACCAGCGCCGCTGGTCCCGGGTACCCAGTGGGCCGCTGCCTCCTGCTGGTACGCCAGAGGTGGACTCCAGCTGTGCCTAGGGAGTCTCCTAGGCACAACGGCGGAGGAAGTATCAGTTGTTTTATTGTCTATGATTGTTGGTTTCATTGCATTTTTCTATTGTGTCATTGTGATGTGCCTCTCATACATTGTGGTTAAATACTGTTAGGGTTGTCGGGTATTCTCAGTAATTGTCAGGTTCTCATTTTATTTGGGTATTGTGACGCTACGTGACTGACATTAATACGCTGCTACCTCCCTGACAACGAACTTAGCACCCCTCAAATACTTATTATCACAAGATCAAATGTCCCTTAATTTTACCGCCCCCCTACAATGGGCTGACTGGCAGATTTCTTAATATTTTCCCTATACTGTATAATACCTCCTATTTGTGTTTTGCTTCTCATGTCCCTTAACTTACCAATAATATTGTTCCTATTTCCACTGTTAATATTCTGGGATTAGCACACCTACACGGCACCCATTCATGGCACACCTCATAACACAGCGCCGCAGCGCAGGGTTGCCAAGTACTGCTTCTATGTTTTATGTGTGTGTTTCCACTGCACGAAGAGTTCACCACTTCTGCCCTGTTTATTTGAATGCCTGAACCCTCTTGGCACAGTCCATAGGGTCTTCAATTCCATCTAGCCGCCCCTCCTGCCCACTTACGGGACCACAGGAGATTGCAAGGAGACGGAAACACTACTCTTTCTTCCAAATACTTTCTTGTCACCTTCTTTTCTGTCCTTGGAGAGCCAGTAATGCTACAAAGTACCCAGCTCATTTTCTCTTTCCCACTTGTGAAAGCTTTGGTGAACTAGTACCGATTGAACTGTCTTTTGCCTGATGAACGGCTTCCTCTGCTGCTGCAAAAGCTGGAGACTGGCAGAAAAGCGCATGATAACGTTTGTTCAACCATTGTGTTGTCTGTTTGCATTATAGCGCGACACCCCACCCTCCCTCTGTTTGGTATATCTGAACTGTCGTCGCAAAGCGATAAGGATTAGCGCTTGCACTTCACACAATCACACCATGGAAAACCCTTTAAGTAAAAACATTTTAAATAGCAGCCAGCCAGCTCCACCAAAAGACTCCCCAGCATACCATGTGGCCCTACGCCAAGGACTCAGTTCCATACTATTTATACATAAATGGCATGACCTGACAGCTAAGAGATCGGACTTACAATTTCCGTGTCACGGGACATACGACGTGAATAAATTGTCATACATCAGACAAATGCTAAAACTGAAAGGAAAGAAAATCAGACCGGCTGAGTGGGAATCGTTTTATCAGTGGGATCTGGTTCTGCGTGATATGTGCGCCACTAGTGATATTAAGAGTAAAGTGCATAGAGAACTGTTGGAAGTTAAGAATAACTTATTGAATGAGATGGAAAAGAAAAAGATAAGTGAAAACTGGAGAAAAACGAAACTAGATGTAGTGGGGGTCTTCCCATGCATTCCTTTTGAAAGTAAAATAAAAGCTACAAAGGAGGGAGGGGAGAGGAGGGGAGAGGAGGATTCACTGCTCGAGGACGTTTTAATGGGGCGAATGAGGGGTACACCACAACACAGTTCAAAACCAGAGCCCACCTCTTCACTCTCCGCTTCCGCGAAAGAACCCACTGAGCTATCTCAAGAACAGCAGACAGCTGCTATAGCTAATACGCAGAGTTCTCAACGAAGACGCAACGAAGATAGACTTGGACGCCGTCCAAGACGTTGCTGTCTTACAACTAATGAGGAAGGAAGCTGCCCACGCCGCGTCAAAACATTATGATAAGAAGGACCAGCTGCTAGCTAAATGCGCGCAGAGAAAGATACCAGCCCCACGATTAATAAATCGTGAATGGCAACAACTATTCGATGACACAACAGCAGACGACAGGCTAACAATTGCGCAGTGGCAGAACCTAATATGGGACGCCTGTACATATGCGCACCAAACAGTCCACGACATCACCACTATAGAACAGGTTTTAGAAGGAATGCAGCAGGTTCCACCACAGCATAGGCGAGACAGTTTCAGCAAAACAAATAGTGCTACATCATCCCCACACAGATCACCTACAGTAAATAGGAAACTGCTGAAATCAGACACATTTAAATGCCAGAATTTCCTACACCAGATGGTGGAAGGAAGGCTACAAGTAGACACCTTTACAGCACACCAGAGTAGGCCATATTTGGACAAAGTACTGTCATTGGTAAAAGCAGAGTTAATGGACAAAGGCCCACAAGCACACAACGCATATGTCCAACAAGCCAAAAAGCAATGCCCAGACACTGCCGGTGACCCTCCACCAATACCTGCACAGTATGGCTGGGACATAGCAAAATTAAGTTTCACAGACTCAGAACTACAAACATGGGATGAGGCCAAAATAAAAGAGACACTGAAATATTCAATAGAGAAAATACAACAATGGAAGAAATTGTTGCAAACATTCGCAGTCATAGAAGTAGCTCAGACCCTCACCCCTTACACGGGGACAACAGCCCCTGCAGCAGCACCACCAGCACTGATTATGCCCCTGCGAGAGGTGCCCCCTCCACCAGGCAGTGGAGACAACGAATTAGCATATGTCCATGTCCCGTGGTCCAGACAAGACATTATGTGCTTCACCAAAGATTTCCCAAAACTAAGGGAAGAACCCAGGAAGTGGTACGCTGAGTTAGACAGAATGGCAGTTTTGGGAGGCCTGTTATGGAGGGATTTTGATACCCTATTCAATATAATAGTGCCCAAGGATCTATTTATTTAACAGAGTTTTATATAGCGCGAACTTGACCCGAAGGTATTGGGTATCAGAGCGCTTTACATAGCACCAGTTGCGTTACATGAGGACACATTCATTTTTGTTAGGCACGGGGAGATTAAGTGATTTGCCCAGAATCACAGGATGTTCAGCGTCATTGCCGAGACTCGAACCCAGTTCCCCAGATTCGAGGTCGACCGCCCTAGCCGTTAGGCAAACTCCTCTCCCCTATGGGAAGATTGCACACGAAAAGTAGACTGGCCAAAGAGGGAGCCAGACAGGGGAAAGGGAGGAGTTCCAGGAGATGAGGTAGATGAGAAATACCAAGCAGTAGTGAAATATTTGAAAGAAAAAATTCCAGAAGACAAGGTAGATTGGAACAAGATAACACAATCAAAACAGGAAAAAGATGAGAGTGTGAACTCCTACTTTGACTGCCTTCTGCAAGTATACCAGCAGAACAGCGGGCTAAAGAACCCAATGGGGGATGCAATGCCTGCATTTGTCACCATATTTGTTCAAGGGCTGAGACCACCTATTAAAGCACACCTACAAACATAATTTGTTTGCTGGCAACAAGAACCAATTGAGAAGGTGTTGGCAGCAGCCAGATACTGTTCTGATTACCAGTCCAATGCACAGACAATGGAGGCAGAGAAAATAAAGAAAGAGAAAGTGAGATTGATGGTAGCACAAGAGAGGTTCTACTCAAGCCAGCAAGGATGAGGCAGGGGTAGGGGGAGAGGGAAGGGTACAGGAAGACCACAGAATGGTAGGTCAGCTTCCCTGCCTCCACCAGGAACAGCCTGCTTCTACTGTAAAGACCCCAACCACTGGAAGGCAGATTGCCCAATACTAAAAAAGAAAAATGGGGAAAATAGGCCAGGACACAATAGGGGACGGGGCCACCAGCCATACCAACATAACACTCAGCGTACAGATTACAGAAATAATGACCAGCAAGGGTATGCATCAAATGACACGCCCCAGCCCAGAGAACAGTGGACGGGGGGGGGACGAATGGGTGCAGGAGGACGATGCTTTACCACCACCGCCTCAATGCACATTCTAGAGATGCCTGAGAGTGGAAGACTGCCTAATAGCTCCAGCAATAGCAGTGGACCAATCTGGCCCATATGTGGAGGGAACAGTTTTGGGTAAAACTGTACCATTCTTAGTAGACACAGGAGCTCAAAGATCAATGCTAAAGGCACCTGAGATGCCCGAGGCGCCACTTTCGGGAACACAAGTAAGGGCAGTCGAAATGACAGGACAACCAATAGATGAATATCTCACACAGCCACTAAAACTAGTAGTAGGCACCATAGCTGTCAACCATCAGTTCATCCTTCGCAGATTCTGCCCCGTGAACTTACTGGGCATGGATTTGCTTTGCAAACTTCAATGCACCATACACTGTTCACGAACAGGGGTTTTCCTAGAAAGCAGGCCAAACGGTCTGATGCTGCAGGCTTTCATGACATGCACCGACCCCGTCATACCCCCAGAGCTGCGCGAGTGTGTGCCATCTCAAGTCTGGGCCAAGAGTGCAAATGACGTAGGGCAGGTGTTAAACTACCCACCAGTGCAGATCAAATTAAAGCCAGGTGCTCCCCTCCCAAGAGTACCACAATACAAGATTTCAAAAGAGGGGGAGGAAGGCATAGCACCAGTGATACAAGACCTTCTGAGGCAGGGAATTATAGAGGAGCTACAATGCAACACACCGATACTTCCTGTTAAGAAGGCCTCTAAGGGCCGGGTTGGGGCCCCTGTATATTGTTTGACCCAAGACCTGAGAGAATTGAACAAAATTATGGTGCCCTCCTTTCCAGTGGTCCCAAACCCAGCAACAATACTGTCCAATATCCCAGTAACCGCCACACACTTCACAGTGCTGGATCTTAGCTCCGCCTTCTTTACCATCCCCTTGCACCCGGACAGCCAGTACCTTTTCAGTTTCTCCTTTAGATCAAAGCGTTTTTCTTGGTGTCGTCTTCCACAAGGCTATACAGAGTCCCCCTCCATCTTCACGAATGCATTAAAGACAGATTTGGATTCCCTAGTACTAAAGGAAGGTTCTACACTTATCCTGTACATAGACGATTTGCTACTGGCATCACCTTCAAGGGATGCTTGTGCAAAGGACACTGTTGCCGTCCTGCACCATCTAGCGCTGAAGGGTTACAAGGTCTCCCCCAAGAAACTACAGTTCTGCCTCACTGCTGTGAAGTATTTAGGCCATGAACTGTCCGAAGGATCAAGAAAATTGCTGCCTGACAGGATATCCACCATCACCCATTTTCCCCAACCACGCACACAAAAAGAGGTTCGGGCCTTCTTGGGGGTGGCGGGATACTGTCGGCACTGGATTCCAAAGTTCTCCCTGATCGCCAAGCCTTTGCAGGCCTTGACACACAAGGATGTTCCAGACATTGTGCCATGGTCGCAGGACTGTGACAAGGCATTCAATAAGTTAAAATTTGAACTAACTGGGGCGCCAGCGTTAGGCCTCCCAGATTACAGCAAGGACTTCCACCTGTTCTGCCACGAGAAGGGAGGGTGCTCATTGGGGGTGTTAACTCAAAAGCACGGATCCTTCTACCGCCCGGTGGCATACTATTCCGCTACACTAGACCCAGTAGCATCAGCGCTCCTGCCTTGCCTCCGAGCAGTGGCGGCAGCAGCACTGGCGGTAGAACAGTCAGAGAATATAGTATTGGGACACACCATGGTTTTGCACGTTCCCCATGCAGTAGACACACTTCTCACATCCACTAAGACTCAGCATCTGACGAATGCACGCCTCACCAGGTATGAGCTGACACTATTAGCACCACACATTGTCATCAAAAGATGCACCACCTTAAACCCAGCCTGCCTTTTGCCAACAGAACATGACCTAGATGATTTGAAGTCAGATGATGCATTCCATGACTGTGCACTGGCTATAGACAGGCATACAAAGGTGCGCCCAGACCTGAAAGACACACCCCTCCCAGATGCCCAAGGGGATTTGTTTGTAGATGGGTCATGTCTCAGGGATGACAACGGAACACTGCAGGCCTCCTATGCAGTGGGCACTGCTAAAAAACTGTTGGAAGGAGGAAGGTTAACATCTGCCAAAAGTGCACAAGCAGCTGAACTCGTGGCACTTACGAGGGCATGCACACTGGCTAAGGGAAAATGAGCAAACATCTATACAGACAGCCAGTATGTCTTCAGGGTGGCCCACGACTTCGGCCATCTATGGTCAATGAGAGGATTCCTCACATCAGCGAGCAACCAAATACAGCACGCACAACTGATATGTGACCTCCTCCAAGCATTGCTACTGCCACAAGAAATAGCCATAATAAAATGTGCAGCACACACCTCATCAAAAGACTATGTGTCAAAAGGAAATGTCTTTATTGATGGGGAAGCAAAGAGGATAGCGCTAACAGGCTGCCAGCTAGCAATGGTACAAATTATCAGCCACAACAAGGACATTCATGCTAACAATGATTTGTTACATTTTGACCCCATACACATTCAGGAAAATGTTTAGGAACATGAAAAGGAGGAATGGGTAAAAGGCGGGTGTGTGAAAACAAAGGTGGGGTTGTGGACAGGACCGAATGGAAAAATATGCTTACCTTCACCAATGCTCCCTTCTATGGCACGCCTCTTTCACGGTCCCTCACATGTGGGCCGAGACGGCATGATCAGATTGTTTTCACAATTTTGGTACAACTGCAATTTCCGTCAAATAGCAGAGAGACTTTGTAAGCAATGTACTGTTTGTGCACAATACAACACTGGGAAGGGTACACCAACTGCCCCTGGCCACTTTCCACCGCCCCATGGACCCTTTGAAAGTCTCCAACTTGATTTCATTGACATGTCCCCCACCCAGAAGTACAAATACGTGTTGGTAATTGTGTGCATGTTCAGCAAATGGACTGAGGCTTATCCAACAAAGAACTGTGATGCACATACTGTTGCCAAAAGCCTTCTGAAAGAACTCATACCGCGTTTTGGTATTCCATCACTTCTGACCTCAGACAACGGACCTGCGTTCATCTCCCATGTCATAGGGGGAATATGCAAGGGGCTCGGGGTCACACAAAAGCTGCACTGTGCCTATCACCCACCAGCAGCAGGTGCCGTGGAAAGAAAGAATGCGGTGTTAAAGAATAAAATTGGTAAAATTTGTGCATCAATAAATAAATCAATCAATCAGGGGTTTGTTAAAGCGCGACTACTCACCCGTAAGGGTCTCAAGGCGCTAGGGGGGGCGGAGGGGGAGCAGGTTCCATTCCATCAAGGAGGGGGTCTGTCGAAGAGCCAGGTTTTGAGGTTTCTTGCGAAGATGGGGAGCGACGTTGTCTGTCTGAGGTGGAGCGGAAGGGCGTTCCATGCTTTGGCCGCGAGGAAGGAGAAGGAGCGGCCTCCCGATCTGGTCTTTCTGGTGCGGGGGACCACGGCATAGGAGAGCTGGGCTGATCATAGGGTCCTTTGGGGTGCGTGGAATTTGAGTCGGCTGTTCAGGTATGCTGGTCCGGTGCCGTGGAGGGCCTTGTGTGCGTGGGTGAGCATCTTGAAGGTGATTCTCTCCTCGACGGGGAGCCAGTGGAGTGTGCGCAGGTGCTGGGAGATGTGGCAGTGTTTTGGCAGGTTGAGGACCAGTCTTGCGGCGGCGTTCTGGATGTTCTGTAGCTTGCGGGTGAGGTTTTTGTTTATTCCGGCGTAGAGTGCGTTGCCGTAGTCGAGTCTGCTGGTGACCAGGGCGTGAGTGACGGTCTTTCGGTGTTCGAGGGGATCCATTTGAAGGTCTTACGAAGGAGGCGGAGGGTGTGGAAGCAGGAAGACGAGACAGAGTTGATCTGGCGGTCCATTTTGAGCTCGGAGTCCAGGATGATTCCCAGGTTGCGTGCGTGGTCTGTGGGGGTTGGCGGGTTTCCGAGGGCGGGGGGCCACCAGGTGTCGCTCCAGGCGTCGGGGTTTGGGCCCATGATGAGTACTTCTGTTTTGTTGGTGTTTAGTTGTAGGCAGCTGTTTTTCATCCATTTGGCGACGGCTTCCATGCCTTCTCGAAAGTTGCTTCTGGCGGTGTTGGGCTTGTTGGATAGGGAGAGGATGAGCTGGGTGTCGTCTGCGTATGACACGATGTTGAGTCCGTAGGTTCTGACGATGGGGGCAAGTGGAGCCATGTAGACGTTGAAGAGCGTCGGGCTGAGGGAGGAGCCCTGGGGTACTCCACAGGTGGTAGGTGTGCGGTCCGAGAGGAAAGGGGGGAGTCTGACCCGCTGCGTCCTGCCGGAGAGGAAGGAGCGGATCCAGTCGAGGGCCTTGTCCTGAATTCCTGCGTCGTAGAGTCTGCATATTAGGGTGCGGTGGGAGACTGTGTCGAACGCCGCTGATAGGTCGAGGAGGATGAGGGCTACTGTTTCTCCTTTGTCCAGTAGGGTGCGGATGTCGTCTGTTGCGGCGAGGAGGGCGGTTTCCGTACTGTGGTTTTTTCTGAAGCCGGATTGGGAGGAGTCGAGGATGTTGTGTTCTTCAATGAATGTGGCGAGTTGGCTGTTGATGGCTTTCTCGATGACTTTCGCTGGGAACGGGAGCAGGGAGATGGGTCTGTAGTTTTTGAGGTCGGTGGGGTCCGCTGAGGGTTTCTTTAGGAGGGGGTTGACCTCGGCGTGTTTCCAGTCGTCGGGGAACGAGGCGGTCGCCAGGGAGCGGTTGATGGTGTGGCGGAGCATGGGTGCGATGGTGTCGGCGGCTCTGTTGAAGATGTGGTGGGGGCAGGGGTCCGTGGGGGCCCCTGAGTGGATTGACTTCATTGTCTTCAGTGTGTCTTCGGTGGTGAGGGCTGTCCAGTTGTCAATCGCTGGTTTCCAGGTGTCGGGGGTGGTTGGTGAGGGTTCAGTGTGTTGGTTGTCTTCGTCGAAGTTGTCGTAGATGCTCTTGATTTTGTGGTGGAAAAAGGTGCTGAGTTTGTCGCAGAGGTCTTGTGAGGGAGGGATGTCGGTAGACTTGCTGGTGGGTTGGGCGAACTCCTTGATGATGCTGAAGAGTTCCTTGCTGTTGTGCGTGTGGGTGGAGATTCTGTCTTCAATCGCTTTTTTCCTCGTTTCTCTGATGAGTTGATGGTGGGCATTGGTGGCGGCTCTGAAGTTGTTGTGGGCTTCTGTGGATTTGGTGTTCCTCCAGGCCTTTTCGAGGTGGCGGCATGTGCGTCTGGACTCTCGAAGTTCGGTGGTAAACCATCTGGCTTTCTTGGCGCGGGTATTGTTGTTTTTCTTGAGGGGGGCTATGGTGTTGGTGCTGTCCGAGATCCATCTATGCAGGGTTCGGGCTGCGGTGTTGGGGTCGTCGTTTTCCGCGATGGTTGGGGTGGAGTTGTTGAGTGAGGAGGTGAGCTGGTCGTCAGTGATTTTGGTCCAGTTTCTTCGTGGAAGCAGGTGCTGGTGTCTGTGGATGGTGGGTGTTCTGAAGGTGAAGTGGACGCAACGATGGTCGGGCCATGGGAGTTCGGTGGTGTGGCTGAAGGTGATGGAGTTTCCTGTAGTGAAGAGGGGGTCGAGGGTGTGTCCTGCTGAGTGCGTGGGCTCGGTCACGATCTGGCGGAGTCCAATGTTGTGGAGGTTGTCCAGGAGGGATGTGGTGTTGGGGTCCAGTTGGTTGTCGAGGTGGAAGTTGAGGTCTCCCAGCAGGGTGTAGTTGGTGGATGCGATGGCCTGCGGGGAGATAATGTCCGTGATGGAGTTGGCGAAGGGACCGCGGGGTCCAGGGGTTCGGTAGATGAGGGTTCCTCGGAGGGTGGCGGTGGGGCTGGCCAGTATCTTGAAGTGAAGGTGTTCCATCAGTTCTGTGGGCTCGTCGGGCAGTGTGCTCAGGCGGAGGCTGGATTTGTGGACGATGGCGATTCCTCCTCCTGGGCGGGTGGGGCGGTCCTTCCTGGAGATCTTGTATCCTTGGGGGATGGCGATGGCGATGTCCGGTCCCGAGGTGGTGTTGGTCCAGGTTTCGGTGAAGAACGCTACGTCCAGGGTGGTGCTGTCGAGGAGGTCCCAGATTTCTGTGGCGTGTTTGTGGAGGGATCGGACGTTGAGGAGGATGCATTGCAGGGTCTTCGGTTCGGTTGTGTTCTTGTGGGCGGGTTGTGCTGGATCCGTGTTCTTGGTGGTGGTGCAGGTGTGCCGGCAGCGGTGACAGCTGAAGGGTCCGTGGGTGTCGGCTGGTGATGCTAGCTTGCAGTTGTTGTTGCGGCCTGGGTTGAGTGCGTGGAGTGCTGCTGGGTCGTAGCGTTGGCGGGCGGAGGTCCAGGGTTCCTGTTGCTGGTCGCGGACGGGTCGCAGACGGGCGCAGACGGGCTTGCCTTTGACGCGCATTCGGTGCACCAGCGGCGCAGTGGCCGCCATTAAGTAGGGGTCAGGGAGGGCTGGACAGCTGGGAGGCGGGTGCAGGCAGGGGAGCTGAATTGGGCCGGTCGCCCTGGGGGGGGGAGTGGCCGCGGGGGCAGCAGCGGCGGGGAAAGGTAAAGGGAGGAAATAAGGGATAAAGAAGAAAGGGAAAATAAGCAGAAATAAGGCACAAAAGAGCAGAGATGCAGAAAAGTGCAGAAAGGTGAAAGATAAAAGAGGGTAGAAAAACGAGTGAAAGAGCAGAGCGAGAGAAAGGGAAAATGAGCAGAAATAAGGCACAAAAGAGCAGAGATGCAGAAAGGTGAAAGATAAAAAGGGTAGAAAAACGAGTGAAAGAGCAGAGTGAGAGGAAGGAGACAGAGGTCCACTGGACCACCAGGGATGAGGCACAGGGAAACCTGCGGGTGGAGGAGGGCCTCGATCACCAACACTCAAGAGTTGCAGGGGCAGGGGCAGGCCTCACTTAATGGTGGAGCTGCGAGGGTGGAAGAGCAATTTCACTGACAATGAGTCAGTGGTCTTGCTCGGCTGTCCCCGCAGTGGCCGCCACTAAGTAGGGGTCGGGGAGGGCTGGACAGCTGGGAGGCGGGAGCGGGGAGAGGAGCTGGATTGGGCCGGTCGCGCTGGGGGGGTAGGGGCCACGGGGGCAGCAGCGGCGGGGAAAGGTAAAGGGAGGAAATAAGGGATAAAGAAAAAAGGGAAAATAAGCAGAAATAAGGCACAAAAGAGCAGAGATGCAGAAAAGTGCAGAAAGGTGAAAGATAAAAGAGGGTAAAAAAACGAGTGAAAACGAGTGAAAGAGCAGAGCGAGAGAAAGGGAAAATGAGCAGAAATAAGGCACAAAAGAGCAGAGATGCAGAAAAGTGCAGAAAGGTGAAAGATAAAAAGGGTAGAAAAACCAGTGAAAACGAGTGAAAGAGCAGAGTGAGAGGAAGGAGACAGAGGTCCACTGGACCACCAGGGATGAGGCGCAGGGAAACCTGCGGGTGGAGGAGGGCCTCGATCACCAACACTCAAGAGTGCAGGGGCAGGGGCAGGCCTCACTTAATGGTGGAGCTGCGAGGGTGGGAGTGCAATTTCACTGACAATCAGTCAGTGGTCTTGCTCGCCTGTCCCCGCAGTGGCCGCCATTAAGTAGGGGTCGGGGAGGGCTGGACAGCTGGGAGGCGGGAGCAGGGAGGGGAGCTGGATTGGGCCGGTCGCGCTGGGGGGGAGGGGCCGCGGGGGCAGCAGCGGCGGGGAAAGGTAAAGGGAGGAAATAAGGGATAAAGAAGAAAGGGAAAATAAGCAGAAATAAGGCACAAAAGAGCAGAGATGCAGAAAAGTGCAGAAAGGTGAATGATAAAAGAGGGTATAAAAACGAGTGAAAACAAGTGAAAGAGCAGAGCGAGAGAAACGGAAAATGAGCAGAAATAAGGCACAAAAGTGCAGAGATGCAGAAAAGTGCAGAAAGGTGAAAGATAAAAAGGGTAGAAAAACGAGTGAAAGAGCAGAGTGAGAGGAAGGAGACAGAGGTCCACTGGACCACCAGGGATGAGGCGCAGGGAAACCTGCGGGTGGAGGAGGGCCTCGATCACCAACACTCAAGAGTGCAGGGTAGGCCTCACTTAATGGTGGAGCTGCAAGGGTGGGAGAGCAATTTCACTGACAATGAGTCAGTGGTCTTGCTCGCCTGTCCCCGCAGTGGCCGCCATTAAGTAGGGGTCAGGGAGGGCTGGACAGCTGGGAGGCGGGAGCGGGGAGGGGAGCTGGATTGGGCCGGTCGCGCTGGGGGTGGAGGGGCCACGGGGGCAGCAGCGGCGGGGAAAGGTAAAGGGAGGAAATAAGGGATAAAGAAGAAAGGGAAAATAAGCAGAAATAAGGCACAAAAGAGCAGAGATGCAGAAAAGTGCAGAAAGGTGAAAGATAAAAGAGGGTAGAAAAATGAGTGAAAACGGGTGAAAGAGCAGAGCGAGAGAAAGGGAAAATGAGCAGAAATAAGGCACAAAAGAGCAGAGATGCAGAAAAGTGCAGAAAGGTGAAAGATAAAAAGGGTAGAAAAACGAGTGAAAACGAGTGAAGGAGGAGAGTGAGAGGAAGGAGACAGAGGTCCACTGGACCACCAGGGATGAGGCGCAGGGAAACCTGCGGGTGGAGGAGGGCCTCGATCACCAACACTCAAGAGTGCAGGGGCAGGCCTCACTTAATGGTGGAGCTGCGAGGGTGGGAGAGCAATTTCACTGACAATGAGTCAGTGGTCTTGCTCGCCTGTCCCCGCAGTGGCCACCATTAAGTAGGGGTCAGGGAGGGCTGGACAGCTGGGAGGCGGGAGCGGGGAGGGGAGCTGGATTGGGCCGGTCGCGCTGGGGGAGGAGGGGCCACGGGGGCAGCAGCGGCGGGGAAAGGTAAAGGGAGGAAATAAGGGATAAAGAAGAAAGGGAAAATAAGCAGAAATAAGGCACAAAAGAGCAGAGATGCAGAAAAGTGCAGAAAGGTGAAAGATAAAAGAGGGTAGAAAAATGAGTGAAAACGGGTGAAAGAGCAGAGCGAGAGAAAGGGAAAATGAGCAGAAATAAGGCACAAAAGAGCAGAGATGCAGAAAAGTGCAGAAAGGTGAAAGATAAAAAGGGTAGAAAAACGAGTGAAAACGAGTGAAAGAGCAGAGTGAGAGGAAGGAGACAGAGGTCCACTGGACCACCAGGGATGAGGCGCAGGGAAACCTGCGGGTGGAGGAGGGCCTCGATCACCAACACTCAAGAGTGCAGGGGCAGGCCTCACTTAATGGTGGAGCTGCGAGGGTGGGAGAGCAATTTCACTGATAATGAGTCAGTGGTCTTGCTCGGCTGACCCCGCAGTGGCCGCCACTAAGTAGGGGTCAGGGAGGGCTGGACAGCTGGGAGGCGGGAGCGGGGAGGGGAGCTGGATTGGGCATGTCGCGCTGGGGGGGGAGGGGCCGCGGGGGCAGCAGCAGCGGGGAAAGGTAAAGGGAGGAAATAAGGGATAAAGAAGAAAGGGAAAATAAGCAGAAATAAGGCACAAAAGAGCAGAGATGCAGAAAAGTGCAGAAAGGTGAAAGATAAAAGAGGGTATAAAAACGAGTGAAAACGAGTGAAAGAGCAGAGCATGAGAAAGGGAAAATGAGCAGAAATAAGGCACAAAAGAGCAGAGTTGCAGAAAAGTGCAGAAAGGTGAAAGATAAAAAGGGTAGAAAAACGAGTGAAAGAGCAGAGTGAGAGGAAGGAGACAGAGGTCCACTGGACCACCAGGATGAGGCGCAGGGAAACCTGCGGGTGGAGGAGGGCCTCGATCACCAACACTCAAGAGTGCAGGGGCAGGGGCAGGGGCAGGCCTCACTTAATGGTGGAGCTGCGAGGGTGGGAGAGCAATTTCACTGACAATGAGTCAGTGGTCTTGCTCGCCTGTCCCCGCAGTGGCCGCCATTAAGTAGGGGTCAGGGAGGGCTGGACAGCTGGGAGGCGGGAGCGGGGAGGGGAGCTGGATTGGGCCGGTTGCGCTATGGGGGAGGGGCCACGGGGGCAGCAGCGGCGGGGAAAGGTAAAGGGAGGAAATAAGGGATAAAGAAGAAAGGGAAAATAAGCAGAAATAAGGCACAAAAGAGCAGAGATGCAAAAAAGTGCAGAAAGGTGAAAGATAAAAGAGGGTAGAAAAACGAGTGAAAACGAGTGAAAGAGCAGAGCGAGAGAAAGGGAAAATGAGCAGAAATAAGGCACAAAAGAGCAGAGATGCAGAAAAGTGCAGAAAGGTGAAAGATAAAAAGGGTAGAAAAATGAGTGAAAACGAGTGAAAGAGCAGAGTGAGAGGAAGGAGACAGAGGTCCACTGGACCACCAGGGATGAGGCGCAGGGAAACCTGCGGGTGGAGGAGGGCCTCGATCACTAACACTCAAGAGTGCAGGGGCAGGGGCAGGCCTCACTTAATGGTGGAGCTGCGAGAGTGGGAGAGCAATTTTACTGACAATGAGTCAGTGGTCTTGCTCGCCTGTCCCCGCAGTGGCCGCCATTAAGTAGGGTTCGGGCAGGGCTGGACAGCTGGGAGGCGGGAGCGGGGAGGGGAGCTGGATTGGGCCGGTCGCGCTGGGGGGGAGGGGCCGCGGGGCAGCAGCGGCGGGGAAAGGTAAAGGGAGGAAATAAGGGATAAAGAAGAAAGGGAAAATAAGCAGAAATAAGGCACAAAAGAGCAGAGATGCAGAAAAGTGCAGAAAGGTGAAAGATAAAAGAGAGTATAAAAACGAGTGAAAACGAGTGAAAGAGCAGAGCGAGAGAAAGGGAAAATGAGCAGAAATAAGGCACAAAAGAGCAGAGATGCAGAAAAGTGCAGAAAGGTGAAAGATAAAAAGGGTAGAAAAACGAGTGAAAACGAGTGAAAGAGCAGAGTGAGAGGAAGGAGACAGAGGTCCACAGGACCACCAGGGATGAGGCGCAGGGAAACCTGCGGGTGGAGGAGGGCCTCGATCACCAACACTCAAGAGTGCAGGGGCAGGCCTCACTTAATGGTGGAGCTGCGAGGGTGGGAGAGCAATTTCACTGATAATGAGTCAGTGGTCTTGCTCGCCTGTCCCCGCAGTGGCCGCCACTAAGTAGGGGTCAGGGAGGGCTGGACAGCTGGGAGGCGGGAGCGGGGAGGGGAGCTGGATTGGGCCTGTCGCGCTGGGGGGGAGGGGCTGCGGGGGCAGCAGCAGCGGGGAAAGGTAAAGGGAGGAAATAAGGGATAAAGAAGAAAGGGAAAATAAGCAGAAATAAGGCACAAAAGAGCAGAGATGCAGAAAAGTGCAGAAAGGTGAAAGATAAAAGAGGGTATAAAAACGAGTGAAAACGAGTGAAAGAGCAGAGCGAGAGAAAGGGAAAATGAGCAGAAATAAGGCACAAAAGAGCAGAGATGCAGAAAAGTGCAGAAAGGTGAAAGATAAAAAGGGTAGAAAAACGAGTGAAAACGAGTGAAAGAGCAGAGTGAGAGGAAGGAGACAGAGGTCCACTGGACTACCAGGGATGAGGCGCAGGGAAACCTACGGGTGGAGGAGGGCCTCGATCACCAACACTCAAGAGTGCAGGGGCGGGGGCAGGCCTCACTTAATGGTGCAGCTGCGAGGGTGGGAGAGCAATTTCACTGACAATGAGTCAGTGGTCTTGCTCGCCTGTCCCCGCAGTGGCCGCCATTAAGTAGGGTTCGGGCAGGGCTGGACAGCTGGGAGGCGGGAGCGGGGAGGGGAGCTGGATTGGGCCGGTCGCGCTGGGAGGGGAGGGGCCGCGGGGGCAGCAGCGGCGGGGAAAGGTAAAGGGAGGAAATAAGGGATAAAGAAGAAAGGGAAAATAAGCAGAAATAAGGCACAAAAGAGCAGAGATGCAGAAAAGTGCAGAAAGGTGAAAGATAAAAGAGGGTAGAAAAACGAGTGAAAACGAGTGAAAGAGCAGAGCGAGAGAAAGGGAAAATGAGCAGAAATAAGGCACAAAAGAGCAGAGATGCAGAAAAGTGCAGAAAGGTGAAAGATAAAAAGGGTAGAAAAATGAGTGAAAACGAGTGAAAGAGCAGAGTGAAAGGAAGGAGACTGCGGTCCACTGGACCACCAGGGATGAGGCGCAGGGAAACCTGCGGGTGGAGGAGGGCCTCGATCTCCAACACTCAAGAGTGCAGGGGCAGGCCTCACTTAATGGTGGAGCTGCGAGGGTGGGAGAGCAATTTCACTGACAATGAGTCAGTGGTCTTGCTCAGCTGTCCCCGCAGTGGCCGTCACTAAGTAGGGGTCGGGGAGGGCTGGACAGATGGGAGGCGGGAGCGGGGAGGGGAGCTGTATTGGGCCGGTCGCGCTGGGGGGGAGGGGCCGCGGGGGCACCAGCAGCGGGGAAAGGTAAAGGGAGGAAATAAGGGATAAAGAAGAAAGGGAAAATAAGCAGAAATAAGGCACAAAAGAGCAGAGATGCAGAAAAGTGCAGAAAGGTGAAAGATAAAAGAGGGTAGAAAAACGAATGAAAACGAGTGAAAGAGCAGAGCGAGAGAAAGGGAAAATGAGCAGAAATAAGGCACAAAAGAGCAGAGATGCAGAAAAGTGCAGAAAGGTGAAAGATAAAAAGGGTAGAAAAACGAATGAAAACAAGTGAAAGAGCAGAGTGAGAGGAAGGAGACAGAGGTCCACTGGACCACCAGGGATGAGGCGCAGGGAAACCTGCGGGTGGAGGAGGGCCTCGATCACCAACACTCAAGAGTGTAGGGGCAGGCCTCACTTAATGGTGGAGCTGCGAGGGTGGGAGAGCAATTTCACTGACAATGAGTCAGTGGTCTTGCTCGCCTGTCTCCGCTGTGGCAGCCATTAAATTAAGTAGGGGTCGGGGAGGGCTGGACAGCTGGGAGGCGGGAGCGGGGAGGGGAGCTGGATTGGGCCGGTCGCGCTGGGGGGGAGGGGCCGCGGGGGCAGCAGCGGCGGGGAAAGGTAAAGGGAGGAAATAAGGGATAAAGAAGAAAGGGAAAATAAGCAGAACTAAGGCACAAAAGAGCAGAGATGCAGAAAAGTGCAGAAAGGTGAAAGATAAAAGAGGGTAGAAAAACGAGTGAAAACGAGTGAAAGAGCAGAGCGAGAGAAAGGGAAAATGAGCAGAAATAAGGCACAAAAGAGCAGAGATGCAGAAAAGTGCAGAAAGGTGAAAGATAAAAAGGGTAGAAAAACGAGTGAAAACGAGTGAAAGAGCAGAGAGAGGAAGGAGACAGAGGTTCACTGGACCACCAGGGATGAGGCACAGGGAAACCTGCGGGTGGAGGAGGACCTCGATCACCAACACTCAAGAGTGCAGGGGCAGGCCTCACTTAATGGTGGAGCTGCGAGGGTGGGAGAGCAATTTCACTGACAATGAGTCAGTGGTCTTGCTCGCCTGTCCCCGCAGTGGCCGCCACTAAGTAGGGGTCGGGGAGGGCTGGACAGCTGGGAGGCGGGAGCGGGGAGGGAGCTGGATTGGGCCGGTCACGCTGGGGAGAGGGCCGCGGGGGCAGCAGCGGCGGGGAAAGGTAAAGGGAGGAAATAAAGGATAAAGAAGAAAGGGAAAATAAGCAAAAATAAGGCACAAAAGAGCAGAGATGCAGAAAAGTGCAGAAAGGTGAAAGATAAAAGAGGGTAGAAAAACGACTGAAAACGACTGAAAGAGCAGAGCGAGAGAAAGGGAAAATGAGCAGAAATAAGGCACAAAAGAGCAGAGATGCAGAAAAGTGCAGAAAGGTGAAAGATAAAAAGGGTAGAAAAACAAGTGAAGGAGCAGAGTGAGAGGAAGGAGACAGAGGTCCACTGGACCACCAGGGATGAGGCACAGGGAAACCTGCGGGTGGAGGAGGGCCTCGATCACCAACACTCAAGAGTGCAGGGGCAGGGGCAGGCCTCACTTAATGGTGGAGCTGCGAGGGTGGGAGAGCAATTTCACTGAGAATGAGTCAGTGGTCTTGCTCGCCTGTCCCCGCAGTGGCCGCCATTAAGTAGGGGTCGGGGAGGGCTGGACTGCTGGGAGGCGGGAGCGGGGAGGGGAGCTGGATTGGGCCGGTCGCGCTGGGGGGGAGGGGCCGCGGGGGCAGCAGCGGCGGGGAAAGGTATAGGGAGGAAATAAGGGATAAAGAAGAAAGGGAAAATAAGCAGAAATAAGGCACAAAAGAGCAGAGATGCAGAAAAGTGCAGAATGGTGAAAGATAAAAGAGGGTAGAAAAATGAGTGAAAACGAGTGAAAGAGCAGAGCGAGAGAAAGGGAAAATGAGCAGAAATAAGGCACAAAAGAGCAGAGATGCAGAAAAGTGCAGAAAGGTGAAAGATAAAAAGGGTAGAAAAACGAGTGAAAACGAGTGAAAGAGCAGAGTGAGAGGAAGGAGAGAGAGGTCCACTGGACCACCAGAGATGAGGCGCAGGGAAACCTGCGGGTGGAGGAGGGCCTCGATCACCAACACTCAAGAGTGCAGGGGCAGGGGCAGGCCTCACTTAATGGTGAAGCTGCGAGGGTGGGAGAGCAATTTCACTGACAATGAGTCAGTGGTCTTGCTCGCCTGTCCCCGCAGTGGCCGATTAAGTAGGGGTCGGGGAGGGCTGGACAGCTGGGAGGCGGGAGCGGGGAGGGGAGTTGGATTGGGCCGGTTGCGCTGGGGGGGAGGGGCCGCGGGGGCAGCAGCGGCAGGGAAATGTAAAGGGAAGAAATAAGGGATAAAGAAGAAAGGGAAAATAAGCAGAAATAAGGCACAAAAGAACAGAGATGCAGAAAAGTGCAGAAAGGTGAAAGATAAAAGAGGGTAGAAAAACGAGTGAAAACGAGTGAAAGAGCAGGGCGAAAGAAAGGGAAAATGAGTAGAAATAAGGCACAAAAGAGCAGAGATGCAGAAAAGTGCAGAAAGGTGAAAGATAAAAAGGGTAGAAAAACGAGTGAAAACGAGTGAAAGAGCAGAGTGAGAGGAAGGAGACAGAGGTCCACTGGACCACCAGGGATGAGGCGCAGGGAAACCTGCGGGTGGAGGAGGGCCTCGATCACCAACACTCAAGAGTGCAGGGGCAGGCCTCACTTAATGGTGGAGCTGCGAGGGTGGGAGAGCAATTTCACTGACAATGAGTCAGTGGTCTTGCTCGCCTGTCCCCGCAGTGGCCGCCACTAAGTAGGGGTCGGGGAGGGCTGGACAGCTGGGAGGCGGGAGCGGGGAGGGGAGCTGGATTGGGCCGGTCGCGCTGGGGGGAGGTGCCGCGGGGGCAGCAGCGGCGGGGAAAGGTAAAGGGAGGAAATAAAGGATAAAGAAGAAAGGGAAAATAAGCAAAAATAAGGCACAAAAGAGCAGAGATGCAGAAAAGTGCAGAAAGGTGAAAGATAAAAGAGGGTAGAAAAACGACTGAAAACGACTGAAAGAGCAGAGCGAGAGAAAGGGAAAATGAGCAGAAATAAGGCACAAAAGAGCAGAGATGCAGAAAAGTGCAGAAAGGTGAAAGATAAAAAAGGGTAGAAAAACGAGTGAAAGAGCAGAGTGAGAGGAAGGAGACAGAGGTCCACTGGACCACCAGGGATGAGGCACAGGGAAACCTGTGGGTGGAGGAGGGCCTCGATCACCAACACTCAAGACTGCAGGGGCAGGGGCAGGCCTCACTTAATGGTGGAGTTGTGAGGGTGGGAGAGCAATTTCACTGACAATGAGTCAGTGGTCTTGCTCGCCTGTCCCCGCAGTGGCCGCCATTAAGTAGGGGTCGGGGAGGGCTGGACTGCTGGGAGGCGGGAGCGGGGAGGGGAGCTGGATTGGGCCGGTCGCGCTGGGGGGGAGGGGCCGCGGGGGCAGCAGCGGCGGGGAAAGGTATAGGGAGGAAATAAGGGATAAAGAAGAAAGGGAAAATAAGCAGAAATAAGGCACAAAAGAGCAGAGATGCAGAAAAGTGCAGAATGGTGAAAGATAAAAGAGGGTAGAAAAACGAGTGAAAACGAGTTAAAGGGCAGAGCGAGAGAAAGGGAAAATGAGCAGAAATAAGGCACAAAAGAGCAGAGATGCAGAAAAGTGCAGAAAGGTGAAAGATAAAAAGGGTAGAAAAACGAGTGAAAACGAGTGAAAGAGCAGAGTGAGAGGAAGGAGACAGAGGTCCACTGGACCACCAGAGATGAGGCGCAGGGAAACCTGCGGGTGGAGGAGGGCCTCGATCACCAACACTCAAGAGTGCAGGGGCAGGCCTCACTTAATGGTGGAGCTGCGAGGGTGGGAGAGCAATTTCACTGACAATGAGTCAGTGGTCTTGCTCGCCTGTCCCCGCAGTGACCGCCACTAAGTAGGGGTCGGGGAGGGCTGGACAGCTGGGAGGCGGGAGCGGGGAGGGGAGCTGGATTGGGCCGGTCGCGCTGGGGGGAGGGGCCGCGGGGGCAGCAGCGGCGGGGAAAGGTAAAGGGAGGAAATAAGGGATAAAGAAGAAAGGGAAAATAAGCAGAAATAAGGCACAAAAGAGCAGAGATGCAGAAAAGTGCAGAAAGGTGAAAGATAAAAGAGGGTAGAAAAACGAGTGAAAACGAGTGAAAGAGCAGAGCGAGAGAAAGGGAAAATGAGCAGAAATAAGGAACAAAAGAGCAGAGATGCAGAAAAGTGCAGAAAGGTGAAAGATAAAGGTAGAAAAATGAGTGAAAATGAGTGAAAGAGCAGAGTGAGAGGAAGGAGACAGAGGTCCACTGGATCACCAGGGATGAGGCGCAGGGAAACCTGCGGGTGGAGGAGGGCCTTGATCACCAACACTCAAGAGTGCAGGGGCAGGCCTCACTTAATGGTGGAGCTGCGAGGGTGGGGGAGCAATTTCACTGACAATGAGTCAGTGGTCTTGCTCGGCTGTCCCCGCAGTGGCCGCCACTAAGTAGGGGTCAGGGAGGGCTGGACAGCTGGGAGGCGGGAGCGGGGAGGGGAGCTGAATTGGGCCTGTCGCGCTGGGGGGGAGGGGCCGCGGGGGCAGCAGCAGCGGGGAAAGGTAAAGGGAGGAAATAAGGGATAAAGAAGAAAGGGAAAATAAGCAGAAATAAGGCACAAAAGAGCAGAGATGCAGAAAAGTGCAGAAAGGTGAAAGATAAAAGAGGGTAGAAAAACGAGTGAAAACGAGTGAAAGAGCAGAGCGAGAGAAAGGGAAAATGAGCAGAAATAAGGCACAAAAGAGCAGAGATGCAGAAAAGTGCAGAAAGGTGAAAGATAAAAAGGATAGAAAAACGAGTGAAAACGAGTGAAAGAGCAGAGTGAGAGGAAGGAGACAGAGGTCCACTGGACCACCAGGGATGAGGCGCAGGGAAACCTGCGGGTGGAGGAGGGCCTCGATCACCAACACTCAAGAGTGCAGGGGCAGGGGCAGGCCTCACTTAATGGTGGAGCTGCGAGAGTGGGAGAGCAATTTCACTGACAATGAGTCAGTGGTCTTGCTCGCCTGTCCCCGCAGTGGCCGCCATTAAATAGGGTTCGGGCAGGGCTGGACAGCTGGGAGGCAGGAGCGGGGAGGGGAGCTGGATTGGGCCGGTCGCGCTGGGGGGGGGGAGGGGCCGCGGGGGCAGCAGCGGCGGGTAAAGGTAAAGGGAGGAAATAAGGGATAAAGAAGAAAGGGAAAATAAGCAGAAATAAGGCACAAAAGAGCAGAGATGCAGAAAAGTGCAGAAAGGTGAAAGATAAAAGAGGGTATAAAAACGAGTGAAAACGAGTGAAAGAGCAGAGCGAGAGAAAGGGAAAATGAGCAGAAATAAGGCACAAAAGAGCAGAGATGCAGAAAAGTGCAGAAAGGTGAAAGATAAAAAGGGTAGAAAAACGAATGAAAACGAGTGAAAGAGCAGAGTGAGAGGAAGGAGACAGAGGTCCACTGGACCACCAGGGATGAGGCGCAGGGAAACCTGCGGGTGGAGGAGGGCCTCGATCACCAACACTCAAGAGTGCAGGGGCAGGCCTCACTTAATGGTGGAGCTGCGAGGGTGGGAGAGCAATTTCACTGATAATGAGTCAGTGGTCTTGCTCGGCTGTCCCCGCAGTGGCCGCCACTAAGTAGGGGTCAGGGAGGGCTGGACAGCTGGGAGGCGGGAGCAGGGAGGGGAGCTGGATTGGGCCTGTCGCGCTGGGGGGGAGGGGCCGCGGGGGCAGCAGCAGCGGGGAAAGGTAAAGGGAGGAAATAAGGGATGAAGAAGAAAGGGAAAATAAGCAGAAATAAGGCACAAAAGAGCAGAGATGCAGAAAAGTGCAGAAAGGTGAAAGATAAAAGAGGGTATAAAAACGAGTGAAAACGAGTGAAAGAGCAGAGCGAGAGAAAGGGAAAATGAGCAGAAATAAGGCACAAAAGAGCAGAGATGCAGAAAAGTGCAGAAAGGTGAAAGATAAAAAGGGTAGAAAAACGAGTGAAAACGAGTGAAAGAGCAGAGTGAGAGGAAGGAGACAGAGGTCAACTGGACCACCAGGGATGAGGCGCAGGGAAACCTGCGGGTGGAGGAGGGCCTCGATCACCAACACTCAAGAGTGCAGGGGCAGGGGCAGGCCTCACTTAATGGTGCAGCTGTGAGCGTGGGAGAGCAATTTCACTGACAATGAGTCAGTGGTCTTGCTCGCCTGTCCCCGCAGTGGCCGCCATTAAGTTGGGTTCGGGCAGGGCTGGACAGCTGGGAGGCGGGAGCAGGGAGGGGAGCTGGATTGGGCCGGTCGCGCTGGGGGGGGAGGGGCCGCGGGGGCAACAGCGGCGGGGAAAGGTAAAGGGAGGAAATAAGGGATAAAGAAGAAAGGGAAAATAAGCAGAAATAAGGCACAAAAGAGCAGAGATGCAGAAAAGTGCAGAAAGGTGAAAGATAAAAGAGGGTAGAAAAACGAGTGAAAACGAGTGAAAGAGCAGAGCGAGAGAAAGGGAAAATGAGCAGAAATAAGGCACAAAAGAGCAGAGATGCAGAAAATTGCAGAAAGGTGAAAGATAAAAAGGGTAGAAAAACGAGTGAAAACGAGTGAAAGAGCAGAGTGAGAGGAAGGAGACAGAGGTCCACTGGACCACCAGGGATGAGGCGCAGGGAAACCTGCGGGTGGAGGAGGGCCTCGATCTCCAACACTCAAGAGTGCAAGGGCAGGCCTCACTTAATGGTGGAGCTGCGAGGGTGGGAGAGCAATTTCACTGACAATGAGTCAGTGGTCTTGCTCAGCTGTCCCCGCAGTGGCCGCCACTAAGTAGGGGTCGGGGAGGGCTGGACAGCTGGGAGGCGGGAGCGGGGAGGGGAGCTGTATTGGGCCGGTCGCGCTGGGGGGGGAGGGGCCGCGGGGGCACCAGCAGCGGGGAAAGGTAAAGGGAGGAAATAAGGGATAAAGAAGAAAGGGAAAATAAGCAGAAATAAGGCACAAAAGAGCAGAGATGCAGAAAAGTGCAGAAAGGTGAAAGATAAAAGAGGGTAGAAAAACGAGTGAAAACGAGTGAAAGAGCAGAGCGAGAGAAAGGGAAAATGAGCAGAAATAAGGCACAAAAGATCAGAGATGCAGAAAAGTGCAGAAAGGTGAAAGATAAAAAGGGTAGAAAAACGAGTGAAAACAAGTGAAAGAGCAGAGTGAGAGGAAGGAGACAGAGGTCCACTGGACCACCAGGGATGAGGCGCAGGGAAACCTGCGGGTGGAGGAGGGCCTCGATCACCAACACTCAAGAGTGTAGGGGCAGGCCTCACTTAATGGTGGAGCTGCGAGGGTGGGAGAGCAATTTCACTGACAATGAGTCAGTGGTCTTGCTCGCCTGTCTCCGCTGTGGCAGCCATTAAATTAAGTAGGGGTCGGGGAGGGCTGGACAGCTGGGAGGCGGGAGCGGGGAGGGAGCTGGATTGGGCCGGTCGCGCTGGGGGGAGGGGCCGCGGGGGCAGCAGCGGCGGGGAAAGGTAAAGGGAGGAAATAAGGGATAAAGAAGAAAGGGAAAATAAGCAGAAATAAGGCACAAAAGAGCAGAGATGCAGAAAAGTGCAGAAAGGTGAAAGATAAAAGAGGGTAGAAAAGCGAGTGAAAACGAGTGAAAGAGCAGAGCGAGAGAAAGGGAAAATGAGCAGAAATAAGGCACAAAAGAGCAGAGATGCAGAAAAGTGCAGAAAGGTGAAAGATAAAAAGTGTAGAAAAATGAGTGAAAACGAGTGAAAGAGCAGAGTGAGAGGAAGGAGACAGAGGTCCACTGGACCACCAGGGATGAGGCACAGGGAAACCTGCGGGTGGAGGAGGACCTCGATCACCAACACTCAAGAGTGCAGGGGCAGGCCTCACTTAATGGTGGAGCTGCGAGGGTGGGAGAGCAATTTCACTGACAATGAGTCAGTGGTCTTGCTCGCCTGTCCCCGCAGTGGCCGCCACTAAGTAGGGGTCGGGGAGGGCTGGACAGCTGGGAGGCGGGAGCAGGGAGGGGAGCTGGATTGGGCCGGTCGCGCTGGGGGGAGGGGCCGCGGGGGCAGCAGCGGCGGGGAAAGGTAAAGGGAGGAAATAAAGGATAAAGAAGAAAGGGAAAATAAGCAAAAATAAGGCACAAAAGAGCAGAGATGCAGAAAAGTGCAGAAAGGTGAAAGATAAAAGAGGGTAGAAAAACGACTGAAAACGACTGAAAGAGCAGAGCGAGAGAAAGGGAAAATGAGCAGAAATAAGGCACAAAAGAGCAGAGATGCAGAAAAGTGCAGAAAGGTGAAAGATAAAAGAGGGTAGAAAAACGAGTGAAAACGAGTGAAAGAGCAGAGCGAGAGAAAGGGAAAATGAGCAGAAATAAGGCACAAAAGAGCAGAGATGCAGAAAAATGCAGAAAGGTGAAAGATAAAAAGGGTAGAAAAACGAGTGAAAACAACTGAAAGAGCAGAGTGAGAGGAAGGAGACAGAGGTCCACTGGACCACCAGGGATGAGGCGCAGGAAACCTGCGGGTGGAGGAGGGCCTCGATCACCAACACTCAAGAGTGCAGGGGCAGGCCTCACTTAATGGTGGAGCTGCGAGGGTGGGAGAGCAATTTCACTGACAATGAGTCAGTGGTCTTGCTCGCCTGTCTCCGCTGTGGCAGCCATTAAATTAAGTAGGGGTCGGGGAGGGCTGGACAGCTGGGAGGCGGGAGCGGGGAGGGGAGCTGGATTGGGCCGGTCGCGCTGGGGGGAGGGGCCGTGGGGGCAGCAGCGGCGGGGAAAGGTAAAGGGAGGAAATAAGGGATAAAGAAGAAAGGGAAAATAAGCAGAAATAAGGCACAAAAGAGCAGAGATGCAGAAAGGTGAAAGATAAAAGAGGGTAGAAAAACGAGTGAAAACGAGTGAAAGAGCAGAGCGAGAGAAAGGGAAAATGAGCAGAAATAAGGCACAAAAGAGAAGAGATGCAGAAAAGTGCAGAAAGGTGAAAGATAAAAAGGGTAGAAAAACGAGTGAAAACGAGTGAAAGAGCAGAGTGAGAGGAAGGAGACAGAGGTCCACTGGACCACCAGGGATGAGGCACAGGGAAACCTGCGGGTGGAGGAGGACCTCGATCACCAACACTCAAGAGTGCAGGGGCAGGCCTCACTTAATGGTGGAGCTGCGAGGGTGGGAGAGCAATTTCACTGACAATGAGTCAGTGGTCTTGCTCGCCTGTCCCCGCAGTGGCCGCCACTAAGTAGGGGTCGGGAGGGCTGGACAGCTGGGAGGCGGGAGCGGGGAGGGAGCTGGATTGGGCCGGTTGCGCTGGGGGAGGGGCCGCGGGGCAGCAGCGGCGGGGAAAGGTAAAGGGAGGAAATAAAGGATAAAGAAAAAAGGGAAAATAAGCAAAAATAAGGCACAAAAGAGCAGAGATGCAGAAAAGTGCAGAAAGGTGAAAGATAAAAGAGGGTAGAAAAACGACTGAAAACGACTGAAAGAGCAGAGCGAGAGAAAGGGAAAATGAGCAGAAATAAGGCACAAAAGAGCAGAGATGCAGAAAAGTGCAGAAAGGTGAAAGATAAAAAGGGTAGAAAAACGAGTGAAAGAGCAGAGTGAGAGGAAGGAGACAGAGGTCCACTGGACCACAAGGGATGAGGCACAGGGAAACCTGCGGGTGGAGGAGGACCTCGATCACCAACACTCAAGAGTGCAGGGGCAGGGGCAGGCCTCACTTAATGGTGGAGCTGCGAGGGTGGGAGAGCAATTTCACTGACAATGAGTCAGTGGTCTTGCTCGCCTGTCCCCGCAGTGGCCGCCATTAAGTAGGGGTCCGGGAGGGCTGGACTGCTGGGAGGCGGGAGCGGGGAGGGGAGCTGGATTGGGCCGGTCGCGCTGGGGGGAGGGGCCGCGGGGGCAGCAGCGGCGGGGAAAGGTATAGGGAGGAAATAAGGGATAAAGAAGAAAGGGAAAATAAGCAGAAATAAGGCACAAAAGAGCAGAGATGCAGAAAAGTGCAGAATGGTGAAAGATAAAAGAGGGTAGAAAAACGAGTGAAAACGAGTGAAAGAGCAGAGCGAGAGAAAGGGAAAATGAGCAGAAATAAGGCACAAAAGAGCAGAGATGCAGAAAATTGCAGAAAGGTGAAAGATAAAAAGGGTAGAAAAACGAGTGAAAACGAGTGAAAGAGCAGAGTGAGAGGAAGGAGACAGAGGTCCACTGGACCACCAGAGATGAGGCGCAGGGAAACCTGCGGGTGGAGGAGGGCCTCGATCACCAACACTCAAGAGTGCAGGGGCAGGCCTCACTTAATGGTGGAGCTGCGAGGGTGGGAGAGCAATTTCACTGACAATGAGTCAGTGGTCTTGCTCGCCTGTCCCCGCAGTGGCCGCCATTAAGTAGGGGTCGGGGAGGGCTGGACAGTTGGGAGGCGGGAGCGGGGAGGGGAGCTGGATTGGGCCGGTCGCGCTGCGGGGGAGGGGCCGCGGGGGCAGCAGCGGCGGGGAAAGGTAAAGGGAGGAAATAAGGGATAAAGAAGAAAGGGAAAATAAGCAGAAATAAGGCACAAAAGAGCAGAGATGCAGAAAAGTGCAGAAAGGTGAAAGATAAAAGAGGGTAGAAAAACGAGTGAAAACGAGTGAAAGAGCAGAGCGAGAGAAAGGGAAAATGAGTAGAAATAAGGCACAAAAGAGCAGAGATGCAGAAAAGTGCAGAAAGGTGAAAGATAAAAAGGGTAGAAAAACGAGTGAAAACGAGTGAAAGAGCATAGTGAGAGGAAGGAGACAGAGGTCCACTGGACCACCAGGGATGAGGCGCAGGGAAACCTGCGGGTGGAGGAGGGCCTCGATCACCAACACTCAAGAGTGCAGGGGCAGGCCTCACTTAATGGTGGAGCTGCGAGGGTGGGAGAGCAATTTCACTGACAATGAGTCAGTGGTCCTGCTCGCCTGTCCCCGCAGTGACCGCCACTAAGTAGGGGTCGGGGAGGGCTGGACAGCTGGGAGGCGGGAGCGGGGAGGGGAGCTGGATTGGGCCGGTCGCGCTGGGGGGGTAGGGGCCGCGGGGGCAGCAGCGGCGGGGAAAGGTAAAGGGAGGAAATAAGGGATAAAGAAGAAAGGGAAAATAAGCAGAAATAAGGCACAAAAGAGCAGAGATGCAGAAAAGTGCAGAAAGGTGAAAGATAAAAGAGGGTAGAAAAACGAGTGAAAACGAGTGAAAGAACAGAGCGAGAGAAAGGGAAAATTAGCAGAAATAAGGCACAAAAGAGCAGAGATGCAGAAAAGTGCAGAAAGGTGAAAGATAAAAAGGGTAGAAAAACGAGTGAAAACGAGTGAAAGAGCAGAGTGAGAGGAAGGAGACAGAGGTCCACTGGACCACCAGGGATGAGGCGCAGGGAAACCTGCGGGTGGAGGAGGGCCTCGATCACCAACACTCAAGAGTGCAGGGGCAGGGGCAGGCCTCACTTAATGGTGGAGCTGCGAGGGTGGGAGAGCAATTTCACTGACAATGAGTCAGTGGTCTTGCTCGCCTGTCTCCGCAGTGGCCGCCATTAAGTAGGGGTCGGGGAGGGCTGGACAGCTGGGAGGCGGGAGCGGGGAGGGGAGCTGGATTGGGCCGGTCGCGCTGGGGGTTGGGGCCGCGGGGCAGCAGCGGCGGGGAAAGGTAAAGGGAGGAAATAAGGGATAAAGAAGAAAGGGAAAATAAGCAGAAATAAGGCACAAAAGAGCAGAGATGCAGAAAAGTGCAGAAAGGTGAAAGATAAAAGAGGGTAGAAAAACGAGTGAAAACGAGTGAAAGAGCAGAGCGAGAGAAAGGGAAAATGAGCAGAAGTAAGGCACAAAAGAGCAGAGATGCAGAAAAGTGCAGAAAGGTGAAAGATAAAAAGGGTAGAAAAACGAGTGAAAGGAAGGAGACAGAGGTCCACTGGACCACCAGGGATGAGGCACAGGGAAACCTGTGGGTGGAGGAGGGCCTCGATCACCAACACTCAAGAGTGCAGGGGCAGGGGCAGGCCTCACTTAATGGTGGAGCTGCGAGGGTGGGAGAGCAATTTCACTGACAATGAGTCAGTGGTCTTGCTCGCCTGTCCCCGCAGTGGCTGCCACTAAGTAGGGGTCGCGGAGGGCTGGACAGCTGGGAGGTGGGAGCGGGGAGGGGAGCAGGATTGGGCCGGTCGCGCTGGGGAGGGAGGGGCCGCGGGGTGAGCAGCGGCGGGGAAAGATAAAGGGACGAAATAAGGGATAAAGAAGAAAGGGAAAATAAGCAGAAATAAGGCACAAAAGAGCAGAGATGCAGAAAAGTGCAGAAAGGTGAAAGATAAAAGAGGGTAGAAAAACGAGTGAAAGAGCAGAGAGAGAGAAAGGGAAAATGAGCAGAAATAAGGCACAAAAGAGCAGAGATGCAGAAAAGTGCAGAAAGGTGAAAGATAAAAAGGGTAGAAAAACGAGTGAAAACTAGTGAAAGAGCAGAGTGAGAGGAAGGAGACAGAGGTCCACTGGACCACCAGGGATGAGGCGCAGGGAAACCTGCGGGTGGAGGAGGGCCTCGATCACCAACACTCAAGAGTGCAGGGGCAAGGGCAGGCTTCACTTAATGGTGAAGCTGCGAGGGTGGGAGAGCAATTTCACTGACAATGAGTCAGTGGTCTTGCTCGCCTGTCCTCGCAGTGGCCGCCATTAAGTAGGGGTCGGGGAGGGCTGGACTGCTGGGAGCGGGGAGGGGAGCTGGATTGGGCCGATCGTGCTCGGGAGGAGGGGCCGCGGGGGCAGCAGCGGCGGGGAAAGGTAAAGGGAGGAAATAAGGGATAAAGAAGAAAGGGAAAATAAGCAGAAATAAGGCACAAAAGAGCAGAGTTGCAGAAAAGTGCAGAAAGGTGAAAGATAAAAGAGGGTAGAAAAACGAGTGAAAACGAGTGAAAGAGCAGAGCGAGAGAAAGGGAAAATGAGCAGAAATAAGGCACAAAAGAGCAGAGATGCAGAAAAGTGCAGAAAGGTGAAAGATAAAAAGGGTAGAAAAACAAGTGAAAGGAAGGAGACAGAGGTCCACAGGACCACCAGGGATGAGGCACAGGGAAACCTGCGGGTGGAGGAGGGCCTCGATCACCAACACTCAAGAGTGCAGGGGCAGGCCTCACTTAATGGTGGAGCTGCGAGGGTGGGAGAGCAATTTCACTGACAATGAGTCAGTGGTCTTGTTCGCCTGTCCCCGCAGTGGCCGCCACTAAGTAGGGGTCGGGGAGGGCTGGACAGCTGGGAGGTGGGAGCGGGGAGGGGAGCAGGATTGGGCCGGTCGCGCAGGGGAGGGAGGGGCCGCGGGGTGAGCAGCGGCGGGGAAAGATAAAGGGAGGAAATAAGGGATAAAAAAGAAAGGGAAAATAAGCAGAAATAGGGCACAAAAGAGCAGAGATGCAGAAAAGTGCAGAAAGGTGAAAGATAAAAGAGGGTATAAAAACGAGTGAAAGAGCAGTGCGAGAGAAAGGGAAAATGAGCAGAAATAAGGCACAAAAGAGCAGAGATGCAGAAAAGTGCAGAAAGGTGAAAGATAAAAAGGGTAGAAAAACGAGTGAAAACGAGTGAAAGAGCAGAGTGAGAGGAAGGAGACAGAGGTCCACTGGACCACCAGGGATGAGGCGCAGGGAAACCTGCGGGTGGAGGAGGGCCTCGATCACCAACACTCAAGAGTGCAGGGGCAAGGGCAGGCCTCACTTAATGGTTAAGCTGCGAGGGTGGGAGAGCAATTTCACTGACAATGAGTAAGTGGTCTTGCTCGCCTGTCCTCGCAGTGGCCGCCATTAAGTAGGGGTCGGGGAGGGCTGGACTGCTGGGAGCGGGGAGGGGAGCTGGATTGGGCCGGTCGTGCTGGGGGGGAGGGGCCGCGGGGGCAGCAGCGGCGGGGAAAGGTAAAGGGAGGAAATAAGGGATAAAGAAGAAAGGGAAAATAAGCAGAAATAAGGCACAAAAGAGCAGAGATGCAGAAAAGTGCAGAAAGGTGAAAGATAAAAGAGGGTAGGAAAACGAGTGAAAACGAGTGAAAGAGCAGAGCGAGAGAAAGGGAAAATGAGCAGAAATAAGGCACAAAAGAGCAGAGATGCAGAAAAGTGCAGAAAGGTGAAAGATAGAAAGGGTAGAAAAACGAGTGAAAACGAGTGAAAGAGCAGAGTGAGAGGAAGGAGACAGAGGTCCACTTGACCACCAGGGGTGAGGCGCAGGGAAACCTGCGGGTGGAGGAGGGCCTCGATCACCAACACTCAAGAGTGCAGGGGCAGGCCTCACTTAATGGTGGAGCTGCGAGGGTGGGAGAGCAATTTCACTGACAATGAGTCAGTGGTCTTGCTCGCCTGTCCCCGCAGTGGCCGCCATTAAGTAGGGGTAGGGGAGGGCTGGACAGCTGGGATGCGGGGAGGGGAGGGGAGCTGGATTGGGCCGGTCGCGCTGGGGGGGGAGGGGCCGCGGGGGCAGCAGCGGCGGGGAAAGGTAAAGGGAGGAAATAAGGGATAAAGAATAAAGGGAAAATAAGCAGAAATAAGGCACAAAAGAGCAGAGATGCACAAAAGTGCAGAAAGGTGAAAGATAAAAGAGGGTAGAAAAACGAGTGAAAACAAGTGAAAGAGCAGAGCGAGAGAAAGGGAAAATGAGCAGAAATAAGGCACAAAAGAGCAGAGATGCCGAAAAGTGCAGAAAGGTGAAAGATAAAAAGGGTAGAAAAACGAGTGAAAACGAGTGAAAGAGCAGAGTGAGAGGAAGGAAGGAGACAGAGGTCCACTGGACCACCAGGGATGAGGTGCAGGGAAACCTTCGGGTGGAGGAGGGCCTCGATCACCAACACTCAAGATTGCAGGTGCAGGGGCAGGTCTCACTTAATGGTGGAGCTGCGAGGGTGGGAGAGCAATTTCACTGACAATGAGTCAGTGGTCTTGCTCGGCTGTCCCCGCAGTGGCCGCCACTAAGTAGGGGTCGGGGAGGGCTGGACAGCTGGGAGGCGGGAGCGGGGAGGGGAGCTGGATTGGGCAGGTCGCGCTGGGGGGGGAGGGGCCGCGGGGGCAGCAGCGGCGGGGACAGGTAAAGGGAGGAAATAAGGGATAAAGAAGAAAGGGAAAATAAGCAGAAATAAGGCACAAAAGAGCAGAGATGCAGAAAAGTGCAGAAAGGTGAAAGATAAAAGAGGGTAGAAAAATGAGTGAAAACGAGTGAAAGAGCAGAGCGAGAGAAAGGGTAAATGAGCAGAAATAAGGCACAAAAGAGCAGAGATGCAGAAAAGTGCAGAAAGGTGAAAGATAAAAAGGGTAGAAAAACGAGTGAAAACGAGTGAAAGAGCAGAGTGAGAGGAAGGAGACAGGGGTCCACTGGACCACCAGGGATGAGGCGCAGGGAAACCTGCCGGTGGAGGAGGGCCTCGATCACCAACACTCAAGAGTGCAGGGGCAGGTCTCACTTAATGGTGGAGCTGCGAGGGTGGGAGAGCAATTTCACTGACAATGAGTCAGTGGTCTTGCTCGGCTGTCCCCGCAGTGGCCGCCACTAAGTAGGGGTCGGGGAGGGCCTCGATCACCAACACTCAAGAGTGCAGGTGCAGGGGCAGGCCTCACTTAATGGTGGAGCTGCGAGGGTGGGAGAGCAATTTCACTGACAATGAGTCAGTGGTCTTGCTCGGCTGTCCCCGCAGTGGCCGCCACTAAGTAGGGGTCAGGGAGGGCTGGACAGCTGGGAGGCGGGAGCGGGGAGGGGAGCTGGATTGGGCTGGTCGCGCTGGGGGGGAGGGGCCACGGGGGCAGCAGGGGCGGGGACAGGTAAAGGGAGGAAATAAGGGATAAAGAAGAAAGGGAAAATAAGCAGAAATAAGGCACAAAAGAGCAGAGATGCAGAAAAGTGCAGAAAGGTGAAAGATAAAAGAGGGTAGAAAAATGAGTGAAAACGAGTGAAAGAGCAGAGCGAGAGAAAGGGAAAATGAGCAGAAATAAGGCTCAAAAGAGCAGAGATGCAGAAAAGTGCAGAAAGGTGAAAGATAAAAAGGGTAGAAAAACGAGTGAAAACGAGTGAAAGAGTAGAGTGAGAGGAAGGAGACAGAGGTCCACTGGACCACCAGGGATGAGGCGCAGGGAAACCTGCGGGTGGAGGAGGGCCTCGATCACCAACACTCAAGAGTGCAGGGGCAGGGGCAGGCCTCACTTAATGGTGGAGCTGCGAGGGTGGGAGAGCAATTTCACTGACAATGAGTCAGTGGTCTTGCTCGCCTGTCCCCGCAGTGGCCGCCATTAAGTAGGGGTCGGGGAGGGCTGGACAGCTGGGAGGCAGGAGCGGGGAGGAGAGCTGGATTTGGCCGGTCGCGCTGGGGGGGGAGGGGCCGCGGGGGCAGCAGCGGCGGGGAAAGGTAAAGAGAGGAAATAAGGGATAAAGAAGAAAGGGAAAATAAGCAGAAATAAGGCACAAAAGAGCAGAGATGCAGAAAAGCGCAGAAAGGTGAAAGATAAAAGAGGGTAGAAAAACAAGTGAAAACGAGTGAAAGAGCAGAGCGAGAGAAAGGGAAAATGAGCAGAAATAAGGCACAAAAGAGCAGAGATGCAGAAAAGTGCAGAAAGGTGAAAGATAAAAAGGGTAGAAAAACGAGTGAAAACGAGTGAAAGAGCAGAGTGAGAGGAAGGAGACAGAGGTCCACTGGACCACCAGGGATGAGGCGCAGGGAAACCTGTGGGTACGGGAGGGCCTCGATCACCAACACTCAAGAGTGCAGGGGCAGGTCTCACTTAATGGTGGAGCTGCGAGGGTGGGAGAGCAATTTCACTGACAATGAGTCAGTGGTCTTGCTCGGCTGTCCCCGCAGTGGCCGCCACTAAGTAGGGGTTGGGGAGGGCTGGACAGCTGGGAGGCGGGAGCGGGGAGAAGAGCTGGATTGGGCCGGTCGCGCTGGGGGGGGAGGGGCCGCGGGGGCAGCAGCGGCGGGGAAAGGTAAAGGGAGGAAATAAGGGATAAAGAAGAAAGGGAAAATAAGCAGAAATAAGGCACAAAAGAGCAGAGATGCAGAAAAGTGCAGAAAGGTGAAAGATAAAAGAGGGTAGAAAAACGAGTGAAAACGAGTGAAAGAGCAGAGCGAGAGAAAGGGAAAATGAGCAGAAATAAGGCACAAAAGAGCAGAGATGCAGAAAAGTGCAGAAAGGTGAAAGATAAAATGGGTAGAAAAACGAGTGAAAATGAGTGAAAGAGCAGAGTGAGAGGAAGGAGACAGAGGTCCACTGGACCACCAGGGATGAGGCGCAGGGAAACCTGCGGGTGGAGGAGGGCCTCGATCAACAACACTCAAGAGTGCAGGGGCAGTCCTCACTTAATGGTGGAGCTGCGAGGGTGGGAGAGCAATTTCACTGACAATGAGTCAGTGGTCTTGCTCGCCTGTCCCCGCAGTGGCCGCCATTAAGTAGGGGTCGAGGAGGGATGGACAGCTGGGAAGCGGGAGCGGGGAGGGGAGCTGGATTGGGCCGGTCGCGCTGGGGGGGGTAGGGGCCGCGGGGGCAGCAGCGGCGGGGAAAGGTAAAGGGAGGAAATAAGGGATAAAGAAGAAAGGGAAAATAAGCAGAAATAAGGCACAAAAGAGCAGAGATGCAGAAAAGTGCAGAAAGGTGAAAGATAAAAGAGGGTAGAAAAACGAGTGAAAACGAGTGAAAGAGCAGAGCGAGAGAAAGGGAAAATGAGTAGAAATAAGGCACAAAAGAGCAGAGATGCAGAAAAGTGCAGAAAGGTGAAAGATAAAAAGGGTAGAAAAACGAGTGAAAATGAGTGAAAGAGCAGAGTGAGAGGAAGGAGACAGAGGTCCACTGGACCACCAGGGATGAGGCGCAGGGAAACCTGCGGGTGGAGGAGGGCCTCGATCACCAACACTCAAGAGTGCAGGGGCAGGCCTCACTTAATGGTGGAGCTGTGAGGGTGGGAGAGCAATTTCACTGACAATGAGTCAGTGGTCTTGCTCGCCTGTCCCCGCAGTGGCCGCCATTAAGTAGGAGTCGGGGAGGGCTGGACAGCTGGGAGGTGGGAGCGGGGAGGGGAGCTGGATTGGGCCGGTCCCGCTGGGGGGGAGGGGCCACGGGGGCAGCAGCGGGGGGGAAAGGTAAAGGGAGGAAATAAGGGATAAAGAAAAAAGGGAAAATAAGCAGAAATAAGGCACAAAAGAGCAGAGATGCAGAAAGGTGCAGAAAGGTGAAAGATAAAAGAGGGTAGAAAAACGAGTGAAAACGAGTGAAAGAGCAGAGCGAGAGAAAGGGAAAATGAGCAGAAATAAGGCACAAAAGAGCAGAGATGCAGAAAAGTGCAGAAAGGTGAAAGATAAAAAGGGTAGAAAAACGAGTGAAAACGAGTGAACGAGCAGAGTGAGAGGAAGGAGACAGAGGTCCACTGGACCACCAGAGATGAGGCACAGGGAAACCTGCAGGTGGAGGAGGGCCTCGATCACCAACACTCAAGAGTGCAGGGGTCAGTGGTCTGAACTTTCATGGGTGGATGCACTGCCACTAGCCCTGTTGGTGATGAGAAGCACACCAGATAGGGTGACAAAGCTAAGCCCTCACGAAATTCTGTTTGGTCGCCCAATGAACATTGCAGGCCATATGTCCACTGCTCCACTATCAGCAGCAGACAATTTGCTTTTGTGCTATTGTAAGAAATTAACAGAGACATTACGTTATCTTCACCGCCAGGTTCTGCAGGCTCTTCCAGAAGCAGCAACAACATCGTCACAAGACCTGCAGCCTGGTGATTGGATCTGGGTAAAAGCTCACACCAGACGACACTGCCTCCAACCAAGGTGGAGAGGTCCCTTCCAGGTCCTGCTGACTACAGCAACAGCCGTCAAGTGCGAGGGGCTGACCACCTGGACCCACAGCTCCCACACCAAGAAAGCATCAGGGCCTGATCAAGGACCGCAAGCTCCACCACCAGTGGCATCTGAGGCTCTCGGCAGGTACAACCTTCGCTCCACCAGACAAGCAACAGCAGACAAGTGTTAAAGAAGAGGCAGACCCCTGCTAGTTGCAGGCTAGGCCTCCAACGGCTCATCTTTTCCAAGGACACCTACGTTTTCTTCAATGTGCCGGTACCGTCATGTGCTGGTAAACCTCTGACCACAAACAATAAAGGCACCGACGATTGCTTTCAAAGTGTTGCTGGCGCCTGCACCAATACAGAATAGGGGTGCAGGACCTGCTAGTTAGTGTTGCTGGTGCCTGCACCATCAGATCAATAGGGGTGCAGGCCCTGCTAGTTAGAAAAGTGAACATTTTGCTACAGAAACTATCAAATATCTAACGTTTAAGAGAACCTGCCAGGGCTACACCAAAGACATCAGTAGGCTTAGCGAATTACAAATGCCAGTACTAAGATCCGGTAGGCTCAGATCCCTACAAGTGGCAGAAGGAGCATCGGAGCTAGTGATTCGGATAGAACTATTGGTCCCTGGGGTGGAAATATATGGAGCGCTGGAATTGACTGTGCCCAACCCTCCGCTACTGAGTGGTTTAAGACACCTAATTTTGTAAGATCTCTCATTTCCCAGTTTCGGCTATCAACCACCAGCACAAAATATTGCAGCAACACGCCTTGACATTTTAGAGTGTGTGATCCACGCAATTGAGGACATTGGATCTGGTCTGGTAAGAGACGTCAACTGATAGCATAGGTGGAAGTGGAAGAAAAATAAAATTAGAGACCATTCAGAATTTTTTTTTTTACATTGACAACATCTCCACAGTACCACCGAACATGCCAAGAACAAGGAGAGAGGAGAAAAAGTGGCCAGCGGTGCTACTGGCAATACTGTCGCCAGTACCAGGAATAATAGTGACTGCAGTAATAATAATATTTGCAAAGGATATTGAAATACCGTTCCTTAATGGCCAGGTGGGGGATGGGAGCGACTCAAATGTAACATACGGAGAGAGGAAAATGAATATGACTGAGCAAGACATTTGGGGGAGGTTGACATTAAAGGAGAAGGGGAACGGGAATTATGGGACGAGTACCAAGGAAACAAATATGTTGAAATGCTAAAAATTTATGTACGCATTATGAACATATCGGGATGTTACATTTGCACACACCTGCCAACAGACACAGAAAACAGCATGAGCTACAATGTCCTACCTGTCTCTAAATATGTGGGTTGTATCCTAACACGCGATATGCTCTTCGCACAGTATAACATGTCCATAGCTGTCGCAGTTTCGGTAAAGGGGATAGCAGTAGGACTGGCCACTGCAAGGCCATAGACACAGAGAGTGCCATGCATGAAGATGCAACCGACAAAAAGAGATCAGGCAATGCTCAATACATTTGACAAAACTTCTAGGAATGAGGAGTGGAAAAACGGAGCTGGTTTGGACAAAGGGGCTGAGACAAAAATACCAAGATTTAGGATAAGACAACAGCTTACCGCACCATCCTGCATTCAGAATGCTAAATGGATGGCCCCTAAAAAGACAGCTGTGCAGGTGCGCCCCCTTAAACAGCCATGCACAATATCCCAACTGGTCAAAGGAAAGGAAGAATGGAAGAAATGCAGCTTGCGGGTGTAGCGTTGCAGAATTAGCAAAGGGTGAACAAGGATTAAGGGAATGTGAAAAAAGGAATGATGAAGCCCTAGGACTTTCAGAAGGAGAATATTCAATAGTCCTGTCAATTTTCGTTGGTGAAAGTAACTGCACACACATTACAAAACTATAACGGATTAGGAAGAATGATCAACGGCCATCACCTGGACTAGTGGGTTACAAGGGACTGTTTTTTGTCTGTGGCCAATGGGCATACTTCTATTTGCCCCCGGGATGGTATGGTAGTTGCTACCTCGCCTCCATCCTGCCCCAAATGACTCATTTCACGGACCTAGTATAGGTTGAGCGCCAAGGACATCGGCCAGGAAGAGTTAGGAGGACAGCAGAATGGCAAGATGACATAATGACAGGATTAGGGGTGATGGTGCCGGGTGCTGGAATAATATACACCTCAATACGGATACACCAGTTAGCAAGGATGATTGAGGATCTTGCAGATTCAACAGTAGCAGCCCTGGGAAACATCACTGAAGAACTAACTGCCATGAGAGCAGTAGTGATACAGAACAGGGTTGCATTAGACATCATCCTGGCCAAGGAGGGTGGAGTATGCCACGCCATCCACCAGGTGTGCTGTTCGTGGATACCTGACAACAGCCGCAATATAGACAATGCGATACATAACATAAACAAAATTAAAGACGAAGCACACAACATACACACAGGAAGCATGTGGGAAAATTTGATGCTATGGTTAGGAAGCTGGGGATCATGGATATTGGAGGTGATCATTGTAATCATAACAGCATTGATCACCTTGTGCATAATGATCCAGGTTTGTCCAGCATGCTGCGCAGCTTTCACCTCCAGCTGTGCACACTGTATGCCACGACACAAAAGACATGGACGTCACAACTATGACTCCGACCCAAATGAGGAAGGACAGGAGATGGTGTAAAGAAAGGATGCGAAGTAATGATTTGGTATCAGATGGGGCAATGTTGAAGCCATCTTTCTTATATGATACCAAATGCTTGAAGCTTTAGGCCCTGTTAAGTTGACATAAGAATCACTGCACAAGATGCTTGTACTTTTCCATGGTGCCTCAGTAAAACTGCTTTTGTAATGCAAGGCTTGCTCAAGAAAGATGCAAGAACAGAGGAAGATGCTAGCTTAGCCACAAGTATTTCAGCATATCACATTTAGAAATATTTCTGGTACGTGCTATGATGTTGCAAATAGTTGCATGGAAAAGTACTAAGGCTAATACATTGCATTACAGTGGAAAGTCCCAGAAGCTGCCTACTTGGGACACGTGGTCAGCAACAGTATATTTCAGACCATAAATGGTATAGCGCAGCTTAGGCCTTTGCTAATTGGTCAAGCATCCCATGCTTAATTTGTGCTACGTACATTATGATGCTGCATCCTCTTGTGGTTTGTGTCTATAAAAGCTGTCAGAAACGTCACATCTTTGGACACTCAGTGACTATACTGTCTGTCTCCGTGCCGCACGTATTTTGCATTGTTTGTTGGTCTCCAATAAATTCTGCTATCTTCTGTGCTGACAGAGAGTCGTATCTGTGGTATTATTTCTTATTCTTTATTTCAGATTCCACAAGTCCACCCTCCTCACCATATCCCGCTTCGTCTGGTTTACTGCATGCCTCCTTGACCCGATGGCCCCCTCACGAGTGCGTTTTCAGGGAGGGCGCCCTCACCACTAGTCTCACTGTTGTTGGGTGATGGGGTTGCCCCCTCCTTTTACCCCACCTCACAATTCCCTTCTTGTCTTTAGAAGATCTTGGGCAACTGTTGGGGAGCCCCTTGTCACTGCATGGTGTCACCTTTGTTACCCCAGCTTAGTCCACAGGTGACCCCTGTCGCTACTTGGCTTTATAAGGCCACTCTCCCGCCTTTGGGGCTCCAGGTCTGGGTGACTAACTCTGCTTCTCCCAGTTGCCAGCTGTCTGGCTGACCAGAGCAAACTGCTCACCTCTGGCCTTCTGTAGCTGGCTCCGTGTGTCCGCAGGTGTCACCGGTTGCACCTCACTCTTGAGCGACCGGCCGCACTTCAGTCATTTATTCCCGGAGTATGTGTTAGGTGATGGGGCCCACCGCCACCCGGACGTGCTCGGGTCAGCGCCTCCCTCGCTCTAGCGGGCATCGTGGGGCTCCCGCGGGCTCGGCCGCTGGGTCGACTCCTTCGGTATCGTCTCTGCCACTTTCCCTCCTCTCTCGGGCCTTGATTGCCTCAGTCCTCCTGCCTGGCATGATGTGTGTCAGGGCTGTAGAATGGCCCCAAGCGGGTGAGTGGAGCCCTGCCTAGCCAGAACTCCACCAACCTGCTCACTCAGGACAGGGACCGTGGGCCACCCACCATCTATCGCAGTCCCGCCACGACCAGGGCCGTGCCTCTGCCCAGGCTCCCAGGCCTTTACAGGATAACGTGAAGAGGGCTGGTTTGGCGGTGAGCCGGTCAGTGTCGTAATCCGCCCGGCCTCCGTCCGTGGTTCATCCAGGCGACGCTTCTCTGCACCAGCTGCGGGCGAGCCCGGCTTTTCCCCGGTCTCCGCTTCACCCCGGCTCCAGGCCTCGGCCACGGGTATTTAAGTCTTTGGTGGACTTCCACCGGTTCTTCCGCCCCATTCGGTGATACCTCACACGGGGGGTATCGTTGGCAGGCAAGGATGGCAATTGGAAAACACGATTCAGTGTCGGATTCAGTTTCGGCCACCGGAGCCTCCGGAGTTTGCGACTAGGCAGCCATGTTGTTGGCCACGCCACCCCGCCTATGAATTTTAATCAAGTTAGGCTGGCCTATCTTTTTTTTCAGATGCTAAATTCACCCACCATTTGTTTTTATCTGACTCGCTTTTTATCTGGGGTTATCAAAGGGAGGTGATTTCTTGTATTTGTTCTCCTTTTTAGGTCGAGCCTAGGCAGCGCATCCGCTGACTGCAAGACCTGAAGTAATGACAATACGGAGTGTAATCCCGCCTGCTGCTTGGCATTGGTTCACTCCTGCATCACTCCGATATCCTGGCTCCCTATTGGTCGGTGTTTCATTACACTGTATGTGCTGATGTGTTTTGTTTGGGGACTCCTTATTTTTAGGTCTCGCCTACGCAGCGCGCATGCGCTGCTTAGGAAAGAGACCTTTAGTAATCGGCACAGCTTTCCCTGCAAAAACGTGCACGCGTTGCATTGCTTCCAATGGCAACGCGTGCACGTCTGGCGATTCACTTGCGGGAGCGAGCAGCTGGCGCCATATGTTAATTATCGCGCCTTGCCGCTCGCTCCCGCAAGGGAATCGCGCTGGCCCCCTCCTTTCGCCCCTCCCTCTGCTGACGCGCGAGGCGCGCGCTTGTGCTTGTTTTTTTGTTGCAGTTTTTATAGAGCGCGAACTCGACCCCGAAGGTATCAGAGCGCTTTACATGAGCACAAGTTGCATTACTTCCGTGATTCTGTTTTTAATGAATCTTGTTTAGATTTCTGTATTTAGATGCTTCAGTCAGTGAAATGATAAACTAAAAACTACGCCACAACTCAGTCTGTCACACTACAAACTTTCACCACTAACTCACCCGCCTATGTACAAGCGTAAAAATGTGTATGCACGAGGTCGCAATGAGATGGTTTACACAGCATAAAATAATTAAATATTGTGTTTTCATTATCAACACTGTGTTTCAACGGATGTTGTTTTCCTAGAGGGCTTGCTGCGTTCTGCGCACTGATTCTGTTCTGTTTCTTGGATTATGTTGTTAAAAACTAGCAACCAGTGTGGTTTCACATTGTTATCGCTGGAAATACCGCTTGGAATCAGAGCTAATGGTGCGTCTTTTATTGTTATCGCTGGAAATAGTGTCTTTTTCGTGTGTCTTCATTGCGCATGCTTTGTGACGGTTGAGATGTAAACTGCTTACCAGAAATTAGCCTAGATAGTTTCTGAGACTGCGCATGCCCAGTAGCTGCACGTTGTCTGCGCATATGCCGTGGTGTGTCATTTTCTATTTACGCATGTTGTGAGCTTTGTTAGCGCCATATGGCATGCATAAAGTTTTCACTATGCGCGTGCTCTGTACATTAGTGTCTCCCTGACATGTCTATGGTGTTCCGGGTTTTGTAAAGGATTGCAATTCGCTGCTTCTTTGGCCAGGTTTTCGTTGCTTCTGTTTTTTCAAGGGAGCTGTTTTTCTACGTTCCAATGTTCTGTACTCTCCCGGAACTTTCCTGAAGCTACCCCTCTGAGTTGTCATCTCCAAAATAAACTCGGAATGCACGGTGAAATGTCCCAGCGTCTAGACAAGGTGAGTGAGCCTTTGAACTCAACTAGAGAGAGTCTGAGGCAGCAAGCTTGAACGGGGAAGTAATGTTAACGACTAAATATGAAGGTAACGCGCAAGGGAGATGGACACTTGTAAAGCGCACAGTCTGCACTTAGTATGGCTTCACAGCGCTTTTGGATGGTCCTTCGAATGAATGTACTGCAAATATTTTTTTTGTCCTTTAAAAGGACATACTCCAGAACTCGTATAGCAACTTCCTTACATTACCTCTTAAAAACAATACATCTTGGCTCCATGAAACTTCAAGTGATTCCATCAGTTAAAGCCTAGATTATCTCCCAACCAGCCACTACATTTGATGATGAAGCAATGCACACTTTTACATTTCTTACAGGTAGCAGGCATGCTGGTGAGAAGGCTTGTTGTTTAATTTTTTTGTAGCGTTCTGTCTCTCCCTTGGCATCACAGCACAGAAACCCCCTCCTCCCATCACTTTCCGCCAGAGGCACCTGGAGATCAGCATTAACCGTACAGGGACGGTTGTGTGTTTATTAACAAAAAGTTTGGTAGATTAAAAAAGCATGGGTATGCTATAGATCTCCCCTCTTCAATCCCTGGTTGTGTGTGATTCCGGAGGACAAACAAATTTGCTTACCCTTTTTTCTTTCGTTTGTACCAGTACATATTTCCCGGTTAACGCATATACGTTGAAAGTACACCGTTTCACAGTATGGGCACAGGCTCCCACTGTAACCCATATCTAATATCAACAGTCTGATTTCCGCACATAACCCTTTTGAAACAGGCGCTGCCCACACTACAGTCTACTCGCATCCACATGTTGAACATTTTCATTGAAATCTCCACACTAGATGCACCCCCTATAAGACCTCCAGAGGAACAATGTCTCCTCTTTGTCAAACTATTCTTACTCCTCTGGAGCTCAACAGAAAGCAAACTACGCTCCCACATTAAATGGTCGTCGTCCTGAGGGCAAGGGGGTAAATGTAGTGTTAGCCTAGCACATGAAGCTGCTATGGAATGTCCAGTGCCACTTTGCAGAGACTGAACAGCAACCTCTACTGCCGTTTGAACTCCCCATGTACCTTAATCTAAATGTCTTCCTTAGCAGATACCTGCTGATTAGAATGTGTAGCTCTTCCTCTTCAACAGAGAGTTCACAACCTGGTCATTCTGAAGCCAAAACCGTGCATGGCAGGCCTGGTTTGCAAAGCCACTCATGTCAGTGCCTTCCATAGTGCACTTTCAAATGACAAAGGCAGCAAAGCAGTGTAAAGCAAGTTTGTAAAGAAACCTTATAGAACCTTAAGGTCTGACAAAAAAAAGTAACAGGCGAGTAGCCTTTCCTCTGTCAACCAATGCTAAACATACAAATTACCTTTCCTCTCTTTTTTGGTCTCGCCTACGCAGCGCGCATGCGCTGCATAGGAGGGCCTTTAGCCGTCGCTCTGCTCATTTTCAAGCACACACTCGTGCTTGTGGCAGCATCCACCTTGCGGGAGCGAGCAGGGGCGCGCCACAAGCACGAGTGCAGTGCTTTGAAAATGAGCAGACTGTGCGCACGCGCACCCACCACTCCCGGGCTCACCTCCTGCTGCCCCTCTCTCTCACGCGCATTCCTTGTCTTGTCATCTTGCGGATGACTCATCTCCCCGATTTCCCGGATCTCCTGTGCCGTACCAACACCATCTCACCCCTCCCACTTGCCTGCCCCCACCACCACTCCGAGTTCGAGACCTCTTTCCGCTCTGTATTAATTTCCCCCTCCTCTTTTGCTTTATACAAAGGGATTTCAACGCTTTATATGAGCACCGGTTTCATTACACATTTTTTTGTCAGCTTGCCCATATCTCATCTCTTCAATCTCCCGTGCAGTGGCCAACGCTGTCTCACCCTCCCAATTGCCCACCTCCGCCACCCCGCCCCCATCACCCCTAACAGTGCACTGGCCAGACCTCGTGGCTAAAAGATAACTTTGCAAGAAATCCATCAGAAACGTTGTGAGAAATGCTACACTTTAATGCAGACTTGGCATGTTGCATTTGTCACATGTAAAATGGTTTTAAAGGTCACTTTATGAGTACACTTGCCGGCAGTATTTGCCAGACCTGGAGAGAACATAACACAACTTTACTTGGAGGCTGTCTACCTCCTTCTACGATTGGTTTTAAAATCTGCTTTTTTTAAACTACGTGAGGAAAACCTCCATCCCAAGAAAGAAGATAGGTAACCATTCCTAGTACAGGGACATGTAAGCTCTGCGTCCCCATTGGTCCATTCCAGACACCAGCTCATGAAGAATATACGTTTTTCAGACAAAGCTGCTACTCTCACAGTATAACTCTATGCTTGTAGCAGGCAGTACTCTTAATCTTAGTGCCTGCAGCTGATGCAGGTGGCGTTGGTGCTGTCACTTGGCTTCTGTGTGCCTGATGCAGTCACTGTGTTATGTACACTAGGTGTCGCTAGCATTGCTGCTGTTTCACTACGTGTTTACTCCATGCAGATAGTGCTGCAGCTGTTTCTGTGTGCCTGCAGCTGGTGCAGGTAGCATTGTTTCTGTCACATTCTTCCTGTGTGCCTGATGCAGTCACTGTGTTATGGAGCGCTTTACACGAGCACCGGTTTCTTTACACATTCATTTGTGGTAGTATGGTACATCTTGGTGCATTTGGTGAGGATATTAGCTCTCTTTCGTAACGTCATTGCTTGTTTACAATAAAATACATCTCTCCCTCACACCTTCACCAACCCAATCATCTCTCCCTCACACTCCCAATACCCCCTCATCTCTCCCTCCCAATCCCCCATCTCTCCCTCCCACTACCCCTCTTATCTCTGCCTCACACTACCCCTCTCCCTCCCACTTCCCCATCTCTCCTCACACTCCTCCCACTTGTGGGGCGCAAACCAGAGGTGCATGACGTGAGGCTGTTTGGCGACCGTTCACACTGTTGGTCAGTCCTGCTACCATGTCTCTGCCTTCCCCTGTTGGGTGCCCCCCTTCCTGGGCAGGGAAGGATTTCCCTGACAAAAACTCATCTCTTGTAAGTGCGGGAGATGGGATTTATGTCGCTTGTTCGTAAGATGCAGATTTATACAAAACACTTGTGAAACAGCTGTGTAAAAGCGTCTCCTTTTTTTTGGACTGCAGGCTAAAGCAGTCAAGCGAGATCCAACGCTATCGCATTGTACACAGATCTCTGCAGCAGAGGCTCTAAGGTGTCTAGTCCGGTGGCATAAGTTGCAGTCCTTCTTCCTTTTCTTTTGACTGTAGAAGGAGAGGAGCAGGGGTAAAGTTAAGTGGAGTCGGCAGCCAGGGGGGCATGGCGGGTGCATGATAGCACAGCCCTCTCATTCTAACTGACCTGCAATCTCAGAAGCTGACCCCCTCTTCCCAGCTCTCACCTCCTCCTCCACCACCATCCTGGGGGTGATCTGAGATGTGGTCACTCTCCAGCTCCTGCTTGTAAACAAAACTAACTCGAGCTTTCCAACAGTAATACCATCCTAGGTGTCTCTGCACTGGGTTAACATATGTAACAATTACCCAACTCCAGTGTACTTATTTCATTGCTTCGTAAGGATTAAAGGCAGAGTCTTCTTTGCAATATCAGGTTATAAATAGCTGCAAGGGGTGCAGGATCTTGAGCTATTCTACTTAAAACTCCTAACCTTTGCATTAGTCCCACAATTATTTAATCTGTATATAAACAACGTGGAAAGATTTCTTGCAAATCTAGTCCTTGACATTCCAAAAGGCAGAGATAGACAAGCATTGGCATAGCCAATAGGTCTCGCCTTTGGGGCCTTATAAGTATTTAGTTAAGCAGCACAATATCCTTGGTGCAACAACACCAACTGTTGCATGGCTAAACACTTATAAGGTCCCAAAGGCGAGACCTATTGGCTATGCCAATGCTTGTTTACCATGGCGCCCACTTAAGGGGCTGCCATGCACATAGGTTTTATGTGCACGGGCCCCGTGCTTTGTTTCAGCACAGCGCCCGCTTTAATGTTAAAAAAACAAACATCATGTACTTAAGTTCTAAGCCAAGGCTCTGCCGAACGAAGACAAATTTTTTATGAGGTGAGCACTGGTTTTGGTTTCCGAAACAAATGCCTTACTGCTCACATTTAACTTAACATAAAGCTACTCCTGGAAGCATTTAATTATAAACGCTGTTTTTCTTTCTTTGCCGAGGCTCCGGCCGCTGAGCTTTGTGCATGTTTGCCATAAATCACCTGATCTCCCTGTGGCACCCCCCACCTCCTCCCACACGTCGCTACTACTCTGACAGAAGAAATAGGACTGTATGTGCACCTTTGCATCGTGAATCACGTACTTAAATACAATGTGAAAGGCTGTTGGAAATAGGACCCTTTTGGAAGTGCTCCTGCAGAAGGAAAGAGGCAGACGCCAGCAAAATGCATATTTGCACGCCCTGTTTTGACGTTATCCAATGCTGGCACATAAGTGCCTTCCTTTTTCAGTCTGTATTTTAGAATTAAAGATTGGTCCAATGGAAAGGAAAGTGGCCTAGCAGTCTAAGCCGCAGAGTTAAGGCTCCAGTCTCTCTGGAGGCATGGGTTTGAGTCCCACTGCTGCCAGTTATTTTCATTCTATTGCAATGTCCTATCGTATTTTGTTGATGTTTAGGACATTTTTATTTTATTTTATTTATTTTATTTTTATTATATATATTCAATTGGATACTATTTCATGAAAAGCAAGTGAGAAAAAACAGCAGCTCACGCAGGCGACCATGTATGAAAAGAAATGTCAGGAAGCCTACCTGACGGAACAAAGTCCATTTTACTCAACCATTCAAAGGACATCTCTCAAGGTTAGCAGATAAATTCGTACCATGGGCTGAAAACTATTGAAACCAATATGGAAATATGGTATCACATTTATATTCAATTTTAGAATACACTGGCATGGCTGAAAGTCATTCACATGCATTTGTGCTGTCATGCCAATCACCGTGCTGCTTTCTCTGACCTTAAAAATCCAATCACACTTCATACTGCGTCAGGCAACCTCACAGGCCCATTACTCCCTGGTGAGTTACTGATGATGCCAATTGCAGTAAGCTGTGCACCACCAGTTTGGACTCAACATCGATTGATTGAGGCTTCTCGACATTCGTGACGTCCAAGAACCTGTGATTAGGTATTGTAAATAGCAGGTAAAATAAAGTCTTGCTCGCTTCGCCTCTTAGAAGCTGTAGAAAAGCAAACACTTTTTTCAAGAGTACTGCATTTCTATTAAAGGTTCTTTATGCAAAAAGTGCAATGTTTTTCTGCGAATTCCCTCATTCGGATGTTGAAGGTAGATATAGTTCAGGATTAGTTATGCAGTGATCAGTCCTCTGCCCTGATTTCCAGGCTAGTTCTTTAGAGTTGAGATACAGTAAACCTCGTCCCTAGCCTTATTCCCCGATTCCAAGATCAGAGCTTAATTCTGAACCCTGAGAAAAAAAGCTTGCACAGTAATAATAATTGTGAGTTGTGTGATACTTATCACCCCCTTTCAGTTTTCCCCTCATAGGCCCTGGTTAAACGTTTTGAGGAATTGGGGGTGAAGGGGGGGGGGGGATATTTACCACTCCTGGTAAATACCAATAACAGGGGTTAAGGTATTTACCATATGTGGTTCAGGCCTCCTATTCCTTGATGTCAATTTAAACAAGCATTTGCAATGCAATTGGTCTCGCATTTGCGAGCATTTAAGCTATTGGCATTGTAAATGACAATGCCTTTTATTTATGTTTTAAAAATCAACACGTAAATAAAAGGCATTGTCATTTACAATGCCAACAGTTCAAACTCTCGTAAATACGAGACCTATTGCATTGCACATGCTTGTTTCAAATTAGTTGGTTTATTTTCTCTTTTATCTGTTTTTAACGCAGTGACCTTTTTAGACTGTCTTTTAACACTTCGCTGTCTCCTGTATTAATTTGTTTTTCATTATCTACAATAGTGATTTGGCAGTGTTAAGGATTTCTTTGTTATTATGTATTTTATGCATTTTTATATGTACACTTTTGTGATTTTCAAGAAAAATTGAATAAAGTTTTTACTACTGCTACTATCTGCAGGGTCTATATGCTAATCTCTAGTCTAATCTGAGCCCCAGCTGCTTCCCTTGCCATAGTCAATGCCATGCCGGTTTCCAGGTCTCATAGAAGTGGGTCACTAGTTGGCCTCTAGCCCTGAGCTGCCTCCTGTCCTTCACAATTGATAGCCGCCCTGGTTGGTTTTACTACAGCAGGCGCTTCTCTGCACCGCCCGATCCCCCCGTGGCCTCCAGAGCTTGGCCCCCTGTAGTCCAGTCTGGTACCACACAAACACAGTACAGCCTTAGCACCATCACTAACCTGCTTTCCAGTGCTGATAGTAAGATCTGTTGCAGCGGGTTGGGCATAGTACCTGCAATTTATCTGGTCGTTGATGAACCAGTGACAGGCACGGGCTGCACTGCCTGTTCCATAAAGTCTTCCCCTTCTTGGATTGTCTTGTTCATCGGGTGCTTGGGCACAAGCTCCTGTCCCTTTTCCGAGACTGCTAGAGTGCCCGCTTGCTGTGGTTGATGATGATCCAATGCTCGGCATTGTTCCCCCGCACCTCTCCTTAGCAGGTCTGTGATATTTAATTTATCCCCAGCAGTACCAGCAAATGCACCTGCCTTGTTGCCTGTGGCTGTCGTTTTGCCTGTTGCAGAGGCTACACCAATAGCTCTGACTTAGAACTGGCTGAGGCGTCACTGCGGCTGCTCCCACACAATCCCCTGTGTCCTGTACCAGTTCCCAGACTGAGATCCGTTCCACTTCATGCCTTCACAGCCCTCATATTCTTTGGGGCCATTTCCCCGCGGGACCGCCCGTTTCTCTCCTAGCCCCTTCCGTCCTTGTTTCTACGGCTGCGACACACTTGCAGCAAGCACCGGGCTTTGCTTGCAGATGGGCGCGCCAAGATGGGTGGGTCTGCCTGTTTCCTTAATCCAGCAAGCCAGCCTCCGCAAGTAAGAGCCGTTCCTTCTGCTCATATCCGAAAGACGAATTTCGTTGGGAGCCTCCTGTTACATACAAGCTGGCTCAGGGGAAAGAAGGCTCATCATGATCGTGTGATTTTACACGGCTGCCATCTTGCGTCTCCCAGCTGTGTTTTGATCTAGAAGTATATTGTAAGGCAATTTTTCCGACAACAATAAATAAATACATTTAATTGAATTGAAGTCTATATGCCTTTCTCTAATTTACTGGGAATATTTCTTCATATTCCAATAATTTTCAATTCAATTAGTTACAGTCCCATTCCTTTACTAGCAAAGTAGACATTATCATCAGTTGACCATATGGTGGGGAAAGTCTTCCCTGTGCTGAGACAGAAAAAAGGCAGCAGTCTTCTCTGGTGTGTAGCCTGAATGTTCACCCTATTTAAGAATACCCTCTTTTTATCCCTTTGGCAATTCTTATTGGAGAGAAAGAAGAAGTCGTGTTCATCTCTGACATGTAGCCTGAATGGTCGGCTATCTCTTTCTCTCTCCCTCAGGGTAAGGTCCAAAGACAATCAAGGAGCGTCCAAAGCCTTGTGGAGTTCTAACTAGAGGAAATGGATCTAACTCCCCAGAATTATGATTGGCCGATCAGCCCTGGACGTAACATCCCAGGAATTCGGATTGAGCGATCAGCCATAAGAACTGCTCCTAACTCTACCCCCTTTAAACCATGGCTCCTATCTCTTCTTCTCTGCAGTCCCGCCTTCACAACTGAAGGAGCCCGGGAAATACAGTTTACTTGTGGCATACTGCGGTCCACTATGTTGTCCCTTGTGTAGCCTGGAATAGATTCAGGGCCCACTTCCTCTCCAACCTTCAGACACTACCGTCCAACCTGTGGGAGTGTACTGCAACAACCCAGTTCTGGGTTGTTTCACCAAAGCTGGTGGTGGTATTTGCTCTTGAGTTCCAGTGTAACATTGCCATCTACCTGCTATACCTCACCCCAGTGTTGTCTTTAGCAGCTAAGACTAGTCAGACAGGACCACCTTTGGCATTTGTCAGAGGGACACAAACACCCCACTTTGTTCAAATTCCGGTTCTTCATGTTCAAGGAAGGTTGTGCTCTGTAGAGTACTTGAATGCCTGCTATGTAACTAGGGCTGGTGTCTGCATGAAAGTCAATCTCCCAGAGACCTGAAACTTATGGTCCACCTAGTTGCTTTATCCTGCCTCTTCCCAGAGAAGGAAGAAGAGTGTCTGGCCCTGCCGGAGAAGGGATTGTCCAGGAAGAGGAGCCCAAAATGTTTCTTGTGTGAGAAATACTTAGAAGAAGCAGACTGCCAGAGAGAGTGAAGTCAGGACTTGACCTGTGTCGAGAAGGGTATCTCAGTTTCTCTGAGTAGTTCCCATGGTGAACTGTGCAAAGATATTCAACTAAAGGGCAACATCATGTCGTCTGGCATCCATGCCATATGTTAAGAGACTGATGTGCCGCTGCCTGATGCTTGGACTGCTATGCACGAAGAGCATTGTTGCCACCGATTTCGGAGCCCTGACCAAGCCTGGGAGGCTGCTACTGCTGAAGATAAACACACTGGAGATCCCGTACAGGGGCTGCAACTGCTAAGACCAATCACTCAATCTGTGTCCAGTCTGGAAGGCTGCACCTGCAGAATGTGAGCTCCCGCCATGCATGTTTCTATGCTAATCACTGTCCAGCAGCCCTTGTGCTGAGTGAAGCTGCCTCTGCGGTATTACATCATTAAAGTCGCTGCTGCAGGAGTGGGTACGCAGAATGCACCCACCAATGCAACAAAAGCCACATCTTCACCGACCTGGTAAAACAGGGGCTAACCCTTAAAAATCTGAGAGACTGAATGTGCAGAGGCTAATCTGTCGTTAAGAATCATAGATTCTGCCTGTGGGAATTCGTATTGACAAAACTGTTGAACTGTTCTACGCATTAGCCAGTCAAATCAATGGCTATGCCCATACATCATATGAGGGACCGTAGACATGAGAAGAAACCCTAGGCTGGGAGAGGACGCTGTAAGGGGTGTAATGCTTAATTGAGATACATAGATATAATTACAACTCAGTAACTGTATTCCTATGCGAACAGTGCTGTTATTCATTTTGCTGTGTGATTAAAGTACTTACTTTTTACTAATGTAAGCACAGGTCTGGACAAGACGTTATTGTGTCTTTTGGTTGATTGTTGACTTCTAAGCTCTTGTTCTCTGAGACTTTTCTCTCAGAAATAGGGCCAATATATAATATATATTTAAATAAGGATTGAATATATTTTCTTTATAATCACATGAACTGCACATGTCCAATGTGTTTGTGTTTGCAATTACAGCATTAAAAAGCACAGTAAAATAATAAACAATTTTAACCTTTTACTTTTGACGATGGTGTATTCGAGAACTGGGGATGGTATAGCCGTATATATAAATGCCACACCAACTGGTTTGATATTTCCAAAGTTCTCTCTTAATAATTCAAGCTGAATATACTGTTCAAGAAAGCTAGTAATTGGGAGAGGTCATTATAGTATGAACCATTTTTTATAAAGGATTATCATTGTTTTATTACCTAATATTGACTGCCATAATAATGGAAAAAGAACTGGTAAACGGGGGAACAACTGAGTCAGTCTCTGTGAGATATGCAAGCAATGTAACTGGCTTAAGACCAGGCTACTTTGCCTCCCATTGCATTCTTCATATGTCTAATCATGAGGAGAGGGTATTGTTGGTCAGATAGACCTATTTTTTCACATTTGAAGACTCTCTGTTGTCTACCTGCAGTATAGGAATCTGGACTATTGCATAGTGCTTCTCCAGTCATCATTGGCGGGATTAATATTGCTGTTCCCACATAAAAGATCATATAGGTCAGATTAGAGGATGAAGTGTGAAGTGAAACAGGTGATAGCCTGTGTCACAAAATCCTTTGCTGTGTTTTGTCACATGGGAGTACATATAATACTCTTTCTATCATTTAGAAATGTAGTAGGGGTCAATATAATTGCCCTATGCCTAAGCAGCCCTGAAGATGGTCTTGCATGTTGTCTATACTAGAGATGGAAACATCTTTGGTGGTTCAACTTCTTTGCTTTGAATCATCATCCTGGTATCAAAACCCATAACTCATTTGTATCATTCAATGGACTGATTCCCTATCAAAAGTGTACTGGTCATACAGTTATCTAATGTAACTGCATATATTTGATCACATGTTATTTGGACATAATGAATGTATGGCTTTTGCTAGCCTTGTACCCCATGCTGATATATTTGTTGTATTGGATTTTCATCATAACATTTATTAACTGAATGTTTTCATATATGTACGGCTTTCTTACTTTTTTCTGGATTTGTTCTATTTTTTACTTTGTTTTCTGAGTTCTGTCACAGATGTAATCTGTATGGCATTTTCTTGTGCCATACATAAATAAATTGTGTGAGGATACGTGTAAATGATTCTCTTGTTGGTAATTTACCTCAGTATATACTGATACCTAAGCTCACAAGGGGTTGTTCGGTTGCCCTTTTTCTTCCACTTTCAAGAGTGTTGTCACATGTTTTGAGCTTTACTATGAACCTCCCACATGATACCTAATACTTTTCACATAGGGCAGACTACAAAGCCACAACTACCAACTAAGCACAACCACCAAAAAGATGGTACCTGTCTAAAAATTTTACTTTTTTTCTCTTAAAACTCTCTAATTCACTTCCTGATTAAGCTCAAGCACAAGTTTGCTATGAAATGATTGGAGCACATTTCTGACCCCCACACATGATACTCAGTGTTTCCCACATAGGCCCCACAATATTAACCATGCACAACCGATAGGGTTGCTTTTTAGATGATGACCAAGAAGTGCTTTGTGGCCCTATCTGGGGCAATAAGTCTATGCAATTCGTGCAATACCAAGCAGTACGATCTTGAAGTAGTGCTTCTTCCTTTTGTTGTCCAACTTCTTCTGGATTCTGAAGCCAGGAATTACTGGTCATACCAGTATGGTCTTGTCAATCTTGCTTGTTGATTCCACATCAGAAAGCCCTCTCCATCTGTTCTCATTGCCTCGGAGACCAATAGCAACATAAGAAGCAGGACATAAGTGAGTTTTACTAGAGCAGGAGGAAACCTAATGTGACAAAGAGAATACTTTAGCAGCTTTCTCTCCTAACTACAACTGGTTTCAGGGAGGTGTTCAGGCTAGCATGTCCACCTGCTGCAAGATGGCCACCAACTTGTACAGCACCATTCGCCCACCCCAAATGTACCCCACCATTCACCCAACATCATTAAACCACACATACTGAGCTTCCATGCATGACAAAGGCAAGAGACTGCCTTTTGGGGACCGAGGCATCCAATAGACAGCCTCCCCACAGCAGCACAGGTTGAAGGTCTTGTGCCAATGCAATATTAATCTGCTGATACAAGGAACTGTAAGTGTACTGCTTTGGTTGATGGGTCAGTAACTATTTTCACTCAGAATGGGTAGAATTTGGATGTCCCCCAGTCGTTAGAGCGCCGCCAACCAGAAAGGCAAAAGGTGAATCAGTTGTACATGATTGTACAGTTCAGCAGGGAAGAACACATGCATAGCCAAAATAACTGACAGGGTAGTTTTGGAATTTTGCCTTTTTCTACAGAGTCACCCCAGAGTTTTGTCTTCGGTAGCTGAACTCATTTTTGTTAGCATAAGGACTCGAAGCACTTTACCCCTGCTAACCAGTGGCAAAGTGCTTGTGCTCTCCCCTCCAAACATGATACAATTGGTATGCACAAGACTAGTACTTTTTAATTTACTCATACGCTCCTAGTATATGATACTACATGTCCTGAAGGACTGTAAATTAAATGCTACTCTTGGGCTGCAGCAATCATTGTGCCACCCACTGAGGTAGCACTGTAAAACATGTCTCCACGCGGCCTGCCCTTGCAGCCTGTGTGTGCAGTCTTAAACTGCCATTTCGACCTGGCAAAATGAACCTTTTGCCAGGCCCACACCCTTCATTTTCTTTTAGTTATAATTAACCTCCAAGGCACACCGTAAATGCCTATACGGCACGGTGCATTGTATTTAAAATGTAAGCAATGTCTATTTAGTGCTTTACATGTCCTGGTAGTGAAAACCCCCAAAGTTGTTTTTCACTGTGGCCTCTTATAGAGTAACACTGATTTATCATATGACATGTAATAAGTGGTAATTCAGTTTGAGAACAGATAGAAAAATACTTCTTCCACTTATTTGAATTGTAATTTAAAATCCTCTTTAATGGTAAAGTAGTATTTTAAATTATTATTATGGAAATTACACTTTGAGAAAGTTGACATTTTCCAGCCTAATATTTCTGGGATCTTACTGTGAGTGGCTAGCTGCCATGCACTATTGATGCCCCCCCACCCCCACCTTCCCCACTGGGAAAGGTGTATTAGAGCCAGACAATGGACAATGGGCCTGGGTGTAGAGGGGAGTGGGTCTTCCTGTCAGGATGGGTGGGAAGGAGCTGTGCCCTGCCTTGATTCCACTTAAAGGAACCTACTCCAGCACACACAAGGAGACCAGACACCAGGTCTGCCCATGCATTCTATTTCATTAGCCAAGGTGGAGCCAATCCCCAAAGCCTAAAGAAGAGGGGAGAATTGACTAGAACCAGTCTTGGAGGTAAGCAAAGGATTCTGTCCCACCCAGATGTTGGCATCTAGCATAAAATTGGCAACCCCAGAATGTGAAATCTGAACACTCCTGGACCTGTGAAGACTCAGAAGAAGGACTATGCAGCTGCTTGAAAGAAGACTGGACCTGCTTTAAAAAAACAGCACCTCACAAAATTGAGACTGCCGACAGTTGGGCCAAACAGTACACCATGCACAACCCAACAAGTCAACGCCACAAAGCTTTTCTTGATTTTTAACCGAGCCCCAAACTCAAGCAGCAGACAAACAGAATCCACAAATCCACAAAGTACCACGCAGGTGACTCCGCGGACCCCTATGCAACAGGACCTCAAAACAGGGGGCTCTAAAAAGTAAACAGCCGCCCTGACAGCCACTAAGGGCCAAGAACACCCCAAAACAGCTGGGCAGGAAGACAATATTACCCAAGCACCACCAAAATCTGGGGCTGTATCAAGATCCACAACCAACCTTGAGCTAGCCTCAAGCAACAAGACCAGACTAGCCCTATCTGGGCCATTAATCACTATCAAAATGCCCACTGGCCGACCACCACCAACAATCTAGCACACAATACCGAATTCAATGGCCCGATCATCAACTTATGCGTCATGCCTCCCGCTTATCTGACAGTTCCAGATCCTGAAATAGCAAATAATAACCAGCATGAAATCCACCACCCAATTGAGGGGAATGATATTGGGGGGACAATAAGAAGGCTCTATCAACAAGACCAACTCCCCCATTAACGGGAGACAAACTGGCCAAAGCAGTAATCTCACAAACGCCCACTTAACTAACTCCCTGGGGGGAACCAGTAACATACCGGCCCCCCCACAACAGTGGTCAGTCTCCACATTCACAGCACAAGGGGAAACTCCACTTGCAGACCACTATGATTACCCGGGCTTGGCTTTCATTCCTCATTTTACCTCTAACGGGCCCCTGGATACATTAAATAGAGGCAACTTACTTCGCTTATTACAACATATTCCCTCACTGAAAAATCTAACTACAGCCGAACTAATCTCTGTGAGATTCCCTCAACTCCCTGGAAAAGGGATGTCGGAGGCCTCAATCACCAAATGGGGTAGTCCCAACATTAGGGACACCATCCTGAGAGAATCATATACCTTTGAGGAATGGGGCATCAAGCTCCAAAAGCTGCAGCAACCACCCACAGTTCAGCTCAGAAGTGTATTATGAGGTGCATGGGGCACCAACCACGACTGGCTACCAAGCACTTCAAAAACCTCAAATTCCCCGGTAGTATCTTATGACAACAACAATAGAAATGTCAGATGCCAGTCAAGACCTCAGAACACCGACGGGTGGAAGTGATCGTCCAACCTCCAGAGTGGCATTCGACACACCTATTCCTAGCCCCACACCAGTAATCTGACCCCACTTACAAAAACAGTGAAAGGGGAATAAGCTGATAATCACATAATGGAATGCGGCTAGATTGAAATCCACCCTGTTATCCAAATCCGGGCTAGCATACTTATATACCAGTGATATAATCTGCCTACAGGAAACTTGGGCTGTAAATCCCACAGTGTGATATGGCTACCATGAACATTTTAAGCCTGCCACATGTACAAGCATATTTGGGCATCCATCAGGCGGCCTTTCAATTTTCATAAAGCAAACACGCAAAATAGAAGCAACACCATTTAATCAAAGCAACCCGCTGCTGCAAGTAGCAATAATTACAGGGCTAACACTCGATAAGAAGGCCTTCCCTCTGCTCCTCATTAACTTTTACCACAATCCACAAATGATCCCTAAACTTCGTGCAATTGACGCACTCTGTAATAGCCTAGAAGGCATTATTTTGACTCATCCTTCACACAAAGTGGTGATTGCGGGGGACTTTAATATTAAGGCCTTAGGTAAGGTCTCCAACGCGACCCGAACGACCAAGGAGCAGGGAAAAATCAATTATTTACATGCTACGTTCAACCTAATCTCTGCAAAACAAGTATCAATAAGCCTAGATCCTCAACACAAGCCCTGTACCACATTCAAAGGACTATCAACAATTGATTACATTTTGCATGACCTCTCCCCTGGCGAACCATTTGGTCAGTTTTGAAATACCAAATCGAGGGGAAAGCGACCATAACCCCCTGGCTTTAAGTTTGTAACTAGGGATTACAGCAGCAAATAAATTCGACACTGTGGGGACTTCAACAGGAGTTGAAACAAGCAAGCTTGTCTGGAGAATCAAATGGCACCTCATATACTTCTCCCAGGTTTTTAAATGGCTCAGTAAGCAGACTAACAACCCCAACAATACAAGTGAGGGGGCGATGCAAAACAACTGGGACACAATAACTAAAGAGCTGTTAGACTCTATCCTGGGCCCTGGGGGTCGTCAATATTCACCAAAGCCTGCAAGAGTAACCCATCTTAAACTACTTCACAACCAGGGCATCAATATTCAACGGACAAACCTTAGGAGAAGCCTGCGCATATGCAAAACCAATCCTACCATCAAAAGTTCAATGGCTGTCAAAGTATCGCGAAAGGCATACAAAAAAATCATATAGGAAGCTAAGAAAGCCCTTGAAGAAAAGGAATGGTCAAAGATTCATTGAATGCTCAAGGATAGATCACTTGCTCGCCTTTGGAACTACGTGAGCAAATTAAAATCACCATATCCAACAAGAGATAATGGGGTCTCCGAAAGCGGATCAAGTAACCAACCTATTTTCTGGTCACCCTGAATTTACAACCTGTATGGTCAAATATGGACCAGCTGACCAACCTTTAGGGGGCCAACAGGAGTTAACCTCAGCAACCCAAATTTCAAATCTCATAAAGGATATGAAACATTATGGGGCGCCAGGCCCTAATGGTCTTCCAGTGGACATCTCTAAATGTGCACCTTAGGGCTGGACAACGATTTTATCCCTGCTATTTAACTCTTCCTTCACTTCCAGTCAAATTCCAGAGGCCTGCAGAGGTTCCATTCTATGCCCAATTTTTAAGAAAGGCGATTCAACAAAGCTGTCCAACTACCGCTTAATAGCTTTTCTCGAACTGGAGGCACAAGCATATGCCCAATTGCTACTATAGAAACTGGAATCTTGGGTTACAGATAACAGGCTGCTCCCTTTTTTTCAAACAGGCTTCTGCAGTGAAGCAGACACCACCGACAACATCATTGCACTGGCCGCCATAAGTCAGCAAGCTGCTCAATCCAAACAGCTCCCACTTCTCTGCTGTTTTATTGATTACAGTGCAGCTTTTGACAAAGTTGACAGACTGACACTGTGGAGGAAGCTATCACAATGGCGTATTCCATCCAACCTCCTAAGGGCAATAATTTCCCTTTTTTCTGCAACATGGGTCCGTGTGAGAATTGGTCCACAAACGCTCACCCCCAAAATCTCCACTGCAGGGGGTCTGAAGCAAGGCTGCATGTTAGTGCCTTTACTCTTCAACTTATACACAGCAGATCTGGGGAACACTCTAGCAAATAGCAGCCTTGCCCTACCTTGACTAGGGCACAGGCCACTTCACATGTTACAGTGCGCGGACGACTTAGCCACAAAAGTGGGCCTCCAACAAGCACTGATCAGCCTCCATGTTTACAATGAGAAAAACTTCCTCACTATCAATTCAGACAAAAACAAAATTGTAATCTTCGGGCGCTATAAGAACAAGAACTCTCTTTCATGCACCATGGGTCCCAAGACCATCACTACGGCAGTAAAATATAACTATCTGGGGGTGTGGTTTACAGAATCTGCTCAACGGTTTGCCCACAAAAGCTCGCTAAAGAAGAAATCAACCGCTATCATTTATGGTCTAGACAGCCTCAACAAGAAACTCAACAGCCCTTTGGCTGCAACAATAATCAAAGTTACTCAGGCTTCCCTCCTCCCATACTACAATATGGCCACCAGGCTTTCCCGGTGCTTGTTTGTGCTCCCTTGAGCAAGCACAGTGTGCCGGATACAAGAGGATCTTTCAACTGCCTAAACACCTCCATAGATCAAGGCTTAGACTGGAACTAGGCCTGGTAAAACAGACACTAACTAGTGAAGCAGATTTTCTGAAATTTTACGTACGCACACTGAAAGTGCCTGAGAACTCCCTCAAGGCTTGCCTTAGACTCGTTTTCGAGAAACCGGGAGCTCTATGGAACAAACAACTACAGAGGGCAGTGGCATCTTTTCAATTGATCCAGCAGCACTTGTCCTTGATTCCATTACCTTCATGACATGGAAAAAGACAATTAACAGACAGGTTTGCCTAGTTTCATTTCAGCAAGACCTAGCCGTGTTAAGGCCCTTTGAGATCTTACACTCTTCAAACTCTTTATACTTGGTGGGAAGATTCCAGCCTTACTTATCTGTCGCCATCAACTGCAGAGTGCGGAGAGATATCATGTACATGCACCTACTTGGCCTACCAATAGCAGATTTTAACCCGGCATGGGCCAGCCAACATAATGGAGCTGCCTACAGGCTGTGCAAGTTCTAACGAGAATCATGGCTCCACCTTCTGTGCTGCTGCCCCGTGATTAAGGACGCAAGGAGGGTCCTCCTGAAACCAATATTCTTGACAAAGGGGGTCCGCCACTTGTGCAGAGGCATCTTCCGTATGGTTTTCCCAAACCGACGCACCTTTTCTATCACGGTGCGGGAAATTCGTCAAAGTACTCAGAGACACCCTACAACCTTGTCCTGGATCTTCTCAATCTGTACATAAAATTCAAAAACTTATAACTGATTACTACCCTAAGAACCTCCAAGTTACCCGGCCCGCGCCCTGGGCCCTTTCCACTAGCAAATTTCTTAAGCACACCACTTTATGATCACACCGTCCGCTCGCCTAAGTTCACATCCGCTGGCTGGCTGGCTGGCCTCGAAGAGAAGCAAGTTTAGCCACTCAATTTATATATTTTTTCAGCTGAATGGATGCTATGGTTGCGGAGACTAGCATCTGTTTTAAACATGTATAACTCGTATATTTACTGTACTGTATTAACTTTATAAATTGTTTTTATTCCTTTTAACTGAACACAAAGTAGCTAAATAGCTTGTTTTTATATCATGTAAAGGTTTTAATTAACTGAATCATGACCAAATAAACTTGACTTGACATTGAACCAAGGACTCCAGAAGAGACTCCAAGGATCAGTTGACTGACCTCCTGTGTGAGCTACAAACTACAATACACAACAATCTTACAGAGGCCATCTTCTGCTTTTCCTGGATTTATATTTTTATGCATCAATAACAATGTGTGATATGCATTTTCACTCATAAATTTATATCCACAGATTGAAATAACATAATTGCTTTTGAAAACATTTCTCATGGTGTGCAAAAGTGTATTTATACATGTGTTTTTAAAAAGCCATACATCTGTGTAAAATGCCATCTTGAACAAGATGGAAGTCATTTCAGTCACTCACTTATGTTCCCACCTCCGTACAAATATTCTCCCTACAGACTCTGCAGCACAACAGTCAAGCTGAAGTCATAATAGGTTATTTTATTGCTGTTAGTGTTCTGCTCATGATGAGCCTTCCACACTTCAGATGTAAAATTGTTACTTGTAACTACATCTTCTGTTTCTTCACTAGATCTATTCATTCGAAGAAAGTTTTATTGTCAATATTTCTTATTTGTACGAACATCTCTGGATGACGTTAGCATAGCGGGTGCTGAATAATTATTCATAAAATGGTTTAGTGCTTAGGTGCTAAGGCATGTGACATTTATTTTACTTGTGTTCTCATTTGCTTAAGAAATGATACATTTGCACATAACACAATGATTCTACAAATGTTCTTATTTCGTATGCAAGAATTGTGCATACAAACCTCTTGATTTTGGGGGTGAGAGAGAAGACTTTCCTATTTTAGTTGGGATGCTGCCTTATTTCATCTTGATTTTGCTGCCTATTGGGCCTTAGAATAGTTTCAGATTTTTGTATATTCTGTATAAATCTGCATCTGAGAGCCTTCATGGCATTGACTCGGTACCACTTATTTTCAATTTTTTTAATAAAACCCTTTAACTTTTCATTAACCTAGAACTTAGTTATTAAATGGGCTCTTTTAATTCAATAATGTTAATGAATTGTATTTTGATTGATTTTGATGCTTTGGGAGGTGCCTTTTCACGGGGACACATTGCCTCATGAAGTTGATGTTTAATACTGTCTCCCATTCAGTAAATGTGGGAGGACCGAATGAGGTAAATTTTGGGGTGTCTAAAATTTGGGGTACCATTTTACTCCCACAAATCTTTGTAGCAGAGGATGGTTGCACGTTGAAGAGCACCTCTATTTGCTATAGGGTTCCTTGTAGTTTCTGGATCCCTCTTTTGTAGAGTCTGAAGAGATAAAGGATTTTTCCCCGTGGAGTTCCAGAACCTGAGATTGTGCTGAGAAACGTGACTTGCAATGTTGTTCCTGAACAATTTGGATTGTAACTATGAACAGGATGGTATGATTCTGTTGGTTGGGCATATTTCTGGGGTTTCCTTGGTATGCTGCTGAAGTTCTAAATTTGTGAGACAGATTGCTGTTCTATGTGTGAGGTGTTATTATGTGATGCTGATTTGGGTTCAATTGGTGGTTTGATTACTGTTATTTTGATGTATTAATCTCAATTGTGCGTTTTGTGTTGTAAAGGCTTGTATTACTATTGATTAGTTTAGTTGTCTGATTCATCGAAATCCAAGATCTTGAGATATTGTGATTTATTTTTCTGTATAAGGTAGTATGTTTTGTGAGGCACTGCATACACACAGATAGTGATTTTATGAATTAACATGTTGTCCTTTTCAGGAGAGTTTGTGTCTGATTTAGGTTAGTGTTGTTTGCTCCTAGGTGCACAGGAGTAATTGCATTGTCCAGAGTAGATTGTTGCTGGATGGGGGTCTGCCTAGTGTGAACTGGATTGATTAGCAGCATGTTTCCTCCTGTTTCTATTGATGTAAGGTTTAACTTATTCTAACTTGCAGAATTTCTTCCTTCTTTAGGTTGAGCAGATAAGGCTTATTTTGTTCAAAAAGTGTAAGTTCATTGAGAAAAGTCTTTGCAATTGTTTATATAATTCTCAGAGAAGCCATGCTATGATTAGTTAGTTAGCTGGGTAGCTGCACTGTGATTGGTGTGACATCACCACGAGGCTGTGATGTCATTAGTTGGTTGCTAACAGAGCCGCACTGTCATAGGATGACATTTGACAGAGCTGGCTGGGATTGGTTGTTGTTCTCTAGTTTATTTTGTGTGATTTTTAGATTGTTTTGAGTGGAAATAATCGGTGTTGTGTTGAAAAAGCCCAAGTTTTAGACTAAAATTGGGTTTTATACATGTACCTGGATTTCTGAATTGCATAAATATACCACTTCTGATAAAAGCTTGTTGTTTCCTTTAGAGAGTGTATTTAACATTGGAAAGACAGATTTCTTGAGACAAACTATGAATGACAAAAAGCTGTTACCTAAGTCCACACAGGATGAGGCGTTGAACAAATGGGATCAAATGGCCACAGAGAAATAAAGGAAGAAAATGACAAAGCAAATGAAGGGCTCATTTAGGCAACAATTAGAAAACGAATAGGATCAACATGAACAATGGTGGCTGGAGGATACGATGGAGGGAGTAAGAGTTTTCTGTGCAATAGTTGAAGAGATAGATGACAAAAATAATCTAATGGGGTTGGAAAACAGAATCATGAGTCAGAAGAGGAAGAGGAAGATCATTTTCTGAATGATCTTTTGAAACCACACATCCTCAAAATACAGATAGGACAAATGGACAGGGAATTGGTCCTGTTCCTAGTGAAGAACTAGATACGGGTGCAGCAAGAGATAGTATAGATGTGCCAATAAAGGTACCAGCTACACCTGTGGTTGGGTACAATAGCAAATGCCCCACCTGAGGCTGCAATTACAGCATTGCTGATTGCAAGCAGTGTTACAATACCTGTTTCTAAAACTCAGATTGACCCACCTGCTAATACAGTTGTGGTAGAGGAGCCTCCTAAAGAGAGAGTTATTAATGTTGGAATGTTAAAAATTTAATTTGAAGACATTTTGCGAGGGACAATTGATTTCAATAGATCATTAACATACAATATTGATGTGATGAGGTACTTAATTAAAGAAGCAGCCAGATGTGTGAATAAAGCTCAAAATAAATTGGAGGAATTGGCTGATGAATGTGAGGTTGACATCTATAAAATGAAAAATGTGAGACAAAATTACAAAATGAATTTGACCCATGTTGAAATAAAGGAATTAGGTTTAATGACTTTAGGAGCTCACAATAAAGATTTAATTGAGAAAACAAGAGAATGAATTGATGTGAAGAAATACAAGGAAAGATAGAAGAGAGGGACAACAAGTAAAACCTATAGAGGTAGGAAGGAAGGCGGAAGGGTCAGTCAGTGATTCAGAAGAAGGGCCAATTTTAGAGTTTCCATTAAGAGAAGTACATGTGGGGAATTAAAGGCTGACCTTTATGCCTTTCCTACACATTTTCTGGAATTTCAAGAGAAGCCTGAGAGGGAGTATATGGAAATTCATAGCTTGACTTTGATTTCACAGATGCTGTGGACCAATTTGAATTAATTGTTTGAAATTGTGGTTCCTAGTGATTTGTGGTCTCAATGTAAGGTTGCTGTTGCTTGGCCAACTGAAGAACCAGCTAGGGTTGCACCCAATAACGCTCTTTCTAATGAGGTAACTAAAGAATATAGACATGTGGTTGAACATTTGAAAAAGAAGGTCCCTAGAAGGATATTAATTGGGCAAAGATTTAGAGAACTTCACAAGACCCCAAAATAATCAGTGCATGCTTATTATAAAAGGCCTATGCAGATTTTTAAGAAGCATAGTGTAGTTACGGATCCTGAGAAAGATGGTATTAGCGGTTTCATGTCTGCTTTTGTTATGGGACTGCATCCGGAACTTAGTAATCACATAAAGCAATGTGAAATGTGCTGGCAGACAAACAGTATAGACTAGATTTCAATGCTTGCCAAATACAGTAGCATGAGTTTTTCTTTTCTCAAAGCAGAAGGAAATCAAGGAAAAGCTGATGATTTCCCAGACAAAGCAATTTGAGAGGAGTACCCAGAATGGGTTCAGATTTGGCTTCTGTGCAGTATGGAAATGCTGGAATGAATGGGATGTCTCCAACCAAAGGTGTGAGAATGGGAAACAGGTTATTGCAAATGCAAGGTAATAGAAGAGGGATGGTGAATAATTCTAGAATAAATGAAAATATTGAGATGTTGATAAAGAGCACTGCTTGTCATTGCTGTGGTAAAATTGGGCACTGGAAGCAGGAATGTCAACAAAATCCAGATTGAATTCAGAATGAATTTTTTCCACAGATTCAGAAAGACACACTATCAATGGTCCCAGCCCAACAGACGTCTGTGCAAGGTATGCATGATCAGAAACAGTTTCACAGTATAATGCCTTCAGCTGAAGTGTTTCAACAAAATATTAAAAATGAAATGCCATACAATCCAGGGTACCAAGAGAATCCATTGATTCCAAATAATGATTTTCCTGAGTTTCCCTCAGGAAATAATTCACAATGTCGGTGCCTGAGAGGGGAGAAGGATTGCCTACTTGGAGCAATCTTAGAGGTAGACAGAGGTAGCCCATACATTGATGGTGATGTCAATGGCCATCAGGTTTCTTTTTTGATAGACACATGAGCTAACCATTCAACAGTTCGTTCTGTGGAAGTCCCAGACCTACACCTCTTGGAAAGAGAACTCCAAGTTGTAGGACTCAATAATAAACAAATTGTTAACCAGGTTACAGCAGATGTCCCAGTATAAATAGGGCCAATGGAGAATAAACATCAGTTTATTTTGTGTGATTTAAGTCCTGTGAATTTATTGGGCAGAGACTTTTTATGCAAAATGAATTGTGTGATTTACTGCACACTGGATGGTGTTGCTATTAAAACCCAAGATAAAGATTTGGGGCCCGATTATGAGTTTCAGCGATGTGGGGGACGGGTGGTACTCCACCGCCACACCCCCGCACCTGCCGAGACTCGCCACAGCCCGCCAGATTATTTGTAGTCTGGCGGGTGGGCGGCATGGCCTTCCCAGGGCGGTGCCTCTTTTGAAGGCTGGGGTGCCTTTGAAAAAGGCACACCAATGGGAACACCTTGCAAGGTTCCTGCACGGTATGGACTCGAAAGTCCATGCCGTGCAGGAACTTTTGTGTGTGTACACAGGGGGTACAGGTTATGGCCCCCTGTGTGCATGTAAAAGCAGAAGAGGCACAGGGGTCCCTAAAGGGCCCCCTTTGTTTCCTCTCCTCCAAGGTTTACATGGAGGAGGAACCGCCATGTAAACCCTGGAGGAGACGAAACTCACAATATGCTTGGCGGGACTACGGCAGTCCCACCAAGCATATTGCGCCCTCTGACCGCCATGCCACTTTCAGAGAACTGCGGTTCCCTGGTGGCAGGGGCAGTACTGGGGCAGTCCGACCGCCCAACTTGTAATGGGGCGGTTGGACCACTGGTGTGGCGGTGGCTGACACGCCACCGAATCGCCACCGAGTCTGGCGGCACTCGGACCGCCAGACTCAAAATCAGGCCCTCAGTGTTTAAAATTAAAACACATAACTCAAGAGTCCAGTTATTTGCAGTTTTATCCAAAGATGATTTGCCTTTGAATTCAAGGCATGCTGTCAAAGAAGACATATGGTATTTCTCTGGTAAAGAGATAGGAGTAATTAAAAGTGCAGAGCCAGTGAAAATAAAAGTGAAACCTAACCCTGTTTTCTGTAGAACTTAACAGTATACTTTTTCTAAGGACACGGAAAAAGGATTGGAACCTGTCATTGAGAAAATGATTGAGCAGGGCATTCATCAGGAAGTGCTTGGTACCCCTTGCCACTCTACTGTGATGGGATAAAGAAACTTAGAAGGAAATTGAGAATTATGCAGGAGTTAAGAAAAGTTTATCACATTTTTGTCCCATGTTGTCCACTGGTATCGAATCCAGGAGTATTCTGTTCCAAATTCCATCACATGTAGAATGGTATATAATAATTGACTAATGCCAGTGTTTTTCTCAATTTCTCTTCACGACGAGAGACAGTTCCTTTTTATGTTTCAATTTCAAAATAAAGTTCTTGTTTGGCGTAAAATTCCACAAGGTTATACTGAAAGTATTTACATTTTTAGTCAAATTCTGAAGAAAGATCTAGAAAATGTGAGATTACCCTGTAATTCAGTCTTAGTGCAATATATGGATGTCCTCTTAGTCGCAACCAAGTCAAAAGAAGACTGTAAACTTGTCACAATTGCTTTACTGAATGATTTAGCTGACAGTGGTCATACGTTTTTGCTAACTAAGATGCAGTATTGTAAAGAGGAAGTAATATATCTTTGTCATCGCAATGAAAAAAGAGCAAAGAAAATCTCAAAAGAACGTGTTTCTGCAATTCTGAAAATAAATCCTCCTACCGCCCAAAGGGAGGTGGGTTTGTTCCTGGGAATTGCTGGCTACTGTCTTCAGTGGATTCCAAAATTGTCCTTTCTTGCAAAACCTTAAATAAGGTTGACCCAAAATAACATAAAAGATCTGGTACCATTTGACAAATATTGTTCAGCGGAATTCCAGGTATTGTGAGAAAATGTATTTAATGCACCCACCCTTGGAATGCCTGACGACAGTCTGACATTCTTTCGTTACTGTCACTAAAAAGATGGGTGTGCATTATTGATTCTCACTCAGAAGCATGGTGGAGAAATTAGACCAATAGCTTACCTTTCAGCTGTATTGCATCCAGTAGCTGTAAGTCTTGCTCAGCGCGGGGACACACCGGTGGTGTAACCATGCGCTCTATAAATGGCTAAAATAAAATAAAATAAAAAAGTTTTCCTGGTTGTTTGAAATTGGTTGCAGCTGTTTGCATTGCCATTGAACAAAGTGAAGGAGTAGTGATGGGCCATACTTTAATTGTGTATGTCCCACACTCAGTTGAGATCTTGTTGACAAACCCAGCATATGGCAAACAGTTGATTGACCAGATATAAACAAGTCATATTGGCAGCTGAGATCACCTCAATTAAGAGATGTTACTCATTAAATCCAGCAACATTGCTTCCAGTTCCAAAGAAGTGGTAAAAACAGGGGTGATGGAAATGATATAATGATAATGAGCCTGAGCATGACTGCGTAGCAGTTACCTACTATGTGCCAAACCAAGACATGCTATCAAAGAAACACATCTTAAAATAACTGCCCTGACTTTGTTTATTGATGCTTCTTGATTAATGGAGCAATATGGAGCATAGAAAGCTGCCTAAGCAGTATGTTCCATTTTGGAAATTCTTGAAACACTCTATCTGCCAAATGTAACTTCAGCACAAGTGGCACAACTGGTTGCATTGACAAGAGCTTGTTGCTCGTCAGAAAGTGTGAACCTGACAATTTAAACAGCCAGCCAGTTTGATTTTGGTGTGATCTATGATTTTGGTCAACTGTGGTCACAAAGGGGTTTTATGACATCTTCTGGAGCTCTCATCTAAAGCAGTCTCCACATACTTTATCTGTTGAAGGCAATGCAGCAGTTAAAGGAGATTGCTGTAGTAAATGGCGCTGCCCATAAAGCTTGGAAAGATATGGTCACACTTGGAAACAATTATGTGGGTCAAGTGGCCAGATATTTTGCACTTGAGAATGAAACAGTAGTCCAAGAAACTGAATGTGCTGAATCTAGAATAAGGGCCATAGGTACAGAGCTCTTTTGGAGGTTGCAAACGGCCTTATTCGCAGAATTGGTCTGTTCGTGACTGCAAACAAGTATTTTTAAATGTACAAAAGCCGAATTCTGATTTGGTTACTGTTTGTTTTTGATTATATCTTTATTAAAGTTTTGTTCAACAATAGCATTCACATATAGGATATTTTCAATTCAGTATTTTGGCATATACTGTATCAGTTATCTAATTATCCATTTTCAAACCATACAATATGGAATTAACACTCAATACCCCCTCCCATCCTCACCAAACAGCTTCCATGTAGTGAATAGATCATGTTCCACACACAATTCAATTATGTTACATATAACAATGAGGCTGATGTTAAATCCATCCTATTATTATCAGACTGGGGCACTGCTTAATCGATCCACTCCCTCCACTTACTATCCTTTCATCTCAAGCTGCGATCATGGGGTAATCAACATTACCCCACAGGCAAGAAGCACATCAGGTAATTTATCATCTTTCCTTGTCCTCCTCAAATGTTCCTTCCTGATTCGGTAACTTGTTACTGAATCGTAATTTGGGTTTGCAATTCCACTTTGAATCTGTATTTGGAAGGTGCACCCTAAACAAGCCCCTTTCAAATACCGATTCATAGTGGTATGTGTTAATGTTTTTTGTCCAAAGTATGCATGCAAAACATAAAGTTTATACCGACTGCTGTAAGGTAGTGGTAACCCTTCGCAAATGGGAAGGAATTCCCAGGGACCCCTTCCCCTTGAGAATTAAAAATAAATAAATATGAGCATGCAGTGGTCCATGAGACCACTGCCTACTCCTAAAAAGGAAACTTAAAGGTTCCATTTTTCTTTTTAAACACTTTATGTTTTCCTTTAAGGAAATTCGGCTGCATTTTAAAGTTAGAAGTTTGCTTTATTAAAAAGCGATCACAGACATGATGGTCTGCTGACCCCGGCAGGCCTATATCTCTGTCATCGCTGTGACTCCTATTGGGTCACAAATTGTGACCCACCTCAATAATATTCATGAGGTAGGTCGATTTGCGACCCTACTAGGAATCGCTATTTTAAAATATATTCTTTAGTACTTTAGGAATTAGAATTTCCAAATGCAATCTGGTAAGAGTCGAAATTTGAAAATAGCTATTTCTTATTTTTGTACATATGACCCTAAATTCTTTGCAAATTACAGAAAACATACATTGATTCTTATTGAATTCAATTCAAGCTTCTCTAAGTGACTTGAGATACCTTTAGGAGGAAGCTACAGAAGAAAAAGAAATAGGAAAAATTAGGTTACAAGAAAGATCATCAAGATTTATATGTTACTCCTGAACATAACTATGTACTGCCTGATGCAATGTTGTATCTCATGGCTCAATATTTCCATGGGGTATCAAGCTCAGAAAGGGACTCAATAGATAGAACTTTTAGGACTCATAGGGAAAATGCACGTTTTAGGAATGTTGCTGAGAGTTTATGTGTGCTCTGTTTGGTCTATCAGAGAAATAATAAGGGAAAGAAAACCACAACAATCATGAATCATATTGGCAAATCAGAGGGCCCATTTACAAGACTCAAGATAGATTTTGTGGAGACAACCTTACAGTTGTAAAAACCTTTGTTGAGGGAACTGATACCACAATTCAGATTGCTAATTGCTATTGAGACAGATTACGGAACTCATTTTAGAATGAGATTTTACAACTGATTTGTACTGCTCTCCAAATTGATCACAGGTTCCATTGTATTTGTCATGCAAAATCTTTCTGGAGTGGTTGAGAGGATGAATGGGACCGCAAGAATAAACTAGGCAAAGTCTGTGCTTCTACTAGTTTGAAATGGCCCAATGCTCTTCCCTTTGTCTTGATGAGCATTAGGTGTACCCCAGTAAAAAAGACTAGTCTTTCACCCCATGAAAGGATCATGGGCAGAGCAACGAGGCTGGCTTATACTCCTTCAGCTGCACTTGTTTCAATTACTGATGACATCGTGCTAGATTACTGCAAAGGTCTGGCTATGTTGAAATCTGTTTCTCACCAGATGAACTTGGCAACCAAAGCAAAGAAAGAAATACAATGTCATGATTTGAACCCTGGTGACTGGATAGTTGTCAGAAGGCATGTGAGGAAAAACTCCATTGAAGAGTGCTGGAAGTGATCATATCAAGTGATCCTGACAACAAATACTCTTGTAAAGTGTGCCGGAATCCCACAATGGATCCATGATGCTCACATGAAAAGGGTGAAGACGGTTGATGAAGAAGTGGTTAAAACAACCACTGGCTTCAAAAGTCTGAAGATTGTGAAACTGAAGATGAAACTGGTGAAGACAACGAAGTCATAGAAATCCAGGTCGGTGAAAGTGAAAGTTCTGGTGAAGATCCTGGTACCTCTACCAGTGCTGCTGTCCAGTTTCAAGGCGAGTATCAGAGTGAAGAACTGTTACAATGTCAAAGTCATGAGTGACATCAAGAAGAATTACTCTCTGATCCAAAGAACGAAAGACTTCAGTTGAAGATTTGAGTCACAAGAACCCCAGAGGGAGAAAGCAGTTCAAAGTAAATCTCGCTGTTGAAATTGACTAGAGATCAAGTCAATTCAATTCATTTCAATAACTTTATTCGGCTTATTGATATAAAACCATAAAAGTATACATTGTACATCATAATCACAGGAAAGATTATATACAGTTCGTTTAACACACACTTAAAAGGACATTCTCCATGATTGCATCATTATAGGATTAATATCTAGAAAATATCAGATTATTCTGGGCATTTATAAGTTAAAGCCTCTAAGTGTGCCAATTTTTTCCTTCTTCCTATGGCCATTGTAATATAAGTTATAACAGACAGGCAGATCTCACTTTTTCCCAAAGAGCATAAATAATTAAAAGCATCCTAATAAAAAACATATGTACCTTTTTAAAAAAGGGGGCTAAAAACCGCTTCCTGAGATCTTTATAATTTGGGAGGTTTTTAGACCAAGCCCTGCTTTTTGGGAAGGCAAACTGTACATGGATTATTTCTAGGCGCAATCTAGTGAGATAGAATCTGTGTTGACTGTTTTTAACAATTGTCAAATAGTTTGGCTGACCCTCACACATGTGGTGTTGTCGGTAACTAGCCACTGTGCGTTTTTTATTCTCTTTTAATTCTCTCTCCTTTTCTCTTTGTTCCATAAGTATAGTCCTGACCTCTTTTTTAGAGTAGGTAAGAATTTTAACTGTATCTGTTACGCCTATGTCAGGGGCCAATATTCTCAGGGAAGTATCTAGATGGGAAAGCCATTTTATTTTTTTCCAAGCATCTAGAGTAAGGCAGTCTTGGATTATATCCTTTGTAAACTGTGTTCCTGTTTTACTCCAAAAGCTGTGCCACAATATAATGGCCTAATATATAAATCATCTTCTAAAAAGGGGACTGCCAATTCCTTATGTGATATATAAGTAGAAATACATTTTGGTATTGCCAGTATGCGCGCCAGGAACAAGTTTTCTAGTGTCTGCAATTTTGCGCAATTTGTATAACCCCACAGGGGGGCCCCATAGCCAGCACTTGGCAAACATATAGCTTTATACAGCAACAACATTTCTCTAATTGGTTTTTGGCCTATTTTACTGGAGAATCTAAAAATTGTTTCTATTACTCTTAAAAATGTCAGTTTTGATATATCTAATTGGCTATCCCAAGAGACCGATGCAGTGAATTGTATACCCAGGTATGTAAAGGTTTGTGTCTCCTCTAACCTCTCCCCCCTAATCCAATGTGCCCTCTTTTTTGCCCTACCTTTCCTAGCTACCATGGTGACAGTTTTCTTTAAATTCACTTTCATGTCCTTTCAAGTCAATCGGTGAATGGAGAAGAATTACCAGTCATTGTCGGTCCAAGAGAAAGAGGAGAAGAAAACAAGTAACCGAGAAGAACATGCAAAAGAAAGCACTGTAACCAAGAAATACTAAAGCTAAACAATGTACAGTCTGAAGTAATTGAAATAGATTCAGAAAACAGTGAAAGTAAATCACTTGTTGCTAAAAGACCAACAAGAAAGAGAACCCCAAATAGAAAGTAATGCATCACTAAAATGGGTATATCTAGCAACAGTGTCTGAGGAAAAAGAAGAATTGGAACATGAGGTCTACAGTCCAATAAATAGTTGAATCTGAAAGTGAATTAGAAGAAGAGGAAGAACCACCTTGAGAAGATGAAAGACTGTTAAAGACAGAGCTGAGGTGAAAACACACAGCAAGTTCTAAAAGAAGAAAACTAACATTTTTGAGAGCACAAACTGAAATGAACTCTTGAAAAACATTATTTAGTTTGCTATGATTATTGTTTTCAAAGAAATAAAAGAAAAGAAGAAATATAATATTGCTTTCAAGAAAACATTTGTTAAATATACATTTTAGAGCTTCACAAAAACCTTTGTTTTTTAGTCTTAATAGAAAATGGAATAGAGCAGATACTGTATAAGTATTGGTTTGATTGTCTTATTAATGACATTAATAGACTTAATTGGCCTGTTGTTGTGCCTTCTTTTTCTGGTTGGATACATCTCCACAAAAGTAGAATTAACTACAGTACATAATGAAGTGAAACATAATACACTGACACATAGGGAAAGTTTAGTTAGTTTAGTTAGTGGTTTTCAAAGTGATATTTATGCTAAAATGTTGAGGGAGAATGTTAAAATAATAATTATTAAAAACTGCTTCTTGTGTACCTTTCTTTTCTCTTCTGCAGACGAAGGATCTGCCTATAGGCAACTTTTAGTTTCATACAGTTCATAGTGTACTCTGTTTGTTAGTATATTTAACAAAAATTATTTTTGTTTCCTTACGTATCAGATTTCAACGTCTTGTTGGAGGACCTACCTATCACTGAAGATAAAAAAAAAAATTATTTAAGTTATGGTTAATTTCTTATAACAATTGCACAACTTGAGCATGGACCTAAATCTACTATTCAGAAGTATGTGTGTGGTTTGTGGAAAAAGAAGCAGGAAGACATGAAGGTCATCTTGTAGAAGAGACTCCAGATGATACAGAACGCAGCAGCCAGACTCATCCTCAACCTCCCCAAACAGACCCACATCACTCCCCACCTCAGGAACCTCCACTGGCTCCCCATCCAGAAAAGATGCCAATTCAAGATGCTAACACAAGCCTACATGGCACTCCACGACCAAGGACCAGCATACATCAACCTCCGCCTGAACTTCCACCAACCCTCCAGAAACCTGCGCTCCTCCTCTATCGCCCTCGCACACACTCCCCATATCCGCCGAAGCCACAGTGGAGGACCTTCTCCTACCTCGTCGCCCAGTCCTGAAACGACCTTCCCCTTTACCTCCGAACATCTTCCTCACTGGTGATTAGCCATGCTCTACAAATCCAAATTGATTGATTGTTTTTCCGAAATGTACAGCCTTTGTTTTTCACAAATTCAGCCTTAGATCATTTTGATTATTGTATTTTTGGCAGGTTGTCAACACTCTTTGTATTCTAATCTGTGTACACTCCAGCAACATGGTATTGTCAGATTCAGGGGTGTAGCTTAGTCAATAAGGTTAGGGGTATGTGAGGCTGAGATTTCTCAACATACAACAAAGAATGCTGAACTAAATAGAATAGGGTGGGCTGTTGCCCTGGGCAGTGGTAAGGGACATGGTTAATGACGTCAGTTTACAGTTATTTGGAAAAGTAAGGCCAGTGTCTGGCCACTGTAGTCTGTGGGATAGTCTGGACTATGCTATCCACTGTAGTCCAGTCCTCCTCAGAGCACTGTAGGGCAGAGAGCCCAGAAGTGCAGACTAGCATAAGGCCATATGTAACATCCAGTGGTTAATTGGGACAGTGGTTGATAATGGAGGCCACTAGCACTCATTTTTGGGGACCGCCACTTTTTTCTTATTATTCATTTTCCGAGAGCAAGGGGGAAAAACCCACAAATGGGAAAGAAGGAGGAAGAGAAAGACAGAATAGCCATCTAAAAAGGAGAACGCAGGAACCTGCACAAGTGTAATAAATGGTCAGCGAGTGCCTGGTAGTGGATTAAAGTGGCATGAAGTAGATTGAACACCACGCAGCCTTGGTTATCGCACATCAACTTTTAATGGCACCAGCTGCGGGCTTCTGAGCAAAGCTTTGGGCCTCTGCACTTATCTTTTACAAATTAACTACTAGTAATATCAGCAGACCATGCTTAAGGTGGGCAGCCAGAGTAGGCCTTTTAGTACCGCATATTGTCTGTGTATGAAGTCTGAACACCTTAATGACACTCTGACAAGCACTGTGAGAAATGAACATTGCCTTCACTCTCAGCCTTCAGCCTCGTCTGCAGACCTCGCCCTCGTGTCCCTCGTGTCCCGTTATGGAGTGGGGATCCTTGAATCTCATTCTCTTAGTGTAATCATCAAAAATAATCTACCACTTGTTGAATGGGCCTTTGATTCTTGACTTGAAGAATGATAAAGGAGCTAGCTTCAGAAATACATGGTAATCACAGTGAAGCAATGTGACTGACTCCACAGAAACAACAGAGAGGATGTTGTTCAAACCTTAAGGTTTTTATTAGCAATTTAGTTCAGGTTACAAATTAAATCAATCAGCAAAGCTGTAGCAAATATATGCATCTTAATATGATCATGCAATCTGAATGTGTATATTATGAGGAAGAAAGTGCAAAATAGAACTACATAGAGCAGACAAAATATCATATAGGCCGGTTCCATAAAGGGGCTTCCCTATTCTAAATTAAGCATCAACATTAGAAAGGGAAATTTCTGTGAGCATGCTGTCAACATCAGATGAACCAACTTTAGGGTTCAAGGAAAAAAAAATGGGTGCTTAAGCATGAAGTTCAACACTCGACTTGCTCTCATGTTGGAGCCGGCTGGAGAGAGATCCCAGATAGTTATGGGAGGTCACAGCACCCTTGAAGACGTAAGACAAGCGGTGAAAGATCCGCACTTTCTGCCCCTTCTTGTATTGTTTTTTAGGTCTCGCCTACGCAGCGCATGCGCTGCATAGGAAAAAGACCTTTAGCTATTGATTCAGTTTTGCAGTCAGAAACGTACACGCATTGCATTGCTTTGAATGGCAATGCGTGCACGTTTGGCGATTCCCTTGCGGGAGCGAGCTTTCAAACCATCTGTTTGTAATTAACAGATGGTTCCTGCTCGCTCCCGCAAGGGAAACAGGCGCAGGCCCCCTCCTCCTCTCTCCCCTCCCCCTGCTGCCTCTCCTCAAACTTGTTTACTTTGAGCGCGAGGCGCGCACGCTTATTTCAGTATGGCAGTAACTCGCATACAGATGTCAGGCGCAATTCTTGAGGGCCAGAAGGCCGACCCGCCTTGTGACTCAGCAAAAGCTTCAAAGAGGAAAGAGTGCGCGATAAGATAGCAATGTTACGTTTGAAGAAGCAGCGCCAACTGTGCAGCGTGACGAAGGATGGGGGGGGGGGCAACTATGGCCATCGCACACTGCGTTTGCCTAGTCTCTTAGAAAAGCAGATGGTCACAGGGCCGAGATCCCAAAATGAAGTTTGCTCCACCTTACAAAGGCATTACTGACAGAAGTAGCCGGTGTGCTGGGGTCATATACTGGAAACAATGACCCTTCGGCCACATCCTGCACCTTGCTTTCTTTCAGACAAGTGCGAGTGTGCTGTTTATTAAACAGGCTGAGCTTTTCCAGTTGTAACACCGCAAGTGAACATAGTTTACGTTTACAAAATACTGAATGTGTACTGCTGGCATAATCTGCCCTGCGGCAGAGGTGACCACTGACTTTCTTAAAGTGACTCACTCCATCCGGATAGCATCATGCCCCTTCACTTTGGCCTGTTTGGACTGACAACAGAAGCAGAGGGCAGGGTTTAACTCCGTGCAAACGTTTCCATTCTTACGCACCGGCTACAGAGGCTTATAAACACTGAGCAGAGAACCACCAAGCTGAACAAAGCTAGAGCACAGGCATTGTTTTTAAAGAGACCCGTACCTTGCATTCAAATGAAGCAACTGTCAGTGATGGAAAACGATATTTCAAACCACAGATTCCTCACAATTTGAAATAGTAACAAAGGCACACACCCTCCCCGCAAGGAGGTGGGTCTGCAAATTGGATTTATACCTGATGTCCTGCAGAAGCAAGCAGACAAAATGACCCTCCACGGCATACTTAAGAATCGACGCAGTATTGCCTAGGGAAAGTATAGACAGATGCCCACATGGCTGCCTAGAATACGGCAAAGACAGGAACACCTCGCGCTAGAGCAGCTCTTGCAGCTTTCACTCTGCTGGAATGGGCCCTGAGGCCTACCAGGGTCATTGTGTAATGCATTTTGGAGAATAGAACAATCGTTCGTAATAAGGTCCGTTTCTAGGTCACTTTCTGATTTTTCCACCGGTGAACTCAAACAGTTGATCATCAACACTACTTCTTAGTTCTACGTGGAAAGGTGGCATATGAAGACTGAAATGACAAGGGCTGCAGTTTGATGAAACAGGCAGAAGTGAAGGCAATCAGAAACAAAGTTTCCAAGGGCAAGAGCCTGGGACTAAAGCTGTGAAGAGGATTGAAGAGAGCCTGCATCTAGAAAGTGAAGACAAAATTGAGGTAACACAGTTGCAAAATGAATGAAGCAGAAGGGAATTTATGTGAAAGCCCTATTAAGAAACGCATCACAACGGATGACTTTAATAGCAAGGCATGATGAGGCAACCGAAGAAAGGATGAAAGGGCTGGTAACTAATCTTTAACTGTGTCCACATCAAAGCCTTACTGGGCCAAACACAATACGAACAAAAGAACATCAGTTTCACTTATATGTGGTCGACTTCTTTCTCTTTAACCCAGGTGAGAAATATCACCCAATGACTTGAATAAACAGAATTAGCGGCGGGCCAGCCAAAATTACACCCATCACTTCTGATGGAAGAGCAAAAGATACAACTTTGTTCTGCTGCAATTTCCAGATATTAGGGTGTAGGTCGTGCATGCTTAGATGTTAAAACTCTGCTCTGCTTCTGGAACAGCAGCCCCTCCCAAAAAACTGCTGAAGTAGTGAGCATATGCTCAAAATCAGGAGTTTGGAGTACCATACCCTTGGCACACACCCCAGGGCTGTGCTCAGTCTCATCTTGACTTTCTTCAGCACTCATGGGATCACAGGTGAGAAGGCATACAGGAGGCCAATGTTTCACTGAAAGCAGAAAGTTTCCTAGAGACCTTCAAAATGTAAATTCCAGAATACAAAACACTGGACAAACATTGTTTTCAGAGGTTGAAAAAAGGTCTGCCAAGGGCCAGCTTCACTGAGAAAAGAACCCACATACCCCAACTGGGTGCAGTTGCCACCTGTGATCAGCAAGATGACACCTGCTGATGAGAGATCCCACTAAATGGAAGACCAAACTTCTGTAGAAATTCAGGTCAAACAATCGAAGGTGAAACCTCAGATTGTGAATAGTGCCACACCTGACAATTTCCTCTTTCCAAAATATATTGAAAAGAAAAAAAGATCCTAGCAGGTGGAAGCTCCTTCTCAGTACAAACCTGCAAGCTTTAGAATATACACCGAACAAGGGAGTATAAGTATGAACAACTATTGCAAGATCAAATCAAAAATAAAAATGTGGCCTTTCCCAACAGCAGCACCAGGCTGATATAAGCCACAATCCTGCCAGGCAAATATACGTAGCTTGCGAGCCTATGCGCATATTTCTTACATCTACAATCACACGCATATGAATTACGTGCACGCTGCTGTGCCAGGGCTGGAGCATACTCACCAGCCTATGCAAAATACCAAAATCCAACACTAATAAATGCACTCCAACCCATACCCTTATCCAATCTATCAACTACAATAGTATTATTTATTCACCTGACTGTACGGAAAATACAAAGTGACCACAATAAGAGGCAGGGAAGTTCTACAAAAATGCTCACATGCAATAAAATGTACATAAATAAAAACAACTGCAGAAGTCCATATTCTGGAAGCAATCTTCATAGAGTAACAAGATGTGAATACTCAGTAGCGCACAAAGGCCTGGCACAGGGCAATGGTCAGAGTTTCCTTCCATCGTCTGCCCCTTTGGAGACTGCAAAGTGCATCAATGCACTGCTATAAATAGTAGCAACGATACACATAGGGAGGAGCCTAGTGTGGCATTTGTAATGTCTTATTCACCTTCATTTTGCTTTGCTTATGTACTGTTTACATTTATTATGCTATGTCATTTGCATTACTCTGTGGAACCCCAATGACAAAGTGCTGGTTTAGTTCTAGAACATGAGGCGTTGGTCAGTTGCCTGCTGTTCTTGGAACTGATCTGTGGTTGAATCATTCGTGGGTCCTTTTAATTAAAGGATCTATCGTTTTACTTCATCGTGGCTCCAGTATCCTTTTTATACACCAGAAGCGGGCCGCATGATATCTGTTGGTGATCACTACACCGAGTGTGCCATGAATGGAACTAAACAGCATTTATTATTTTCACGGACACGTGCATGTAAACTTTGCTGTCGGGTCCCGAGAGATAACTGCTTATGAATATAGACTTTGTCCAGCAGTCTGAAGCCTTGGGAAAACATAAATCCCTTTTACTCATCCACGTGCAATCATGAAGACATTCAGAGTGATGCTGGTATTGCCTGCCCAGCTGCAGAAGTGTGAGGATGGGTGTGACTAAGCATGCTACCGTGTGAAAGGGCACCAAATGGATACAAAGACTGAAGTCAACAAGCATTGGCATAGCCAATAGGTCTCACCTTTGGGGCCTTATAAGTATTTAGTTATGCAGCACAATATCCTTGGTGCAACAACATCAACTGTTGCATGGCGAAACACTTATAAGGTCCCAAAGGCGAGACCTATTGGCTATGCCAATGCTTGTTTCTTTTCTATTTAGACTCTTTACCCTCTACATAGCATGGCTATTTTCTCACAGTGTGTGACTACAGAGGTGCGTCCCCCTTCTCCTCCCATGTCGTTTTAAGAGATTCCATTACAGGGTAAGAGATGACTGTTTACATTACTATGTTGTGTGTGTCCTCACACCAACATGTGTTGTTTGTCTCCCTGTCTGATCCACATAGCTGTTGTTATTATATCTTACATGTTTTGTGTTTTTGCTCACAGCATAAAATCTCGAGTGACACCTGAGTTATGTCAAAATATACACTTCATGATTAGAGGCACGATATGTGTGTGCCACAACAAAAGAAATTCACATGAGTTTTCATGATCACAAATGGGCAAAGAAAAAGCGTCAAACTCACTGTGGATATTGAGTTCACCCAGACCTATGTATGTTTGACAACCAATGTCATGTGCTTTCTTGCAGGAATCAAATTTGAACATTCCTTTACCGAGTGCACCAGTAAGCCTGTACATTCATGGATTTTCGTGTTGCATGTGTGCTCGTCCCCACCCCGTTATGGAAATTTGACGGTTAGCAACCAAATAACAAAATCATATTTTTGTCCTGGCACTTTTTTACCCTGATGAAAGCCCTGGACCTTTTTAGGCCTTATTTTTGTGGCTGAAATATGTCGACAAACGTGATAGGGTATTAGGACCATTACCTCCTTTAATCTACCCCTCTATATTGGTATTTTTAACCATACCTGAACAACCACTAATGCAAGCGATACATTGGTTGTTCTAGGTATTGTTAATCTGAGAAGACCCCGGTTGCAATTCATTGCAAAAGTTCTCCCTGGAATATGGTTGAGCTCATTCTAGTTTTTTAGGGACCAGGATGAGACCCGATGATGAAGCATACCACTACTAGAATGGGTGAGGGTCTAATAAGAAAAAAACATCTTGGTTTGTCCTTATCGCATAGGGTGACACTCACTGGTTACCAAATTAACCAATGTGCTTTGTTAAAACAGGGTTTCTTGAGGTGTATTGTGATTGTGAATAGGGAGATCGCTATACCATTGCCTTTAGAAATATTTCTCCCCTCCCTGAGGGATTGTCCGCACTCCACTGGGTTTTGTGGTTAAGGAGTTTGTGCATGATCAACATGCCATACATTTTCTTGTCTAGGCTTGTGAATGGGCTTTTTGAGCCAAGCCAGACCTCTGGCTCAGTTCTAGCTTGACCCTCCCTGTTAACTGTCACTGTTTCTGAATACAGCTGATCTAGCTGACACTGCCAGGCCAAGACCGGACTGACTATGACTAAGTCATTATTAGGGGGGTGTCGCACTCCATACACCCCCTCCCCACCCAGGCTACGTCCCTGGTCAACATATTAAAGAGATGGAAAGTTGGTAGGACTCAGTTTAGGAGAAACAACTATTTTCTTTTTCAGGGTGGGGATCAGTAGTGTAGAGGTTAAATAGTAGGATCGTCAGTACACAATTCTCTATTAGTATAGATTGTTCTTGTGACTGTCCTATTTGAACCGCTCTACATCCGGACCCTTGTGTTTGTGAGTAGCACACTGATGGAACCTTTCACTTAGCTAGAACTCTTCTAGGCCACAGTTTGAATGTTTCCGTTTGTAAGGCAGTTCAATTGTGCTAAGGGTGAGCAAGCATCGTGTTGCCTGCTGTGATCGTAAACACAACGGAGGGACCTCTAAAGCACACTGCCGTCACTGTATAAGTTTGTTACAAGAGGGGTGGTTGTATGGCACAAACTTCATAGCAGCAGGCAGGGCAGCTGTCAGAACTTGTGACTGTAGACAGAGAACACACAGTAGGATCACGACAGATAGTTCACACATCAGATACAATTAAAAATCCATTCAAAACATGATGAAACGCAAGTGTAACAGGAAGTTATTGCAACACACCGACATCTCTTCAAACCTGCATGTGTAATGCATGAGTCATAACAACCCTATCTGAACTATGGCTTGTCACAATGCCAGTTTAAATGGTGTTTGATTTTTTCCTTGTCAGCATCTGCTTTCTCGAAAAGTCGTTGCACTTAGTGGGTGCAGGCCAGAAGGATGACTCAGAAGTGCGTGGCATGGCATTGCAAATCTCATTTTTATGTACAGGTTTTCTATTGTCCCAGTATACGTTAACTTGGCTATGGTACCTTCCAGTTGTCACTTGACCCCACTATAGGTGAGCATTTCCATGAACTACCATCAGTCCACATCAGTGAAGAAACATCTACATATTTTATCTCTCAGCTCTACCTCTATGCAGCTATATTACCACTTGACTTTTAGTTCTGCTTTTTCTGAAGAAAAAAAACTAGACTGTCCCCTGTGTAAGAGGCATTATCACTAACTAAACACAATCATATATTAATTATAGGAATTTTACACGTTTTGTATATTTTCGGAAATTGAGGAAATAAAAAAACATGTTATTCAAAATGCCTAGGTTAAAGTGTGTTTCCTTCCCGAAGTAATTTTTTAACCACTTAATTTGCTATTTTTGCTCCTGCAAATGCTTCCATACGTCTGTTGATGCGGCACCAATGGTGATTTTCCACCTAAACTGATTTTCCACAAAAAGGTTTTTTGCTCCTGCATATGTTTTTTCTTCCTAAAATGTTTATACACACCTGCTGATGTTTTGCCAATGGCGATTTTGCATCAAAATTTGATTTTGCTCATCAATATGATTTTGCTCTTCCATGTGATACCACAATGCTACCTACTTTGTACCAAGGGTGATTTTGGAATGGACCTAAAAGTGATTTTTCGCTGAAATGTAAATATACACCTAAATATGATTTGTGTTCTTAAAGGATGTTCACCCTAATGCTAATGTTGCAACAAGTGACATTTTGCACCTTAATGTGCTAAATCTGATGCAATACTGGTGCACCTTTTACAACAAATGTGGCTTCATGCTACCACGTTTTCTCTCTGTACTGTGTAAATGTAATTGGGCTCCTCACAGTGATTTTGCACCTCAATATATTTTGACCTAAATTTTGTGTTTGCTCCTAAGATGCTTCCGGCTTGATTTTGCACCTAAATGTGATTTGTGACCCTTTTAAATGTTTCCACACTTTTGAAGATGTTGCACCAATTGAGAGTTTGCAACGACAAGTGATTTTACTCCAAAATCTTGCTCCTACATATAATTTCATAATCCTTCTTATATTGCATCAAGGGTGACTTTGTACTTACAAATGATATTGCTGGTATAATTGATCTTGCACCTAAATGAGATTTGTACTCTTAAAGGTTTTCCACACTCTTTAATGCGCTGTCAACAAAATTAGATGTCATACTGAAACTTTACATCTATTGTGACATCTTACTACTATAGGACCTCTGTAGTGAGTGTCTGTACACCTGTACACGCCTGTTAAGTTTCCACCATGGGTGTTTGTGTGGAGTGGTAGCACTACCGTAAAACGGCAGTGCTCCTGTTTAGCCAAACTCGTGGTTCCCCTTTTCTATTTACACTTGGGGTAAGTGCTGTGTTTACACCAATGGAGCCTCCGCTGTATCCGCCAGGTTAACTTCCGACCTGGCAGCCCGCCTGCTAAATGGCCGCCAGCTCAAAATGTTGGTCATCCTGCCCTACTAAGTGTGGGTGACTGCCACTCATTTTCTACATTAGTGTCTGCTATGCGATGATTGATGGACATGGCTAGGGAATTTCCTCTCCTCAGTGCATTAGGGCAATTTGTTTCTTGATTAGAGAAATGTATTGGGAGGTTAATGACCCCTGCATAGTATACAGACCTTTTCCTCTACCCTGAGTGTCCAAAAGTGTATCTAGTATCATTTTATTTAAGCCCTGACCAGTATTGTTGCAGAGGCTAGAGCTGTGCCTGACTATGTGAGGGCCTGTCCTGTGACCATAAGGGGCACACCCACCATGCACTCCTAATTGACAGAAGACTACTGTCCCTGGTGTTACAGATAAAGCAGTGGTTGTACCAGACCATAGTTTGAGATTAATAGAGTCACCAAGCCTTTCTATCTGAGACTGTGAGAGATCGTAAACTTCTGCTGTTATGTGAATACCTAGAACTTTGCACTGACATCCCGTTTACATGTTGAGTGTGCTTGTAATGTGTATTTGGCACATGTGCAGTCTGAGTACTGAAACTATTTGGATTCACTTTAAATGCTCCTGATTTAGCATGGCACAAGATTGAGGATGAACACTAGAAGTGTATTGCCTTCTACTACTACCCTGTTGCTGAAGGGTGGTGATCCATACACTGAGGTGAGGAGGATGGAGACAGGGCTACCTTCAGAAATTCCATGAAACGTTTGTTAGCAAGAGACTGCTAATTAGTTCTTCCTGAACACTGCCATTTTGTGGATGGTAGAGTGAAGTGTGGGTCCGCACAGTATGTCGTTCAAGGTGCAGACGTTTCTGGGTCAGGTCTGCCCTTTCAAATAAACTATCCATGATTACTGCTTCAGGAAAGCTGATGACAGCCAGGTGCAGAAACCTCACTTTTAGTTGTGGGGTTCTATATTGGGGATAGCCCCTGTGCTATCTGCTGCGAGAAGCTTCACATAACCTGGCGCGCAGCCTGTGAAGGACATTTTAAAAAGAACCAACCCAAATAGCTTCTATAGTTTAGACAGTGTATACACATTCCCTGTCTAGAAAATTTGTAAAAAACTGGGACCCAAACACCATACTTTGTTCCACTTACAAGTTCTTCATGACCAATGAAGGGGGTGCTCCCAAAGTACTCAAAGGACTGCTGTGCAGCCAGGACTGGTGTCCGTCTGACAGACAGTCGTTCAGGGGTGAGGGTATATCACCTGAAGTCTGCATTTTCTGCTGGAGGAGCTGAGAGTCTGCTTAGTGCCTACAAACCTGCTTGCCTGCCTTCTGTAAAATGGAAGGAGTCTGCTGGACCATGTAGAAGGAGAGATTGTCCTGGAGGAGAAGCCCAGTGTTTTCCTGGTCACAGGCACACCCTGAGAGAGCAGGCTGTCTGAAAGTGAAGCCAGGAGTGATCCATGCTGCTGAGGGTCTCCTGGTCCTTCAAGGTTCCTGGCGAGAGCAACTTGAGGTGTACATGCTTCTACCCTTCAGCCAGACACAGCTGCACCTGCCTTGGTGTTCACATCGGCACAGTTGGGGCTGCAACTGCTATAGTTGTCACAACAGCCCGGTCGGAGCTGCAAATGCAGTGGTGTTCACATCAGGGGCTAGAACTGCTGTGGTTTTCGCATCAGCTGGGTCAGAGGCAGCACCTGCCTCGATGACCTTATCATCCGGGGCAGGGCTGCAACTCCTGAACCATCACCTGTGCGGTGGTGCCAGGACTGATGATGGACACTTGGCTAATCTGGGTGTCCTTGTCTGGATGCTGTGGTTGCACCCGGCCTCTTTAGTGGCTTCCAAGTGACTGCATCCAAATGATGGAGCATGACTATTGAAGAATGATTTTGCTTGGTCAAATACTGCTCGTTGTGTGAAATTACTAAACATACTTAAATGAAAACATTACTAACATTGTGTCTCATTGAACACTGATAATCTAAAACTGCATCGTAAAAGCATGCTGTAGGGTCACAAACTGGTGAAGCTGAGAGATTTACGAGATAGAGAGAAAAACTATTAATGAAGTTATGATAATAAGGGGGAAAATAATAATGTAGTGGTAAAATTCTAGCAAAATATGATTTGGAAAGATTTCTCTGTTGAAATGTGTTTGCTATGGTTTCTCAAATGTAAATCTGAAACTGCAAAGAGAAACTGTCTGTTTATTAATGAAATATGATTAGACCATGTTTATGAAAATAGTATAACGGTAGTTATATTTGATTCTTATGCGATTATATTTTCTCCAAGTGTTTTAATGTTAACCCTCTTCTGATTTTCCAGGTAGGCCTCAAAAATGTATTATGTTTTTCCACTGCAGGCCTTAGGAAATGTAATTTGTCCTTCATTATTTCCTTCGAAACAGGGTTAAATGTTGACTTAGTTTGGTTTTAATTACATGTATAATCACTAACGTTCTTTCTTACAGTTTGAATATTCTCTCTATGAATAACTGTGTCAAAATTTGTTGCAAGCCAACTGGGAAGCGAGAGCGTGGACATGTTGAATTGCAAATGTATTTCCTACTTCCGAGGTGAAATTAGATATTGTACATTCTTAGAAAACTTAAGAACAGAACAGAGAACAAGGTATTGCATGTAGGTTCCAGATGATTCGGGATGGAGAATGATCATTCCACGATCACACCATGGATCTCAACCAATAGAATTTTGAAAACTGTGCAAGGAGATACATTTGTGGGCTGGAGTTGTGAACATTTAGAGGTATAAAATCTTTGTGGGAAAAAGTATGAGTGCCGCTATTTCCTTGCAATTCTTGGGTGTGACATGCTGTCTGTCCAAACTCTGACTATCCTGAACTGAACTCTACTGATTTCCCCTGCACTTCCTTGGTTGGTGAAGTTGAACAGGTTCAACCTTTCGGCTGAAGGGTTAATTATTCCAGACTATTGCACGCAGTGCATTATTCCATCTTGCATCTCGGTCCTGATCATCTACATCTGAACTTTGGTTCGTATTATTCCTGAAATTGTATACTAAATTGCAATGAATGTTTATTTCTCTTTCTCTCCTCATGCCAGTTATTTGATATGATGTATTTTGCTTTGAACTGTGATTATATTGTGTTTTACCTGTATTTCAAATGAAACCTATGTACTAAAAGTTCTAATGTAGTATTGTGTTTTGACCATTCATATTGATGATTAGATAAAAGTGCCTTGATCAATTTTCTGAGTTTGTTTGCTTATTGATGAATATTATAGACAAGTATTGATTATTGATTAATTTGTTGTTAGATAGACATTCCTTCATACAGGAACTCATGAAGGAATGGCTTCCGTCTCTATTATCTGAGTACCTATTAGCTCTTACAAAGATCTATCGGAGGACCTCATGATTTCTAAGTGGTTGTAGGGTTTCTATGGGCCCGAACTCTATGTTGTTGTCAATTATTTACTGAAGTTAGAGTTTATAGTGTGGTGGGTAATCTGTGTCAGAGTATATAAAAATTGACAACGCCTCTGCTGGATCACAAACATAGTGGGCCTTTGCCTGCAGTGGGATCAAGCCTACAAGATTGCAAGTGCAAACAATTAACAGACTGAATTTCTGCCTGCTGCACCATCTAAGTTAACTCAACAAACAAATTAATTGATTGCACATTTTATTTGTAGCCTTATTCATGCTTCTACCATACATTTTAGGGGGAAAGATTCATCTAAAGTCACCAGGTGGTAGATAGGATGAGGGGAGAAAATGGGTGTAGCTCCACATGAGATTCATGACCAGAAACACTAGTTTGTATACTGGACTGAATTGTGTAGTGTTGAGTGTTGCTATGAGATTAAAAAGTACTTTCTTTTCCTAAAAATCCAAGCACTGGGCTGGTCTTTGAAATTATTGTCTGTAGGTTATTGGTGAGTTCGGAGCTCATACCTTAACACTACCTCCCTTATGTTGGATTTAGACTACTCCAGGACATAGTCACTATTGTAAGCAGTCTTTAGCTTTGGCTCTCAGATCACATCTCCAGGGCGGAGAGACTCTCCAGCTCAACCTCCCACTTCCCCCACTTTGCCTTTTCCACCTCCACATATGGAGTCCACTGTATCTTCTGTCTGGCATCCCAGTGCACCATGAGAGAGACTTCGTACTCTATTGAAGTGCTCTAAGAGTTGTCATCCTAGAATGTATTATCACTCTGGATCCTCAAGATGTCAGTCCCTTTCTCCTCTGTGTTCAAAATCTTGCTATCCAACATCAGCACATTAGTCCGGTTCCTCACGCCATTCGTGATCCATGCTCCACACAAGATCTGTTTCTCATCGCAATCTTCAGTCTCTCCTCTCCCTTAGTAATTCCAATGTTATCTGACACCCAGGTTTTGCAGATTGATGACTTTATAACCTTAAATAAATGTCAGGATATAGGCATGTGGCGCCTGCCTGGACTTTGGGTTATGGAACTGCAACTCCCAGAAGGCTGCGTAGGAGGAAGGGGAGGAGTTGCGTATATATTGCGCCCACGCACACCGGCCGGTGTGCGTAATTCTTCTATCTGATTGCGGCTGCCCGCTCGGTGGGTCCTCGCTAATTTTCCCTGGTTCCCTGCGCCTGGATATTCTGTTACATTCTCCTGGATTGGAGAATCTTTGTTTCCGGGGTCTGGTGGTGGACGCTCGTTTTCCACGTCATTATTTCCCGGATCGACCTTGACTGCACGGAGCTGCTCTGCGGGGGTGCGTTGGATACCTCGGCTTCCCCATCGCAGCATCTTGGAAAGGCTTCCCTTTTGTTTCGTTTTCCTTCTGCTTTACTGTACGCTCAGGAGAAGATCAAGAAGGCGGGGAGGAGATCCCAATCATTTGATTAGCACCGAGCTGTGATAAGACGTATTATCACTCCAGGGGCTCCACTCTGATCTGCAGTTAACTCTTTCAACCATTGAAGAGACTCTACTTCGATCAGGAAGGGGTAAGGATTGTTCTCAATATAAAGGATAGTGCTGTTGGCATCTTGCTTCCTTAGTCAGTGACTTTTGGGACGTGGTTTTACCCTTCCTATTTACTGTTTTTTCGTTAGTGTTCTGTGATGACTTTTCATTCTGGATTATTTAACCCTCGGATGTCCAGCGGACAAAATAACTTAGTTGCTACTGTGTTATTTTGGATTATTGAAGAGAGACAATGGAATAATTGCTCGGAGCTTCTTATTTTAGTTTTCTTGGATAAGCTCCTATTTTTGATTTCCTGGCATTGTTTCATATGGTATGTTTGAATGTGTTTTACCATAGGAGGTGTAATGCAGGGGCGGTGGGCAGAAGGAACGGTTATAATGTCTTTTTCTATCCTAGGAGTATGCCCAGAGGAGTGAGAGTACCCAGTACTGTCATAAGTTGTGTGACATAAACTACTGTATGATTCAGGTATGGATCAGTCGTAGCGAGATCATATGAGATAAGGTTATTGTGAACTGTGTTTTCATGGTCTTCTTTCTCTCCTACAGGACTCCCATTCCCAGCTGCTCCTTCCCTATTCCTTTCCCTCGCTTGATCGCCCTAATACTCTGTGTGTATTTTCTGAGTTGGGGATGTCAAGAGGTGGATATCTTACTGCATCGCCCGGATTCGGAGGAGTGCTTCGGGTGGTTCCGGAAATCTTGACAGAATTACGCACCCAAGTATTGATACTCCTCTCGATCTGGGTCATCCAGCGAGATGGCTTCATTAGAAGACGTGCTTCACGCACTAGTGTTGGTACAACAAGAATTGGTTACATCCAGAGCAGAAACGGCAGCCCTAAGAGAAAAGGTTGAAAAGCTGACCCGAAACCCGTTTGATGCATTGGCCTCAACGTCACAGATTCAAGTTAATGTGCCTCCTCCCATACCATTAGCTAATCCTGAGCGTTGTTCAGGTGATCCTCACAAAATACAAATCTTTTTGACACAGGTCCTATTGCATTTCTCATGCAAACCTGCTTCCTTTCCCACTAATCATTCACGGGTAGCCTTTGCTATCTCTTATCTGGTTGGGGATACAGCTAATTGGGCAGTGCCTTTAGTTAAAAATAACGATCCTGTCCTTTCGGATTGGAATGCCTTTCAAAGAGAATTTGAAAGGGTGTTTGACCGAAGAGCCACTACTTTTAGTGCAGATAAAGAACTGTTGGACTTACGTCAGGGGAAACAGGACTTGGTGACCTATCTCACTTCTTTCAACCGTTTGGTGGCCGAAACAGCTTGGCCGGAAGACAAAAGAATATCCCTGTATTATCAAGGTCTTAGGGATGACATGAAGGATATATTGGCCCAGATAGACCCACAACCGTCGAATTGTACGGATTTAATCAACTTGACGCTGAGATTGGATCATAGGTTGAAAGAAAGTGAGACAGACCGTATGCGCGGTTTGATAGAGGACCTAGGAGAACACTGCCAGTAGGTGAGTCAGGTACTGAGCCAATGGAAGTAGGAGCCATTCGGGCTCCATTAACCAGGGAAGAAAGAGAAAATCGCAGAGCACATGGTTTGTGCGTGTATTGTGGTAAGAGTGGACATTTCGTGAGGGACTGTCCTACTAAGCCCCGTACCCAAGGTTCTTTCTCTTCTCGGAAGAGAGTAGCTGTGTCGGTGGTGCAGACAGAGAGCGAAACAGAGGACTCAGAGAAGGAGTCCCATTTGACTACGAGGGCTAACCCGAATTGGTCCATCCCTTCCCTAGCTTGTACGGAGTCGAAAGAAACAGAATCTCACATATTGGTTCCCATGAGAATAGGCTTTTACCATGTACAACATCAAATCTGGGTAATGGTTGATTCAGGGGCCACTGGCAACTTCATTGATTACGGATTGGTAAAAAGGTTGGAAATGCCTAGCGTTCCTCGAGGAACAGCTGAAATAGTGTTGGCAGTGGATGGCAAGCCTTTGAAATCAGGTCCCATCACCGAACAAACGGAGACGGTAGAGTTAACAGTAGTAGAGGAAACTCAGGAATACGTTGAGCATCTTACGTTGAGTATCATAGAGGTTCCCCAATATGAGGTCATTCTGGGCATGCCTTGGTTATGGTGGCATAACCCAACCATTGACTGGAAGCAGAAAACCGTGAGGTTTTTGTCTGATGAATGCAAAAGGCTTTGTTTACGAGACTCCACTTCCCATGTACGTTCCTTGGCTCACCCTTTTCATATTGCCACAGCGGCAGAAAAAGAGGTGGAGTTACCTTTGGTCTATGAGCAATATCGGGAGGTCTTTGGTGAACAACAGGGGGAAGGCTCCTTCCCCATAGGGAATACGATTGTCAGATTGACCTAGTGCCAGGGGCCATGTTACCCGCTTGCAGGGTTTATGCTCTGTCTGAACCTGAAACCAAACATTTACGAGAATACTTGGATCACTTCTTAGAAATTGGGTTTATACGTCCTTCCCGTTCCCCCGCAGCCTCTCCTCTTTTTTTTATCTCAAAGGCGAACGGCGATTTAAGGACATGTATAGACTATCGCATGCTGAATAAAAACACCGTCAGGAACCGCTACCCTCTTCCACTCATCTCTGTACTGCTGGATCAGGTCAAAGAGGCCTCCGTGTATACCAAGCTGGACCTACGAGGGGCCTATCATCTAGTCCGAATACGGGAAGGAGATGAGTGGAAGACGGCATTCAAGACTAGGTATGGCCTCTTCGAATATTTGGTGATGCCTTTTGGGCTTTGCAACGTCCCTGCGGCTTTTCAGTTTTTCTTAAATGATGTCCTGAAAGAATATGTGGACAAATTCGTAGTGGTTTATATAGATGACATTCTGATTTACTCCCTCACTTTAGAGTTGCATAAGGTGCATGCCCTTCTGATTTTGAAGAAATTAAGAGAACATCTTCTATTCTGCAACTTGAGTAAATGTGAGTTCCAGGTTGAGGAAGTGGAGTTCTTGGGTGTGATCTTGAGTCCGTCAGGATTGAGCATGGCTGAGAGAAAGATACAGGCAGTGCGTGAGTGGCCAATCCCTACGAATGTGTGTGCTGTGTAATGCTTTCTTGGTTTTGCCAATTATTATCGCAGGTTTATTGCACATTTCTCACAAGTAGTGACTCCTATCACTAGGCTGTTGGGAAAGGGTGCTCCTTTTGTTTGGTCCTCGGAAGCTATGGAAGCTTTCGCACTCCTGAAAGACGCCTTCACATCTGCACCGGTGTTGCAACATCCTCAGCCCGATATCCCTTTCCTGGTGGAAGCAGATGCTTCGGATGTGGCGATCAAAGCTGTTCCCTCGCAACGAGACAGACTGACTGGTCAACTACATCCCGTTGCTAATTTATCCAAGAAACTAAACCCAGCTGAATCCAACTACACTATTGCTGAAAAAGAACTGCTTGCAATAAAGAAGGCTTTCCAGGAATGGAGGCAGTATTTATGGGGGGCACAACATCCGGTCACGGTTTACACGGACCACAGAAATCTGCAGTATATGAAAACCGCCAGGCAATTGTCTCAGAGACAGATGGGAAGGATGCTGTTTTTTGTGGGATATGAGTTTGTGGTTACATATCGACCTGGGTCCGACAACAGAAAGGCGGACGCCCTGTCCAGAAAAGATACAGGAGAAGGGAAACCAAAAGGGGTACTGGATGCCACCATTAACCCTACCAAGGTGGTATGCGTCTTCCTAGAGGAGGTAAAAAAGCATAAGACCTCGGCCTTCTGGAAAAGATGGGAGGAAGGCGATAGTCATCGGAAACTTACGCAAGGTCTCCCCTTTTTCAAGAACAAACTATACCTGCCAACACATGAGCTCCGGGTGAAAGCCTTTAACTGGTGTCACAAATCGGTTCTTGCTGGGCATCTAGGGTGCCTAAAGACCAAACACTTGATCCAACGTCATTTCTGGTGGGATTCATTGAGTGCGGACGTAAGGTGGTGGATATTGCAATGTGAGACATGCGCCAGGGCTAAAGGTGAACGTGCAAAACAAACAGAAAAGCTGAGAACAATGCCCACACCGGCTCTACCATGGCAAAACATCAGTGTGGACTTTGTCACAGGGTTGCCAAAAGATCAAGGGTGTACTGCTATTCTGGTGGTGGTGGACAGTCTCACCAAGATGGGACATTTCATCCCCTGCAACAATTTGCCTACAACAGGGAAAATTGCTCAGTTACTACTGACTCATGTCATCCGGTTACATGGTATTCCAAAAGTCATCGTGTCCGACAGGGAGCCACAATTCATTGCGAGGTTCTGGAAGATGTGGTGTAAAGCGCTCCATATCAACTCAGCACTGTCCACTAGCTTCCACCCGCAAACAGATGGACAAACCGAGAGGTTAAACCAAACCCTCAAACAATACCTACGTTGCTATGCTAAGGAGGCCAATGAATCCTGGGTGGATTTGTTGGGGTTGGCTGAGTTAGCTTACAATAACGCCTTGCATTGTTCTACTGGAGAGACCCCGTTCTTTGCCAATTATGGGTTTCTTGCTAGAGTGCTACCGATTTCTATTCCAGGTGAGGTGGCAGATCAACCTACCGTAATGAACCATGTTAGACACTTGCACGCAGTGCACAAACGGATCGGCATCCATTTGTCCAAGGCTAAACTGACCTATAAGAGATGGGCAGACAGACACCGTAAGGATGGCCCCCTTTACCAACCCAGAGACCAGGTTTGGTTGTCTACAAGGAATATCCGCTTCAGGGTGAGAAGCATATTCCACCCCAGATACATTGGTCCATACACAGTCCTGAAAAGAATCAATCCCGTGGCCTATTGCCTGAAACTACCGGCCAATCTTCGTATCCATCCCGTGTTCCATTGTAGTCTACTGAAGCCGGCACGTGGGGCTAGGTGTCGTTCAGTTCCACCGGTGGTGCGTGATGGGCATCTGGAATATGAGGTCAGTTGTATCTTGGACTCCAGGTACAGACAGGGCAAGCTGTGGTATCTGGTGTCTTGGAAGGGCTACTCCTCTGAAGATGACTCCTGGGAACCGTGTGGCAATGTGCACGCGCCATCCGCGGTGCGTTCCTTCTATTTGAGGTGTCCCGAAAAGCCTGGCTCTAGGAGGTGCCAGAGAGGGCGGCGTACTGTCAGGCTTCAACAGGTGTGCAACAAAACTCAATATTCCCACACCAACAACTCAGCCATAGATATTGATCATATTTGAAACATTTTACCATTGTTCTAATACAACACCTTTACTCTTATTGGCCCAAGGTATGTTGAAGGCTGCTACAGAGCTTTTCCTAATGCCAACATCAGCAAAATCCACTTCAGTGAGCTTACAGAAAAAATACAAGTCACCACAACAAGACCGCTTGTCCCTCTGTGCTGATCCACCTCCTGACTCTGTAATCCTACCTGCAAACAAAGACATACCCTCTCACCCCTTTTTTTACGGTACCTCCTGTAAAGGAAAGTACGAAAAATTGATGCAGTCCTAAGGACATTGTGTGGCAAGATGACACGTGCTACTGCCCTGCTTGGGTGTTATTATAGATCTCTTCTGGGAAGCTATTCAAGTTTTTCAGGAAAAGCTTTATTGTGAGGAGGACTGACTTCCAAGAACTGTTACAACAGGGGATGTTGGTCATTCATCAGATGATCATAGCTGCTACTGATTCAGGTCATTTGGCTCCTGATGGGCAGTATCATGGGCAAGCCTTACGCCATTCATCATGGCTCCACCTTAGTAGCTTGAAACTAGAGGCGCAACAGATTTTAAATTGACCTATTGTCGAACCACTCTTTTTTTGCACATGATGAAAATGAGATACCACGCATGAAGGTTGACCTGGAAACACTGACAGATGTGGGGCTAAGAAGAACGAGTAATGGAAATCCCTGTAGAAACCCTATTATTAGCATTATCTTCAGGAGAGGAGGCAAGCCCCACAATCGCCGCAACAGTAGCAGCCAGTGATGTAACGTAAAATGATGGGGCCTGCTGCAGAATGTGCAGAGAAGCCCCTGAGTCTGCCATAAATCACAGATATTCTTTAGCCTTGGGCTAGAATAGGGCTCCCTGAAGGGTTGGTGGCTGCCTTGCTCTGCAGGGACTGCAGGGGCTTGTGTTATGCCCTGATGCAAGTAAACAAACAACATTTGAAGCCTATCATGTTTGTAACCTGGAAAATAGAGAGGTGGCCATCAGACACCTGCTGTAGGAAATCACACTAAGCAGTGACTTCCTACTTTCCCCTCTTCTGGTCACCCACTTCAGCAGCGAGATGCATCAGCAATCATCTTGAAGAGTGAGAAAAATAACAAAAGGCGTATGTGATGAATATTGTACCAAATGGCTATTCTCTGAGGTTTAGTTGATATCCTCTAGCTATTGCTCCAATCTAAACATTTCATTACCATCAATATTTACTCCACCTGGAGGGCAACAATCTTCTGGTCAAAAAGGCCGCCAAATCAGTCCCTCATTTCCCAAAAGGAAAGAGGATTTACTCCTCATTTTTGTGGTTCGCAAGAATGTATCAAAGCAAGAATATTGACCCTTTCTTAACTTATGATCAGTGAACAAAAATGTGAAGAAAGACACTTTTTGCATGTTGGCACTTCCTCGAATCTGCCCCAACTCAATGACGGAGATTGGGTATGTGCCTTAGATCTTCAGGATGCTTACTTTGAAATTGCCATTCTGCAGGAGCATTGGAAATTCATAATATATGTGGTAGGCATTGAGCATTGCCATGCCCTGCTTATGATCTCAAATATTACATCACTCATGAAATGTTCTGTGATATCATTGATGACATCTGAAATGACATTGGTAGTGTCATCACTGTGCATGGCAAGTGCTCAAGTTATAGTTACTTCAGTTAACTGCAACTGGTGAATTTCAGTGTTTTTTTAGCTTAACACAGTATTTTTAACTGACATTTTCACCTAACTAGAATGTCACTTTAACCTTTTTTTATAGTGAATTTTGATTTTTTTAACATAAAGTAAGGTATTGCATGACAAACTATAATGTCATCCATGATTTATGTTTACCACCGATAAATTTAGGTACCATGGGACCACAGGGGAGGCCTTCACTACTATTTGAGTATACATATAAGATCTATCTGGCTCTGTTAATGCTGCTGATTACCTGAAATATTGGTCGCCCTAAAGAAGTCCTTGTCTGGGGTGAAACACGTTGGCTCTATCTACATGTAACACTGTCCAGACTGAGAAAAAGAATGAAGAAATAAAAAAGAATATATACACAACACTGTACTTTCTAACTATCTCTGAAAGGGACTGTTCTCAATTGACTTGATGCCAAACTAACTCTTTATGTTGATGTATTGCCTCTCATTGCTTACGTAGTGTAATATTTGATTCATGACCATTTGACAGCTGGTTATCTGAGGAGGACAATATTGGTGCAGTGGAACACACTTTGTGACTATATTGGGTGGTGCAGTGTCTGAGTTTACCTAGCTGTCATTGTATAGTCTAAGCGAGATCCCTGCGTCAGCAGAAGCGTCCCGGCTAGGTTTGGGTGCGTCTTGCGGCTGTTGGTGGGTCCCTGGCTCCTGCTACACCATCCAAATTTTGTGCTTTCTAGACACCCAAAGGCTGGGGACAATTACAGTTACAGCCATTGTCATTGCCTGACTGATTCCGGAGAACCACACAGCACCGCAATAGACGCAGGAAAGGGTAGATTCTCCTGCAGAAGCGGTCGGCGTAGGTGATGATGTGTCAATTGCAGGTTGCCTGCACCTCCCTTTCATTGACCCTGTTACTCCAGCATTCGGCGGAAACTGAGTTGGAGCCTAATCCTGCCTGTAGCCACAGTGGAAAATTGTTGATATGTGGCTGGTGGAAGGAGTCCAAGCGGAGTGGAGCTTGATCAGAATTGGATTCAACTCTCTTGAGTGACTTTTGCTGTTACCTCTGTCTTAAAAAAGCAGATTCAACTGTTTAGTTCGGTTAATCTTTCTTTTTGGTTACATATATTCTATATATCGGTTTGCATACACTATGACAGCAAAAAAGTTAAGATCTTGGAGATTAATCTCCTCAAGGTGTTGTCAAAAGACCAAATCAAATCCCTTAAGGAATAAGGCGCTACATCTGGGTATTTTAAAGGAGAAGTCAACGTTTCCAATTTATCTTATGAGAACTGGAAAGAACATCTTAAGGCAGAAGCTGATCTGTTACCTATAAAAAAATTGGATGATCTTTTGGAGGACTTTGAGAGTATTTTTCAAGGTTCTTTATGTAGCAAGAAAACCCCAGACACTTTGTTGCTCTTTCTCGATAACGCTCCAGGCCCAATTATGAAAGAGCAATCAATCCAAGGCTTTCTGGGTTCAGATCCAACAGAGTGTCTGCATGAGAAAAGCCAGAAAGTTCAACAGGGGGACTAACCAAGAGATGCCTCCTTAATGGTAGAATTCACTCTACCAGAGATATCGCTGTTTAAAGCTGCCTCTGCTGAGTTAAGTAAAAGTATCTCCAAAAGAGTGGTACCGTTATCACAGAGAAAGGCAATGGAATTCTTTGGTAGTACACCCAGCATTAATCTTTCGTCAGGGCTAAATCTATCTGCGCATCAGAATTATTGTTAAATCCATCAGTGAATCCCCCTGGTGACTATGGCTGCTTCTCCAGAACTCTTCAATGTCTTGAGAAAATTCTGTCCTCCATTAAAACTACTGATAGCTCAGATCATATTCTGGATATCTTATCAGTAATTCTAAAAGAGCTCCCAAAGAAATCTGAGGGGGTCGATGTACCTGTTGGTAAGCAGACTGTTCAAGTTAACCCTACTCAAAAGAATGGTTTTGGACTACAACTTGGCTGTCCCACACATACATATATTTTTTTATTCGGGTGCAAACGCATCCATAAAAGATACAGTCATACATTCATGCGATAAAAAGGAAAATACACCACATAATATATAAAAAAGAATTTCATGCAGCTAAAACATCATAACATTTTAAAACAGTACAAATTGATAAAACTCTGGGGGACAAAGCTGTACACACCCTCTCCCTAAAAGAACTTTACCAATGCAGGCCACACAGGTTCAGTCAATTCTAGAGAGCCTAGGGCCATATGTATCAAGCCTTTTTCCCGTTTGCAAATGGACAGATTCTCAGAATCTGCCCGTTTGCGAATGGGAAAAAGCCTTTTGGGATGTATCATCCCAAAAGGCCATCGCAAAATAGAGAATCGCAAAATTTGCGATTCTCTATTTTGCGAATGCAAATAAGGAATTGCAAATTGCAATTCCTTAAATGCAATTCTGGATGCACCAGAAATTTGCTATTTGGCCTTAAGGAATTGCAAATTATCACCAACTTCAAGTTGGTGGTAATTAGCGATTTTCTTTAAAAAAGCACTTTTTTGATTTTTTAAAAGTGCCATATGTCGCACATACATGCCCTTAGGGCATGTATGTGCGCAAAATGTGCACACATGCATATTTCAGGGGTGCAACAGGGTGTCCTTTTGGCACCCTTGCAACCTTGAAATTGCATTCTCAATTTGCGATTCTCTAATTGGTAATCTCAAATTGAGAATGTCTTCCCATTCATTCCTATGGGCCTCCTAGCCCATAGGAATGAATGGGAAGGTATTCCTTATTTGCGAATCTCAATTTGCAATTCGCAAATAAGGAATATGTAGGATTCGCAAAATTTTTAGCAAATCCTACATACATTGCATTTTGCGATTCTCTAATTGCGATTCGCGAAAAAATGCAATTTGAGAATCGCAAAACTCTTTTTTGATACATATGGCCCCTAGATCTGTAAGCGGCCCGCAAAAAACTTATCACTGCACAGAGTGTAAAGGGGCCAGGTAAGAACTGTAATTGCAAGAGTGCCACTTTAGCCTGCCTAAACTTCAGACTTTTTAACAAGGGCCAGAGTTAAAGTTTTCTTGGCAAAGCAAAAAATGAACACAGTAGTACAAAATGTAACATGTCCTGAGGAGATCGAAAATCGCAGCCACAGGGACCTCTTTGGTCTGACGGGAAAAAAAATCCAGCCGGAGATGCTAAAAAATGATGAAACTGATTGAATCTGAAACGTGTGATTAAGAATCTACCATGAGCACTAGTTAGAGGGGTTGGAAATGGTTCAATACCCGGAACCGACTTTAACATTACATAGGCCCTCACTGAGGGTTTACTAAGCTCAGCGTTTTCATGATTCACAGTAAAAAATTTATGATGTAGGTGTTTTATGATTTTAACATCCCCAAAAATTAAAGTGTTGTGTGCAAAGACAATGTCTGGCCTTCCTATAGCCTGGAAAGACTCCTTTACGTATCATATCCAAGGAATTTTTTTGCCATATTCCAATGCCAGACAATCCGATAGGATCGTGCGGTTTAAACCCTTATTCTCATATGTCCATATCTTTATCCAGCACACTAAAGGTTTGATTGCCACTTGATCCGCCAGATAACCAACCCCTAGCTCTTCATGCACAGACCAGGCTGGTGTGACTTGGGGGACTCACAGGCTCTCGCGCAAAGACTAATTTTCCGCCACCAGTAACCTGTGTGGGGGCACATACCCCCAAAGTTCACTACCGTATAAAACTCTAGAAATGCCTTTAGACTTATACAGTTTTAAGATAACCTCCGGGGCCCCATGAACCCAATCTACTTGCAAAGATAGTGATGGCTCCCAAGGATTTATTCGGCTCGCTCAGCCTCCTTTCTAAGAGGGCTTTGCACTGTATTTGGTCATCAAATAACACACCCAGGTAGGGAAAAGCCGGGACCTTAACAAGGGTATGGTTACCAGCTTTAAAAGTTTTCATCCGGGGCCCCCGGGGACTCGCCATTAAAACCTAGGACTTGGTGAAATTAACAGACAGGTCCAGCTTGTCCGTAAATGCCACAAAACCATCTATTAAAACCTGCAGGTCATGGGCCATAAGCACCGCGTCGTCGGCATAAAGTAGTCCTGGCAAAGGTCTCCTACCTACTCTAGGGAAGTCCGACTGGAGTGCCAAAAGGGCAGCCTCGAGGCCATTGATTTAAACCGAGAATTAAAAAGGAGCTAAGATACAGCTTTGGCGCACTCCCCATATACAATTAAAATGATTGGTAAGGTCTCCCTCATGGGGGAATCTCACTGCCGCCGTCGTGTGGGCGTGGAGTGATGTGAGTAGGTGGACAATGCAGGGGTCCACTCCCAAAGAGGTTAATATGTCTCACAACTTAGTCCGGTTTACCCGGTCGAACGCGGATGTAAGGTCAGGGCTTTAAGTGGGCCGGGTCTCACCGGTGCTGTGCACTAGCAGTTTTTTAAAGGGGGCCTCGAAACGGGTCTCTATCGGGCTCTGTTTTTTGCCCTGGCGGTCCGTATTTATTTCCTAACTTCAGTGACAGCAGGCACATTGATGTGGATGTGCCCGTGCTCACACTGCTCACTTCTCACTAGTGGAGAAGTTACGACATGACGTCATGCCAGGTGAGCGATCTAAGGGAAGGGAAATCCTTTAAAGAGAGAATTTTCTCTCTGGATTTCCCTCCTCTTTTTGAAACTCAGGAGCAGCAACATTGTTGTGGAGTCACCAGGGCTTTAAGTGGAAGCTTTTTCAATATCATATACAAGCCATAGTTGCTGCTTATTTATCTTATGCAACTAACAACCATTGACAAAGCCAATAGTCCTGACTTGTTGTAGGTATGATGTTACTTGTTGTATCATATCTGGATGCAGTGACAGAAACAGCAAAAATACAAGTCGGGCGGCACACTATGCTAAACACAGATTTTTAGCTTACATGTTTTAAGCCACGCTCTTAAATACATTAGCCACGCCCCTTTATGAGACCCCCCAGCTTTTTTATCCCACTCAAAGCCCTGCGTAAGGTCCATAAAAGCTAAATACAGAGAGCCCGGTTGAGACACTGTGTGTTTAGATATCAGGAGATAAAGGTTAAGACATTGGTCCGTAGTTCACAAACCTTCCCGAAAGCCATATTGGACATCCGATAAAATCTGATTATCTGTGGCCCACAAAGACAATCTGGATAAAAGTACCCGACCCAAAACCTTGACTACGGCATCAATGAGGGAGATTGGGCTGTAAAATTGTGGGTTATCCTTGTCTCCTTTTTAAAAAATTGGTACTATGATAGCAGTGGCCCAGGAGGGCAACATCCCCTTCGAAGCCACCGCATTTAAGATGTGGGTCAATATGGTGGCCCAAACCTCGATGCTATTGCGGAAGAGGTCTGGAGGAATACCATCAGGGCCCGGGGCCTTATTTAGTGCCAACAACTCGATGCTTGAATATACCTCCTCCAGAGAAAAGCTAATGGGGGAGACTGCCAGACTGGGAGGTATGTCTACGCATCGCTCGCCCTGGCAACCTACGTTGTATACTTTTTCATAGTGAGACACCCACTGATCTGGCGTGATGTGGTGGCACACGGTCGGATTGACTGGCTCAGCGAAGCAAAGGCTGTTAATGATTTTCCAAAATAAGGTTGAATCCCTCAATTCACCCGCTTCGGTTAAGTCTGCCCAAGCCTGCTTTTGGAGATGAAGCCTGCACTCTTTCAGCGTCTCTTTATAAAGGCGCGGGCACGAGGACACTCTATCTTTCTCCTGGGGCACCTGTTTCAAGGCTACTTTTAGCCTCCTTAAAGCCTGTGAGCACTTGTGGTCAAACTATGAGGGGGAAGCCAGGGCGCGCCCCGCTGCCTGTGTGGTTAGAAGGCCAGAAACTACCTGGGCGATGGAAGAGAATGAGCTTTAAATTTCCTCACTCAGTGTGTGAAAATCCAGACATACACCTATCTCTTTCTGACATGAAGAAAAAAGGCTATGTTTAAAGGCCTTTACATCTATACTCGCCCAACGAGGGCACCTACCCTGATCAGTGGGGGTTGTAAGTGCCTGGAGCTTTAGGGGACCTATTGGAGGGTAGCCCAGTCCTGTCAGCACGAGTGTCAATAGATTATGATCGCTAAAAGCATTGTGCTCTATGTTAAATGAACTGGGAACCACTCCCAAAGGTGCTGTCACGAATATAAAATCTATGATAGTGGCGGAACCCCTTCCTTTATAGGATGGGGGCAATTGAGAAGTAGGCCCGGAGTACCAATGATCTAGGGTGTATACCAGGTTATGAGTAAGTAAAAAGTTGTTTAACACCTTCCGTTCCGTGGTGTGTTCCATGTGAAGGTTGTCTAAAAGCGGGCAAGGCTCAGCAATCGACTGATTCTTCACAAAGGATGGGCACAAATGACAATTAAAATCCCCCACTAAAATAAGATTCATGTGCCCACGGCCCTCCTCCTTCAGGGAGTCTAGGGCGCAATTTAAGGCATTGAAATTGGAAGACCTGTCCTCCACCCTCTTGGCATTATAAAAATTGATTATAACAAGTGTAACCCCGAAATTCACCCTCTCTTGAATACTTGTGTACCGCCCCCCCGGGCCCTCTGCTCCTTGGGCCTCATCTTTTCCCAGCCTAATAACCCCTCTGCTTATGAGCACCGCCAATTTCTCCATTCTGGGCGATTTAAACCTACACTTGGATGACCCAACATGTAAAATCAGCACAAATTTCATCTCTGATTTGGCAGCCATAAACATCAACTTACACAATTCTGGCCCCACGCACAAGGCAGGCCACTTACTAGATCCTATTTTCTCCAGCCTATCCAGCATTCACTGCTCCTCTGCGCTCCCCCTATGCTGGTTGGACCATTTTATCACCAGGTTCAGTCTGGTACCCCCTGATAACTCTGTGTTCACTACTCCTACCTTAAGGACATTAACAAGACTGTCTTAAACAATATCTTGTGCTCTAACATGCCCATCTCTAAACATAGGGTGAATATGCTCTCTGACACCATGCAAAAATGGCTGCTCAATGCCATAGACACCTGTCTTCCTCTTTCCAAAAAAAAGGTCAACAATCATCGTCCCCCAGCGCCCTGGTTTACTGACACTCTAAAAACAGAGAAAGCCAAATGCAATGCGCTGGAATGTAGATGGAGAAGGAATTATGCTCCCAAATCCAAAACTATCTATAAAAAGGCCAAAAAAGTATATCACAATCTCTGCAAATCAGCCCGTGCTGAGTATGTCTCAACAACTATCTCTGTTGCTCTGAACTCCTCCAAAACACTTTTTTGTATGGTTAAGGAGCTCGCTGGTTCTGCTACCCTAGCTAGGCCCCCCCACTTAATAAACAACAATGTGAGGATCTTGCTTCCTTCTTCGTCCAGAAAGTTGAGAAAATTTACTCGGAAATAGTGAGCTCACGGTGCGACAACCCCCCTCCTTTGCAACCTGTTAACTCCCTTCAACCAGCATCTGCACTACCCGTAGCGGACTCTACCCATCCTGACCAGGACAAGTTGCTTTGCGCCCCCTTTAACAACCTGGACACTTGGCCCCTACTAAACGCAGCCTCCTTTAAAAGACTCCTAGATAGTGTCAAATCAGGATCACCCCAGGACCCCCTGCCTATCTCTGTGCTCAAGCAGCTTGAGTCACCATCTTTGCTTGCTATTATGGACCTTTTAAATGCCTCCCTACAGGAAGCCACAGTCCCACCTGACTGGAAGCACACCATGGTGATCCCTCTTCTAAAAAAGGCCAACGCCGACCCCGATCTACCCTCCAACTATCGGCCTATCTCTTTGCTGCCGGCCTTTTCTAAAATCTTGGAGAAACACATCCACTCTCAGCTCTCCAACTTTGTCGAAACCAAAAAGCTCCTCTACCCATCACAATCTGGCTTCAGAGCTGGTTTCTCTACAGAAACAACTTTACTGGGGGTAACGGAAAGGCTGCGTCGTCATCTGGACGCTGGAGATACGGTCGCCCTCATTTTGTTAGACCTGAGCACAGCATTCGACACAGTATCTCACACCGTATTAGTAAAAACGTTAAGATCTCTAGGCATCGGCGGCTCAGCCTTAAATTGGCTTATTTCTTTACTCGCCAATCGCACTTTTCAAATCTTTTCCCCAACAACCAGCTCCAACATCCATCCTTCACCCTATGGGGTCCCTCAGGGCTCCATCCTTAGCCCTCTACTTTTTAACTTATACGTTAGACCTCTACCCGATGTCGCGGAAGATGCAGGGTTGTCCCTGTTTTCCTACGCGGACGACTCACAGATTATTTTTTCTCTCTCCATGGAGAGTATGGCTGGGTTATCCCACCTTCAGCTTTGCTTTGGTAAAATTGCATCATGGATGCAGATAAACTACCTTAAGCTCAACGGAGAGAAAACCGATGTCCTGATCCTTGGTAAAAACAAAGATCTCTGGGGCCCACAACATTGGCCCGGTGAGATGGGAGCACTTCCTCGGCCCTCCAGTCAAGTCCGCAATTTAGGTGTCATCATCGATGACTCGCTTACTATGCACCATCAGGCAGTCAAGGTAACCGCCACTTGCTTTACCATCTTGAAGTGGCTAAAAAAGATCATCTGGATGCTGCCTGAGTCTACTCAGAGAACAGTAGTCCAGGCTCTTATCACCTCGAGACTGGACTACGGCAACGTTCTCTACCTCGGATCCAACAAGGAGGTGTCTCGCAGGCTGCAGATGGTGCAGAACTCTGCTGCAAGACTACTTTGCAGGGTCCCTAGAGCTACCTCTGTCTCAAGTCATCTGCGGGACCTGCATTGGCTCAGGGTGGAGAACCGAATTAAGTTCAAAGCCCTGAGCTACATGTTTAAAATCAAAATAGGTGCTGCCCCTCAATATCTGCAATCTCTGGTCAGCCCCTATGTGCCTTCCCGGTGCCTTCGCTCATCCACTCAAGGGAAATTCTCTTTGCCCAGAATCAAACTATCTCGGATGGGAGGCAGATCGTTTGCATACCTTGGTCCCTCACTATGGAACTCACTTCCCACAGCCATCCGGAACGAAATGGTATATGCCCAATTTCGCAAATCCCTGAAGACTTGGCTTTTTAACCAGTAATCTATATGCTATACATTCTTTTGATCTGCTCCGGCGCCGGGAAACCCTTTTTGGGTAGCTGCCGGCCTTACAAATTTAATAAATAAATAAATAAATAAAGTGCTCTCCCCATATGCAATTTTATACCCTGGAATACCTGAGAATCCCACTTTAAAATCTTTAAATGTTTGCATAATTCTAGATCCACAAATATAATGAGGCCCCCACTAGCTCATCCCATGATTGAGTCTGTCGCTGGGCAGAAGATAGTCTTATACCCGCCCATAAAAAAATTATTCTTAGTCTCCCAGGTTTCCTGTAAGCATATGATTTTATATGACCTAACATACAGTAGCCATCTGTCATCGGTAAACTTGGAAGACAGACCTGCCACGTTCCAGGAGATAAGACTAAATTCTCTACCTCACCTGGAGCATGTGGTTAATCACGGGATGCGCTTAAGGGAGGGGAACTGATAAAATCTCATTTGGACTCGATATTAGTAGGGTGCTAGCTTCCTCTACACTCTGGCTCGAAGAGCCTTGTTGTTGGCGTGTGTCTCCTCAACCTCCTGAAGTCAATCCAACTCATTCAGATCTGCAAGGGGGGCATAAGAATTTGAGAGTGGCTGCCCCATGCCTCCTTCATTAAGCCTGCCCCTTGTGAGAGGTCCCTCCCCCGAGTTACCCAGCGGAGGTCTATAGAAAAGCCCAGCAGGAGTAATTTAATGCATGAGGCTGGGGAAAATGATTTAGATGTTCCAAAGAGGATTTTCCGTGCTAACCCTGGGTACCGTACCGAGATAATGATGCAGTCTCCCTCAAAGATTTTCCTTGATGGGACTATCCACGCCACCCTCCGCGCCATCAAGATATCATTATGATCCCTGACAGAATTCCCTGAGTGCAGGGCTAACCAATGGGAGGTTTTATTAATCAGTTGGAACGTAGATTCCTCTTTGTGAGCAGATAGGCCGGGCACACCCGACAGGACCACGGTATAGGGAGCGCATACTTGGAGAAGGTCAATCACTGGGAGCTGGAAATCCTTGGGTAGTTGCACCCCTAAATAAGGGGCGTCTGCAAGGCCTAGAGCCTGGTTAGACCAACCAACATGGGGCGCGCCATCTCCCACAGTGCAAGATCTGCTAGGCCCTAGCACTGTATGCTGAACCATAACTCCCTTGGGCTTTTGGGGAGCATTAGCGTGCAGAGTACCACTGCTACTCAGGAGATTAGCAAGGGGCGTGGTATCGACTAATGAGGGACACTCTGGCAATTGATGAAGTGGATGCTTAGCCACTGAAGTCAAAAGAATACCCATTTTGTTAGCCAAGTCCCTGGAAGTTAGCTCCAGCTTATCCAATCTATTCAGAAGCGGAGATAAAAGGTCCGTAAGAGTCACCGTGATTTTATGTAAAGCTGGCGCCAGGTGGTTCAGCAATTCCTCTGCATTGAGCCTAGTTGCAGCATTCGCCTGTCCCTGGTGTGTGGTCACAGGAGCTTCCAAGGACCTCTTGGCCTTCCGTTTCCGTTTAGGAACAGGAGAACTCGTCGGATCAGTGGGTGGGGTGGATGGGGGAGGGGAAGGCTCAAGCCTCAGGGCTGAAGACTCGGGAGGGGTTGACTCAACTGGTGCGAAATTTGAGGACAATAAAGATGGAGCTGGGGGACGGGGCGGCCAGGAGCTGGGCCTTGGGGATCGGTGGTAAAGTAGGTGAAAGACATAATCCCGAACTTCCTATGTCTACTAAAAAAGCCGCCTCTCCGCCCGATCTATCTCCTTATTAATAGCTCCCACAGCCTTTGCCAGGAATGTGTCAATAGTGCGGCGCGGCTGTCCCGTGGGAATCACTGGCTGAGCCTTCCTTTTTCCCATTGCGCTGACTCAAACAGGGCCCGGTGACAAAAAGTCCAAGCACCCAATAAATCCAAGAGGGGCACCAAGGGAGATAACAATAATTTGCTCAAGTTTACTCAAGTTCCGAATGGTTACCCAGGATAACTAGCCAAGCAAAGAGGGTACTCACTAGTGGTCCAGTGTCCTGGAGCAGCCCCTCCGTTTGGCAGGTATTGGTGAAGGCTTTCACACAGACCATGCTGTGACCCGGAGTAGCCATCCAAGAGAATAGGCCTAGCCTCGACCAGACGCGGACAGGCGCAGACGGGCCTGCCCTTGGCTTCGTCCACGCACATCCCGCGCAGTGGGGCCTCGCGTCTGGTTAAATGCGCCTCCTGGTGCAAAGATTGCGGGCGGTGAAGCGTAGGAGCCTGGGGGTGTAGTCTCCTTTCCCGGCTCTGTTACAGGTGACTGCTGGTGCTGGGTCCCGCGCAGCAGGGCCTCGAGTCTGGTTAAATGCGCCTCCTGGTGTGAAGATAATGGGCGGTGAAGCGTAGGAGCCTGGGGGCTGTAGTCTCCTGCCCGGCTCTGTTACAGGTGACTGGTGCTGGGTCCCCATTGAAATTGCCAACAATTATGTCAACAATTGCACATAAATCAATGCTTCAGGTAGATCTATCTACATTGGAACTTCTCTTTGTGGAGAAGGATTCTCCTCTCCAAAGTTCAACAAAGGCAGCTTCAGGCAAATATTGCCCTTCTTCAGTGCAACCCATGGGATCCAAAGGTTTTCTAATTTTTAAAACTAAAGAAAAAAGGGAAGTGTCAGTGGAAAAGCAACTGATTCCAGTTGTAACACCCTTTTTGAACTGATCTCTTTTGTTGAAATCTTGGCTCAGGTAGACCAACTTAAGTTGGTGACGAGCAGTGATCTGGAATTGGTGGAACTATTAGACACACTACTAGAAAAGAAAACAAGAGTTACATTTAAGTCACCAGTTATGGTGAATTTTATTTTGAACAACTGAGTTTTTTATGTCACAAGGAATTGATAATATTACTTCCCCTTTTAAAAACAAGGGGCCTGATTTTAATCTTGGCAGTATTTCCACCGTACTCCGCCGAGTCAACGGTCTTCACCTGCTGTATTTAGATGCATGCAAGCTGACTCGAAGTCCACGTGGAAACAGTGTTTCCCGCCATGGTCGTGGCACACCGCCATCGATGAGGTGGACTCCAATGCTGGTGAATACTATTTCATCGCCATCAGGGCAGCGGGTTCCCACTCAGCCGATTTAGATTTCACAGTTGTGCTGGCGATCTACTAGCGGCGGTGCCCAGACGGAGTGAGTCCTTCGCGGTAAGAGCTAAACAATGCATTATCACTGTGGCCTTTGGATGGATGCTAGCAGAACACCCCTGATGTCAATTGGCCAAATGGAAACACCTCAATACCACACTATAAAACACACTTCATTTCAGACAATGATCCTTTGTCATTCCAGCTCCACCACAACTTTTTATCCCAGGAACTCTGCCAGTGAAGTGAGGTTTTTTGTTTTTCATCCTCCCTTTTACTGTCCCTTTATCCCATTTTAGTACATTGTAATTAATAATTTATGTATTTTTCATTTTGTGCACAATGCCAGGCCCCAAAAATCCACATTTAATTGAGGGAGAATTGTCAGTTATGGTGGATAAAATTATTACAGTAGAGCCACAATTATTTCGAGCCCAAGTCCAAAATACGCCCCTATCACAGAAAAGGTAAATGTTCGCCAGAATAGTTGACAGAGTGAATGCTGTAGCTAACAACCTGCACACAAGAGAAATTTAGAAAGAGGTGGAATGGCCTGTGGGAGAAGGTGTGTTCCCTGGCCTCAAGCGTCACATGGAGGCCAACAGGACTTGTGGTGGTGTTGGTTCTCCCAGGCTCACAAAAACAGTCATGCCTTGGGAGGAGAAGGCCTTGTAGATCCTACATACTGAAGGCTTGACAGGAATACCTGATGGAGTGGAGTCTGGTAAGTGACACTTTGCAAAGTCACAATAAACCTCAATTTCCTGTTTGTTCTCAAATCAGCTGTTGCCAAAGCGTCCTTCACATATTATCATAACATACAAACCTCAAATTATCAGTATCAGATATTTATTATTGTTACTGTGAATAAACTGTGTTGCATCTAATCTTACAGGTGTCGATCTCCATTACATGTTACATGATGGTATGGTGCCTGTAAGTGTTACAACACCATATAACCTATTACCTGTATGTGTGTCAAAATGTAAGTGTCTGGCCCTTTTCCACTGTGGATCATTTCCACAGGTATATTCCAGTAACCATTTTGCAAGTGTTGAGAAGTTGTCTTTGAAATGGCTAAAACTACCATGATGCCCTGTTTCTGTTCTTTTATAGAACATTGCTATGTCATGTTGCTCATTCTCTCTTTCCTAATAGATTTCAACACATGGTAAAGTGTCATGTAGTGATCAATCACTTTTCAATTCTCTCTAATGGAAATGGTCTGAGTCGTTTTCTGAATGTTGTCCTGTTCCATTCAACCAATTGTATTGATGTTGGGACTTCCACTAATCAAACTGTGCTGACACTACATTTTCATGTATGCAAATGACTATGCTGCAAATAAGTGGTACTTGAAAATATTGACATTACACTGTTCACATGATGACTAATGCCAAACATCGATCCAAATAGTGTAAATGTCTGTTTTGAAGTCATTAATGCTTGTAATTGTCAATCACCTCTCCACTATGTTGGGCTGAATGGTTGGGAGGTGTCAGGTATACTCCCTAATTACTTCAGAAACGTTTCAGGATATCTTATCACCTACTGATTTGAGGTTCTACTGTTTGAAAGTGAAAACAAGTTTGAGTAATATGTTCAATACCACTGGAAGCTATTATCACAATAATCTCTACCTATTTTGTCTTCTATGTATCTACATTTTTGTCTCAAAAGATTGGAATGCACAATACACACTTTTTCTAATAAGAATGTTTTCCATTTCGCAATAAGTCAAACTGGCAGAGTATGTGGACAGGTTCCAGCCACTGAAGGAACCTCCACTCCAGCCCAGGATCATGCCTTCAGTGAGGACAACACTCCTGGTGACATGGAGGAGCTTGAGGAGCCTGGTACATCTTGTCATTCTGGGCCGACGACTCCAGTGATACTCCCTGTGCCCATACCAACACCTCCCACCCCAGTCGTGACACCTCAGCAACATGAAGACTCTACTTCCTGTGTCCCTCCCACTGTGAGCACAGGTCGTGTGCCCCCCAGTCCTGGGTGATGTTGGGACCACACCACCTCCAGCTCACCCAGGACACAGTCAGATGGGGCACACTGGGATAAGGGCACAGGGTAGTGGGGTTAGGGCTTGTGAGAGGGTATTTGTGGGCCAGTGTCCAAGTCCAATGGGGTCACTGACACTCAGACCACCATTTGCTAAGTTTTGGAAGCCTACCATCAGTCCCAAGACATAATGGACCAGGTACTCACCGAACTCCAGATGGAGGCCCACAATTTTAAAATTGGCTCCCTGTTTGGGGTGCTGCAGGACATTTACACCCACATGTGCAGGGCTTTCCCAGCACCATCTACCCCTTCCTGTGATCCTACAACATCAGAGCCATCAACATTGGCCAAATGAAGGGGGGCCTTGTCACCAGAAGAACCACCTGCAGCTCCCCCTAGCCCCAGCAGCTGTGGATCTCCGCCCACCTCCGCATCAGGGGACGTCCACACAGATCAATAGGAGGTCAGCATGGCAAGACCTCTGCCACCGCCCCAGCAATAAACCTCGACGCTAATTTCCACTAGTGTGTGCCTACCATTCACTCTGTGGACTATTAATGGACACATTTGCCTTTCTGATTCCAGTAGTATTTCAAACATTGGGCTTCAAACAATTGTGGATCTAGAACTAGGATTTCATTGACCATGGTTGACTTCTTTACTCTTTGCTTTGCTTTTGTTATGTTCACCCTCTTTATGTTCATCCCGTTTGGTACAATAAATTTACAAGTCAAAAAATCATAAAGTGGTGTTGTATATGTCAGCTCTATCAATGCATTTGTTCAATTCTATCATAACTTGACTTGACTCCCCCCACTGCATCCGACGAAGCCCGACACTGCACCAATTCAGAAAGGACCTCAAGACCTGGCTCTTCAAATGACCTACGGAGCTGCTCGCACCCCTCCACCCCCCAGGGTCTTGAGACGCTTGCGGGTGAGTAGCGTGCTTTAAAACCCCTGATTGATTGATTGATTGCCAATGACAGGACATTAAAAGATTGTGTCACCGTAGATGATTTGCTAGTAGTTATTATTTATTTCAAGTTCACAAACATGAATCCCATAATATGTCATATCATTCAATCATAATCTACTATGTTTATTCCATTTGACCAATACTTGTCTGTCAACATTTGCACTAGAATAACATAAATGCATTAAACTAATACGCCCCAGCAGCTGTGGATCTCCACCCACCTCCGCGTCAGGGGACGTCCACGCAGATCAATAGGAGGTCAGCATGGCAAGACCTCTGCCACCGCCTCAGCAATAAACCTCGACACTAGTGTGTGCCTACCATTCACTCTGTGGACTATTAATGGACACATTTGGCTTTCTGATTTCAGTAGTATTTCAAACATTGGGCTTCAAACAATTGTGGATCTAGAACTAGGATTTCATTGACCATGGTTGACTTCTTTACTTTTTGCTTTGTTCCCGTTTAGTACAATAAATTTACAAGTCAAAAAATCATAAAGTGGTGTTGTATATGTCAGCTCTATCAATGCTCGCACCCCCCGCCCCAGAGTCTTGAGATGCTCGTGGGTGAGTAGCGTGCTTTAAAACCCCTGATTGATTGATTGATTGCCAATGACAGAACCTTAAAAGATTGTGTCAGGGGGCGTGGCTTGGGCGCGCATGGAGTGAGACGTGTTTTACCGAGTCTCCGCTCCTGCGCCTCCCGTAATCGCCTTTTCTCTGGTCACCGGGCCCGCTTTGCAGACCGTGAAGCTTAGACGGCTGTGGGGGGCTCCTTGGTGATGCCTGATGCTGCGGGAGCCGCCCGGAGGCTCCATTTAGATCGAGATCCTTGGAAGGGAACGGCCCGACCCGCTCCGGTCGCCATTTTGGGTGCCGACCGTGGCTGCGATCTACCAGGCGCCTGGCGGCCCTAATTGCTGGTGTGGAGTGGTGCTGATGTCGGCGGAGAGGTCCCGAACACCGTGACCTCCACCGACCTGCTTGGGGCCCCGAGCTGCTACTGGAGCCCTCTTTGATCCTCGGCGCTGGTGGAGACGGACGGCTGCCCGGGGCGCCTGTTTGTGAGGGCGATCGCCCCCCCCCCTGGGTCCTGAGGAATCATCAGACCACATCAGACCGCTTTGGAACTGGAGGTACCGGGACGGGGGAGCGCTTACACGCGGGAGTCCGGTTTGGGTGAGCTCCACCTAGCTCTCCGACGCTGGGCCCGCCATCTTGTCTCCTTTTGCGGCCTGTGACTCTCCGGCCCCTGCTTCACCGCTCCTACTCCTCCCCTGGGGCCCTGGCTTCAAGGAGCGCTCTAGGTGGGTGCATACATTGCGGGAGCCCTTCCGCTATTCCCTGGCCCGACCCTCCTGATTTCTGTGCCCTGTGCTGCCGCAGTTTCGGCCAGTGTGGGCCCTGGGGATCTTCCGGATATTGTGGGAGTTTGCTTTGCGCTAGATGGTGCCTCTCTGCCTGCGAGATCCTTAGAGGGGTCCTAGAGACTTTCTTTGACCCTCCAACTGGTGTGTCCCCCCTCCTGGTCTACTCGGGCTGCCTTTGAGTCGGAGACCCCACTGTTACTATGAGGCTGTGGTGACGGCCTGTGAGGGATCCTTGCTTGTTGGTGCGTGTGCTGGCACTCCACTATCGCTGACCGCACATCCCTCATCTGCCTGCAAGAGTGCGTCTGCCTGCGACTCTCTCGCTTTCGCCGACCCTACGCACTTGGGAGCCCTTGGTGCCTGTCTTAGTCCTGTGTGGTACGGGTTATGCCATTTCCGCGCTGAGTGGCCCTCCACTCCTTTGCTGGCTTGCCGCCATCCCTCCCGGGACCTGCCATCGGCTGGGGTGCTCTGGTCCTTCCTGCGCTGGGTCCTTGCCGTCCTTGGTCTTCACAGGCATGCCTCCTAAGCATCGAGGCACTAAGGAGACCGATCCTGCGGCTTCCCGTGAGAATCCGGTGACCTCCCTCTGGTCCAAGACGCCCTCGCATACGCAGGAGGATCCCACCGCCTCTTTGGCGCCCTCTGGGTTGTCCGCCTCTGGGGTGCCCATCACCCAGGCCTATATGTCATCCTTCCTCCAGGAAATCAAGACTGAAATTGGCTCTCTTCGACAGGACTTTAAGTCCAGACTGCAGGATATTCGCAGGGAGGTCACCGAGATTGGCGATAGAGTTGGTGGCCTTGAACGAACAATGGACGCCAGGACGGAGGATATCGATGGGCTCTGGAAAAAGGTAGCCGAACTGGAAGACCAAAATATCACCCTACAGTTGAAACAGGAGGATTTGGAGAACCGCAGTAGGCGGAACAACCTTCGCATCCGGGGTGTCCCATTGGGAACGGAGGGGACAGACATCCTGTCGTACACGGCGGACCTTCTACATGCCATCCGCGAGGGTGAGGGCTCCTCGCTGCCCATGCTTGATAGAGCGCATCGGGTGCCTGGCCCCCGCAACCGCCCTAACTTTGCGGACAAAGAAGCCATCCTTCAAAAGGTGCAGGGAGTTCAAGTGGTCTCCTACAATGGGCTCTCTATACAAATCTTTCAAGACCTTGCACCTTTTACGCTTCGCCGGAGGAAAGAATTCAAGCCTGTGACGGACAAATTGAGAGACCTTGAGATTAAATACCAATGGGGCCACCCCTTTGCTTAGATATTCACCTGGGAGGGTAGGCGGTGGGTTGTCCGTTCACTACAAGAGGCACAGCGTCTTCTCCGCCTTCCTGTGGCCTCCGACAATGATGACCTCCCATCCTTTCGCACACGCCCTGCGGGCCCACTCCGGCCGGAATGGTCCACTGTTCCTCCCCCTCGTTCCAGACGCCTCTCGAAAGAACTTGAATCGTCACAAGCCAAGCAGGATGCCATCAACCAAGTTCGCTCCCTGAGTGCCCCCCCGTCTCTCACGAACTAGTCGCCTTCTGCAGTGTGGAGTGCCTGGCTGTGTTCTTACCTCGCTCCCGGTCCTGGGGGCCTCCCTGTCCGGGCCTGGTGGCTGAATCCGACTGTGCTTTTTTCACTGTTGCACGGGATGCTGTTGGCGGAGACTCTCCACCTCGTGTGTGCCTGCCGCCCCCCCTCTCCAGAGTCCTATAGGAGAGTGACTTCTCCGGAATGATCCGCCTTCGGGAGCCCCGGCTGTTCCGAATAGACTCTACATTGACTTGGCCCAGTTGGCCTATTTTTTCTTTATCCTTTCTCCTTTTTCCTTTTCCTCTCTTTCACTTCCCCTTCTATGGGTTCTCTTCGGATGCGCCTTTCTCAGAGGTTGGGATGGGGTGTTATTTTGGGTCTGTATGGAGGAGCTTCTGGTCGCTAAGTGGGGTCGGCTGGCCCTTTGCCCCTGTGCTTTATCCACTCTCTTTGCCGCTATTCTTGCTGGCATGTTTCTCTCCCTCCCCTGCGCGTGCCTGGGGGCTGCTTGTTTCCCAGTCCTGGGGTTTGTCTCCCTTTGCTTTATTGGAATGTGTTTGGCTGGGTTCGGGTTTTGCTATGCTCTGCGAATTGCTGGTGCTGTTGGGGCGCGTTGTCCTTCTTTTCTTACATCATGACACACACCGTTACATTCCTCTCCCTTAAAGCGCCGGCAGGTATGGCGCTCTCTATTCCAGCATGATCCTGACGTGGTTTTCCGACAGGAGACCCATTTGCTTTCCTCTGACACTCATCTCATGTCCCACCGCAAATACCCCACCCAATTTTGGGCATGCTCCTCGTCCAAGACTAGTGGAGTGACAATCCTTTTCAAGCCCGGTTGGCGCGCGGCGTCCTCTCAGTGTGAGGCCGACGAAGGAGGGAGGTATCTTAAGATTTACATGGTTTGGGGTCGGGGTTCCTGTACCTTTGTTAATGTATATGCCCCCAACCAGAAACAAGATGTGTTTTTGCGCCAGCACCTGTGGGCTTTACTACGCTCCCTCTCTACCCCTGTTGTACTTGGAGGTGACTTCAACCTGGTTTGGGACCCTGAGCGGGATCGCACTGGCAGGCGCACCATGTGGCTGGGGCGATGTCAGCACAGTTGAAGAATGCCCTTACTGACTTCGGGTTGGTTGATGCCTGGAGGTATCTGCACCCGGACTCTTGGGATTATTCTTTTTTTTCTCACGTTCATCGTTCCTATTCACGTATTGATTAATTTTTCCTTTCGCTCTCTTTGGCTCGCGTGCTCTGCACGGCGGACATCTCGGACATATCTATTTCCGACCACACGCATGTTTTGCTTACGCTTCAATCCCCCACAGCCCGTAGTGAGCCCCTTCCTCGGTGGCGATTACCCCCCCAAGCCCTCCGGGACCCGGTAGATGTGGCAGACATTGGTAGGGAGATTGAGTCCTTCTTTGTGGCCAACTCTCTTACCGATACACCTGAGGATGTCCGTTGGGATGCCTTCAAAGCTAGTGTTCGGGGGGTTATTACCTCCATCTCTATTGCCCGGTCTCGAGAAGCTCGTTTGGTTGAAGACACCCTCTCCCGGGATATTAAGGACTTAGAGCGCGAGGACCACGCCTGTCCCTCTCTTGCTAACAAGCGATGCCTAGCTGCCCTACGCGGTCAACTGCGCCTACAGCGCACTAATAAGGCCGAACGGCTCCTTGTTAACCTTAAACAAAAAATGTATGTGGGTGGGGATAAGGTCGGAGCGTGCCTAGCATGCCTTCTACGAGCCCAGACTGCCCGATCTCATATTGCAAAGCTCCAACGGCCTGATGGCTTCTGGGCCATCTTGGAAACGGACAAGAGCCATACCTTACTGGCCTTTTATACTGATTTATATGCCCATGATCCTTGCCCACTGGAGGCGGTCGAGACATTCCTCGATTCATGTCCTTGGGACCCTATTGATCCCTACTTTATGGAGTTGCTCTATGAGCCTATCTCCCACGAGGAAATTGCTAAGGCATTGAAGCAGCTCCCGACAGGCAAAACCCCGGGTCCCGATGGTCTGCCAGTCGCTTTTTATCGGGTCTTTTACCCGCAGTTGTGAGATCATCTGCTTCATCTCTTTAACAGCTTTACTGATCATACGGGCCTCTCTCCTACGATGAACGAAGCGGAAATAGTACTTGTCCCCAAGCCTGGCAAGGATCCGACCCTGGCGGCTTCTTTCCGCCCCATTGCTCTGTTAAACACCGACGCCAAGATATTCACCAAAATCTTGGCGAACCGTTTGGAGCCCCATCTTCCGGGCCTTATCGACCCGATCAAGTGGGGTTTATCTGTCACCGCCAGGGCGCCGACAACATTTGGCGTATTGCCCACTTGGTGGAAAAATCGCATATCAGGGATATTCCTGCCTGCCTGGTCTCCCTTGACGCCGAGAAGGCGTTCGATCGTGTGGACTGGGGCTTCCTCCGGGCAGTCCTCCAGAAGATTGGCCTGGGACCTGGATTTATTTCTAAATTGATGGCCCCCCATGCGAAACCTACCACTCGTGTTCGTTTCAACGGCTCTACCACCGCTCCTATCTCTATCCACCGAGGCACTCGCCAGGGGTGCCCGCTTTCTCCCCTATTATTCACACTCGTCGTTGAGCCCTTAGCTATTGCTATACGCTGCAATCAGGATATACAGGGTTTTCGTATGGGGGTACTGAACATAAGGCTTCCCTCTTTGCCGATGATCTACTCCTGTCCTTGTCTTCTCCGTCGACCTCTCTCCCCGCAGTGACCGGACTCTTCGGGTCCTTTGAGGCCGCTTCGGGCTATCAGATTAATCTGGCGAAATCCCATGCTCTCAATCTCACGCTTTTGGCTTCGGAGGTCCAGGGTTTACGGGACCTGCTCCCGGTGCGGTGGACTGACGAGTCGATTCGCTATTTGGGCTTAGATCTGACTCCTACACTCGCTTCTTGGTCCTCATCTAACTGGCCTAGATTCCGGAACTCCATCTGCGAAGAAATGCGTCGCTGGGACGGTCTTCCCCTGGCGTGGTTGGGCCGCCTTCATGTGGTTAAAATGTCCCTTCCTCCTAAAATCCTTTACTTTGTTCAGTGTCTTCCTACTCCCATCCAGCACGCAGACATCCAGGCTTTACAACGGGATTTTACCAAGTTCATTTGGGGGAAGTCCCGTCCCCGTTTCTCTCATAAAATACTTATGATTCCCAGGTCTCTGGGTGGTCTGGCCTGTCCCAATTTACTGGAATATTACTGGGCTTGTCACCTCCGGTTTATATTGGAGTGGATCGTTCCTGAAAGCGAGAAACACTGGTTCCATATGGACCGTGCTGTGACCTGTAGACCATTGTGGGATTTAGCCTGGCTTCCGCGTGAGGCACGGCCTCGCAGTGCCTACTTAGCGACTCCAACGAGAACGGTCTTGGAGATATGGGATTGGCTGGCGCTCTCCCGGGGCCTTACGACCTTCCCTTCCCCCAACACCCCGCTAACGCGCAACTCTGCGTTCCCTCCTGCCCTTCAGCCTCAGGCCTTTGCGGCTTGGACCATAGAGGGTCGGCGTGTTCTCCAGAATTTCTTTCAGGGATCTGCCCTCTGCACTTTTGATCAGTGGAAACAATTTTTCCATCTTACCGATAACGCGCATCTGCAGTATTGTCAATTGCGTCATTGGCTGTCTTCTCCAGCGTACACCCGAGAGGTGACTCGACAACTCACCCCTTTTGAGTCCCTGGTCCGTAGATTTGAGGGGTCTCGGGCCTCATCTCCAAAACCTACTCTGTCCTTCAACACTCTAGACAGCTTCCGCTCCATGGCTATCAGGCGCGTTGGGCATCTGATCTGACTGCTGACATCTCCCCGGAGGAATGGGACCGCTTGTGGAGGGACATCCCTAAGGTGTATCGTAGCATCCCCCAGCGCGAATCTGCCTATAAACTAATGACGCGATGGTATTATACTCCTACCCGTCTCCACCAGATGTTCCCGAACACTCCTCCGATTTGCTGGCGATGCCGGACTGATAGAGGGGACTTCTTGCACATTTGGTGGTCTTGCTCGGAGCTTACTATGTTTTGGAAGGAGGTCCTCAGTCACATTAAAGAGGTAGTGGGTTTCCCGGTCCCTGCTTCTCCGTCCCTTGCACTTCTGGGCATTCGGCCCGGCGCACTGAAGGCCATGATTTCGGCACACTGGCATCTCATCCTTCACTTATTAGGCGCAGCGCGACAGTCCATTGCCTCCTGCTGGAAGCGGCCCCACCCTCTGCCTATTGCCGCATGGTTCCTTCGGCTGTGGGATGTCCTTTCCCTGGAACTGCTTACGGCCCGCCTCACTCACACTGATACACGCTTTGACCGCATCTGGCGTCCACTTATACACTATCTCACTAAAACCGAACACTCTCGCTTGATGCCCCCTAGACTCCAGGCTCTGCAGCTGTTTGATGATCCCCTGGAACCTTTCTCTCGTGGCACGAGATCGGGTTCCCCGGAGTGAACTGCCTGGTCTGCTGGGCGGACGCTTCGGGCCTTGTGACTGCTGGCCTCTATTCTGGGCCTTGGCCTCTCCCCCTCCTCCCCATTCTCCTGGCGCATCCGCTCCTATCCTCTTCTCTTTTCTCTCCCCCTTTGTGGACTGCACTCTTCACTGTTCTCTTCTTTTTCTCTCTGTCCTCACCTTGCTTAGGTTTCCTCTTTTTGTCTTTTTCCTATTATAAGATGGTTTTTATGTTATTTGCCGCAAAGTATATTGGTATTGTCGCAGTGCGAATTGTATTTTCCAAGTGGGCGGGGGATCTAGCCTTGCTCAGTCCTTGTTAGCCTTGACCAACTGTTTGACCCACAGGTTGTGATGTTGTATTCTCCCTTTATTGGACAATGAGACTCTAGTTGGGCCTCTGTTTTCTGGCCCCCTACATGGCTTCCCTCTTGGGTTTGGCGAGTACTTTCTCTTTGATGGTGTCCCCCATGCTTTGGAAAGTTTCTGTGCCCTCATTGCATATGTGTTTTGAATCTTATGACACTTGATCTAGCCCTTTTGCAGGGACCCGGGGCTGATTGTTTATACTGTAACCAATTTTTTATTTTTTGTTGTTGTCCCCCCACCCCTGCCTTCCATTTTCTGCGACATGCGACAATTTCTATTTGCTTGTACTTAATAAACAGATATTAAACAACAAAAGATTGTGTCAACGTAGATGATTTGCAAAGTAGTTATTATTTATTTCAAGTTCACAAACATGAATCCCAAAATATGCCATATCATTCAATCATAATCTACTATGTTTATTCCATTTGATCAATACTTGTCTGTCAACATTTGCACTAGAATAACATAAATGCATTAAATCAATACGCAGTGCCAGTTTTCGCATGTCCAGTTCCAGACCTTGCCAACATGGAAGAAGGGAATATGTCCAAAGCAATAAGATAGAATAGGCAAATTTACATTGATTCATGTCATCAGCTGGAGCCAGATCTTCTGGCTCACATAAGAATCCACATCAATAACACCAAGAGACAAAACCATGGCAGCACTACATTTTGTAGTCAAAGGATCATTAAAAAACACTGGTCCAGTATCTGGTGGAATGTTACAACCAAGTTTCAGTGGTGTGCCACAAGAGGTATGCCCTACAATGATGAAACACATCAATAGCTACATAAACTTTTAACACAATGAGGATTTTGCCAATGTGAAGGGAGATTAGCATGATTTGGCTCCACTACCACATGTGTTTTGAGCAAATGATGGCACACATATAGCTTTAGTGCCAATACACAACAGAAAACAAATCCAATGTAATCTTCGTCCAATCATAGTGCAAGTCGACTTGGTACAAGATTTGTATATCCAAAGTCTGTGTCTATCTTACCCAGGATCAACCTAGGTTCCCTTTGTACTTGGAAACAGCACCATATAGCTGCAAGTGTCACAACTATGAAATGTCCAAATGAAGATGACATGATGAAGGAACCTAAAACAGATAAAAAAACATTCCCAATCACACAGAACATGATGTCCACATTGGACACAGTTTCACACTACAATTAGGAATAACCAATGTAACTGAACACAGTAGTCAATGTGTCTACACTTTGATCTACAGACACCTTTGGCCTGATTGTCCCAGAACTTGGCCTTCCCAACAAAGAACTACTACATACTCCTCTTAACACCACATCAATAGTTGGAGTAACGGGGAAAGACATGACATGTAAAGATATACTTACACTCATGAGAAGAAGTTGTCAATGGCATCTAGATGTAAGTCAACTCCTTCCTCTTTACCACTGTTATCTTCATTTGGCATATCAAGATCCTCACCTGGAACCTCTTCATGGTCTCCATCCTCTGTGATGTAAGGGATTTTTCATCGCAGGGGGGTGTTATGGAGCATGCAGCAGGCCACAGTGATTTGGCACACCTTAGTGGGTGAGTAGAGGAGGGCTCCACCAGTTTTGTCCAGACATCGAAATCTGCCCTTTAGGAGACCGAAAGCACACTTCACTAGCTGCAGTGTTCGTCCATGGGCCTCATTGAAGCGGACTTTCCCTGGTGTTGTTGGATTCCTCAGCGGTGCCAACAACCATGGTTGGTTGGGATAAACTGAGTTTAGATGGAAGACAAAAAAGCCCCAAAATTATTAGCACAACTCCAGATCATGCAACTAGCAATACCCCAAACAATATTATGAATGATTGTACTGATCAACAAGCCAGGCCCTCTCAGGTCCAGGTTGAGACATTTGCAGGGGTATGGGGCTGTTCTATTTGTACAAAGGAATCATGGGCTGAGCCGGGGAAATGGGCACAGACGCTTGTGATGTACAAATCCGGTAAGCAGACAGCTTGAACGTTGTTTGAATGGAAGTTCCTTCGATTCCGGTACACCTGTTCTCTGGCATGTGGTGTCACTAAGGCAATATGTGTGACATCAATTGCTCCAACCACATGTGGTAGGCGATCCGAACCGTAGTGGTCACCCTTCAACTTGGCTAAATCCTGCTGGTGTGGAAACTGGATGAAGCTGTTGGTGTGTCCCATCATTGAAGATAGAACTTCTTGTAGCACACCACTGAACGTTGGTTGTGACATACCAGCAGATAATGCCACAGTGTATTGGAAGGATCCTGTGGCCACAAAATGAAGTACAGCCATGATTTTCAAAATTGGTGTAATAGATGTAGGATTTCTGTTGTGAGGCTGTAGATCTGGCTCCAACTGATGACATAAATCCAGTATTGCTTGCCTATTCAACCTGAACTTCTTGATGATATCCCTTTCTTCCATAGTGGCAAGGTCTGGAAATGGGCGATACACAGGAGGCTGTCGTCTCCTCAGTTTCCAAGGGTTCATATGTGTGCATTGGAGAAACATGTGAACATTCAATACATGATCCCCAGCTACATATGTGATGAGTAACACAAAAGTCACCTAGTGTTAAAAAGTTATATGGGTCAATACATATTTAGAAGCTACATTTGCTTCTTTTCCTTTAACCATCACAAATTACATTTATGTCTTTGATATGAATCTGAGACATAAATGTGTACATAATCCTTTTAAAAAGCACTATTTACAAAAATAATTTGTAAAAAAGACAGTCAATGGAGATGTACACAACACTGCGCTAATGTTGCGTTTCAGCACAGTAATGTACTATGCATAAATATTTATTTTCAAAATATAAGTGTCTATCAAAGTGTTATTGTTTGAACAAAGTAGCCCCCATTTGGAGTGGTGGTGATGCACTTAACAGTAACTAACACACTAGTTTGAAGTCCTAAAATGGCGGATGCCTGACTTCACCGAGAGGAGATTTGGAATGGGACGGCGACAGCAGTCTACCACGCAGTGGGCGGTAAACTCCAGGATGGTCACACCCATAGGCTAACGTTGGTAAATTTAATGGTAGAAGGCCAATGGCTGTGTCTGTCTCAGCTGATCATTGTGCACATCGCGTACATGTATGTGGTGTATGGAAAACAAGTTCACTTGCCTCCTAACACTGCTGCTATCAAGACCTCCTCCACTTTTGCTACTGTTTCTGACCTCTGGGAGTCAACCATGCCAGGTCCAACAACTGAAAGGGCCCTGGCCTTCCTCCCAGAGGAGCTGCATTTGCTGACAAAAGAGATCCTCTCCCTGTAAGGCCATTTCTGTGGCTCATCAGAGGAACAGATACATGTCTGGCATACATATGTGAATCTGTCTAACTGACTCTGTTCCGTTTCCACAGGCTACAATGTCCCTTTGAGTTCCAGAGTGAAGTGTAGTGATTGATGTTAAGTGTCACATAATGTGGTCCTTACATAGGACAATGATGTTAGGGAATTGTATGCTCTCTCCAATGTCAAATATACAACAACATCAATATGTGTTGTGCGCTACAAGCCCTAAATTCACATTGGAGTGTATGTAGAGATCTATGCATGTTTATGTTTGATGTACTTGTGATAAGTTGCCAAATAACATCATGGTAATTGGTAAACACATCATAAGTTTTTTACAGCTGGAAAATATCTAACATCAAACTCTCTCCTAACCCCCCCACGCTGCACCAAGGGTCCACCTAAAGCCTTACCTCCAAATGATGGCTGTCACCCCCTTTCTGCAACACAGTTCACCAATCCAAACCCCTTGTAATTGAATAATGATGCAACCTGAACTAAATTCAAACATATCCTTGAAGAAGAAGTTCTCAAATTACTCACTAGCATGAAGCCAACATAGCACATTTCCGACCCTCTCTGCTGCGCTTGTTAAAAATCTCAGTCACATCATCTTTCCTATATGGACCAAAATCATTAACTCCTCCCTATCAAGTGGCTTTATGCCAGCCCCCCTCAAAATCGGCCAAGTCATCCCCCCTCATCAAAAAAACAGACACCGACAAGAACGAGCTTAATAGCTACACACCTATAATTAAGCTCCCTCTCCTTGCCAAAACCATTGAAAAATGATTGCTCGCACAACTCAACATCGCCATTGAAAAATACAACTTGCACGACACCTTCCAATCTGGGTTCAAGAAAGGCTGCAGTACATAGACTGTAATATTGAACATCATAGACGATCTGCACAGATCTCTGGATAATGGCCATGCCTGCCTCCTATTCCTCATGGACCTCTCGGCCGCCTTTTATACTGTCTACCATGACATTCTCCAAAACCCTCTCTCGCAGCGACTAGGCAGCAACGGAACTGTCCTTCAGTGGTTTGCTTCTTGCCTGAACTAATGCTCACAGCTAATCAAACTAAACAACTCTACCTCAAAAGCAACACCAGTCTTACAGAGTCTCTCAAAGATCAATCGTGTCTCCTGCACTAATCAAACTCTATATGGAACCCCTTGCAATGATCCTGAAAGAAGACAGAATTGCCTATCATTGCTATGCAGATGACACCCAACTCTACATGAAAATTTCATCAGTCAAAGACATCCAGCACATAAATAGCACTCTCCACGGTTCAATCCTGGCTAACCGGCAACCAACTTAAGCTCAACCCCAGCAAAACCGAACTCCTTTTCATCCAACCTAAAGAAAAATACTTTTCCGTAGATATCTGGCTCGATAACCTCCCTGCACTAAACTGTACACTGTCCATCTCCAACTCTGTGAAATCGCTGGGGATTACACTTGACAGTCACCTGAGCATGAAAGAGCATATTAATGCCGCTGCAAAAAGTGCCTTCTACACCCCGATACACCTTTAAAAAGTCAAACCCTTCATACTCATCGAAGACCTGAAGACTGTGGTGCAATCCTTAGTTCTCCTCAAGCTGGACTATGGTAACGCAACAATTTTGGGTGCCCTAAAAATACACCATGCCCCCTTGAAAGCCACACTTCACGCAGCAGCTGGACTACTGTTGGGGGAGAGCCGCTTCAACCTCATCACACCCACTCTGAAGCAACTGGCTTCCAATCGAGGTAAGAGATATACTCAAAACCGCTTGCCTAGCTCCCAAAGCTCTCTACACTGAAAAACCAGTCTACCTCACAAATAAATTATCAAAAGCCGGTCAAAAGAGAACTCTTCAAAGCTCTCACAGATTACTGTTGATTCTGCCAAAATATAAGAAAGAGAAATCCCACACCCGCTCCTTCTCTTGGAACTCCCCCAGAATCTGGAACTTGCTGGCCCAGGACTTAAGTGTCAATAAATCATTTTCCCCTTCAAGAAGAAACTGAAACTTCTACTCCTCAACAAATATCTACGCCTTCCCCTTAAACCATTTGACTGGTCTGTTGGCTACCACACTCTAAACAAAACTGAGGCTCACACACGGTGAAAACTGTATCTTTACTCTCCCCACCTTCACAACACCCTTCCCTAACTACCTCAGAACTGTAGTGTCTGTCTATACTACTGTCCGTTGTAAAATTTTATTTATATACTGCTACTGCGCATTTTTATATACCCCACATGTAATCTCATGCAATTGTTCCCGTGCTAACACTGTAAAGTGCTATATACGTATATACTGTATCTACCTCAAAACTGTGTCGTCAAAATATCCTAATGTCTTTCCTATACTTTGTTTACATACTGTTACTATGTATCTATAGGTACTGCAAATGTAACTCATTTAATTGCTGCTATGCAAACTCTGTGAACCGCTCTCATACTTTAGGGTCAAGTTCGTGCAATACAAAACTCTATAAATAAGTAAATGAATAAATAAATAAATAAAGATATGTATGTACTGTGTCAAAACAAATTGAAAATGATGTTAGCTCTGTGTATAGTCTCACAAATAATTCAGCCTAGAACATGATTCTCCAAAATGTAATTTGGGAGTTACCAGTAGCTCCCAGACCCCTTCAGAGTAGCACACAACCTTGAGGTGACTTAATAGAGGAGCACAAGCTGACCCATGTAATGTAAAAATTGAGAAAATGTGGTGCTCATTTGACATCATGATTATCAGGCTGCAGATAGCAAGGCCAGTCATTGAGCAGTGCTCATTCAGATTCATGGGCCAGGCTAAGCTTGAGTCACAGGGTCATACAACTGATGCACTAAGGTAGCTAGCAAGAACATATCTCCTTTGCAGGTCATAATTTGAGGTGTTCTTAGAATATGCCCCTGAATGCTTTTAAATGGAGGATAGTTGAAAGTAAGAGTTCCCTGACTCCTTGAGCTAACACTTCTTTTCAATGGACTAACATTTCAAAGATGTCATGTACATGTTGTATGGTAACTTATGAGTTATGCTACTGATAGCTGTAGACAATTTTTTGTGACAGCAATACCAACAAACAAACAAAAAGTCTCAATACCACTGTTTGTTCTTTCCTTTCATGCATCCATAAAGGTCCACGCTCATCAGAAGTATGACATATGGAAGGCCATCGCCAGGAATGTGGACCCTGGTGGTCTACAGGAGGCGCAGCATCCATTATTGCATGAGATTAGAGGGCCTAAGACGCTGGTCCTAGAAAATCGCAGAAGTCCAGCTCGAGAAGTCCTCCCACATGTGAGGGGCGCGTGCCGCACAATGACCCCCCCCCAATGGCCTGCATTCTTGCAGTAGCCTATCCAGTTGAGGGCCCAACAGTAGCACCAAGGGGGTAAGTTCTTATCAGAGTTACATATGTCACATTACAAATTTTTTGTTCCAGCCAGGATTCTTGCCATCAACATTCAGGGTGACACATATCCAACTCTGAAGAAGGGTTCTTGAAGGTGTAAGTTTTGTACACGGTGTATGATGATGTGCTTTGGCTATTGTTTTTGTATAATGTTCCAACCTGATTCCTGTCCCCAACCAATGGACTGTTCTGAGCAGACGCATGGCTGCCTAAACTCCACATGTACATCATGTTGTTTTATGTCATGAGGGACTGTTGTAACAAACAGGCAACTGGTCTTCATTGTGTCAGGTGTGGTGCTCCTTCACTGATGTGGATGATGTCATATTAGTCCTATTACAGGTGACATAGCATACTAGGCACTTATGATACAGTGGATGTACCAACCATCACTTGGTAAGTTGGGATTCTACACAAACCAGAGCATGTGATCCAACATGACTGGTGACTGCAGAAGTGATGGCTACATATTAGTATAATGACATTTCCAAAATGTGTTCTGCATCAGAAATACTGATTCATACATGTTTAACAGTGACAGATTAGCATGATATCTTACTGCTTCACAAATGTTTGTGTAAGGACACAGCAATGTGTCTAATCTCGTGTGTAGCTCATGTACTGCCAAGAAGTAAGAGTAATCCCTGTCCCTAGGGTGGAGGATTCTCCGTGAGTCCAGCAGTCCCCATCGGTGTTGCCAGTTGTTAAATGCCTGTGATGCGCGCACTGTCAGGGAATCTCGCAGTGGGGGATGGAACCTGTCCAAATGTACATCACCCACACTTGTAAAGTCTCCCCCCACTATCGTAGTGCCAGTCCGGTATGGAGCCAGGGGATGGTTATTTGGTTAAAGAAAGCGGGTTGGTCAGTGTTTGGGGCATATATACTCACTATGCTCAATTCGCGGCCTTCCGGCCATCCTCGTATGGCCACATATCGGCCCTCTGGGTCTACTTGGGAGTCTATGAGTTGGAATTGGACTCCTGCCTGAATCCATATCATAGGCGCTCGTGCATAAGCCGAGTATTTGGTATAGTAAGCTTGTCTCCTCCAGCGCCTCTGCAGTGCTACCCCCTCTTTCTGCGTGAGATGCGGTTCTTGTAGCAGGGCTATTTTGACGCCCCGCCTTCGGAGGTAGGAAAATACTTCATATCGCTTTGCCATTGTATGCATTCCTCTAATGTTGCAAGTCATGCATTTATACGGTTGTGTGCCTGCCATCGGATGTCATATTAAGAATGGGAAGTAGGCATCCCTGTCCTCTCCCTTGTCCCCATTTCCTCAACCGGCCTGGGTTCCCTTTGTTCTGTAACAGGTTCTGTAAGCGGTGCAACTCAAGTCCCTCCCTTTGCATAAACTGTAAACAATTCCCCCAACTCCCACTCCCCAGGACAAGTAGGTGAATGCCTCCCATCCAAACTAGTAACTTAGTCCTGCAAGTGGTTGCTTGCAGATTGTTCAGTCAGAGGGGGTGGTCTATAGCTCCTCCAGCCCTCATGGCCGCCACCCAGCTCACATATATCAAGAAGTCCTTGCCAGTCCTTCCCCATAGCAACCCCAGTACCTTGTCTCTAGGCCAATTGTATCAGATGTCCCCCAGAGTCTCTTCTCGGCTACCGCATCTGCTTATTCCTCAGAGTCACCTCTGGGAGTACTGTGCTCAGGGCCTCAGACTCGCAGGAGCCCTGTTCAGAGCACGTCTCCATCACTGCATCGCTGTCTTTGGATGGTGTCTTCCCCTTCTCCTTTCCACTTGTCAACGCTACCATCTTCATCGCCTTTTGTCTTTCCATTCAGGCCTCTTCCTGCGTGGGGGCCAGCACGTCTCTCTTGGTTCTGCTTGGGCGGGGTCTGTCTGTTCGCCTTCTTCGCTGGGGTACCTTGTGGGACGGTCCTGCTCCCTCTCGCGTCTCCAGCCACTCCCAGGTCTCTTGCGGAGTTCGGAAGAACTCTGTTCCCTCTGGCGTGGTCACTCGCAGTCGGGCCAGATAGAGCATTATATATTTATAGTTCAGCTGGCGGAGTTTTTTGCTTCACGCGCTGGAAGAAGCCCCGTTGTCTCTGCACCTCTCTTGAAAAATCCAGAAAGAGTCGTACTGTTGCGTTATTCACCTTGATATCTCCCTTTTGTCGTGCCTGCACTAATATATTGTCCTGAAGGAAGTGACCCGCTTACGGCCACCCGGGTCTCCTAGGACCTCCTCTCAGTCTTCCATACAAAATGAAGAGTCGGAAGAACTGTGGAGAATATTCCAATAATTGTTTTATTCAGATGCACTCAGAGTGGAGCTCCGTCTGCACAGTCTCGAAGAGTGGTACAGAGGGAACTGAAATCAGCCAGTGTAGAGATACGTTATGTACATTTCATAGCTGGGCAAAGACACGCCCACAGTGGAATTTCCAGGCAGATACAGTTGGACAATGAAATACAAAAAATAGGTTTGGTTCTTGTATCTTACACAACCTAACACAGTCCAAGGTCGTTTCACCCTGCGCCAGCCACCAGACAAGTGGTAGAGGGCCTCTATCTAGTGAGAAAAATATGCGCTAATATGAACAGTCCATTCATTACTGAGGCAAAACTTCAACATTTGAGAAACGAAACTTAACAGAGGACTTTTCTCGGAAACGGTTAAGGATTAGTTTCAATCATAATTCAAAATGGCGTCTGAACAGAAAATGGTGCCGCTAATTGCTGACTTATATAGGGCACTACGTAAGCAATCTCGGATCTATTCTAACAGTCCCTGTCTTTGTAGTGGAGCAGTTTTGCTATCACTACTCATGGAGGGGCTCCGGGCACAGGTGATCTCGCCGATACTCGTGGGCTCTCTCTAATGCATAGACCTCTGATAGTCCTACCGGCGCTACTTCTGTACGTATCCAGTTCTCAAGGTAGTCTACCATGTTGGCGCCTTCTGCTTTCTTGGGTAGTCCTACTACCCGAATGTTATTTCTGCGAGACATGTTTTTTGCGCCCTGCGCCCGTAATTCAAGTGTATGCACTTTTGTCTCAAGGGTAGCCAACTGCTTTTTCATAGCTGCTATTTCTGGAGAGGCTTCTGCCACCTGGCGCTCGTTCGTCGACACTCTCTCTGTCAGTCGCCTGTGATCTTCTCTGAGTATGCCCAGGTCTACACCTATGGAGTATATTTTGGCCTCTAATCTGTCACTGGAGCAGGTTATGGCCTGCAGAATGTCCTACAACATCGGGTCTTGTGGACGCTCTGCTTGAGATTTAGGATCCTCATTCTCCTCCATTGTTCTTTCAGCCAAGGCTCCATTTTGTCCCGCTTCTTTGACACTTTCCCCATCTTTCCCTCCAGAGCTGTGTTGTCCTCTATGCCCCTATTATTTTGTGCCTGTTTGACCAGGGTTTTCTGCTCTCAAGAAGATATGCGCTATTTACTATTGGACCCTGCCAGTCCCACTTTCATGTGCAGAGTTTTTGCTGTGTCTGAGCCCGGGTGGCATACGTCGCAATTGGTGCAATTCAAAGCTTAATCCATATAGGGATTGCCTCTTGCGGCCCCGGGGTCCGCCCTCACTCCGTAGATACGTTAGAAGGGTTATGGCCTACTACTGCTGCCCAGTAAGGCTATGGTTGTTAGCCTTCTCTCTGTCCAGCACGCTCGTCTTTATCATCTTCTGGTCTGTTTATGATTCTCCTGCCCTCCTGTTAGTAAGGAACCCCACAGTAGAGCCGGCGCACTATTTCCTGTGGGTTTAATTAGTTCTTTATTTCATCTTCCATGACACTCTCTTTTACTAGCTCTGGCTTCGCGATATCCGGCGTTGTGTCTTCTGTTTGACACCTCCGTGAGTTTACACATAGGTTGGGCACTCAGCTCTCTATCTTAGGCCGCATTTAGCCTTTGCAGCGTTGGGCCTCATCAACCGTTTCCCTCTTGGGTGCTCTATCCTAGGCTAATCCAGGCCTGCAGCGCCAGTGCTTATGCTCAGTTGGGGTTAGTCTGCTGCAGCATTCTTGTGTGGGCCCATCTGTCTCAGTTCTCGTGTTCGCTTCCACAGTCCGCTATGTCTCCCGACCCGGTCGCCGGGCAGTCCGTCCCTTCTTTGCTCCTCTGGGCATTGTCTCAGCACTTTTCTTGATGTTCGGGAGAGCCCTTCGGCGCCCTCCCATCTGCTCCGGTCTTGGAGGTCTGCCCTCAGGTGCCGCAGAGGTAGCCCTTCCCTTTGGCACGGTTTCCTATCTTGCGGGTTACACCGTCTCAGGCCTGTTCCACCGATGCTCCCCCTCTGCCCTCGCATGGCCAGGCTGCCTCACCTCCTGTGGTTGTAGCGGCACAGCGCCGCTTCTTCCTCTTGCGCCAGTTGCGCTTCTCCAGGCTACTCCAGCAGTAGCCGTTTGCCTCTCTTCTCATTTATGGTGGCACGGGCTGGGGGGGTCTCACGCTCCAATTCCAGAATCGGGCCCCCTTTTGGGGTTTTGTTCTGTCTAGGGGGCCGCGCTCATGGCCCGTTCTGTCAGCAGCTGCCCCTCTCCTCTGCCAAGCTCACCGATGCTCCGTTCTGTTTCTTTGAGACTCCGCCCTTCAGATCTCCGGGTCTTCAGAAGGGCGCCGACATGTTGAGAGGCCCCCGAGCACTGCCGTCTCTTCTCTGATCCAGGTTCTGCCATTGCCTGTCCTGGCGATTCGTTGCTCCCGTTGGTAGTGTTTCGTTAAGGCTGCCTGGGAGGTTCTCAGCAGGGGTCAATCGATCTCCGGATGCCTCAGGATATAACTGGATGGCGGCCGGCCGATCGGAGCTCACGAGCTGTGCGGCTCACTCCATCGGCGCCAGGCCACGCCCCAAATGTTCTTCCACTAATGAAGTGAAGGAGCAACCACCAACTTTTGGCTGGATTCCTAAATTTGCAGGTCTAGTTCTAGAGATGATTACTGAAAAGAAAGAATTTGACTCATAAAACAGAGCACCAATGCCAGTCCTTGGCATTCAAGGTACCAGAACTGTGATTTTGCCCTGCTTGCCCGTTGTAAAAACAAACGTTTTGTTTAAATAGATTTGATCAAGCTTCATCATGTGGCCAGTCTTACGCAGTAGGCTATGTGGACTCCTTGGTAGTTACCTCCCTGCTCTTACTACCATACAGAAAATACCTCCACAAGTATTAAAAAATACAAATATTGCTACTCACTGACTGGGGACTTCAGATGCTGATGTTTTACTACTTCCTGTTACTGCTACTGACACAGGATGTACATCAGATGTGACTTTACAGTCTTCTACTGCTACTCTTAACAACAAAGTTGTTTATTACCAACCACCTTTGGAGGTGTCTATCAGTTCTCCTTTACTACGCGAGGTCCCTGTTATTGCACAGACCTCCTCTGTTTACTTTCCCAACATTGATGATTTTTCTTCAGATTCGTCACATACTTCACTGTATGGTGTACGTGCATTTCTTTTCCTGATGAACCAGACTTATCTGATTCCTCCATGGTCCTATATTTGGATTTCCATTTCACTGCTTTTCCAATTCATTTGGATTGGATTTGTTATAGTTTTCTTTTTGCTTCTATATGGACCTTATCTTCCAGAACACGCTGCTGTAGAACTGGTAGATGAGGAATGTAGAGTAAAGTGCAAAGAGAGCTGTCCCTTGTGAACATTTCTGCATTTCTTTTCTCCGGTGGAAATGTTTGGGATAATGTTGCATTTGATATTTTTTGATCCTACAGAAACTTTGCAGAAACCTTATGTGTTGAAGGTTACTATGGACGACATAATAACTCCTGGTTCTATTTCTGATGAATGGGACATAGAAACTGTCAAGAGCATGCTTTCTGAACTAGAATTTTATAACGTATTCAAACTAAAAATTTGTATTCAAATTTTTCTAACCATGGTCAATGTTGAGTTATCATCACTACGCTCACCATTATTTACACAGAGCTACTACTGCATGTGTAGTTTTCAATTACACACAATGGGAACATTGCCCGATACCACCAGTGGGTAGTTCAAAAACATATTTGAAAAAGTTAGCATATTTTTCGGGTAACAACCCTGCAGACCCAGTTTCCTATTATTATAAGCTTACCCCTTCCCCTGCGAATCAGTTCAGACTCATTATTTCCCAGCTGGCATTTCAAAGCTATAAATTCTGGAAGGAAAACATTGGGTTAAAATCAATTTGGGGAATCTGACACTGGCAAGCCCAGGGCAATGATGCTTTATTTAGAGCTTGTCTGATTCCTAAACAAGTGATCTTTCTGAATAAAACAGTGCAGTAAAGTTAAATAAATGAATACACCTAGCATTCACACTCTTACACATTTTGACATTTGGCAACACTTTTCAAATTTTATAGAAGAACAGCTCAATAATATGGTACTGAATGGTACATATAACTCTTCAATTTCAGGTTCAGCTGAGTAGTTAGTGTGCCAGCTGACACTAATGGTTTCAACACACATTTTTTAAACACCACAACAGGATTTAAAGCTAGCAGACCAGACCCCCAGCACATGCAGACACAACATTCAGGGATAGGTACGACCTATAGTGTAGGAAAGTTGTGCCAGCAATGTTTACATCAATCCACCTTTTCTGTAGTTAAGAAACATCTATCTCTCCTTTCTGGTGACATGGATTTGCAAGATTTCTTGTTGGGTCCTAGATCACCATGTTATAAATGTTTCATATATGCCATATACAGTGTATTTTGGAAAGTCTCTCAGCAGGAAGCTGCTGAATGCTTGAGTGAAATTGACAGGGCTAATTTGATTTAAAAAAATTGCCTGTTGTAGATACATTGCCAACTCACATTTATTATTTGAATAATATTGTATAATGTGCATTCTATATAATACAGAATGACATTTCTCTCCATAAGCAAGGACATAGTCAGCTGAGATCAATTATGCAATTGAGTTGGACATTTCAGGTTTTAAAATCAAACCATGTGCCATGGAAATATCTTAATGCAACAGAGTTGTTTTTGCCTAAAAATTTAACACGCACACAAAGACTGTTGGCAATAAAAGATGCAACTTATACAATATTAAACATAGAGCGTTTAGAAAAATTGCCCTTGCGTTTAGGAAGTATTTAGCAAAGTAGAAAAACAACAAACTGAATGTAAGTACTGGGTTGAAGAACATAAATCCACTCGACTCAGAGACACCAGAAGAGTGGTAATGTATTATTCATAACATGGCATGAAATGGGGATAACATGAAGGTGAACACATTTTGTGTGGCTTTTCGTTTGCTTTATGATTTGCTCTTTGTGATTGTATATAAGCGAGTAACAGTAGATTACTTGATAAGTAGTCTGATTCGGGAAACCCTGTCATGGGTGATACCATCGACACAATGGAGGCCCTCTCTCACCATAGGAGGATAATGCTAGCAGCCTCGCCGCTCACTTGCATGGTGTAGTGTAAAACACATTTTCAAAATGGACTCGGGCTGTCGTCGATTTCCTTAGTTTGCCAACATCAGTTTAGCCTGTCTGACACTCAGGAAAGGACATGTGGTGTTCATCAATAGTGGCTATGAGCATTGATTGCATATCATGTTTATTTAAGCACCCAATTGCAGCACCAAGTCAGACGGCCCTCTCTGTGAATATTCGTGAGAATATGGGAGACTTAGTGGCCCCTCATCACGCTCTGCAGGGAGTGGGGAGGTATTATTTTGCATTACACCACTACTGCCAGCTTAAGAGGTAGGGGGAAAAGTTATTTGTTTACAGTGCAACTTTGACTCCAAAATCGGGAGAGGATGTGGGGTAAGGGCCTAACCTGCCGACTTTGGAGCTGATGAGAACCCGGTTCGAGTCTCGGCATCAACTTCCTGTGATTCTGGGCAAATCACTTAGGGCCAGATGTAGGTGGCTAAATACCGGTCGGTAACGCCGAAATTCGGAGAATTTCAGCGTTACCGACCGGTATTTGGCTGAGTGCAATGAAGGTGAATTCATACCTACATGCAAAATAAGGAATCGCAAAATAGCGATTCCTTATTTTGCTCTTGCATTTAAGGAATCGGAAATACCGATTCCTTAAATGCAATGTACGTAGCACTAAAAATAGTGCACTTGAGCGTTAAGGAATCGCTAATTACCACCAACTTCAAGTTGGTGGTAAGTAGCGATTTCCTTTAAAAAGCACTTTTTGCTTTTTTAAATGTGCCATGTGGCACACATCCATGCCCTTAGGGCATGTATGTGCGCCACATGTGCACACATGCACATTTCAGGGGTGCAACAGGGTGTCCTTTGGACACCCTGGCACCCTTGAAATATCTCCCGCTATTAGCGATTCGGTAATACCGAATCGCTAATAGTGAATATCTTCCCATTCATTCCTATGGGCCTCCTAGCCCATAGGAATGAATGGCTAGGTATTCCTTAATAACGAATCTCAATTACCGATTCGTTATTAAGGAATGTTAAGGAATTGCTAATATTTTAGCGATTCCTACCTACATTCCATTTAGCGAGTCCTTAATAGCGATTCGGTAAAAATCGCTATTAAGGACTCGCTAAATTGAAGTTACCTACATCTGACCCTTAATCTCTTTGTGCCTGCAATTCCGTACCTTGAAATACTCATAGGTGATCTGCGGCGCTTTGCAAATCCTGGATTTGGACTTATTTATTTAATTACATTGAAATGTTATTTAAGAACAGGTATTACAATTTCAAAGCTGCCACGTAGCCCCATTTCATGTGCCAATGTTTGTTTTTTGCTTATGTGCAGCTCACACATTGCATAATTTAAATGCTCCTTGGCACTGCTGCTCTTCCGCAGACATCATGGTGCAAGACGTAGGTTGGTGGTTTCAATGGCCCCACATTTTAACATTGTTTTTAACTTTTGAAAGTAATATTCACAGATCAGACAGCGGTTCTGCAATCCCACGAGGCCATTTGAGGTTACTTTGGTTCAGTCTTGCAGAGGTTCCATGGAGGGCGGGGGATAAATTTAGAACAGTGGGTCAAGGAGTAAGATGGTGGATCAGTGATAGCATATCATTTTTATTTAAGCACCCAATTGCAGCAACAGGTCACTCGGCCCTTTCTCCGTGGGAGGATAATGACAGCAGGCTTGCTGCTCACTTACATGATGTAATGTGAAACAATTTTCAAAATGGACGCGGACTGTTGTCGATTTCCTTAGTTCTCAAACAACAGTTTAGCCCAAATGACTCCTGAGCCCTCAGATATTTGTGTGTCTTTATGGACTACTGACAAATGGCTTGCAGTCAGCCTACATACATATCTCAACTGGGACAGGACATGTGGTGTTTGTTTATGAAGTTTAGTGCACTCAGTCACGGTGTTGATTACCCCCTCAGTGTCTGGCTTGTGTGTAGACTGTTATTATTTGCGTGTTTATTTAAGTTTACCCATGTTAAGTTATGCGAATACATAATAAATACATAGTGTAGTGTAGTTCCTATAGTACCCCTGCAGGACCTACGCTTTTGGATAACATACACTTTGGGCCTGGTGGCAGACTGATTCTGAGCACCCCCACCGCGTATATTAGCCTGTTTGCATTAGCTAGCTCACAGTGCCACTAGAATCTCCTTTTTATCAGAGAGATTAGTTTTTGGCAACCTCAGAACACGACAACCCTGATTCCTCAGACTCATGGAAACAATGTACTACTTTTCGCCCAGTCACTCGTGCTTGCTCATTTTGGTCTCAGATAGTTACACAGAAGAAACAGTTGAGCGTGTTTACAATAAGAATTTATTGCACAGTTGTTCTTCTAGTGTAAAATATATGTGCTGCGACAACTGTTAAACAGTAGCAGAGATATATGATCAGCAGTACAGTGAATAAAAAGGAATAGTACAGATCTACCATTTTGCAATAGTCATGAACATATACATGAATATAAAATGCATTTATAAAATAAAGCGCTTACTCCTACGATGCTTGTCTAGATGTACCTAAGTGTACCTAGCATGTGAGTAGGTGCGAAAGAAGCCAAGAATCCTGCTAGGATTTAGTCAAACCCCATTACCTGAATAATGAGAGTGTAGGACCTCGTTCTGGTCTCGAGTTGGACACCCCGCAAGGAATGATTAGACCACTGTCAGCTGGAGCGACTGCATGCAGGAGCCTCAGCGTCTCTGGTCAGTGTGTCAGCCTCGAAGTCTCGGTTCCCTCTCACTACTGATAGCAAGAGGTGCTGTATTTATACAGAAAAGTATAGAGTCCCTTTGTCCCTTGTGTCTTGTGTTAGCCATTGTTGGGTATGAAGATGACGTATGGGATGAACCTGTTACGTAGATGTTTATGCAGGTGGATTCTAGCCCCTGCCTGGTTTCCTAGAATTCTTATGAATATTTAATCATATTGGCTGAGCACATCGAAGATGGTATAGGAGGCCATTGTTCGGGAGAAACCCTCCTTCTGTACCCAAACCACAGTTTAGATAAGGTTCAGCCCTCAGCGCCCGTTATTGTGGAGAATAGGGAACTAATGTAGGTGAAAGATTATGCCTATATTAGGGCATCTCAAACCATGCCTATATTAGGGCATCTATATGAAACATAACACCCACTCCTCTTAATACTCAACAATAATAAACAATGATAGCAAACTACTAAGTCATACTAGGTGGTAGCGCATATAATTGTCAGTGAGCCACATAAAAACATTTTTAAAATTTAAAAGCATATTAAAAACATTTCTAAGAGGGGAAAAATGTGTAGAGTCAGTTTTGAAGTTGTACTCAAGCTAAAGGTCTAGCTGAGTTCATTTATAGAATTTAAAACTCTTACAAGCGTTTCTAGAAGGCCATGCTTTCTCTAGCAATAGTGTCAATTTAGTAGGAAATGTTCCAATTTTAATCAGAGTCGAAATGAAAAAGGAAACTCCGAATTCTTTCCCAGCACATGATGAGCCAATTGAAGATTAAGTGTCCTGACTGGGAGACGCAACATCACAGTCACTTGCTGTAGGGGATGGGAATTGTAATATTTCACACAGTACGTCGATGGAGCACAGATGATATTCAGTACTGCCCATAGTTGGCATATCGGCAGCCGGTGCTGTAGTCGATACCTCAGTGCCCGAAGTGCTAGTTGTAGCGCTTGTGCTGGTGTCAGCGCTAGTGGTGGCTGAGTCGATGCTCACCCCAGTTGTAGCAAAAGGCACCTGCGGGTTTTCAAGGAATGCATTCGTCAGGATAGGAATACGCTGGGGACACAGCCGAGCGTGGGACCTCAGCGGTTCCAGCCTCATGTTCAAGTCCGCAGGTATCTCCGACTCGAGTGTCAGGCAAATGTCCAACATGCATTCTTCACCGCAAAACAGGCATCGAAGAACAGGTAAGATGCAGTCCATCCAGACTGGTCTAAACGATAAGAACCAAGAAGCACTCAGTTCTCGTAGGCGAGGCACGCCCAGATGTTGTACCATGCGCTCACGGTATCTACGTTCCAGAAGAGCTTTCGCCATTTCGTTCGTGATTGGGCCGTCCATTGCGTGTCAGGAAAATCACGATAAGGATTCCAGCTATTAAAAGCAGTATCAGAGGTAAACTTCCAAAGATGCTTCCAAATACGGAGTGTATAAAATTTTGGATAACTCCGAGGACTGTTTGGAAGGTGCTTAGAAATCTTGACCCTATGGTCTTAAATAGGTTTACAATACCACTCGTATCAGACATGTTAAAGATACGACCCACCATTTCTATGAAATGAAAGGGGCAGTTTGTACGAATAAGTGCCTGTATCTCGGTCGAGGTCCTTGCAACTTGAAGATCAAAGGTCTCCCGAGCGGAGGTTAAGGGTACAGTTTGCTGTAAAAGCATGGCTTTCAGTCTACTCAAAGTGTCAAATTTTATAAAAGATATGTTTAGCGAAGGCCACAAAGGCGCCTCCCTGACTGTATTTGTTGGGGGAAACAATACTTGCATACAGCAAGTAACCCTGGCTTTCACGGTGACCAGATAGGCGATGCCCGGAAGCATGCCACAGCAACCTTGATTATTCAGCATCAAGTAACTCCCATTCGACAGTAACTCGAAAACTGGTGTGATCACGGCAGCTGGAGTTCCTTTCATGTGGCAAGACAGATTCACTATTGAACCATTACATGCTCCATGCAAAACAGTATCTTGGCACATGAGAGAACCGCTTAAAGCGTTCTTGCAGTTTGTACCACTTAAAAACCCTTCTCGATCCCCACTCCGGCATCGAAATCTATATGGTAAATCCCAGGATTTCTTAATGTATTCTTTACCCAATTTTTCATATCTGCCTGCCTGCCTTTGCTCAAGGCAATAATGAAACTGAAAGGTCGTGACCGGGAGAGTGATATGGCCGTGGATTAGCCATTCTGTTGATGGTGATTCCGCCACTGTGAATGGTAGCCTGTCCAGTTTTTCAATACGCAGCATTGTATATTTAGCTCTCCTTTGTGCCATTTCTATCTGTGTATCTGTTAGATTGTATTCAGAAATCAGAGCCGTACTGTTTATAAAACGCCAAGGCACAAAGCCTGCACGCAAAGATTGCAGCGTCCAGCTTAATAACATAATAGAACGTAACTGAGATTGGCCGTGTTGTAATATGGCTAAATCTTGTTCCAGTATGTGGATAGCAGAAGATACAATGTTGCCCAATGAATATATCCTGGAGGTCAAAGTTGTTAACCCATTATCTACCACTGCTAAAGCTTTTTCTAAGTTTATACAGTCTATTTCCCGTATTCTCTCTGCGGTCTCTTGTTGGGAAACCTTCCAGTTTTCATTATAGGCAGTATAAATGCCTGCATATATGAAACGTTTTTTGACGTGTTTTCCTGGGACCTAGTAAAAAGTCCCTAAGATCCATGTCAAGTGACAGTAAAGATAAGTGTCGTTTCACTTCTGCAAGTGTTGAGGTTTCTAGCCAACCGAGGCACAACTTTCCGACACTATAGGATGTCACTACCCCTGGATGTTCTCTCTGTACATAACGTGGGTCTGGCCTATGGATACTGAGCCCCTCGGTGATGTTCAGGAATCGCTTATGACAGCTATTCGTGTCTAAGGGCCAAACCACCCACTGTTTCCAATTTGGGTCTGTTCTATTGTACTTTAAGATGTCATCCACTGTTGCCCCTTCTTTTGTAGTTGAATTCTGCCACCCCCCATATGAAGGTGTTGGAAACATAGGGGTGTTCAGGTCCTTGCTCTTGGCTAGTCCAAGACAGGATGTCTGTTGCACAGTATCATTTAAATCATCTGCTGTGGAATGAGGCATGCTCTAAATAGTGCCTCTGTACCCTGGACTTGCCCGTCCCTTGTACCCCAAACTGATTTTAGGTCAATTTCGTCTTCCCATAGGTCGAAGCCCTGTTCAGACAATTGGGCCACAAAGGAAGCAGAGTAAATCTGTTTTGTGTTTGTCAACATAATTTCCAGTGCTGATGTTGGTGCAACCTTGTAGTAATGAGGCTGGATCTGTGGTATTAAACCCTGAAAAGTATGAAAATTTCTGTGCAAACGTTTCTGAACTACTTTTTGGTGGTGTTGGGCAATGTTCCCACTGATGGTACTCAAAAACATTCCTAGGTGAAATGGATTTGTGCAGGAAATGATGACCATAATGTTGGTAACAGTACAATGTGTCATAATCTGAAGAACCCTCTAACATTTCATTATTAGAAAATGCAGCAGTTTTCTCTAAATCAGACAACATGTTATTGTTTCAGAGTCCCAATCATCAGAAAATGTACTTGAGGTAATGAAATCACTTAATGAAATTTTAAATACATGATTAATTTTTAAAAGCTCGGTCGGACCGAATATGTTCAAATCAACCTTGTCCCATACTATACCATCCGGTATAGGAACTGCTGAAATGTTCACTGATGACAAGTCTCTTTGCTCACGATGTGATGATGGATGTGGCTTCAGTAGTATGTTGACCTTTTGGGCTGTGGAGCTTTGTTGAAGATAGCGTCCATTAATAAGCATACTAAAAGTTAGTACTAAGCCAAGCCAGAAAAGAAAAAACAATATCCCAGAAATTACCCAGAGTTCAATCTAAGGTGATACCAGGTATGTCTTTTTTAGAAAGAGAAGAAAGTTCTTTATTTGTTGCTTGAATGGTGTTTTGGCTGGCGTAGTTTCCGGCTCGCTTGGATCCAAAGAAAACGTATCAAAGTTCATGAAATAGCCAGAAGCAGTTCGATCAATTGTAGAAATTGCATCGGGATTAGTTGAAATGTTATTTTGCTCTTGACGAGGCATGTTGACGTAGACTTCTGTATTAGGTCTAATTGCAACTTGTGAATTATTCTGATGTTCATTTTGAATTTGAATGTCTGGTTCAAGTGGAACAAGTTCCATAGCATTATTGCTTAGTCCTTCATTCCTTACAGGTGGCTCTTCAAACATGATGAGTCTTTCTGTTTGAACTTCTTGGATTGTAGCGAGGGGAGGGTGTCTGCTACTGTGGAGACCACGAGGCCTACTGCTTATTATTGGCCACATAGTGTGGTTTGATTAAGTCGATTGAGACAAATCTTTTCTCCTTTTTCCCGGCAAGGGGCGGCAAAAGCACAATTCTTGTTCCTTGTACTGCAAGGACTGGCACAGGTGTTCTGTATGAAGGTCCAAATTCCTTTTTGTCCGCAATTTTCTCTCTGACCAGATCCCCGACTTTTGGGATCCAGACAGGTCTTGCCGTGTCTGCCTTGACTTCCCCAGTGGCGGTCTGCTTTAGTTGGACATTGCTTTGTTTTGTCCTGGATTCATTTAGATCCTGAAAACAGCCAAACAATCATGGATATCAAATGGTTTTTCATCCGCCATTGCGCCTTCACAATCAAGATCAGGTACCCACATTCGTGTCCCAAAGAGGACTTCATATGGAGTGACACCCCCTAGAGAGTTTCTTGGCTGGTTGTTTAACGCCCGCTGTACCCCATAAAGGTGTTTGACCCAACTACTGCCCTTGCCTAATACCCTAGCTGTTAAAGATTGCTTTAAGTCCTGGTTTTTCCTCTCCACAACAATTTCCCTCGGGATGGTACGGAGAGGAGTACTGCAATGCTAAGCCCATTCCTTCCATGGCCTCTTTGTGAGCCCGAGAGCTAAACGCAGGGCCGCGGTCAGAATGTAACGTGCTAACTGCGTATGTGCCGATAAAGACTCGCAAATCTTTGATAACAGTTCGAGCGTCAGCCGAGCGCTGAGGCCATACCCATAGGAATCTCGAGCAGGAATCCACTGCAACCATGATATATTTGTAAGCCCCGTCTGTTTGTAAGGGGCCGCAGTGGTCCAAGTAGACACATGCAAGAGGTTTGTCTGATTTTAATAATGGTGTCTGCGCGGGTTTTGCTACCGTGGAGCCTTTCATCTGCTGGCAGATGTCGCAATTCAAGACATAGTCTTTAGTTTGCTTAGTTAACCCTGGCCATCAATAGCGCTGTTTCAGTAAAGAAATAGTCGCTGTAACGCCTGTGTGGGCAGAGCCCAAACCCTAGTGTGCTGCGAGTATTAAACCTTGCCTACGATCCATATTTGGTATTACCCTATCCCCCACTCCAGGAATCTGAGCATATGGAATGTTACTTGCATCTAACTTGTAGGAGTATTTGAGTGGAAATGTTTTAGGTACTGCTGTGCTGCCTTTGCATGAAGCAATGACAGCTACCATAATCTCACCGTCAATTCTTGTTTTGGAAAGAGTGAGCGCAGATAAGGAAGCCGTGCGAACAGCCCCCTTTGCGGCTTCATCAGCCAATGAATTCCCCTCAACGTGAACGCCATCACGTTGATGACTCAGTGTATGGATCACATGAGTCCTTGGTAGCTCGTTTTTCAACTCTGCTACCTGTTCCCATAGCATTTTATGCTTAATTGTGCCACCTTTCGCATCTTTAAACCTGTTTTGCTCCCAATGGTATAGGTATTCATTATATGACTGAACACAGTAATACGAATCACACACTATTAGTGTAGGGAACTCGTGATCCGTATTTACAAGTGCCAGTATCAGCGCTATTAACTCTGCCAACTGTGCCGTGCAGTCTCCTAGAGATTGCGTTTTTGTGCAACTCGGATAGAATTTTCCATCCTGCATGCTACCTTTAACAATAGCACACGCTGCGCTGTATTGCTGCTTGCTCCCTATGGCCGGTTGAGCAGATCCGTCAGTATAAATAATATATTCATACTGATCGAGAGGCAAGATTTCATTTGGTAGAGGATATTCTTGTTCGTATTGCAGGAATGCTTGTGTTTTTAAACTTGGATCAAATCTGTATTCAACGTCCGTTGCAGTAAGAGAATTAGCCCATTGTATCCATCTCGGATGTAAGGTTTAGCATTAGGAATGCTAGCCTTTGTAACAGCCTCTAAGGCTGGTACTGGGGTTATGACAATAATGCGTTTTCCCTGTGCCAGTGCTCTTTCTCTTGCTACAGCGGTCTGAACAGCTGTGAGGATTTTTTCTGTTGAAGTGAAACGCATTTCTGCATTTGTGTACAGGTGTGATTTGTATGCGATTGGTACTTGAACTTGAAGGTTAAGTAAGTGTACCCGCATTGACCCTCAATTATACGGATCACCAAGTGGCGTACGTTTACACGTGTTTGCAAGTGTTTGGAAGCTATCATGTCTTCCTGGAGTGAACGAAGAATATTAGTATGTTCTTGTGTCCAATTTTTGGCTGAAAAGTCAGGTTTTATTAAGTCGTAGAAAGGTTTTACCCTTTGTGCGCAATCTAAAATGTATGTTCTGCCGAAATTTAGGAATCCCAGTATTGATTGTAAATTTTTTTATGATTTTGGAGGCTGGAGCAGCGCACACTTTTCTAAAAAGTTAGCTGCCAGACTTTTCCCTTCACTTGACAGCTCATATCCCAAAAATAGGACATTGAGGTGGGCTATTTTTGATTTTTTAAAGTTAAATTTGTAGCCCTCAGTGACAAATCCCATAATAATGGTGCTTACCCTGGTCAAGTGCCTCTCCAAGTCGTCATCCGTTAGATAAATATCATCCACATAGGACAACGCTTCTTCATCAAATTTTTGAAGTAACTCTGTTACCCTTGCTGAAAATACCCCGGGACTGTTCTTATACCCTTGGGGGAGTCGACAGAATTGTCGCTGGGACCCTAACGCTGAGAATCCGGTCAGATACCTGCTTTCAGGCGCTATATTTTCGCAGAAAAATCCATTTGAGATATCAAGTGTTGTTTTGTATTTTTTCCGCACAATGTTATTCATTAATGCGGCACTATGTGCATTTTGGACAGCAAATGTCTTTGTGCATGAGTTTAAATGTCTGTAATCTAAAACTAGACGATATGTATTGTCGGGTTTAGAGACGGGAAACAAAGGATTGTTCATTGGAGAGGTACATTTTTCAATGACCCCCTGGAATTCAAGTTGATCTAAGATCTCCCTGACCTGTTTTTTAGCTTCTTGCTTTATTGGGTATTGCCTCTGAGCATTAGGTGAAACTTTTAACGGGATCACGTGGTAAGTTGAATCCTCATCCCACCCAGCGTGATTTTTGTACAATGCTGGAGCTTGGGCTACTGCCCACTCCTGTGCATATGTATGTTTAAGGTGAACGGGAACATGGTCGGAAAATGCAGGAAAAATTATACTTTCTCCCCTGGGGCACTCCATTACGAATGCTGGCGGCCAATCTTGTTCGGCTAACAGGATATCATATCCAGATGATAAGTTCTTCCAAAAGAGGCCTTTTACTTTCCTGGGCTTGTCCCCCTCCATCTGGAGTGTTATTTCATGTAACTTATGTGGGACGCTCACCCTTTTATCTGGTGTTTCCACCGTGATGTAATCATTCAAGTCTGCTGTGACCAGAAATTCCTTCAGGTTTTGGCGAGCTATTGTTACTTCTGCCGCACTGTCTAGCATCGTCAGAGCCCATTCCCCGTTCAGAAGTTGTGTCCTCAGAATTCTGGGCATGTCTGATTTTCAGACCAGCAACTTTCTTTTTCTTAAATTGAGGTTTTGATTTTGGCTTATCTTCTTTTTTGGAAGTAAAGTCTTGAGCGCGCTGCTTGTCTCTGGACTGTGTGCGCTCCTCTCTGTGTTCTGACCGTCCTTCTCTCTCGGAGTTTTTCTTCGAGCCCTGAAAGGAACAAGAGGAACGTGTATCAGTATTCTGATACCTGTCAGGTTTCCTAATATTATCCCTATTCCTAAGGTTGTACCTCTTTTCAGAGGGCTCCTGTGGAGGAGACCTACCTCGGGACTGAGATCTGTTGTCTTTAAACTTTTGTTGTTTTTTATTATCCCACTTCTTTTTAGAAGAAGTCGGTGTCTGGTTAGAAGTGTCCTTTTCGGGACTGCCCATAAGTTGAGGTTTTACAGCTTTTCCCCCCAAACTATCCCTAGCTAACTGTGCATACGCAGTTTCAATTATTTTGGGTAGTTCAGTCTCCTGTTCTAATGGAGAGAACTCCCGTAGGCGTTGGCGGATTGCCACTGATGGGGCTTCCCCTTTAATGTTAGCTAGTATTATGACTGATACCTGGTCGTAGTTATTTAATAACTTCATCCCTAAGTTCAGAGCAGGCTCTGCTCTGTACTCATTTTGTATTTGTCTTAATACATCTGGTATCACTGCTAATGAAGGAATACCATGAGTTCTGGTATATATGGCAGCAAAGACTGTACCCTCAGGAGGTACAATCCTCTAACTGTGGTGTAATCCCCATGGGCAAGCAGATTGTTAACATTCTGTGTTTTTCAAATGGTGTGGTATTTGGGAATACTGCTTCTAAATGGGTTATTTTCTGAGCTACCCAGAAAGGAATTTGTTCACGTTTTGTGGGCATTTTACCCATTACCGCCTGTAATGTTTGTGGAGTAATTTTAGTAGCTGTGCTCTGTGTAAGAGCTGTATTAGGTGTAATTACTGTTGGTTGGACCGCAAGTGTCCCCATGATGAATTGTGTCATGTTTCTGTAAAGTTTTATTAACTCTTTGTGTTGAAAAAGCAATTCATCATTTGGCATTGTGTCAATGCTAGGATGTGGTGCATAGGTCGCTAATATCAACCATGTTGCTCCTGCTCTTCCTAATGGACCGAGTCTTGCTCTTCTTCTTGAGTGGGGTAGGGCGCCATTAAACCAGAAATTATGTTCCTGGTAGGTAAGCGGAATTTCAATCTCCTCAAACGGAGTGTAGACTGCTGGGACTTCTTCATGTAAATAATAATGAAAAGTTCTTGTTATAGCATTTGCTGCTGGGAATGTAACCCATGAATGTAATACCTCTGTTTGGAAATCTTCGTGTGCCTCTATCACGAATATTACTACACCTCCTCTGGCTGGTACACCATTTTTGAGGATTTTAACTGTGAGTGTGTGTCTTACATTGGGTGCAATCTGTATTGCATTGGCATCATCCTCATCTGACTGACCTATTTGTGCCAGCGGGTCTAATTCTCCATTTTCGGTAGTCATTGTGTTAAGAACACGGAATAACTGTCCAAGGAAATTAAGATAAGGTGTTTGGGAAAAATGTCCTTCAAGCTTGATTAACCAACAGCCAATAAATAGGATATCTCGCCTACTCAGCTGTGGCGGAGTTTGTGCCCACCCACTCCAGACGTCTCTGGTTTTTGTGAGTAGGGGTCTCTGAGAATAAGCACGACTGAACTACTCAGATTCTACTGTTAAATAAGTACCAAACCAACGTTGGTGGCGCCATGTAGTGTAGTTCCTATAGTAACCCTGCAGGACCTGCGCTTTTGGATAACATACACTGTGGGCCTCGTGGCAGACTGATTCTGAGCACCCCCACCGCGTATGTTAGCCTGTTTGCATTAGCTAGCTCACAGTGCCACTAGAATCTCCTTTTTATCAGAGGGATTAGTTTTTGGCAACCTCAGAACACGACAACCCTGATACCTCAGACTCGTGGAAACAATGTACTACTTTTCGCCCAGTCACTCGTGCTTGCTCATTTTGGTCTCAGATAGTTACACAGAAGAAACAGTCGAGCGTGTTTACAATAAGAATTTATTGCACAGTTGTTCTTCTAGTGTAAAATATATGTGCTGCGACAACTGTTAAACAGTAGCAGAGATATATGATCAGCAGTACAGTGAATAAAAAGGAATAGTACAGTTCTACTATTTTGCAATAGTCATGAACATATACATGAATATAAAATGCATGTATAAAATAAAGCGCATACTCCTACGAAGCCTGTCTAGATGTACCTAAGTGTACCTAGCATGTGAGTAGGTGCGAAAGAAGCCAAGAATCCTGCTAGGATTTAGTCAAACCCCATTACCTGAATAATGAGAGTGTGGGACTTCGTCCTGGTCTCGAGTTGGACACCCCGCAAGGGCTGATTAGACCACTGTCAGCTGGAGCAACTGCATGCAGGAGCCTCAGCGTCTCTGGTCAGTGTGTCGGCCTGGAAGTCTCGGTTCCCTCTCACTACTGATAGCAAGAGGTGCTGTATTTATACAGAAAAGTATAGAGTCCCTTTGTCCCTTGTGTCTTGTGTTAGCCATTGTTGGGTATGAAGATGACGTATGGGATGAACCTGTTACGTAGATGTTTATGCAGGTGGATTCTAGCCCCTGCCTGGTTTCCTAGAATTCTTATAAAAAAGGGAGAAACCCTGCTTCTGTACCCAAACCACAGTCTAGATAAGGTTCAGCCCTCAGCGCCCATTATTGTGGAGAATAGGGAACTAATGTAGGTGAAAGATTATGCCTATATTAGGGCATCTCAAACCATGCCTATATTAGGGCATCTATATGAAACATAACAATAGCGCAATTATTCACTAGTCTATTTTGTGATAATGCTGCCATTATACGTGAGATACAAATGAGATATCATGTCAATGAGCCTTATTTGTGCCAGAATTTCACAACTGTTGATCTTCACACATAGCAATAACAAGAAAACGCGAGTCATGCATCTGCATCATAGTTCCTAGTACCTACGGGTCCCAATGCTTTGTCTTACTGTGCAACTTCGTGACTCTGTTAAATATACTTTTATTTAAGTATAATTAAGTGCCTTCACCAATTCTTACTTACTATGTGTAGCATTTCTTGTGGGAATTTGAGAAATAGAAAAAGTATGTACTAGCACCGAGTTGGCACCTGTGGTGAAAGTACATGAGGGTATTCAGCTGCCCTTCCCATGAGCTATGTAATCACAAAAGGGGTATTATATATGCACTGTATGCTGCCACAAAAAGAGCAGTCGGCGGAGAGCACAGGAAGACCAGCAACTGCATAAGCTGCATGTAAATACAAAAAGTGCAATATGGTTGGGACTCGGGAAGTCCTTTTTTTCCAGTCCCTGTGCACTAGGTCTAGAGGGAAAAGTGCACTTTGTATGTACTGTCTGCTGTGACAAAAATGTAATCTTCTTAATTATTGGGAGACACAGATGCAAGCCAAGTACACTGCGTATTGCCAACAAGTGCACTCCATTTGCACTGCCTGTTGAGAGTACTGAAGCCCACCAGCGATATCCTAGGTATAGTATATGTAATGACAGAAACTGCAGTTGTTTGAAATGACAGGAAGTCCTTCAGCTGCACTCCGTGTGCACTATATGTATTTAGAAAAAAGTGCACTGCGTGTGTAATGTCGGCCGTCATAAGAAGTAGTCTTTTGAAGTTACACCGTCTCTGAGCCATTCAGCTGCTCTTTATGTCTACCGTAAACAGTCTTGCGTAAGTGCATGGTGTCTTTCAGCTGCATTCTATGTGCACTGGATAAAGATGAAAAAGAGAACAACTCCATATGTAATCTGTACAACCAACCACAGAAAGAATAACCTGCAGACTGTAGAGGAAGATCAGCTGCAACATGTGTCTCTCTCTGTAAGAGGATCGGTAATGCTTGCAGTCTTGCCTCCCGCTTGCATGTAATAGTAAATTTTAAAAAAAAATTCACAATGGACTGGGGCTGTCGATGATTTCCTTCCCCAACATTTTGCAGCCCGTCTGACTCTTTTAAGTTTGAAAATAGAATTTATATTGAGATAAATATGCAATTATAATACAAAAAGAAAGAAAATATTCACTGAGCATATAATCAAAGGTGTGAAATACATAACACCATTAGGAAGAAACTAATTAATTATATAACCGTATCAGAACATTCTATAAAAAGATCTAAAGGGTATAAAACAAATAAAACAAATATTATTAATAGAGAACAATTCATGGAGGCTTAGGCACTTTTTCAGTTCGAGGATTGTGTACTTGTAATTTACGGACAGACTTATTTAAAAAAGTAGTTACGGATAGGCATAAGAGATCTCTTTTAATAGCAAGTGCAACTGTATAAACATATGCTCTATCAAGTCTGTGGTTGTAACAAACTCCATACCACCATGCTGGAAAAGATACTTGAGATGTATTATTCCAAGATTTAGCAATTTGTTGAAAAGCAACAGCCAGAAGTAAATCTACTATATAAAAATGTTTGGACTGAGATGACCAATGGTTGGAAGTACTACCTAGAAAAATGTTAATAAAATTAAATGGGACTCGTGTGTTAAAGATAGTATTTATCTGTTGCCAAACCCTCAACCAAAATTCATAAATAAGAAGACATTCAAATAACATGTGTTTAAGATCTGTTGAGGGTTGAAAACAAGACCAGCAATTAAAAGGAACAGCAGAGTCTATTTTATGTAATGTAGCAGGAGTGATCAAAAGTCGGTTATAATTAAAAAACAAAGTTTGAATTGCATTAGCCGTTCTAGAAGATTTCCTTATTTTGTTCCAAATTTTATTCCAAAAAGGAGTGGAAAAAGTATTTTGCAGATCCAGTTCCCAAAGATGCTCTACCTCTGTTTTATCTCTATCTTCAGGAATAAGTGTTAGATGCTTATATAATTGGGATGCAGACGGCAATACATCTAATAGCTTATGAATATGAGTAGGTGAGGAAGAAGAGAGAATTTTTTATAAGAGGATTGAGTTACTGAGGCGAGTAACCGGTATTTGTCCTCATATGAATCCGGGAAGGAAAAAAGCGACTGTACTACTGAAAAAGGCAGGCAAGTAGCGCGTTGACAAAACTGATGAATCCATTTAAAACCTCTAGAGTTCCAATCCTTCCCAAAAATTATTGTATTATTTATTTTAATAGAAATGTTGTAATAAATTGATGAGTTAAAAAATTGATCCTTAGGTGTTTTATAAGAAATAAAAATGGGTGAAAGAATCTTGCATGTGTTCTTAAAAATCAGAAGAGATAGGGATGAGGGTCTAGAAGTAAAATACAAACATTCCATCATAGAAAAAGGGTGCAAAAAGGATTTCTCAAAATCTGTCCATAAGGGAGAGAGTTCAGAATGATTGTCTTTTAGTAAAAGGGAGGCTTGTTTAAGGCAGAAAGCTAAGTGATATTTATGGAAATCCGGAAATTTGACTCTCGCCATATGCTTTGATCTTTTAAGTTTATGAAGCGACATCCTGGATTTTTTGCCATTCCATAAGAATTTGAAATATAGAATAATATGATAGGTACAGGCATCATTCTTATAGTATTGAAACAACCCCATCAAATAAAAAATAATGGATTCCAACGACATGTAAGTGCAAGTAGGACTGTATGCAATGCTTTCAAGTTTAATGCTTTAGAATCTTTAACAGTATCAGAGAATCACGGACCAAGATATTTAATCTTATCTGGACTCCAATGAAAAGAAGACAAACATAAATTATTTAAGGGAAGAATTTCACACTTATCTGCATTTAATTTATAGCCTGAGACAGACGCAAAGTTATCTAATTCTAATGAAAAAGCTGGTAAAGATGTCTGTGGATGAGATATAAAAAGCAAAATATCGTCAGCATAAACAGAAAGAGTGTCTCCATAAGAAAACTTGTACTTTGTGGATTAGCGCGAATCTTTATTAAAAAGGGTTCCAAAGCAAGTATAAATAATAAAGAAGAGAGCGGACAACCTTGTCGAACGCCTCTATAAAGAGGGAAAAATGGAGACATAGGGCCATTAACTAAACTAGAGGACTTGGGAGAAGAGCATAACAGAGAAACATAGTTAATAAATTTTGGACCAAAACCAAACCAAACCAGGAAAGCGAGAGAAAATAAAAGACCAACTAACTCTGTCAAATGCTTTCTCCGCATCCAATGAAACAGCTGCCAAAGAAGAATTATAAGATTTGGATTTACTAATTGCATTAAAAAATAATCGAATATTATCTGAAAGATGCCTACCTTTAATAAACCCACATTGTTCTCTCCCAATTAATTGGGGGTAATAATTTATCCAAACGGAGAGCTAACATTTTTGCGAAGATTTTATAATCTAAGTTAATTAGAGAAATTGGGCGATAATTCTTACACAATCTATGGTCTTTATTGTCCTTGGGAATAAGACATATCAACGCCTCTTGAAAAGAACCACCCAATACCTGAGATGATATCAAATAAAGAAAATGTTGGTGTAGTTTGGGCAAGAGAAAAGATGAAAAATATTAATAAAATTCAATGGTAAAACCATCAGGTCCTGGAGCTTTGCCACGTTTAATGAAACAAATAGCACTAGAGAAATCCTGAATTTGAATATCCTCTTTCAATATAGAAAAGTCAATGTCATGATATTAAGGTGAAGGAATGGATGATAAATAATGAAGAGGATCTTGGGGATCAGATTGAGATTCCGGGGTATAAAGGTCCTGATAAAACTTTATAAATTCCAAAAGTATATCTTCATTTTTATGTATAATCCGATTAGTGGAAGTTAAAAGAGAATCAATTTTAGTACTTTCTTTTTTGATTTTAAGATAATTGATAAGAAGTTTCCCCGCTTTATTCTGAACCCCATAATATTTTGCACTGGATTTGAGTAGATAAGAGTTGGCATTTTCTGTAGAAAGTGCATTAAATTAAAATTTAGTAGTCACTAGATCATTTAAAATGTGTTTAGAGTGAGAATTATAAAAGTGTTCTAGATGTTTGATACATGAGTTAAGGTCTTTCCGCTTCTGGGAAACAAAATTGATAATAAAATCTCTGGAAGCGGCCTTGAAAGCATCCCAAATAATCTGAGGAGACAGATAAAGAGATTCCTTTTCTTTAAAAAATGTGTTAGCAAATTGTTCAAAAGTGCGTGTAAGCTGCAGATCTAACAGAAAAGAATTATTACATCTCCACCGTCGAGTTCCCCGAATAGGTGAAAGGAGCTCTAAATCCAAGGTGACTGGTGTGTGATCAGAAATCAATTTGGATCCTGATAACATGTTGAGCAAGACCAATAAAAATAAACACATAATCTATCCGAGATTGGGAAAAATAAACAGGGGAAAAGAAAGTGTACTCTTGAAGTGCTGGATTGCACAATCTCCATGCATCAACAAGAGAGCATTGAGATATTATCGATTTAAACTGGGAATGTATCTGTGAAGGTATAAATCTAGTTGTGGAGCACCTATCTATAATGGGATCAAAAACCATGTTACAGTCACCACCAACAATCAAATAATCATCAGTATAAGTCATCAACTTAGACAACACTCCCGGCCAAAGTAGGTGCATAAAGATTAACAATAGTTAAAGGAATTTTATCAATGAGTAAGGAAACTGAAACCCATCTGCCTTCACAATCAACATCTTGGGCAAGAGTTTGTATAGTAAGATGTTTATGACATAAAATAGCTACCCCATTATGTTTTCCTGAGCCCGGAGAAGCAAAAACATGACCAACCCATTGTCTTTTAAGTTTAGACACTTCTTTGCCTGAAAGATGTATTTCCTGCAGTGAAACAATATCACCCTTTAAGTTGGAAATATGGGACAAAACCCTTTGACGCTTTATAGGAGAGCCTAAACCTTTAACAATCCATGAGATAAGTCTTAAAGTCATCTACAATACAATAATAAATTCAGAAATTTTAAAACAAGCAATAATAACTAGTATTTTGCAAAAACAACGTACATATAGTAAAACATAACCCTGAAAGTGTAGTTACATATCAAAATAGATTGCCTATAAAGCAAAAATTTAAGTCAGAGAAAAAGAAAGAGAGGAAGGGAGACTAGAAGACAAAGAGACAGAAATAGGAGAGTTGAAAAACAGAAGGAGGGTGGAAAGGGTGAATAAAGAGAGATAAGAACCTGATAAAAACCTTCCAAAGAGAGAAAATAGTAGGAGAAGAAATAAAAGAAACAAAGCAAAAAAGGAAGAAAGAAACACAAACCATACACAAAATACAAAAAAATGACATACCATAAAAAGCACACAAAATTCGAGGGTGGTGCAGCCACATAAGGGAAACGGTACAACTGCTGGAGCTCTTGTAACAGAGACAGGAGGAAGGAGGTACATCATCAGATGTACGGAGAGTCACATGTATGACTCATGCACAGGGCAGTCCCTAAGAAAAGAAGGAGAAACAAGTTATACAGATGTTAACAAAGACAATACATGAAACACATAACCAGGACTGTATTAAACACTGACAAGAGTTACTAAAATAATTTAAACAGCAGATCTAGTCATTTCCATATCTTCCAGTCTACAATTGCCCAAAAATCGCTGAAGAAGACAAGGATCCTCATAAGATGTGGTCTTATTTTTATAAGTAACCTTAAAAAGACATGGATGAATAAGACCAAATCTGGCATTGATGTTACGTAACACTGGCCTCATGTCCAAAAACTTCTTTCTTCTATCCGCTGTTGCCTTAGCATAGTCTTGGCAAAAAAAAAGGGTAGAGCCATGCTAGGAGAGTCTACCTTCGACCTTGACTGCTTGTAAGACTTTTAACAGATCTGTGTATTCTAAAAAATACAAAATAACTCCTCTTGGTTTACTTGATGAATACGCGCATTGTGAAACATGACCTAAGCGATGAGCTCTCTGAATGTTCAGGAGTTTCAGGACGATCCAGAAGTTTTGGATGAAAGGATTCATCTGGCTGGCTGGCTGCGCTTTTTCCTTGGGGGAGCTGAGGATCACTTTGCTGACCTCGTTGGGTCTCTTGCTGTTACCGCTGTGCCGGTATTTGCCGCATCCACACTCTGGTGGGACTCGGTGTGCCAGAGTGCAACCCTGTCAATCACCCACAGCTGCTGAGGGCGGAGGCGTTCCCACCGCGCTACAAAGCGCTGACTCGCACCCCGCTGCGCGGGACGTGCGCGGGACGTGCCGGGCAAAGCCCGGGCCAAGGGCGGGCCCGTCTAAGCCCGTCCAAGACTGGAGGAGGCCGGGCAGGGCCACTCCCCTTGGTTTGTGTAATCTGGCATCGAGGCATACTGGTATCTGTAAATCTGTTTTCTATCATAATAGCTCCTCGTTGTGGGGAAATTTGAAACGTCGTATAGGAAATGGGGAAGAGAAAATTGGCAATAAGTAAGGGGAAGCCCGCCGAAAGAATTATACCCATCACCAAATATCTAAAAAGCGCTATGGGCATTATTAGTAGCGAGATAGTGCAAGTGGAGGAGCAACTGGCTGCCGCTAAAACGGCTTTGGACGCTGCCCAAAAGGAAAGTAACCCTGTCGTGGAAGAGCATGATTGCAGTAACCTTTCTAGCCTCTATACTTTAGCATCGGTTCAGAGTAAAGATATTGACATTGATAACAGTTTAAACAATACTAAAACTGATAATGTGGTCAAGCTAGGCCCCTGTGCATCAACAACTCCTCTTGAAATTTCTATAGCTTCGGATATGTTTGATTTGGACTCTCCACCAGCGAAAAAAAGTAAACAAAACATAGTAAAATAGAGGACTAGCCCTTCAAAAACTGCTAAAAAAAAGGGAAAACCTACCAAATTGGGTGTAAATGGTCCAGGGTGTAAATCCGTGGAGAAAACAAATGATAAACATGCCATAGATATCCTTTTCAAAAAATTGCACGGGAAAATAGATACTATTGAAAGGCGGGTTTTGAGTGAAATAAAAATGGTACAAAATGACATTTCAAGATTATTGGAACTGGTTACAACTTTAGGGCCACTTAATGCATCTAATACGTTACAGGATGCTATAATAAATCAGAAATCGGATAAGAATATACATATTGGCTTAAGTGACAACATTGATCTGCAAACGGATAATATTTCACAATCACCCGTTATACCAAGAAAGGAAGAACGTGGTCCAACCCGACAAAATCCTGTGGTAACTGTAGCAAATGGTAACAGGAAAACTGAACGCCAGGCACCATATGGGAGGCAGCAAAATGTTCTTTTCATTCTGCCCCCACAAGCTACACCCTACGTGATTATTTTAAATTTTTCCCCAAACTGACTGATAATTTCAAAGAAACTTGGGACTCATTGAAAAACAGGGTTGTTTACTGGTTTTCTGTAAATACCTCTTGTAGTATCAGGCTCTTATCTCAGGAAATAATTATGGTAAGAAGAGTGAGCTGGGTGGGAAAAACAGAAAAAACGTGCGATGGGGATTGTGTAGTTGGAAACTTTCGCCACCCCCATGTGGTGGGCTCCCTATTAGAAGAAGTTGCAGTAAATTTTGATTGGCAATGCAATAGTAATGATGACATCATCACTGCACTACCCCTTGGATACTTTTATAGACTGAGAATGGAGCAGCCCCATTCATTTGGAAGAGCCCAACCTAGCACCAGTAATCAAAGTAATCAATTTTCTCAAATGATACCTTCTACTTCAAATAGGTTTGCATCTTTAAGGAGTTGTGGTGAGGTGGACTGACTGGGTCGTAATAGAGTATATCCGAGAGTAGTCGACCAGGATGCTACCGATTGTATTATATTCCAGCCTAGTACACAGGTAGAAGTAGCATGTGTAGAGCAGGCATACAACCACGAGGGTAATCAAACTATTCCCTTCCCTATTAGCATCGATGCAATTTCTGTAGAAGCCGAGATACATTGTCACAGAAATAAAACGCCCCCGTCTACAAGCCTGGCTGATTGTAATCTTATCTGCCGTACATTGCAGGATTCACTATATATTATGACATGGAACGTCGCAGGGGTTAGGAACAAATTGCATGACATAACCTGGCTTGCAAGTATCCAAAACTGCGATTTAGTTTTAATACAAGAGACATGGCTTAAAGAAGCTTTTTTTATTAATGGTTTTAGGACAATTTTTACTAAAGCTAGTCCATCAAAGGCTGGGAGAGCAAGTGGAGGCTTAGCAGCATTAATATCAGAATCTTCCCCCTTGACTCTAAAGAGGACACTCATTAAAGCACAGCACTTCCAGTTCTTACATTTTTCAGTTAAAGGTAAGCAAGATATTATAGTGATTAACTTCTACAACAATATTTTTGATTCCTCAAGACATGAGATTATCTCATCAATGGAGGAAGAGCTGGTAAACTTTCTAAAGAGTGTAGAGGCTGATTATATTTTAATTTGGGCGGGGGATTTCAATATTGAACCATGTAAACTGGCCACCAGGATGAATTAGGTGATAATCCTTCACATTTTCCACACAATAACTATGGCGAAATTATCAACCATGTTATGTATAAACATAATTTGGAAATTATGGAACTGGATGCCCGGGAGGGAACGTGTGTTAACTACACATTTGAGGGACCTAGGTCATCTTCACGCATTGACCACTTTTTAATTTCAAGGAACTGTAGGCCCCTTGTAAACAATTGTAGTATACAGCCGAGTCTACTTAGCGACCATCATCCATTGCTGCTAATATTAAACTCTAATATATTTCGCATAGTAAAAGCAAGTGTACATGCTGTCGACATAAAAACACAGGGTGAAAATGGGATTTCTATAAAATGGTCAGGTGTAGATCCTATGGTTTTCTCAGAAAGGATAGTCCAAAAACTAATCATCATATAAAAACATGTCTAGAAAATTCTTCTAGTAGTAATGACATTGTTAAGGCCTTTTTAAACATCTCAGCCGAAATCTCTAATGATTTGAAACGCAAGATTAAGATAAATAGGGAATACTGTCCAAGATGGTTTAACCACCAGTGTTCTGGATTAAATAGGGATTTAAAGGAAGCATTAAAAGCAATACCTAGAAATAGGGAGGACATTAGCACCCTATGGAAACGATACAAACAAGCAATAAAACAAAGGAAACTGGAAATTAGAGATAATGCATGGGATAGTTTGATCAAAGCAGCCGAGACTAAAGATTCAATCCTATTTTGGAAAACCATGGATCAGCCATTATTTAGAGATACCCAATCCACTAAAGTCGATACACTAGTGACGCCCGACGACTGGATAAGTCATTTTGAAGCTATTTTTAATCCTACACAGCAGAATATTAATAGAGTTGATAATAGTAACATTATTTTATTAAATAATATTAAATTAGAAACTATTACCCACAATGAGATTAAAACCGCCCTTAAGAACAGTGCTAGCGGGAAGGCTGCTGGTCCGGATGGGGTCCCTATCGATGTTTTTAAGCATAACATTGAGTTCCGGATACCTATCCTATATAATTTTTTTAATGCAAACATCAATGGGGTGATACCGGCCACCTGGGTTGAGAGTGTGATTGTCCCTATTTTTAAAAAAGGTGATCGAAGCAGCGCGAACTGCTATCGTCCAATATCCCTTCTCGATTCAACATCTAAAGTAATGGGCAGAATAATGCTGGCCAGATTGGAATGCTGGGTAAAGGAAAAAAATATTCTGTTGGTAGCCCAGTATGGCTTTAGAAGGGGTATTGGAACGATTGAGCAGTGTGTAAATCTTGAGCTGCTCATAGGGAAATACACCATCGCCAGGGAAGGCTCCCTTTACCTTTGTTTTGTTGATTTGTCCAGTGCGTTTGATTTGGTAAATCATTCTAAGTTATGGCAGACGCTTGAAGGGATGGGTGCCCCACACGATATTATTAATTTCTTATCGCAAATATATGCTCATCTAATCTCAAAGATACGTTTCGGCGCGAGTGGGGAATGTACAAAGCATATTAGAATTACTCGTGGGATTAGACAAGGCTGTACCCTTGCCCCCCTTTTATTCTCGCTTTATATTAATGGTGTTGACTCGTTATTACAGAGTCTGAGAGCGGATACTCCTAAAGTTGGCAAGCGCATTACCCCAGTTTTACTATACGCCGACGATGCTGTCCTAATTTCTAGGACAGCAAATGGCCTTCAACTCCTGATGGATAACTTCACAACTTTCATGACTGAAAAACATTTGAAAATTAATTTTAGTAAAACTTTAGTCATGACGTGTGGGAAAAAGAAAACCAAGAACAGAACACACTATATGGATGGAGTATCTATAGAGAGGACTCTTGCTTTTTCTTATCTGGGGTTACTTTTTAATAGCAAAGGTATATGGAGTTCACATATCAATTTATGTAAATTAAAATTTCTAAGATCTGTAGAAGCTATTTTTAGATTTTCACATAAAATTGGCAACAAACCAGTACGGGAAATTTTAAAATTGTATGGGTCGAAGTGTATTACTGGGGTTTGTTATGGAGGAGCTTTGTGGGGTATGGCAGACACCGCCCCATTACAAACTCTGGAAAACCAATTTTTAAAAAGGTTATTATCGGTACCAAGTTCTACTACCACTTTTATAGTTCATAGGGAGACAGACACACCGTATATAAATGATTTGATTAGTATAGCCGCCTTAACATTGTGGCACCGAATTTGGTCCAGGGATGAGACACACTTTACGAGGGATATAATCTTGGATTGCCTCACTTTGGATCATTGTAAGAAAATAACATGGCTAAATTATATTTGTGGTCTTTTAACTGAATGTAATTTGGATGTGAATTTTAAGAACCCGGAGGATATTAAAAATGTTAGTAAAAAAGAACTAAAAAAGTGAATGCTTAACGCTAGGGCATCATTGAGGGAAGTTGCCCTAGGTACTAAATCATGTACAAGTCTGTACCTGGAAGGACCACTTTCATTGGGTATTCAGCCGTATCTTATTTTTATAACTAATATACAAAACAGATTTTATTTAACTAGATTAAGGCTGAATACGCTCCACTACCAGGTTGCATTTCCAAAGATGGGTAAGTGGAGCTCTAGTTTACCAAAATGCCTGTGCGATGGCAGATCTCCTCAGACTACCCTCCATTTTTTACTTTTTTGTAATTTTTATAGAGATTTTAGAAAATCTATGCTACGACCCCTTTTTATTGCTAATAGTCTATATTCCTTTAAAGTTGCTTTTAATCAAATTCGTAATCTGGGAAATGTATTAACTTGTAATGCGGTAATTTGTTTTATATTGAAGGCCATCGAACGAAGAAAGCACCTTGTTTATCTGGAAAACTTGAACTATGAAACTGAATAGATTTTTATCCTGCTAAATTGTATTTTTTAATTTTTATGAGCCTTGTCTTGGATAAATTGTACATAAATGTATTAGTGAATGATGTATTGCTTTTTAATATAGAATGCTTTTATGGTCATTTTCTGTGAACCGAATAAAGCTTGTTTTGATTTGATTTGATTGAAAAAGGGAAAGAGGATTAGGGCCCTCAAGTACCTCTACTAACCCATAAATGCGTACATTATTGCGCCTGTTACGATTTTCAAGGTTTTCAATCTGCTTTTGAAGATGTAAGATCTGTTCTGCATAGAGGGGACCTGACTGGTGACGGAATGAAAAGACTCCACTTTATTCTCTAATTGAACAACCCTGCTCTCCATGTGTGAGCATTTATCATCCAACTGTTGAAGATGAATATTAGTCTCTTCCATGTATGGCTTAAGTGCCCGAATTTCCTCAAGAATTAGTTCCATGGAAATTGGAGGAGGAGATATAGTTGGTGAAGGCGTTTAAAAAACAAATTATTTTCCTAGATGAAAGCACTGATGTGCCAGATAGCTTAGACGCAATTTTGGAGGTAGCAAGTGGTATACTTGGTGCTGGGACACCTGTTATTATACCTTGCTCTGAATCCGCCATGTTATGTTGAAGAATGCAAAAAGGATTAAAGTCAACCACAGATGGAGAGGAAGTGTTGACAGAACGACGAGCAGGCTTTGTTCTCCCCATACACAGATAGCACAAAAGCAGCAAGCAGCCAGAATAAGAAGAGAAGCTGACAAGGTGCACAGCAATACAGCTTAAATGATAATATTCACCTTGTGTTCAAGAAGTTTCAGTCACAAGGAAGACTGAGTAAGGCATTATCTGAAAGTGCCAGGAGAACCCCAGAAATAATATAAGATACCTCGAGACCATTGAGGAGGTATAAAACTTACAAATTCTAGTGCAAGAAATGCACTCATCCACTAAAACATCCAGGAAAGCAACAAAACATTAGTGCCCCATGATAAAAAGGACGTGTTGCTAATTATTTTTTAGGAGAAACATCCTCCGGGTAAAAACAAAATGGCGGACGCGAGCCCTGAGGGAATCGCGTCGGCTTGAAGAAATGTAAAATGCGTTTTCCCACTTACCGCAGAGGTTGCTTTAACCGAGGAAAACTAATGGCGACAGTTTCATCTTCAATGCGGTTCCTTTCTGCACAATATGAAAAGGTCCTTCCGTAGGAGGAGGTTAAAAACTCCTGTGCCGCCTCGCAGCTCACAGACGAGCGACCATTCCCGTCGGCGTCCAAGCCACGCCCCCTCCAGCCCGTCTGACTCCTGACCTGAGCCCTCAGCCTTGTGTGCTATGTGCTGTCTTTATGACCTGATAAATGGCTTGCAGCCTACATGAACTGGTTTGGTGCAGGCGCTTTCAGGAATGCAAGCAATAGAATGTTTATCCCTTGCCTTCTGATTTTTGTGTCCAGTCGGACAAATCATTATGACTTGTATTTCCTCAGTAGATTTCATTTGTAACGATATATCAATAAATAAACAATCTGTGGGGCACTCAGCATTGTTATCTCAAAGTCTGTAATGAAGGTCTGGGGTTATACTGAATCTGCAGCTACCTACGTCATTATCATATGAAATGTATTTACTGATGTCATAACTACATGTTCATAATTGCTTCATTAACCTCCGTGCTTTCTCAAATTTGCTTGAAAATGCACCATTTCCTACTCCTTTGACAAAATATTCTTGTGGGGCGAACACCCTTATCGCAGTCAGACTCGCTCGCTACCCGCGTTAGCCACTGGGCACTCATCCAGAACTTTTACGCCGCACCACTTTCAAATGTCACCAGCCGCCACTGTGGATGACAAGATTGAATAATAGTGCTTCTTTTTTGTCTCACTTTAAAAGGTGTTTGTTCAACCTAATCTTAAATATTCTATCCAAGAAGCGTTGTATGATCTTCGTAGGGTTCAATGGGCACCCGTGACGCATATCACTCAATTCAAGTTGTTGGCTACAGACATTCGCTGTCAGAACTCTCCCAGCACTTTCTTGTACGCTTTATTAAACGTTGATATTTCAGCAGGTGTTGCTGGATAAAAACAGCTGAAGAAAAGAAAATAGTGATAAAATCAGCCTTAAATTTCTTACATTTGTTCACTGAACACCTGATACTGAAATACAGCAGGTATCCTCTTAAAACATGAAGCAACAACTCCTCAAAGGGATAAAACGCTCTCAAGTTTATAAAAGCGTTCAATCTGTCACTTTTTTCAGATCTAGCAACAGTTCTCTTCCAACATTTAGTCAATACTTAAACCAGTTAAGCTTTTCTGCTTTGATAGTAGAGACTAACTCTGGTTGTACTATTAACTCTTCATCCTCCTCCATTTGCCTCTACTTGGGCCTCGCTCACAACAGAGGAAATCAGAGATATGTGATGAAGATAACTTCCTCTTTAACAAAGTACAGAGACCTGCACATTTGACCTAATTCATAGTTGATGTTTACAAAAACATGTTACTCATTTAACAACTGAACTTTATTGCCCATGTAAATAACTTTTTCTCCAGTTTTCCTTTGGCATGTACAACAAGTCAGAGTCACTCTTTGCTGACACAGAGACGGGTCCTGTCATGCAAACTTTAGACTCGCCTGTGACCAGTAGGACATACTTTTTGGACATTGCTGACGCCAGAAAGGTAAGGCCATATTGTGGCTCAGGGCTGGACTTCCCCTCCTCTGGAAAGCCACGTCACTGACAGGCAACTAATTTATCCCCATCTTTCCTTTCAGTAGTTCTGATGTCCCCAGTGCGAAGTTCGCCTCCGTTAAGTAGCTCTCAAGTTCTCAGTCTGACGGTGTTATTTTCCTTGCGTTGTAATAATTGCAATTGTAGATTTGTTATGAAAAAAATAAATGAAAAGTATCACAGGTCAAAGAAAAAACTGAATTGTCTGAGCTGCACATACTTGAGAGTAACAGAATGGTCCTGAAAAGGCAACATTTATAATTGGTTATTGGTGTTCACTGTGTTGCAGGTTCCAGTCCCCTTTGGTGAGGCCTTGAGGTAACTTTCCCCAGGAAGCGGGGATTTTGGTCGATGTCGAAGAAAGACTTCACCCAAAGAACCTCACAATGGCGCAAGCTGATGGTGTGGGGAAAGGGGATAACCCTGCCACGTGCAGTAACCCCCTACCTGCCCTGCAAGAACCGTCTTCCTCCTATTGGGGAAAAGGCTTTTGGAAAAATTATCAGCTTGTTCCAGCGAACTTCTCAGAAGAAGCTAAGCAGCTGGTGCTCTTGGGAGCACCAATGGTAAGGATGAAATATTCAAAAGTTCTTTTACCGGCAAGTAATGACTGCATGTGATAAACACTTTACAAGCCTAATTTAGAGTTACTGCGAATAGAAAGTTCTAAAGCAGTCCAGCATGCAAATTTTCTTTGCCTTAATGAGAATGAGTTACTATGGTATTGTGCTTGGCAGCCAAATTATACTTGTGCATCGGCCTGTGAGCTGGAAGGATGGGATAAGAGATTGTTCACTTGAACATCTGTTAATAATTAGGCATGTGAGTGGTTTTAGGGGATGGGTTTCTAGGGGTCCTGGGCTAGAGATTCCATAATGTCGGGGTGGCGCAGTGAACATCAAGCGTATGACCTGGCTTGTTGCAGTAGCGTTGCTAGAGGTGGGGCAGATGAGGCCTGTGCCACAGCTCTATTTGACCTGGACCCCACCACCGCAGCTGTTAAATGTGCTAACAGGCAACACAGAAAAAAAGCACACACTGCACCTTGCCTGGCACAATGTACAAACGCGTGCACAACGCACACTCGTTACAATTGTCCTTTACAGGTGGCTCCACCAGTTTTATCTATGGCTCAGTGTGTGCCCCTCTAAGAAATTACTTTTAGAAACACCACTGGTTTGTTAGGGGAATAGAAAGAAAAGGGAGGTTCTCCCATCAAGACTGCTGGCCGAAGAATGTGGCCTGGCTGGTGTGGGAACCCGTGGAAGTAACAGGTAACTGTGTTGTTAAGGCTGGCCACCCAATATGTTACCTAAAGAAAGGAGGAAGGAACTCAACTACTTAACACTACAATGCTCATATACATTGTGTATGAAGGAAAGAACAGGTAGCGAGTACCCCAGATCATGCACTGTGGGGGAGGAGGACCAATGGTATTTTTTCATGTTTTGAAGTTTTGGAAACATAATGCATTTGAAAACAAATTGACGCAATACCTCTTGTCAGAACCTGGGAGGATTAAAATCCAACTTTACTGGGGTTGTTATATACACTCTTCAAAGAAAGCAATGACATATTCTGCATATTAGATAATGTTTCGATGATGCAAGATGGGAAGTACAGGCATATTTTGGCTATAAGCCTTAAAGTAATAGCTACAGGAGGCAGACAATAAAAGGTTCCATCACATGGTACACTCAGTACTAACCTCTTCAGCCAGTATATGTAATAAGGACATAATCGTCTCATCAACTTCACTAGTAATAATGCCCCTATTAGGCAGTAGGCACTAAGAGTCCAGTGATAGCATGGGTCAGTATGGCACCCTACGACAGGGATGAGAGTAATGACCCCATCAGGTATTGTGGATACTAATTGTCATAATGGGCAGTAAAGTTAATAAAAATTGGGCAGTATACATAATACGGTTTAATTCACCAGTATACTTACAAATGACCCAATTTGGCAGCATTTATCAGCCAGAATAGCTAATAATGTCCACATCACAGTGTGCACTTACCTCTCCTCCCTCCAGGCAGTATAAGTAAAGACTCTTAATTACATATCACTAAACCTCAGAATATTGGATACTACTTTTCCTCATCAGATTCCTAAGCGTATGACTCATTTGCTGAAAGAGGGAATTAGGTAAGCTCTCTATATGGTAGATTTTAGTCCTTTACATTTTCAAATGGACATGCATTTCTGTCCTCTAACGTGGACATTTAGACACACACAACACATGAGGGAGGGAGTGAATCAATGCATGCAATAAGCAAACGTATGACGCAATGTAATGAAAATTAGTTGTGCATAATCTTTCTACTTTATCCGTCTTCATCCTCATAGTCCCAAAAATTAGAGCAATGCCATTTTACGGCGAGGTTGACTTCGGTGGCCCACGTTGTGACCCATTACACGAATCAACGTGTTCCCTTTCAGCACTCAACGCTGAGTCACGCAATGTAGGAGGCTGGCTCAGTATATAGTGTCCACCTATGGTGAGACACTGTGCACTGAGTCCAACCCTTAGTGATAGTGCTTAGGTCCCTGAAAACCAAAGTTATAAAGGGGTAGCTGTGGAGAGCAGCTAAGGCTTATTCAGGAGGGATGTAAAGCAGGTGCGTTCACCTCTATAATCAGTCAGTAAGCTTTTCACACAAGAAAGAACCACTCCAGGTGAGTATAAAAATACTTTGTCTTTATCAGCACACACTAGACACTAACTTGGTATATCTCCAACCCGGAGATATCAGTTACACACAAGAAATACTTGAAAGAGAGGTAAGTAGCATAGGAAAGTACATAGGGCCCAACCGGGGGGCCAAAACCATATACTAAAATAGTGGAATGTGAGGTAAGTACCAAAACGGGACTAGTACCCAAGGATGGAGGACCCCAAGGGAAACAAGGAACCACCCAAGTTAAGTTGCCAGGGACCCCAAGGCGCCCAGGTGCAGAGTGGTTACACCGGGTCAAACGTCCATAGGATAATACAGGGTAAGTTGCGGTTGGAATTTTACAGTTCTAGCACCCTACCCAAACGACCCCGAAGGAACTGCTTGGATCAAGGAAGGTTGGAGAGCCACCCCACCAGTGGATACCCCAGGACCAGGATACCTACACCAGGGAGTTTGGTGCCGGTTGACGAGTTCAGGAAGGACAGTGGTCAGCAGGGCCACCAACAAGCCTTGGCAATTGCAAACAATGGTTAGCGTGAGAAGATGCTGTGTTGCAGACCAGCAAGGTCTGTGGGACTTACCCAGCAAGGATAAGTGAGGACCAGCCCTCAGCATGCAGGAGACCCAGCAGGAATCAATGGTGCCCCCTTGAGGACCCTCTGGCAGCAGGCACAGGGAGTTGCAGGGAAGCCTCAACAGCACACAGGAGATGACGGCCCACGATGCAGAGGTTGCAGGCAGGACGTCATTCTTGGAGCTGTGCAGTGCTGGAGGCTGGGGTTCCTTGGAGCTTTAAGATCTTTCATGAGGAGAGCCAACAAGCCTTTATAACAATAAACAGACGTGGTGCACAAGGAAGCGGTTCACGTCAACTGGAGAGGAATTACAGTCGCCCAAGTGGTAGGGAAGACTGGTCAGGCCTCTGGAGAACCAACAAACCACCACCTGTGTTGCAGAGCTGGGCAATGTCCGTGGGACAACAGGATCAGCAAACCGGTCGTTGACGTAGAGGTGCCTGCGGATGCAGGGAAGTTACTCCTTCACTCCAAGGGAGATTCCTTCTCACTGGGATGCAGGCTGAGTATTTGGTGACTCAGAGAATGCATGGCCATGGAGTATGCAGAACTTGGAGAAGCATAGGGATGAAGATGCAGCAGGAATTTTCCCACTGGAGCAGTCTTGTCTTTGGTCCTGGCTTGAAGAACAGCAGAATTCCAGTGTCCACCAACAGAAGAGTCTTTGGACAGTCTTCAGGCGACAGGCAATTGGATTTAGAAGTTGTTGTTGGGATGAATCTAAGGACCCACTATCAGGGGAGCCCTTAAGTAACCCTAAAAAGTGGAAGGACCTCTTCTCTGGTGACCCACCTATCAGAGGGGGCCAGGGACGCTACTCCTAGCCAGTCAGATGCTCCCAGGGGCCAAGATTCAACCTGGCAGAATCAAGTGGCCACCTGGAGAAGCTCTGGGCACCCCTTGTCCTTTGTATGGTTTCACGCCAGAGCAAGAGCCAACGGCTCCTGAACTGGGCAAAACTGGATTATGCATGCATGGCACCAAGTGTGCCCTTCAAAGCAGTCTGGTGGCAATCAGAAGAGCCCCACCCTACCTAATTCTAAAGAAGAGGTGGTCACACCTCTCCTTCGCAGAATGCGGAAAATCCTTTGTTCAGCTTCTCCTGCCCGGCTTAAGCTCATCAGCAGGAGGGGCAGAACAATGTCTAGGGTGGCAGCAACGTGGGCTGGCAGTCAGACCCTGTAAGGCTACACAGATAGGTATTGGGGAGTCCACTAAAGAGCCCTCAGTACATGGTATCATGCAACTAACACTGGAATCGGTGTAGTTGCATGATTCCAACATGTTTGATATCAAACATGACCAGGTTTGAGGCAGCCATTATGTAGTTGGACATTTCGACTTGCCACTTCATACCTTATAATGGCTGTCCCGCACTTACAAAGCCCAGAAAATTGAGACCGGGGTTTGTAGGGGTAGCTTTGCTCTTGCAGAGGTACCCACACACTTAGAACAATGCACCCTGCCCATGGACTGAAGGGCCTACCTTAGGGGTAAAAGTGCAGTGTTCGGGATATAAGGGAAACCTTATATCCAAAGTGAAAGGTGCTAGCACCATTTCTCACAGACTGCAATGGGCAGTTCTGCAGACACAGGGCTCCTATGGGTGGCATAATACATACTGAAGCCCATCGGAAACCCCTGGTGTACCAATGCCCTGGGTACCTCAGTACCATATACTAGGGACTTATAATGGTACCCTACTATGCGAATTGTGGGGTGTACAAAGTACTTACCAGCAAATTTAGAGCAAAGGGCACTGCCTCTGGGGTCCTGATTAGCAGGATCCCAGTGAACTACAGTCAAAACACACTGACACCAGGCAAAAAGTGGGGTATCTATGCCAGAAAGATCCTACTTTCCTATAGCGCAGTAATCATGTTTTCCGGTATACAGCAGTCACTTTATCCAGGCGGCTCCTGTCTCCCTTTTGACACATATCCACGTGTCAATTACCATAGGGATTATCTTCTCCTGTCTGGGCTCACATTTTTCTGACATCACTCCCTAGTCCAGTACCAGCTTTAAGGCCTTTCCTCACTAGGTACCCGGCTGGGTCCTGTGTGAGCATTCCCTTCCTTTTCACTTATTTGGTGTGCACGTCACCAAATTTGGCACTTGTTTCCATTGTTTCATCAGGCGTCCCTCATTCCTATTATCCTGATGAGACCCCGCATTGCTTTAAAGGGTCAAAAAGTCATCGACTATAATTCATAACGGACCATTCTTTGGCCTACCTAATTGAAAGGAGGAATGTGAAGTGTCTATGGTCGTTGTTATGTGTTAAGGAACCTAATTTTATGTAAAGATTTGTCAATTTTGTTTGTTGGTTCTTTTTCACTTGGGACACTGAGCACAGTCCACATGATTTTCAATACAGCCATTATTTTTGTTCCAAAATAGTATTTGGTCTTGTTTATTGTAGTCTGTATTAAGGTTCTTTCTCAGCATTCTATTTCAGTGTTTAATTTGCCATTGTGCCTACAAAAGTATTATTTATTATTCATTGTCCACAAGAACCTTTGTCTTCCTAATATATTGTATGCTCTAGTTCCATGTAAATAGCGTTGCCCTTATTTTCTGGATATAATCCTTAAATACTCAGGCATATGTGGTGGGGGCAATGGGATGATATCAGGGGTAAGCGTAGTTAATGGCCGCAGGAAGTCAAAGCACTGCACCTCTGTGTTTGGATGGCAGCAAGAGGTAGCTTTACAGCGCTCTGAGGAGGTGTGCTATATGGCAAGTCATTACATTCACAGTTACCCACTACAGGGTTGCTGCTGCTTACAACAGGATTCTTCCCTCACCATTCCACACTTGCAGTAGTACTCGACTTCCGTCTTCACCCACAGCGAGGGCCGGGGAGAGGGCACTGTAGGGGATGTTGTACATCACTGAGATTCATAATTGAGATTACAACTGTCAAATTTATTTCTATTTGAACTGTGGAGTATTTAAATTTGCTATGAAAATAAAGTACTCTCTTTTTACAAGGATAAGCACAGGGCTGGGCAATACTCAGAGAGTTTTGTCTAAAAAATAGGGCAGATGTATATACATATCAAATAAATAAAGCATTTAATTGGAAATATGTTTCATTTATAATCTTGTAAACTGGATATGTCCAAGGTATTTGTGTTGGTAATTATAGTAATAATAATCACAATAAAAGATAAATATCTTAAAAAGTGTTGCTCCCTGACAGCTAACGACACATGTCACTGCTGGATGTTGAGGCCATGAACTTTGTGTCGCTCCTGCTGAAAGATCTAGAAGAATGGGCAGCAACAAGCAACATGCTGCCTTTCAATCAAACTGGCTTCAGAATAATGTCTGGCACTGTTGATAACCGTGTGGCCCTAAGGATGCGTGCACCAAAACAAATAAAGAAGAAGGAACAGCTTTACTGCTGTTATATAGATTACAGTAAGGCCTTCGACCATGTTAATTGCCAACTACTGTGGTCCAAGCTTATTGCCTGGCAAATTCCGGAACCGCTACTACGAGGCATTCTGCTGCTTTATTCTAACACATGAGCCAGAGTAAAACTGGGATGCCATACAGCAGTCTCTGATAAAATAAGCATTGAACAAGACATCAAGCAGGGGTGCGTATTAGCACTAGCACTTTTTCATTTGTTTAGAAGCGACCTGGTACCCACATTAAATCTAGTAATCAGTCATGCTTCAAAATTAGCCGATCAACATCTCACCTCGCTCCTCTACGCAGACGATGTTGTTCTCTTAAGCCAAACCCGATTGGGCTTCAAAGACTGCTAGATGTCCTATATAATCACTGTCGCTCAAACGGTATTACAATTAACTATGAAAAAACAAACATTGTGATCTTTGGTCGAAAAAGATAAAATGAGGCCATTGGCACCTCAATAACCAACATCTGAATATTTTGAATAAATACACATATCAAGGTTGCTGGCTAAACTTACTGAAACCGAAACTGGGGTCATTACAATTTGCCTTCCAAACAATCTTCAAAAGTAAAAAACAGTACTTCTTTGAAACACTGCTGAAAATAGTCACTGCCAAACTGATTCCAACACTTGCATACGGGGCAGTGGCTTTCCCAGGGAATTTAGGTGTCTTCCTGAACTGCTCCCAGAGTGCAGTATTTAGATCACTGTTTAAATTGCCGTTTAACACGTCCCCATCCCAGATTAGGATGGAATTTGCATTGAGCGATCAACTGCTTATCCAGAAAGCTGACATTTTAAAGTTGATGCACTCAGCACGTGCAGCAGAATCTGGAACACTGAAAATGTTTATTTGGCTGGAAGTCTCACTTGCCAATAGCTCATGTCATTAAAACGCTTGGGCTCACCTCCTTTTTGATCTTCTGGAGATAAGAGGGGCTGCAGATTTGTGGAACTTAAATCTACCGCATTCACAGTTTAAAGCAGCCCTGAATAGAAAGGTCAAAATTGAGCCTTTTTCCTCAGATTATCGAGCTTTCACCAGAAGAGAACATCCTGCCTTAGGTCTGACCAGCTATGCCAGAAGAGGACTTCAAAAATATGTCATGGAACCATTTCGTCGTATCATAAAGTGACATTTTGTCATCTTCGGATTGGCTGTTTTTCATTATTAGATGTTCTACCTCGATGGGCAAGTCAATCTCACACTAAAATATGTCGCCTTTGTGGCTTGCTCCAGGAATTGTTATCACACCTGCTCTGCATTTGCCCTGTTCTTTTTGAGGAATGCAGAAGGTTCCTCCGGCTCCTGCTGATTAAAGAAGGTCTACGGACAATTCCAGCGACCATCAATTATCTTCAGAACAATGCTCAGCCGCAGGCGATTTCCAAACTCACAAAATTTCTGATTCAGCAGACAAATCATGAAGGAAGAAAAACACTGTTTTAAATGCTTCAGCACTTTAGTGAGAGCTCTCTGAGACATAGTCATGCAGCCATGAAGTCTGTTGTAGATAACTTGATTCATTCAGACCTTTGGCTTTTTTCCATAGACAGGCCAAATCATCTCTACCCATGATAAATTTGCATGGCTAATAAAAAGTCTGGATCCCAGTTTCAAAAGCAGTTGGGCAGTTAGTGAATGGGTGCACACCCATATATTATGCAGGGGACATCATCTACATTTTTTCATTGAACATTCCAAAACAGTGCTGCTGCAAAGTCTAGTCCTGACCCATAGCACACATTCAGACTACCTTGACCCACACCCATCCCATTTTCAAAACTCCATTGCAGCCTCCTTTTACAAACTCTCATCCAAACCCCTTTTTAATAGGTCATCAGAGACTCTCTGCCTGGTGCTTTATCTCCCATAACACAGCATGCTGGTTCTTCAGTCTACTCTTCTGGACTTCAGAACATGTAATGCTATGATTACCTCTACCTCGGGCCAGCCCTCAGAGCTCATCTACCAAATCTTAGAGCCCCTCTTACCTATTCTGTCAGCCCCCTCCCCATTGGATGGTCCTCAAACCTCCCACCAACTTAAGGCATGCTCTCACCACCTCCCTCTTCTGACAGCCATCATCTCTTATATCACCTAAGTGGCCCTCAGACATAATACCTCTGGCAGTTGTGAGACCTCTCAGACACATCAGATGGCCTCTTCCAGAACCCCCCCACCAATGGCCCTTCCTCAGAACATTATCATATCTGGTTTTCCCCAATTCTCACTGCCACTAACAAACTTTGACCTCCTATAATGACCCATAGTGCCCAGAATAACTCTCACTTCTGGACATCACAGCTCCACTATCAACACTCAGGCCACCATCTTTCTGACCTACATCACTAACTCCCAATGTTTATTAAAATCCTCTTTCCGGTCAATATACCTTGAGTCAATGCCTTCTGCTCTTGGAATCCTCCAGACCCTCCCCAATGCCATTTCTAAAAGCTAATCTAACCTGTATTGCTCTCGGTACTAGATTTTGCAGTCTTCTGCAGGCTCTCAGAGATTGTCACATCTTTCTGCAAGTCCTCAGGTCAGTTCTGCCAGCCTCACCCCTAAGAGCCCATATGGTGCTCTTTGTGAACTCTGATTACACTTCTGTTAATATAAGAGCTCATCCAGCCCTCTCTGTCAGCACTTCAACCTTTCAACTGGCCCTCACATTTTCAGGCACCTTCTTTTTGTCAGAGCCTGTACACCAGTGCTCATACTACCTCCCCCTATTGTTACATTTCAGTGCCACCTCTTCTGGCCCTCTACGGCCCTCAATGGACTCTCTGAAAATAACGTTTTAGACCATCCTTTGCTGGGACTCACCACCACGTGGCTAGCTCTTGGCCGCCTTTACTGATCTTGGCATTCACACCTTGCTCTGGCACCCTACCAGCCTTCACATTGTCCAGCTAGCCCTTAGGTACTCATTTGTGCCAGGTTTCACTTTCCAGTGCCTACCATGACCCCCAGCCTTGCTGCCCGAAGAGTCTTTTCATCACTTTGCCAGCTCTCAAAGACTACTGAACCATCTGTTGCCATTAGATGGTCACAAAATAATGACTCTAATAATCTCTCTGTTGTCTTCTGAATACCTCGTTTGGCTTTCTGATTTTTTCTAGTGGTCCCAATAGCCCAATTGTTTGCCCCACCATCCCTTCTGTATGATCTCTCCTGGCTGACCTCACTTCCCTTCCAACCGTCTATTCAGCCTTAGCACCTAACCATCAATCGTCAAATTCTTCTGACAGCCAAGAGTTTCACAAATTACTCTATCGGTCTTGACACTCAGAGGTTCCTAGCTGGGCTTCCAAACATTTCTGCTGCATATGAACCATCACTTCAACATGTCCTTAGAGATTCACCAGACCACTCATCTGGTGCTGAAGAGAACACTGCTGACCTTAGTTTTCAGTGCTAACACAGCTGGCAACCTGAGGCCTTTTTTACTCAGAGTCCCTTGGAGGGCCATCTGAGACCACATATCTGCAGCCTCCGTGATCCCCTCTTCTGCTTGTCAGAATCCTCTTATAATCCTAAATTCCCCTTTGCTAATTGTGATAACCTTTCGACCCCTTTGCTTGCGTTTACCATTTCTCAGCTCTTTGACTTTCTTAAACCCTTTCTTCCATTCTTCACAGGTCACAATCCTTTTCACCCATCCACCTTTAGACCCCTCAGCCAAGTTTCAGTCCCTCTGCGTTCAGATCCACCTTTTGACTACTGTACCAGCATCAGACAGCGTCTGCTATCACTCAGAACTCAGAGTATAACAGTCTTGGCTTTTTATTCACTTTGCATGGTCTGATGTTTCACCAATTACTTAACGTCAGTTCTGTAAGTGGACAGAAAAAGGTAGGGAGTTCTAAGTGATAACAGTATAAGACGCATGAATAAGAACTATTTACACAAGGGATATCCTGATACATGTGGCCTAGAATCACATAGGTCTTTCCAATGTTCATCCTTCTCCTCTGGGTCCTTCTATGCTTTCTGATCTTGGTCCTTCCCTTAGTCCTGTTTCATGTCTTCCTTTTCTGGGCTTGGTTCATCCTGATCCTCCTGGCCCAGCTGGTAATGTATCCACTGGTTCTGGTCTTCCTTATTATATCCTCGTTGGCTGGGCCTGGTCATCTTGGTCCTGGTTTGGTCCCCTTGGTTGTCCTGGCTCTGACTGTTCTGGTTCACTGAACCTTGTAACCCTGGCTCTACTATCCCAGGCCCTGGTCCTCGTGCTCCACTTGATAGTTTAGATCCTAGTCTGCCCCCGTTCCTCTTAGCCCTGTTCCCGATTGTCCTGATTCTTCCAATCTGCCTATTCCTCTTCCATCTGGTCCTAATAGCCCTTGTCCACCTTCTCCATTGGGCCACGATACTCCTGATCCCTTGTCCTCCAAGTCCTGCTACTCATTGTCTTCCTAGTTCAGTACTAACTCACTCTCTTAGTCCTAATCCTCCTTGCTCTGTTCATCCTATTCCTAGCCCCCCATCTTGGTCAGCTTGGCTCCTGTTATCCTGGCCCCCTTTATCCAGGCCCTCCTTTTCCTCCTTACTGTCCTCCTTGCCCTAGTATGTCAGGTCTTGATCCTCCAGGGCCTCTTGGTCTTTCTCCTACTCTTGGTTGTGGTCCCACTGGTCCTCCATGCCTTGATTCTCTTCGCTCTTGTCCTCCTCGCTCTGCATGCCTGCGTGTCTGCTCCTGATCCTCCTGGCCCTCTTCTCCTAATATTCCTCACTCTAGTTCTGGTCTGCCTATCCCTAGTCTTCCTATTACTGTTCTTCACAGTTCGTGGTTGCTTCCTGGTTTTGTGCCCAATAGACTTTCTCCTCTTGCTCCTGGTCATTATTCTTCAGGTTTTTGCTTACCTAGTGTTCTTGGTTCTTGTAGGCCATCTTTTCCTAGCCCTTCCTGTTCTGTCCTGGTCCTCTTGATCCTTGTTCTCTTGACTAGGTTCTTCTGAGCTTCCTCATCTTGTTCATCTGTTTCCTGGTACCCAAGCTCCTGGTCCTGCTGGCTCTCTTGGTCCACCTGGCCACTTGTGTCCTAATCCTCTTAGGTCTGGACCTCTTAGGGTAGATTTCTTTTTCCGGGACAACATGGTCAAGGACAGAAGTGAGGGCCTAGTCGAAACAGGACCAAGCCTATCCAGAACAGTGGTTAGCATGTTCAAAATTAACTTAAATTCCTGAGATACATTGGGCTGGGGACCAAAATGTCAGTGTGCCTGAAGGGGCTATTAATGACATAGGACCAATAAGCATCTTTGCTTGTAGCCCACTGGAAGAGTTTGAAAAAGTAGGTTTATTCAGCTGTTGGCTGAGTAAATAGACACTTCCCTCATGAATTCTCCAGATGCTTTTCTTATCCGTCTCAAGTGCTTAATTTGAGGCAGTGGTTGACGGCGGGGGCCACTGGCACTCATATTTGGGATCCGCACATATTTTTCCATATTAGACATTAACCAAGAGCAAGGGAGGGAAAACACACAAATCTGAAGAACAACAGAAGAGAAAGATGGGAAACCTTTATAAAGTGAGACAGCAGGAACCTGAAAGGGTGCTTTCACTTCCTTTGTTCCACAACAGCCCTATTACTGTATCTCATGCATAAACCTCTTGCAAGTGCCCCAAAGCACTGTGCTGCCTAGTACCTATTGCCTTATGTAAGCGCCTCTCCATCTGTGGCCCAGAATCCACTTTTCTCTCTCTGTATTTCCTGTTTGCTGCTACTTCATGTTGTCAGATATGAAAAACTAAGCATGCACAATCTTCTTTAAAAAGAAACACAAAACTAGAAGAAGGCCTTTAATAAGCAGCCCAAATTAAGTACAATCCTAAAAAATCATCAGAAAGAGGATCATGAACATTAAGAAAAACACTGTAGCCTCATGGGTAAGTGTAACATGCATTAAAAACATACTTGTGATTGTTTGCATGCTGTCAAAGGCGCTCAGACTGCAGCACAAAATATCTGTGTGCCATATCTTGAAACTCAATAGGAAAGTTGGATTCCTACATTTCTTATTTTATTATTATAGTAACATACATGCATTTAGTTTTTATATATTGTACTAATATTTATCTATAAATAACTGAGCTAAATTCATGCAAACATATATTTGTGTATACACTTACCTTCAAATGCTCCACACACTTTCCTGCAACCCTCAAAATGCCCACCACCCTACCATTGCCCAGAATCCCATTTTACTTCCTGTCTGGGTAAATAATGACCTCTTTCACGATATTGATCCAGATGCCAGCAAAATAGTACATGATCTTTACTATTTAGCCTGTGAACGGATAAACAGTGAAGTTTCAGATATTTAGCCAGTGGCTAAATAGCAGAGTTTATGTACTATTTTGCTGGCTGATTGGTAAATTGCAGAGATTATGTATTGTTTGGCTGTATAAATAGACACTTTCTTTTAGATGTGCATGAGGCAAGCAGTCTTAAAGTGAATCCGAACTTCACTGTTAACCAGTGAAATTAGGGGAGGGCTGACGTTTCCTAATATATTTTAGCAGCATTCCAAGATAAAGAGAGTTACCAAAATCTAAGTGTCAGTCCACAGCGTATATGTAATGGCAAGTCACAAAGACTCACTTGGGAACATACATGCAGTAACAGGCTAACACTACCTGCTTAATAATATTTATTTGAAGAGTTTTATATAGCGCTGGCTAGACCCGTAGGCATCAGAGCGCTTTACATGAGAATCGTTGCGTTACAAGTTACAAATTACATCCGTTATCAGAGCATAGTAAAACATAGGCAAAAAACAATGTTACGGTAATTCGTAGTAGGGAGGGGGAGGAAAGAGACACAGCGGGGAGACGGGGAGAACTGTGCCCAATGTCTGGCTGGGTAGGTGACGGCCGAGGGGGTGAACCAGGGCTGATCTCCTCTATAGCTGTCTAGCAGCTCCATCGGGCATCAGCCATGATGCTCAGGCCTCAGCGGTCAGGAATAACAGGAAAAAACAGTTTTTCATGGGTTACATTAGTTACAGTTGCATAGTAAAACACAGAAGAAACAAGTCCCCAGTAGCGGAATAGAGGGAAGTGGGAGGGGAGTGGAGAACAGGGGGCTGGGAAGCAGATCAGAATCTGGCAAACCGGCAGTGGGAGAAAAGTACCACATGGGGGCCCAAAAAGTTAGAGTAAGCGGGCCCATAACCCAGATGGGGTCACAAAGTCACTAAGTCCAGTGCCCAAATTCAATCACCGCGGTAGCGCTGGCTTGACCCAGAGGTATCAGAGCGCGTTACATGAGTATCAGCGTGTTACAGGTTACAAAAATTACATCAGTTACAGGAGCCAAGAATAGACATAGGAGAGAAACAGTGATAACACAATATCAAGAGATATTAACGCATAAGCTGGAAAGGGGAGGTAGCCACAGGATCACGGAGGGAGGAGGCGGGGAGGGAAGGAAATACAACGGGGAGAACGAGGAAAAACTATGTCCAATGTCCGGCTGGGTAGGTGACGGCCGATGGGGTGAACCAGAGCCAGACTCCTCTATAGCTGCCTAAACAACTCCACCGGGCATCAGCCATGTTGCTCGGTCTCAGAGCTCTGTACACGAGAACACAGTAGTGCAGAATTACATCAGATTACCAGAGCATAAATAATACAACAACAAGTCCCAATGGGGCATAGAGGGAAACGAGGGGGAGGGGAAAATGAGTCCAGCAGCTGGAAAACGGACAGAGGTCAAGCAAACCGGCAATGGGAGAAAGTACATCGGGGGGACCCTCAAAGTCACAGTCCACGAGCCCACGGACCAGTTAGGGTCACAGAAACACATCATCTGGGGCCATACTCGCTCTCTGCGCCGGAGCACCAAAGGTCGAGAGGGGTGTCTCGTAGTGGGCATCCTTATCAGAAGGTAGTGTATGCGTCCCGAAGAGGGGGGGGTCGACTTGAAGCACTAGACCCGATTGGTAACACCAAGACGTAGACCGGCGGCCCATAGCGATCGTAGAAACCGGTCGTTGCCGATAAGATGGTGGACCCAGGTCTCGGACTCTCCAGCACAAAATGGAGGGACAGCAGATCGATAAAAAACCCAAACCAAAATCCATGATGAAACCCACCTCAGGGAGCCGAACTGGATGTAGGAGGCAGCCACGGGATCGGTGGGACAGAGGACCAGAAAATCGCCGATCTCGCTCCGGTTATTGCGACAAAAATACTCGGGAACACAAAAAGGCAGCAGCATCTCAGCTGTAACTTGCTGCTTTATCAGGGACGTCGACTCGGGTGCTCAAGAGGCGGCTCCGGATGGGGGAGGCAGACACGGGGACGTGCGGGCGGAAGACAGGGAAAACCGCCGCACTCACCCGGAGCTCATGAGGGACACAAGCTCAGGGACACAAGCCGGTAATTATTTAGCCCCGGGAGATCCTCGCACCCGACTCAGCTGAGTCTCCTAGGTTGGGTGCGCACGGGGGCCCAGCTCACCTCTTTCACGTATGCAGTGCAGCAAAGTCCTCAGAAGCAAGGAGGAGCTTCATTGAGAACCCACTGGTCCTCGGGGCTCAGCTGGGCGTCTCGCCGCACCGGACAGCTCCCCCTATGCAGGAAACCACGAACGGGGCTCTCCCCCGCCACCACTTCAGTCGCTGCGAGTCCAGATCGAGGGAGACCTGCCAGCGGGATCCGCGCTGTGCGAGGGATTCAGTCGGGCCTTACCGCTGCTCACCGCCAGTCTGCGGGGGGAGTGCACTTGCCTATCTCCCTCTAGACCACAACCTCCGCCGTCCCCTATTATGCTGCCATCTGGGAAGACTCTGCACATGAAAAAGTATAGCTCAGGTGTAAATGTGAGTGTGGATGGGTGAAGGACCCAGAAATGGCTAAAAACTACTACAAAATGGGAGGGGCCACAGCCAAAGCAAGGAGAGGAACAGGAAGTGTGAGGCAAATTAACTGACACACGCATAAAAGTATAATTCAGTCCTAATTCTCTAAAGTTACTCACAAAACGTATCAAGTAGTACTACGGCAATTCACACAGCACACCAGGCCACTCAATCGAACTTCAGTTTATTCTCATAGAACTCAAGGGAGACAGGTAAGAACACAAGGGCAAAAGAAAAAAAGTACAATACAAGGGCAATAGAACAGCAGTGTAAACACACCTACAATTGGCACTAGAAAAACATACATACACATTTTTTTTAAATATTTCTTTATTGCAATTTCATTCTAATACAACAATCAGAGACGGAAATTTCACATATGCCCAAGCATTACAGCAATAAACTCTGGCACTGGACATATCCATAAATAAGCATCTGTTCATCATTTCCACAATCACTTTTACAGTAATGCGACCCAGGAAGCATTCCACTGCCAACACTACTGTAGTGGGGGCCGCAGCACAGGATTGTGGGGCCCATGTGCTAAGGCCTAAATGCTGTGGGACACAAAAAGACACACACATGCTTAGTACTAGGTGTGGCCACGCCTGACCAGAAGATGTACATGGTGCGTTTCTGTGGAAGGTTTCTACTGCGGAGAAGGGTTTACAACTACCTCAACCTATTGGTATTCAGGACTTTGGATGCCTGATGTGATCCATATGACGTGTGGCGCATGGTAGGGCAGGGTTTGCAACGGCAGCTGTAGCTGCAGGCATCAAGCGGAACCCCAGGCCCAGCTTCCCCGACCCAAGCCTCCTATGTCCTGAAGTCATCTAGCAGGTTCTCGGACAGGAAGCAAGAGGAATCCAGAGGAACTTGTGGTCATTGCCGCGACGTGATGGTAAGCGCAATAGGAGGTAGGCCTTTAGTACTGAAGGCAGCCGACGTTAGGCCGGTGCGGTTTGTGCTTGCTTATGAAGCCTGCAGACCCGCCGCCGTTTTCTGCCATTTTACAGAGCCTGCTCTTGCACCAGATAGCTGCCCAACCCCCATCAGATGAAACGTGATGAGGCGTGCCAAATTATGTCAAATGTCATGCAAAATTAACTGACAACTGATATGGAGTGCTCTCTCTACTTATCTATGGATTATAGTATATTTATCAACAGCTTGCATTCTTCCTGCTGTTTATTTAGTTCACCCTGCCCCCTCCCCTGCCATTTAGCTCATTGCAGCTGTCCTCATTGTTGAAATATAGAGGCAAGCGATGGAGGGTGGAGAGCAGAGGGTCTGGCGAGGGTTCGCAGGAAGGCAAGTTCTAGAGGACTCCTGCATTCTCACCCAGAAAGTGCCTGGTAACCCCAGTCTTCTTGCGGGTCACCATCATTGAGGAGCTCTGTGGCTAGGTTCTAAAGGACAGTGGACATCAGCAGGGCATTCCCTAGCCTCATGTGGAAGCTCTTTAATGAGAATGTCAGCCAACACACACCTGCTAGCCACCCTGCCTAGTACTCCCGTTGGAGATTGATCACGGGAACAAGACATAGGATCCAGCCATATAGGAACCCTAGAAAAGGTGACATAGTGCTTCAAGTCTCCGAAGTCACCCCAAGCATCAAGAAATGAAGCTTTAAAGGTAATCACACAGAAAATATCAAAGAGAACATTATATGACCAAAAACAGTCACTTAAATCTGCAATCCCTTCCCAGCGGGAGGCACAAATGCCATCGGTACCTGAATGTTAGGGGAAAAATCAGGTTTCAACAATCCTCAGCTACTTTAGACCAATAGTCAGGAGGAGCCGGCTGCGAAGTGGCCGCCATCTAGGGAGGCTCCGCGGGCCGGACCGATAATCCGATAATTATCTGGCGGAGCTGGCGGACGCCGGGCGCCTTGGACAGCTGGAGCGGACACCGGAATACTTCGGCAATCAGCGGGAGCACACCTGGGGGCTGAGAACCCCCGCGCTGCTGAGAAAACACCGCTGTACACTGCCGCTACGGGGCTCGCCTTGGGAAGCAAAATGGCGGCCCCGCGATTCGTCTTCTAAAAGCAGCGGCGTAAACGGAGCTGGCTGGCGCTGAGATCCTTGAATGACAGGAGCGGGCACCGGAACATCACAGCAGTCAGCGGGAGCGCTCTTGAAGGCTGGGAGCCCCCGCGCTGCCGAAAGAACATTAAGGCACCCTGCTGCTGCGGGGATCGCCTTGGGAAACAAAATGGTGGCCTGCGATCCGTATTTTAAAGAAAGCGGAGTGAACTGAACGCTGAGTCGGGGAGGAAGTCATTACATTGATCCCTACCGGGGCTGGTTGAGAGCGGCTGCTGCACTGAGGACTGCGGTAGACCAACGCAGACCACCGGCGGGCGGATCCTGATCAAGCGCCCTGCGAGCTGGGTGGGCCTTGCAGCGATCGGTGAGTCTGTGGACCGAGGGGGGAAGAGAGTGGGGCTCCCCTATTCCCCCGAAGGCTAGCGAGGTGTTGCAGCAAGAAGGGGGGCAGCAACGAGCCCCCTCCATGCCGCCTGACCCCAAAATGGCGGATGAAGCGCCCCAACAAATAGAACGCCCACGCAGCAGACCGGGGGCAACAGATGAAAGAGCGGTCACAAGTAGGAGTCCCCCAAGACCTCTGAGGAAGCACCGTGGAGACCAGACGCGAGGGAATTACAGGTCCATAACCAATGCCTGACCCTAAGATGGCCACCTCCGGGGACATCTGAAATGAATAGCTGCCACACTCTCACGACAGTGAAGCCCGAATGTGCACAGCATAGAACCCGGAGAGGAAGCAACATTAGTCATAGATACCTGGCCTGGATGCCCCAGCAAGCAGCGGGGCCAGAGAGCTCCTCGCATCTGCATTGCACAACAAACACCCCCCCCGAGCGAAAGACTAAAATGGGAACCAGCTGATTTTAACTCCAAGGTCAGAATCCCTTGCCTGACCTCAAGATGGCTGCCACAGTGGTCTCTACCCCGATCACGACAGTGGACATCAACCAGACCTCGAACACATCCCCCTTCCGGCCTACCCATCAGGATACTGAATCTGTGAACCTACCTCTGACCGCGGAGACCTAGCGTTTTGGCCGATGCCCGGTGGAGCTACTTGATAGCTAAAGAGGAGATGGGCGGTGGACTACCCCCTCGGCCGTCACCTACCCAGCCAGACTTTGGGCAGACCTTACTGCGTCTCTCCGTTGTATTCTCCCTCCTACACCCTTACTCCACCCCCTTTACGCTTCATTTATCCCTCCTCTTTACTCTTTAATTGTTTTCTCGTTGAGACCTAGCTGTTTGGCTGATGCCCGGTGGAGCTACCTGATAGCTATAAAGGAGATGGGCTGTGGACTGCCCCCTCGGCCGTCACCTACCCAGCCGGACTTTGGGCAGACTCTCCTTCGTCTCTCCATCCTATCTACCTCCTACCCCTTTACCCTTCTAAACTCCATTTATTTCGTCTTCTACGCTCTTGAAACATTTTCCTAGTAACTGATGTAACTTGTAACTGATGTAACTTTGTAATTTTGTGGAACCTTATGTAAAGCGCTCTGATACCTCCGAGTCTAGCCAGCTCTATATAAAACACAAATAAAAAAAAATAAAAAAATTGGAGCTGCCCACCCGCATAGCATTCAGAAAAAGAACACACAATTACTTAGGCAGCATAGGTATGGGGCCAACAACTGTAAAGGCACAAATGGTGCCTGAGTCTAACCCGAAAGTCAAGCATACAGTACCGCTGGGCAGGATGGACCAGCAGCAGGATTTCACGATACCCTCAGCACCTTTAGTGCAAGGGTTGAAATAGAGGCCATCGGAAAATGCAGAAGAATAAAGATGTGCCCAAACTCTGCCCAAAAAGTGCCTAATAAAACTCAAGCTCTAGCCCAGGAAGGCCACGATGATCTAGACGGGGCTTGGCATAATGCAGACTCTCCTTATGGATCATCTGCACAGTGGTAGCCCCTCTCAGGCACAGGGAACGTGATCAACAGCTCCGCCAATGCACCAATTTGCACTGCAAATGACTGTTGGCCGATGCTACTGACAACACTGCACAGTGTTGTACAATCGTTAAAATTTCATTCTGATAAAGTAGAAGTTCAGGTAGAATTGCTGGACAGACTGGCGGTGTTTGTGTCCGGCATTGATGCCAAGCTCGACGCTCTAAACTCCCTCATTGTGCGTGTTCAGGAGATGTTCCCACAATAAGCCCACCAAGTGTTCCTAGAGGCTTGTAGAAGTGCCTGTTTACCAATACTCAACAAATTATCAACCCTACTGGAAGCCTTATCATCAATTGCCACGGATTTAAAAAGCAATCGATGAAAATAATACAAAATGGCTCTAGAAACGGAAGTACGTCTGTGTCTCCTTGAACCTCCTTAGCATTGGGATCAACATTTCCATCGAAAATTGAACACCAGACAACCTCATTCCCCATGCCTTGCATCACCACCATGTGGCCAGCCATACAGCAGATAAGTCCAGTTGTTGGACATACTAAGGTAGCCTCAATTTAAATAATTCAAAGGCTCTATAGTAAAGTCTTTGAATCCAAAGGCAACGCAAAAAAATAGAATCTTACAAAGGTCCTCAACTAATGACACGACCTCTCATTACATGTATAGCAGAAGTACACAAACAACCAGACCCTAGGTACACTGGAGCTCAGGACAAGAGTGCAATCTTGGTAAACTCCCTAGTGGATAATCAAGACTTCACAGATGTAGTGGTGATCTTCAAGTCTGATCTACAATGTAGCCTGTTTGGAGGCGAGGAATCTAACCAGGAAACAGAACTGGAAGCCTCTCTCCAAACATGAACGTAAAAGACTGCGAAAAGCGAAGAAAAAACTGCCAGGTAGGCAACCAAATGCTGCAAACCATAGACCACACAAAATGTATCCCATGTTTGAAATAAAGAAAGCAGTCCCTATGGACACAGCCCCACTTCACGTGGCTGACTCATAGCTACAGATAGATAGTGCCCTTCAAGCGATCTATAAAAATAACAGCAAGAGTCCTACACAGGAGACAGAAGACCCTTTGCTTTTGAGTTTAGAATGCTTTATTTAGGCATTAAACAAAGTAAAACATCAGTACAGAGGCATGTAGCGAGAGGATACGAGTAAAAAGGAAAGCATATTATGAAAAATAAAAAACAATATCATGACAATATCCTCATGAGATAATAACTGTACAAAGAACAAATGCATTTGTAGAAGATTTTTAAGGAGAGAAAAGAGAAAAGAAGAACGGGTGAACAGAGAGAAAGAGAGGAAGAGAAGAAGAGAGAGTAAGAGAAGAGAAAGAGTCCAATAAGTAATGCAACCAGAATCAGTATTCAAATGGGATAAGGTACATAGTAAAAAACATTATGGTATACACCATGTGGAATCAGCTCTGCACTCTGGAAAGAAAAGAAGTTAGTGGCATCCATAGTAGATCTTTTTTTAATCAACAAAGCAGTAGAGGTAGCATCGGTCTAGTCTATGATGATGGCACAATAAATTCCACCAGGCTTGGTGCGAAATTTTGAATTGTCCTTCCAATTGGTGGTAATGATCTGAAGCGAAATGGCTAAAAATAAGTCAATAAAATTACCTGCACTACTGTGAGGTTCCCAGAGAGGAGAAAAACTGCCCAAAAAACATGTGTAATATGGAAGGGGACATTGGAAGATAAAATGTCGTTTAATCTCAACCAGATACGAGATCCTATTGGTCTCAGACCCTTTGCTTTTAACTCCACAAATCTGACTCTGATACATTTCTGACAATTTCTAATGGTTGCTGCAAGCCCGTCTAAAATATCGACAGAACACCAACTCCCTACCGAGCACTTATTTGGAACCTTTAAAATAGGTTCATAAATAAAATTACACTTCAGCTGCTAAACTGTTGAAGGAGAAATGGAGATAATTAATTGCACTTCTGTTTGATCAAAATCACACCGAAGTGTGTTTACATAATCCCTAACACCAAGGGCAAAGTTCAGCTCAAATCTAGGCGCCGCTCAAGTTCGAAGTTCAATTACAGTCACCCGACAAGGAAACAAGATTCTACTATAACCGGAATATACATCACAAGGCTGACATTACCTAGTTAATAGGGAAAATATAGTAAAGCTCCTAAAAAGGCATGCTCCCTGGACACATTTAACTAGTTTTGATAGTCAACCCATTGTGTTTCTTCCACCTTGCGGTACTCAAATAAATGAACCAACAGTAATAACTTGGTCTACGACCGAACAGGCCCACTTCATGTAGAAGGAAAAAGAAGCATTCAGGAACTGGGACATAAAACTAACAAGATTTCCAACTGAAGCTTACCCAGAACTGCTTTGTGACGCGCCCATGTCAAAGAGTTTGAATAGTCGCTGATCGAATGTGACATTTTCAATACTTAGGAATTGAATGGGCAACAATAACCATCCTAAAACTCAAGTATTAATGCTGCAAGAGCCACCAGGGAAGCCTTCCAGGCCTTATCAGTATCGTTGTAGGGAATCAGATTGGTCTTGGTTGGGAGCAGCGTTAGCAACCTAAACAGAAAACGGACTATTCGTCAAGTACTCAGGTAGCCCCACCAACGGCCTGAAGGTCTGCTTGTGGAACGTAAGAGGCCTGAGTAATGTGGTTGATGATGCAGAAGTGGTAGCATACTGGAAACAATATAACATAATTATGCTGCAGGAAACATGGAATACGGCATCAACACCACTGATTGGGTACTTGGAATTTCGAACTGCGGCACTAAAAAAGAAGTTTAAGGGGAGACCCAAAGGCGTTTTAGTGATTTATATTTCCTCTGACTTTGCGGTTAAAACAGAGGAAATCGCAATACAAGAACCCTGGATCATGGCCGTGTCAATAGCAAATTGGGGTTGCGATCTTAATGTTCTGATTATAGTAATGAATATCTACATACATCCTTGTCACCATAAAACGTGACATCATATCTAAACTGGAATTAATAATTACAGACCTAAGCCAAAAGTATGCTGGAGCATACATGAGCTTAAAGGGACTTCAATTCGAAACTTTATTCCAGTGGTCCAGTAGAGAACCTGGTGCAATTGCATGATGAGCTCTGGAGTATACTCCCTCAAATGACACCTCTAACAGAAAGTTGTGACCCTCTTTGTAGCATTGAAAGTAATTTCTGTAAAGCGATGGTAACTTCAAGACTAGGTTTATTGCAGTAACAGAAGGCAGGTCCTGCAGGTCGATGACTGGAATGCACAATGACCTAGAATGCTTCCAGTATCGCGCTCTGCAGAGAACCCGTTCCAACCCCAACAATTCCTTAAAGGAATACTTGCAGCAAAGCATGCAATACACATTTAACACTCTTGAAGAGCAGATAATGGTCATATGCACTTATGCCGGTCTCAGGCTAGTGAATGGAAGAGCAAAAGAGGACCAGCCCCCGGCTCCTTTGCTCACCTTATCGAAATCCTTCTCCTCTTTAGACTTTACCTTTTAGATCATAACCAGCAGGTTTTCAGGTTAAACAATAACTCTCAACTATTGGTCTAAAGTCATGACACTGGCCTGGTACTACCGTCACCCAGCCTAAAGAGACTTAACTGAAAAGGAGTCATCGAGAAGGGCGAGGAGAAGTGTTGGCGCCTGATAAAGGAATCTCCAACCAAAAATGAATAGGGCCCAATCAAGTCATGGGAAGAGGGAATCAAGAACCTGCTTGAAGGGTGCCCTTCAAACATATGGAGAGCCCATGCCTCGATGGAACACAGAGGGTTATGTTCCAAGTTTCCACCACATATAAGGACCATCTAAAAGGAGCTCCCCAAACAATTCAGAACTCACAGAAGTAACCCATTTGAGGCTGACCTAGGGCAGAAGATTGCAGGCTTCCTTAAGGTTTACAAAAAGGAATTATGGGCCTTCAGAAGAAACAAATATGACAACTTCTGGCCGACCTTTTTACTTGGCTGCAAGTCAAAAAACATAAAACAATTCTTGGGCATTGTTAATAATTGTGACCCAGGTTGTCCTGCGGCAAGTAATGTGCACCAATGGAAAGATCATGTTATTGCAGTCCAACATGGTAATATAACCGCACAACCAATACCCAAAGCTGAGTCTAAAATGGATGCAGGAATTTCCATGTCGAAATTGTCACTCAACACAGAAAACCTAAACCAATGCACTACAGAATTACTCACACATCCAGTACGGAGATTGCCAGGTTCACCAGCAGACAGGATCTCAAAATAATAAACAAGGGAAGAAGAGATGGGGTTTCGGGCCCAACTGGCCTTCCTCAACAACTTTTTAAAGCCAATCCCGAATATTGGGCAACCGTTTTAACCTCATTATTCACTTATTGCGTCTTCAACAACAGATCTGGGATACTTGGAGAGGTGAAATAATCCACCTGCTATACAAAGGTGGAAAAATCACGAATTCAGGATATTACTGACAAATGTCCTTACTTGATGACGAGGCCAAATTCTATGCTAGCTTCCTGCTTGGGTACCTTGAGGCCTTGGCAAATGATCATATTTGACAAGGACAAGGGAACCCAAATGAAGTCTGCCAGGGACCTTGGGAAATAGTACTTTTCTAGAAAACAGTGGTCCCATGGAACTGTATAGTATGAGAGAGATGAATATAGACTCAATCAGTTCTATATTGAAAAAGACTTGTCCAGCCGGACAGAGGTCTACTTTAATGTTATAGTTAACAGAGTAAAAACTTATTCATAAACACAAAATAGAGTAAGCGGGACACAAGCCTGTGCCCTCACTACACCTACATAGAACACATACAATGTGATAGCAAAACAGAAAGGCTCAGGCACGGCTGTCGATTTGTCATATATGGCAATAACACATAGGGCCAACAAATCGTCTTTTTACACCCTTACACAATTAATAACACATTTAAGGGAGTGTATAAGGTGTGATGGGTGTCGACGGCGTTTCGATCCATACAGTAAATACAAGGATCATCATCAGGACTTAACATAAGCATGCCTGAAATTGAAAGCCTGTAACAACATAAAACAATAGGGATGAAGGAGGGAAAAGTTTCAATTAGTTAGGGAAGCAACATAAGCAGTAAATTAATCTAATTCAAATTAATTTAAATGGGCTATGCAGATGGAATTCAGCAACCTGTGGGAATTAACAATACATAAGAACATAACGTTATAGTGAATAACAGTATTGCAGGTAGAGTGCCACTCTGGATTAAGGATATAAGAAGGCTGTTGCACGATCCTATGAGAGAAGATCGTTAGTGCGGGTGAAAAAGGATTATAGGTGAACCTATGGAAGTAACAGGTGTAAACAGGAAGGCGCAGGAAGATTGTGCGTGTGCTCGATAGTAGGTAGATTGTTAGGGAGGAGGAACGAGGATCACCTGACAGGGGGCAGGCATCAGAAGAGGTCCTATCCTGCAATTGCGCGGGACCTGTAAAAAGAAAAGACGGGAGTGACGGGTGGGAACCGGAGGAGAGGCAACGTTAGCAGGGAGAAGAATTAAGGCTTACCAGTCTCCGTGTCAGAAAACACGATGCGGTTCGAAATTCCTGCAATAAAGGAATGAGGGGGTAAGGGGAGGGCAGATGCAAGGCGAGGGAATAGGGATAGAAACCACGATGCGGTTCGGAATTCCTGCAATAGAGGAAGGAGCCAGAGCATGGACCTACCGATAATTCATGCGTGCAGCGACGGGCGTAGTGAAGATAAGATCCTCGTGCTGGATTCGCCGGAATAAGGCAATTGGGGTATCCTGTGGGGGAGGGAAGCCAGGTCAGTAGGCAAGGACCGTGGTCAGCATGGGTGGGCAACCATGGGCAGTGGAGGATTCTTACCTCAATGGGAACCTCACAAGGGTGTGTGCGCCGGAGGCCGGTCAGTTAATGAGGGATTGCAAGAGACGCAGAAGGAAGGGACTTAAGAGCGTGTGATAGGTGGAAGAGAGGTCAGCTGACCAAAAATAGAAATGAAAGGAGGACGTCAACCAATACGTGGCAGACATATTGGAGTGGTGCAAATGGCATGTGATGAGAGCGAAGAAGGACTTCATGCATAGTGGTAAAGCCAGCCTATTAGAGGGAAGGAACAAGGGATTAATCAGACTGTAGGACAGTTACAGCCACCCGGGGCTCACAAATTAGCCACATGTATGAGTGATTGTACAGTAAACAGTAATTGGTGACAGAGGGAGGACTCATTAATTAAAACAATATGTGTGAATTACTATACAATAGTAATTAGGAGTGGATTCAGTTAATTTATACAAGTGTAGTCCAGTCTTCAAGTCTGTTTAAGCCTGTGTGTAGGCTGTTGGTCTTAAAAATCCATTTTAGTTCTTCTTTGTCCAGTAATTTAGAGATATCTCCTCCTCTTGGAGGTGGTTTGATCACGCTTATCACAGTCCAGCGTATATCATTCTCGTTGTGGTGTGCTTCCTCAAAATGGTCAACGAGTGGTGCATTTGGAGTCTTACATCTTACTCTGCTACGGTGCTGGCATATCCTTACGCGTATCTTTTGAGTTGTTTGGCCTATATAGATTTTCTTACAAGGACATAATATGGCATAAACAACATTTTGCGTGTTGCAATTAGAGAAAGAATGCAGAGTGATTTTGGTTTTCTCAAATACAAATTCCTTACATTCAATGCTATAATCACACACGCTACAATTGCCACATTTAGCATGCCCAACCAAAGGTGCGAGTCCCCAATATTCATTAAGATTACCCGGGGGTTTATTATTAGGGAGGGCGGCCCGGACTAGATGGTCTTTAATGTTTTTGTTCTTTTTGAATGCGAACAAAGGTCGTTCAAGGTTGAGTGAGCCGGCATTGAGTACCGCCCAATTTTTTGTGATGGTCTTGCGTACAATGTTGGAGATGGGAGAGAAAGTAGTAACACAGACTAGGCGATTCTGGGGAGTCTTTTCTTTTGGTTCAAGAAGGACGTCGCGTGGGCAATACCAAGCTCTTTTCATGGCATTGCGGACCAACCTGCGTGGGTAGCCTCTACTGGTAAGTTTGTTGTTAAGTACGTTAGCCTCTTGGAAGTAATTCTCTTTGAGTGAGCAGTTTCTCCTGATACGGAGAAATTGGGAGTAGGGTAATGAGTCTCGAAGGGCTCGTGGGTGGTGGCTATCATATCTCAGCAGTGTGTTCCGCTCAGTAGGTTTGCGGAACAGACTGGTGATAAGGATGCCTTCCCTGTGAAATATGTTAAGATCCAGGAAAGGGATAGATTCTTTATTTTGGGTCAATGTAAATTTAAGGCCACCACAGTTATTATTAAGCCAGTGCAAGAAATTGTTAAGAGTACCCTCACTACTTTTCCAGATCATAAAGATATCATCAATATATCTTTTCCATTTAACAATGCCTTCGTAGAAGGGATTGAGTGGTGTCAGGATTTGATTTTGTTCTAGGGAGTCCATATACAGAATGGCTAAGTTGGGGGCAAAAACAGCCCCCATCGAAGTGCCCTTCACTTGTTGGTAATACTGATCTTCAAATAGGAAGAAATTCCGCGTAAGACTAATCTCTAGCAATTGAAGTATGAAAAGAGTAGGGACCGCATGTGGCCGCGGGCGGGTATTGAGAAATGTCTCCATAACCTTTAATGAGGCGGTTTGTGGAATATTTGTGTACAAGGACTCTACGTCCAGAGTACACAAAATTTCAAGATTGGGGTCGAAGGAGTGGTTTTCAATAATGTTAATCATAGACATACTGTCGCGAATATTGCAATCAGTTAGTGGAACAAAATCTTTGATGAAGAAATTAATATACCGCCCTAGAGGCTCCAAAATTGAGCCACAACCGGACACAATGGGACGACCAGGTGGATTGTACTGGTTTTTGTGTACCTTGGGTAAGGTATAGATAACAGGTGTGCGAGGTGTTTTAACGTTTAAGAATTGGTGTTCTTGTTTACTGAGAAAACCTTGGTCTAATCCCATAGTGGTCACTTCTAGAATCAGGTTCTGTAGTTCTCTGGTGGGGTTAGTAGGTAGTTTACAGTAATGGTCAGTATTGGCCAATTGTTTGTGAATTTCGCTTTTGTATGCATCAAGTTCTTGTAAAACAATACCTCCTCCTTTGTCGGCAGGTTTAATGATTAATTTATCATTTTGCCGTGGTTTCTATCCCTATTCCCTCGCCTTGCATCTGCCCTCCCCTTAGCCCCTCATTCCTTTATTGCAGGAATTTCGAACCGCATCGTGTTTTCTGACACGGAGACTGGTAAGCCTTAATTCTTCTCCCTGCTCACGTTGCCTCTCCTCCGGTTCCCACCCGTCACTCCCGCCTTTTCTTTTTACAGGTCCCGCGCAATTGCAGGATAGGACCTCTTCTGATGCCTGCCCCCTGTCAGGTGATCCTCGTTCCTCCTCCCTAACAATCTACCTACTATCGAGCACACGCACAATCTTCCTGCGCCTTCCTGTTTACACCTGTTACTTCCATAGGTTCACCTATAATCCTTTTTCACCCGCACTAACGATCTTCTCTCATAGGATCGTGCAACAGCCTTCTTATATCCTTAATCCAGAGTGGCACTCTACCTGCAATACTGTTATTCACTATAACGTTATGTTCTTATGTATTGTTAATTCCCACAGGTTGCTGAATTCCATCTGCATAGCCCATTTAAATTAATTTGAATTAGATTAATTTACTGCTTATGTTGCTTCCCCTAACTAACTGAAACTTTTCCCCTCCTTCATCCCTATTGTTTTATGTTGTTACAGGCTTTCAATTTCAGGCATGCTTATGTTAAGTCCTGATGATGATCCTTGTATTTACTGTATGGATCGAAACGCCGTCGACACCCATCACACCTTATACACTCCCTTAAATGTGTTATTAATTGTGTAAGGGTGTAAAAAGACGATTTGTTGGCCCTATGTGTTATTGCCATATATGACAAATCGACAGCCGTGCCTGAGCCTTTCTGTTTTGCTATCACATTGTATGTGTTCTATGTAGGTGTAGTGAGGGCACAGGCTTGTGTCCCGCTTACTCTATTTTGTGTTTATGAATACGTTTTTACTCTGTTAACTATAACATTAAAGTAGACCTCTGTCCGGCTGGACAAGTCTTTTTCAATATAGAACTGATTGAGTCTATATTCATCTCTCTCATACTATACAGTTCCATGGGACCATTGGCAAATGATCATGGCATTGTCCCCCCTCTTCAAGCAAGGTTTAGAGAAGGGATTGGCCCAGTACAAATTTGCTGGCTTTGGCCATGTTGACTGCAAAGCAATCAAAACTAAATCCATGGTATAATTATGCTTTGTAGACTTGAAAGCTGTCTTTGACTCAGTCCCATGTACCCTTCTTTGGCAGAAATTAGCCCCAAGAAATGCCCAGCCCCATTTGCTAAAAATCATTATTACATTATACTCAAATACCTGGCTTCAAGTTAAAATTGGGGAAGGTAGCTCCCATTCGCGCAAGATAGAAATTTGGACAGGATTAAAACAATGCTGCATACTAACTCCATCACTTTTTGACATCTTTTTGGCTGACCATTTGACAAAACTAGGTAACGTGAAAGCTTGGAGGGAAACCAATTAGCTGCCTTCCCTACGCCGATGATGCCTTTCTAATTTCTAAAACCAGGGTGGGGCTCCAAAGGCTTTTGGATACATGGCATTTTTATACAAAATGCAGTGGGGTTTCCATTAACCTTGAAAAAAACAGAATAATGATTATGGGAAGAAAGATGAAGAAGCCAGAACAGTGGTACCTGAATAGCTTTGAAATCAAAACTGCAGAGGAATATACTTATCAGGGAGTGAACTTGGACAGCTGTGGAACCTTCCTTCGACACAAGGAGTACATACAATTAAAAGCAGCTTCTTTACTACATGGGTTCTTAAAGCTCTCAAAAAATCGCTTAGGCCCCTCCCTCGAACCTCTAACAAAAGTGATCCGTTCCAAATGGTTGCCTGCTATAGCCTAGGGAACAGAGGCCATGCTCGGAGGAGCTTCCAACCAACTCGATACTGTGGCTTGAAATTACAACAAATACAGGCAGTAAGTCCTTAGCCCAGACTTTCAATACGGAATTTTAAGGCGGCGCTCTGGGCAGCAACTGTCCCCCTCTCAACTTTGAGAAAGTTAATCACTAAAGTAGTACACACGACCTCGCAACAAGCAGACAAACAAAAGTTAACCTTTCGTATGCACGATTTTGAACAGTTAAGACAAATTGGGTTCACAATCAATTTTAAGAGCTCAAAACAAGGTAAACAAAAGCTCATCCAATATAGGTTGTGGGGCCTGCCAACACTGGACTGCATTCCCGTCAGGATAAGGAAAAGCAGGACACACTTTGCAGGCTGTGTCATGGAGAAACAATTATTCATACAGTCTGCATCTGCCCAGTGTTGTTGCCAGTACAACGAGTACTCTAAAAACCACACCTCACTGTCCTGTCGGCTCCTGGGTTTACACTCTTGTAGGCAAGCTGTAATGGTCTGCTTTAAAGCAGAGCGCCCCCTACTGGCTACGAGATTTGTGAATTGTATACAGTCTGTTGAGAAACTTCTGAGCACCGCAGCTTCTTGCGGATGACTGCAAACTCCAGAGGTTTTTAATCAGGCACCCTTTTACATCTTTCCTGTTATTTTGCTCTGATTTAAGATTGGAGTTACCCAATCGACCAACCTACCAGCCAGCACTATGCACTTTACGTCCTCTTAGACGTTGTATGATATGTTGTAGGACAATGAATTGCAGGACTACTCTATTTGATGTTTTGATGGCTGAGAAGATCGTTTTCATGACGTTCTTGAAGAATCAGTAAGGAATCCTATTCCTTTTGAATGGAGAATTGGAGAAATATTTTTAGCCCGAGTTTGAAGTTTTGAGATAACTATCTATACTTTTTATATTATTTTTAATAATGAATTGTATATGATGAATGTCTGATCCTTATCCATAAATGATTTTAATTAACTATGACATGAATAAATTTGACCCTTGACCACTGCCAACCATTCTTCAGTTATAAATAAACAGTAACTCTATTAAACAGTAACTAGCAGGGTCTGGCTAACACAGAACATATGCCCGGGCAATAAAGTAAGAGTGGCCCCTGTTAGTGAATTAGAAAGCTGTACAAAGTGACCCATGTTTGCAAATTGGTGCAGTTTTGAACTTGGAAAGACACCCTGGTAAGGGTTTTGCAAGGTATGGGAGACTACGTGCATTTATGCCTGCTGCAGCAAATGTGCAGTGGGCAAAGTAAAAATTGGCCCAGCAGACCATAAAACAGGCATAAGCAGTCAAAATACCGGCCCATACAATGGCCTATGAGTCCAGCCCGTCGGGCACTGCCTGATTGCCCTTTAGTCTGACCTTGGTAACTAGTCATGTTAGATATCAAGAAGTAGTAATAACTCCAACACACCAGACCGAGGCACTAAAAATGGGATCATGTGTTTGCATTTAGCATAAAGCATTAAACAGCCAACCACGAATGCAGCCATACCAACTATGTGAACCCTGGGGGTGGGGCATGACCAGCAAGATGGCCGACTAGCAGTGTTGTCCGCGAGCTCTGTCACCTCCATCACAATCCTGGACAAATCCTGTCTTCACCTGCCACCCAACTCAGAGACTCGCCTCCATGACTTCAAGGGGCCCTAGGGAAGGCATTGTTATCCTGTACTTACTCCCCCAGGGGTGCATGAAGCCTCCATAAGAGTGGCCACAATGACATCGGCATGAAATAAAATAATGAGCGCTGGCCGCACCAGAGATCACATGGGACTACTGCGGCTGCCGAGGTACCTGCTGGCTTAGACTAGTGCCACCCTGCGCTCCCCTTCTGTTGCTCCCATTGCTCCCGCTGCTCCCGCCGCCTGTTGTGTTGCCCAAAGACTGGGGCAAGGCTCAGGCTGAGCGGGGAGAGGTGTCGGCTGTGTAGGCCGGGGCCTGACCAAGGCCCCGCGAGTGAGCTGTGCCTCAGGGCAGCCGGACTATGCATGCTAGAGGGCACTGCCTGATTGTCCTGTAGTCTGGCCATGGTAACTAGTCATGTCAGATATCAAGGAGAAGTAATAACTCCAACACACCAGACCGAGGGCACTAAAAATGGGATAATGTGTATTCATTTGGAATAAAGCATTTAACAGCCAACCACGATTGCAGCCATACCAACTATGTGAACCCCCGGGTGGGGGGGGGCATGGCCAGCAAGAATGGCTGACTAGCAGTGTTTTCCGCGAGCTCTATACACCTCCATCACAATCCTGGACAAGTCCTGTCTTCCACCTGACACCCAACTCAGAGACTGGCCTCCATGACTTCAAGGGGCCCTAGGGAAGGAATTGTAATCCTGTACTTACTCCCCCAGGGGTGCATGAAGCCTCCATAAGAGTGGCCACAACGCCATCGGCATGAAATAAAATGGCAACAGCCGAGGAGCGATAATGAGCGCCAGCCGCACCAGAGGACATATAGGAAGACTGCGGCTGCCGAGGTATCTGCTGGCTTAGACTGGTGCCACCCTGCGCTCCCCTTCTGTTGCTCCTGCATCTCCCGTCGCCTGTTGTGTTGCCCAAAGACTGGGGCATGGCTCGGGCTGAGCGGGGAGAGGTGTTGGCTGTGTAGGCCAGGACCCTGACGAGGCCCCGTGAGTGAGCAGTGCATCAGGGCAGCCGGCCTTTGCAAGCTAGAGGGCACTGCCTGATTGCCCTGTAGTCTGATAATGGTAACTAGTCATGTCAGATATCAAGGAGTAGTAATAACTCCAACACACCAGACCGAGGGCAGTAAAAATGGGATCATGTGTATGCATTTAGCATAAAGCATTTAACAGCCAAGCACGATTGCAACCATACCAACTATGTGAACCGGGGGGGGGGGGAGCTTGGCCAGCAAGATGGCCGACTAGCAGTGTTTTCTGCGAGCTCTGTCACCTCCATCACAATCCTGGACAAATCCTGTCTTCCACCTGCCACCCAACTCAGAGACTGGCCTCCATGACTTCAAGGGACCCTAGTGAAGGCATTGTAACACTGTACTTACCCCCAGGGGTGCATGAAGCCTCCATAAGAGTGGCCACGATGACATCGGCATAAAATTAAATGGCAGCGGCCAAGGGGCGATAATGAGTGCCGGCCGTACCAGAGATCAGATGGGATGACTGCGGCTGCCAAGGTACCTGCTGGCTTAGACTGGTGCCACCCTGTGCTTCCCTTCTGTTGCTCCCGCCACCAGCTGTGTTGCCCAAGGACTGGGGCACGGCTGGGGCTGAGCGGGGAGAGATGTCGGCTGTGTAGGCCGGGGCCATGAACCAGGCCCCGCGAGTGAGCGTTGTCTCAGGGCAGCTGGCCTATGCGAGCTGAGGTGCGTGTGAGTACACCTGCGGTAGGGGTTGATCCACCCTCATGCGCAAGATTGGCTATGCTGGCAGCGACACCGTGGGCCCTTATTTTCCCTCCAGCGCTTGCCCCAGAAGTGAAACCGTGAAAAGCTGGCCTGAACATGGCCCACGAATTGCAGAGAACCCGAAGAGGCTGCCCTGGGGTCCACTCACCTTTGGAAGGCATTAAACAGGGCAGCAGTCGGCCTAACTGCCTCTAATCTACTCCACTCCCACCAACGATAATACAGGGTGTGGCGGCACCGGCATATGAGATCGAGTGGCTGGAGGCAGAGCGGGACGACTATGAACTCCAGAGTACTCACTGGACGGGGCTGGTGCAGCCCCACGCTCCCCTCTCGCTGTCCTTGCTGCTGGTCATGGTGCCAGGGGCTCAGAGGGCTTCGGGCCGAGCCGCAAGAAGTGGCACCTATGAGGGCTGGGGCCTTGATAGAAGCTGGCAGGTGAGAGGCGTTTCAGGAGCAACTGGTCAACACAGGACAAGGGCATGGCTAGACGCACTGTCAACAGAGGCTGTTCCCCCCCAATCATGCGAAACAAGAAGCAATTAGGGCGACTCAGCAGCATCCTTGGAGGCCCCATGCTTCTATCCGCACCAGCTCTAACAGTGGAGCCACCAAAAGAGGCTTAGCGGCGGCCTATTAACATTGCTTGGGGTACCCCTGCACCTGGTGACCTTGTGCTGCAGCCTAAATGCTACAAAGGCCTGGGGGAGCTACTGAGGGGTCCCCTTGGCTAGACGGAGCCTTCCACCTCTTCTCCCGCTGGCGCCCCAGACAACGGATACACCCACCCCCTGAATGCCACACCGCACAACAGCACAGAGAATATGGAACCGTGTATGAACAAGCCTATTGATACTACCATAAGTGGCTTGGGGAAAAGTGGGTGCCCCATTGGGCTTCAGTCTGTGCTGCAGAGAACTGGCATTGGTGGGGGGTGGCCAGGGTGAGAGGAGAACAATGACCCTCCGGGGTGAGAAATAATACATCAGTGGTATACAGACTCATGGCTCCCTTTCCAATAGCGCAGCTAAAGACAATGTGAAAAAGATACTGATGGTGGCTTGCGAACAGCTGGTTGGGAGTCATACGAGCCACAGATGGAGAAATCAGCATGTGTGTGAGCTCACATGGGACACTGAGGCAGTGACAGAGCAGAGACCTGTCCTTGAGATGGTGGCACATGCCTGGAGGAGCCCATCTTCCGCGCTTCCCCTCTCTGTTAGGTGTAGATGGTGCCTAAAGCATGGCTAAGGACAAAGACCCCAAACCCCCAAAGCAGGGGAAAATGGACTGCTACACGAAGGTGTTGACCTCTGCGCCAGAGGCGGTGACAAGCGCTCTGACTATGCCGGACAACGCAGCACTTCTAATGGCATTCAATCCTTCTGGAAGGCCCTGGAAGGGAGGATCAGGGAAGTACCTTCCGAAGTCTCCCTAAGACCTGGGGAATGTATTTAAGAGGGTCACAACAGCAGAGAACAGAATCTCAGGGTGGAGGATACATGACAGAGAAGGTCTGGAGAGTGGAGGATGCAGAAAACCACCCAAGAAAAAATTATTTGCGTTTGGTGGGCTTTCTGGAGGGGGTCGAAGGGTGCCTTTATGGACAAATGGCTGAGACCCTCCCTCCCACCAGAACAATTTTCACCCTGTTTTGTCATAGCATGGGCCCCACAAGGCGCTGAGTGCAAAAATCCCCTCTGGGAACACCTGCACGGCCTGTGATCGCACGTTTCTTGAATTTCCAGGACTGGGATATGATACTGAGAGAAGTTCACCGAATTGGTGAGATCCGTAATGAAAATTCCAAAATGATGGTGTTTCCATACAACACCAGCGAGGTTCAGAGACGGCAACGCACCTTTGACTCTCAAAATGAAGCTGTGGGCCCTCCAACTACAATACATGTTGTTATTCATGGCATGAAGGTAAGGCACTCTTCTTTCAGTCGCTTGAGGAGGCCAGGACCTGGCTGCAGGAGCACCCACCTCAGAGCACCGATGGAGGAGGACATGCGGGCCCGAGTGCCTCCTATGTGGAAGGGATGAGACACAAGACCCAAAGATCCAGGAGGAGAAGATGGAGTCATGCGCCTGTGTCGTGGCACACAGGGACCCCACTTCCAGCCCTGAGATTGGGATGGAAGTCTGGAATCTCCTCTGCCACCGAGGGTGAGTTGAATCTGGTACCCAAAAAGACTAAGCACAACCAAATGCAGAGGTACGCAACTCCGGACAGTGCAGAGAGTGACCTTACGTCAGACTCTGACAGGACCCACTCACTGGCCATAGAAATCGCCAACCTGGAACACAACTGTCTGGGCAGGGTCTCCGCTGAGAAAGGTGTGAACTTCAGGAGGGACCTGGCAGCTGAATCGCGATATTCAGCCTAAGACGGAGTTGCGGGAAATGACATAATTTTCATCACCCCCCAGAGACTCTCAGAGACAACTGGGAAGTGTGTTTCTTTCTTTTAAATTTTCTTCATTATTTGTTTGTTGTCGCTATTTGGGGTTTGTGAGTTAAGGAGGGTGATGGGCTACAGATCTCTCATACTCTCTTCATGCATGGTTTGGATCAGGAAATGTAGTTCCTTGCTGTAAAGAGACACTGGGGGGTGAGGTCATTTGGACAGTTGTAGTTGGAGGGCATGTTGTGTTTTATTATTGCTTGTTTTGTTGATTATGAAGGTACATGGACACAATTTCAGCCTGATTGACACATACATAGACAGACTCTCAGAAACACAATTACCACATCTTATAGGATGGCTCAGTCCAGTCAGCTAGACAACCCACCCCTTACGATACTGACTTGGAATGCCAGTAGTCTTGGTAATAAAATCAAACAGGGCTTTGTTGCGGAATACATTAAACGGTTACAGCCCGATGTGGTTCTCTGTCAAGAGACACACTTGCAGGGGGTGCACTGCAGATTCCTGGGAAGGGGGGCATACACCACACTGGCACCCACAGGATTCACCAGTGGGGCCCGAGGAGTTGCTATATTGGTGAGGAAAAGTCCCCCCTTTCGGGTAACTAAAACCTGGATAGATCCCAATGGTAGATATGTACAGGGCCATCGGGGACGGACCAGGATGACCCTCTTGAGTGTATATGACCCTCCCCGACTACAAGCACCAACTTTGGCCAAAGGAACCGATATCTTAAGCTCCTCACCCACGCACACAAAGCACTCCACAACTCCGGACCAGCCTACCTCAACAGACGACTCAGCTTCTACACCCCCACCCGCCAGCTCCGCTCGACCAGCCTCGCCCTCGCCACAGTCCCCCGCATCCGGAAAACGACCGCCGGCGGCAGATCCTTCTCCCACCTCGCCGCCAAGACCTGGAACACCCTCCCCACCAACCTCCGACAGACCGAAGACCTACTGGCCTTCAGAAGACTCCTCAAGACCTGGCTCTTCGATCAGTAGCAGCACCACCCCCCTCTTCCCCCAGCGCCTTGAGACCCTCGCGGGTATGTAGTGCACTTTATAAGTGACATGATTGATTGATTGATTGATTGATTGATCTTTCTAGAGTCTACCTCCAAATTACATGTTGTAGGTGGGAACTTTAACGATTAATCAATCATAGGTTTGTTAAGCGCAACTACTCATCCAAAAGGGTATCAAGGCGCTGGGGGGAGGAGGAGGAAGCGCAGATCCTGGAAGTTCATGGCGTACCTTCGAAGAGCCAGGTCTTGAGGTCCTTCGTGAACTTGGAGAGTGTTGGCGTCTGTCTGAGGTGGAGTAAGACGGTGTTGCATGCCTTGGCATCGAGGAAGGTGAAGGAGCGACCTCCTGTTCTGGTCTTCTTGATACGCGGCACCGTAGCGTGGGAGAGCTGGGCTGATCGGAGGGATCTTTGGGGTGCTTGGAACGAGAGGCAGTGGTTCTAGTAGGCAGGTCCGGTGTTGTAGAGGTCTTTGTGGGCATGGGTGATAAGCTTGAAGGTGATTCTCCTCTTGATGGGGGGCCAATGAAATGTCTGCAGGTGTTGGGTGATGTGGTAGTGACGTGGTAGGTTCAGGACTAGTCTGGCAGAGGCGTTCTGGACGTTCTGGAGTTTACGGGTGAGGTTCTTGTTGATTCCGGCGTAGAGAGCATTGCCGTAGTGGAGTCTGCTGCTGATGAGGAAAAAAAAGTAAAAGAAAAAAGAAAACTTACCTTCAGGTCACCGTCGCCACTGCTGCCTCACCTCCGATGCAGGAACCAGGAAGCACCCAGGCTCCCAGACTCCCCTGACCAATCCCGACACTGCTTTACAGCAGCGTTGTGATTGGTCTGCGCTCAGAGAGGGACTGGGAGGCTGTGCATGTTCCCCACCATGTTGTGCAATACAGCTGGTGGAGAACATGCAAAGTGCGCATGAGAGTTTGGCCGGCCCAAGACGGCAGGCCCCAAACCGTCATGCGCACTTAAGGTGCAGCAACCACTCCTCCTCCCTCGACGTCACAGGAACCCAGCCCCACCCTAACCTAACTTGGCTAAACTGCAATACTAAAAATAAAATGATAATAACGTTCTGTTATTATCATTTTATTTTACCTTTGCACAGCTTTAAAGCAGCGGGGTGACGCTCCACCGCTGCAAGAAGGCCAAATACCAGATGATGGGCACACTGCACCGTTTATACAAAACAGGGGACAAGGCTGGTAGACTCCTGGCATGACTGAGTTGATGGGAACAGGAAGCATAATATTATCAACCAAGCAGGGGTCAACTGCAACACTGAAGCCTTAATTGTCGATGAGTTTGCTCGTTATTATGAACACTTCTATGGGGCCAGACTGCTCCATGACTCAGACACCATAGTGAAATACTTGGCCACGGTTCCCATTCTGATGCTGGAGGCGGAAGCCGTTGGAGGCTAACACTGAATAAGGTACAGGCCACCATAGCCAAATTGAAGCTGGGGAAAACTCCAGGGCCCAACGGCATTCCTGCAGAGTTCTATACGCGATATGCAAACCTGCTGTGACCCCACTTGTTGAACTTGTTCCGAGAGGTTGGGGAAGTGGGGGAACTCCCCCCAGATCTTCAGAAGGCTACCATTATGGTACTCCCCAAATTAGGGAAACCCAGAGATCAGTGCGACTCTTATCGCCAGATCTCATTGCTCAATATTGAGACAAAGCTACTGGCTACGTTTTGGGCCACACGGCTCCTGCAGGGTATTACACCTGTAATGCACCGCAACCAGTCAGGAGTCATGCACGTCAGGTCAACTCACCTCAACCTGAGACACACGCATAATTGACTGACGACAGTTCAGGCCCGTCGAACACCACATGTTTTCCTCTCCCTAGACACTGAAAAACAGTTTGACGCTGTCCACTTTCCTTTTCACGAGCAGAAGCTGCTGAAATTTGGCCCTCAATTTAGAAAATGGGTGGTGGTGCTGTACAGAAACCCTGTTGCGATGGTTAGGGTGAACGGAAAGATGTCCGCTGAATTGCGGCTAGGTAGAGGAACCAGGCCGGGATGCCCCCTCTCCCCCCTTTTGTTTGCCCTCATGGTAGAATCTCCTGCCTGCATGGTGAGGTTACATCCTTGAGTGGGAGGGTTAAGAATCAAGCCAGCTATCGCAGCAGAGGTGGGTGATCCACTGAAAGCTCGAGCCATGATTGAGCCTGAAGCCCGGCTCTGGCTCATCTCAAGGTCCTATTGGAACCTTGGGCCCATAATGAGCTGAGCTTTCATGTGGCTTCTAGCTGCCTCCTTTCACCAGGATGTGGTAATACACCAGTCCTGTCGACTTAGGAACTGGGGAACCAATCAATCAATCAGGAGTTTGTTAAAGCGCGACTACTCACCCGTAAGGGTCTCAAGGTGCTAGGGGTTGGGGGACGGGGGTGCAGGTTCCATTCCATCAAGAAGGGGGTCTGTCGAAGAGCCAGGTTTTGAGGTTTCTTGCGAAGATGGGGAGCGATGTTGTCTGTCTGAGGTGGAGCGGAAGGGCGTTCCATGCTTTGGCCGCGAGGAAGGAGAAGGAGCGGCCTCCCGATCTGGTCTTTCTGGTGCGGGGGACCACGGCGTAGGAGACCTGGGCTGATCGTAGGGTCCTTTGGTGTGCGTGGAATTTGAGTCGGCTGTTCAGGTATGCTGGTCCGGTGCCGTGGAGGGCCTTGTGTGCGTGGGTGAGCATCTTAAAGGTGATTCTCGCCTCGACGGGGAGCCAGTGGAGTGTGCGCAGGTGCTGGGAGATGTGGCAGTGTTTTGGCAGGTTGAGGACCAGTCTTGCGGCGGCGTTCTGGATGTTCTGTAGCTTGCGGATGAGGTTTTTGTTTATTCCGGCGTAGAGTGCGTTGCCGTAGTCGAGTCTGCTGGTGACCAGGGCGTGAGTCACTGTCTTTCGGTGTTCGAGGGGATCCATTTGAAGGTCTTACGAAGGAGGCGGAGGGTGTGGAAGCAGGAAGACGAGACAGAGTTGATCTGGCGGTCCATTTTGAGCTCGGAGTCCAGGATGATTCCCAGGTTGCGTGCGTGGTCTGTGGGGGTTGGCGGGTTTCCGAGGGCGGCGGGCCACCAGGTGTCGCTCCAGGCATCGGGGTTTGGGCCCATGATGAGTACTTCTGTTTTGTTGGTGTTTAGTTGTAGGCAGCTGATTTTCATCCATTTGGCCACGGCTTCCATGCCTTCTTGAAAGTTGCGTCTGGCGGTGTTGGGCTCGTTGGATAGGGAGAGGATGAGCTGGGTGTCGTCTGCGTATGACACGATGTTGAGTCCATAGGTTCTGACGGTGGGGGCAAGTGGAGCCATGTAGACGTTGAAGAGCGTCGGGCTGAGGGAGGAGCCATGGGGGACTCTGCAGGTGGTAGGTGTGGGGTCCGAGAGGAAAGGGGGGAGTCTGACCCGCTGCGTCCTGCCAGAGAGGAAGGAGCAGATCCAGTTGAGGGCCTTGTCCTGGATTCCTGCGTCGTAGAGTCTGCGTATTAGGGTGCGGTGGGAGACTGTGTCGAACGCCGCTGATAGGTCGAGGAGGATGAGGGCTACTGTTTCTTCTTTGTCCAGTAGGGTGCGGATGTCGTCTGTTGCGACGAGGAGGGCGGTTTCCGTACTGTGGTTTTTCTGAAGCCGGATTGGGAGGAGTCGAGGATGTTGTGTTCTTCAATGAATGTGGCGAGTTGGCTGTTGATGGCTTTCTCGATGACTTTCGCTGGGAACGGGAGCAGGGAGATGGGTCTGTAGTTTTTGAGGTCGGTGGGGTCCGCTGAGGGTTTCTTTAGGAGGGGTTGACCTCGGCGTGTTTCCAGTCGTCGGGGAACAGGCGGTCGCCAGGGAGCGGTTGATGGTGTGGCGGAACATGGGTGCGATGGTGTCGGCGGCTCTGTTGAAGATGTGGTGGGGGCAGGGGTCCGTGGGGGCCCCTGAGTGGATTGACTTCATTGTCTTCAGTGTGTCTTCGGTGGTGAGGGCTGTCCAGTCATCAATCGCTGGTTTCCGGGTGTCGGGGGTGGTTGGTGAGGGTTCAGTGTGTTGGTTGTCTTCGTCGAAGTTGTCGTAGATGCTCTTGATTTTGTGGTGGAAAAAGGTGCTGAGTTTGTCGCAGAGGTCTTGTGAGGGAGGGATGTCGGTAGACTCGCTGGTGGGTTGGGCGAACTCCTTGATGATGCTGAAGAGTTCCTTGCTGTTGTGCGCGTGGGTGGAGATTCTGTCTTCAATCGCTTTTTTCCTCGTTTCTCTGATGAGTTGATGGTGGGCGTTGGTGGCGGCTCTGAAGTTGTTGTGGGTTTCTGTGGATTTGGTGTTCCCTCAGGCCTTTTCGAGGCGGCGGCATGTGCGTCTGGACTCTCGAAGTTCGGTGGTAAACCATCTGGCTTTCTTGGCGCGGGTATTGTTGTTATTCTTGAGGGGGGCTATGGTGTTGGTGCTGTCCGAGATCCATCTATGCAGGGTTCGGGCTGCGGTGTTGGGGTCGTCGTTTTCCGCGATGGTTGGGGTGGAGTTGTTGAGTGAGGAGGTGAGCTGGTCATCGGTGATTTTGGTCCAGTTTCTTTGTGGAAGCAGGTGCTGGTGTCTGTGGATGGTGGGTGTTCTGAAGGTGAAGTGGACGCAACGATGGTTGGTCCATGGGAGTTCGGTGGTGTGGCTGAAGGTGATGGAGTTTCCTGTAGTGAAGAGGGGGTCGAGGGTGTGTCCTGCTGAGTGCGTGGGCTCGGTCACGATCTGGCGGAGTCCAATGTTGTGGAGGTTGTCCAGGAGGGATGTGGTGTTGGGGTCCAGTTGGTTGTCGAGGTGGAAGTTGAGGTCTCCCAGCAGGGTGTAGTTGGTGGATGCGATGGCCTGCCGGGAGATAATGTCTGTGATGGAGTTGGCGAAGGGTCCGTGAGGTCCAGGGGGTCGGTAGATGAGGATTCCTCGGAGGGTGGCGGTGGGGCTGGCCAGTATCTTGAAGTGAAGGTGTTCCATCAGTTCTGTGGGCTCGTCAGGGAGTGTGCTCAGGCGGAGGCTGGATTTGTGGACGATGGCGATTCCTCCTCCTGGGCGGATGGGGCGGTCCTTCCTGGAGATCTTGTATCCTTGGGGGATGGCGATGGCGATGTCCGGTCCCGAGGTGGTGTTGGTCCAGGTTTCGGTGAAGAACGCTACGTCCGGGGTGGTGCTGTCGAGGAGGTCCCAGATTTCTGTGGCGTGTTTGTGGAGGGATCGGACGTTGAGGAGGATGCATTGCAGGGTCTTCGGTTCGGTTGTGTTCTTGTGGGCGGGTTGTGCTGGATCCGTGTTCTTGGCGGTGCTGCAGGTGTGCCGGCAGCGGTGACAGCTGAAGGGTCCGTGGGTGTCGGCTGGTGATGCTAACTTGCAGTTGTTGCTGCAGCCTGGGTTGAGTGCGTGGAGTGCTGCTGGGTCGTAGCGTTGGCGGGGCAGAGGTCCAGGGTTCCTGGCGCTGGTCGCGGACGGGTCGCAGACGGGCGCAGACGGGCTTGCCTTTGACGCGCCTTCGGTGCACCAGCGGTGGGAGAGCAATGTCACTAACAATGAGTCAGTGGTCTTGCTCGCCTGTCCCCGCAGTGGCCGCCATTAAGTAGGGGTCGGCGAGGGCTGGACAGCTGGGAGGCGGGAGCGGGGAGGGGAGCTGGATTGGGCAGGTCGCGCTGGGGGGGGAGGGGCCGCGGGGGCAGCAGTGGCGGGGAAAGGTAAAGGGAGGAAATAAGGGATAAAGAAAAAAAGGGAAAATAAGCAGAAATAAGGCACAAAAGAGCAGAGATGCAGAAAAGTGCACAAAGGTGTAAGATAAAAGAGGGTAGAAAAACGAGTGAAAACGAGTGAAAGAGCAGAGCGAGAGAAAGGGAAAATGAGCAGAAATAAGGCACAAAAGAGCAGAGATGCAGAAAAGTGCAGAAAGGTGAAAGATAGAAAGGGTAGAAAAACGAGTGAAAAAGAGTGAAGGAGCAGAGTGAGAGGAAGGAGACAGAGGTCCACTGGACCACCAGGGATGAGGCGCAGGGAAACCTGCGGGAGGAGGAGGGCCTCGATCACCAACACTCAAGAGTGCAGGGGCAGGGGCACCTCACTTAATGGTTGAGCTGCGAGGGTGGGAGAGCAATTTCACTGACAATGAGTCAGTGGTCTTGCTCGCCTGTCCCAGCAGTGGCCGCCATTAAGTAGGGGTCGAGGAGGGCTGGACAGCCGGGAGGCGGGAGCGGGGAGGGAGCTGGATTGGGCCGGTCGCACTGGGGGAGGGGCCGCGGGGGCAGCAGCGGCGGGGAAAGGTAAAGGGAGGAAATAAGGGATAAAGAAAAAAGGGAAAATAAGCAGAAATAAGGCACAAAGAGAAGAGATGCAGAAAAGTGCAGAAAGGTGAAAGATAAAGAGGGTAGAAAAATGAGTGAAAACGAGTGAAAGAGCAGAGCGAGAGAAAGGGAAAATGAGCAGAAATAAGGCACAAAAGAGCAGAGATGCAGAAAAGTGCAGAAAGGTGAAAGATAGAAAGGGTAGAAAAACGAGTGAAAACGAGTGAAGGAGCAGAGTGAGAGGAAGGAGACAGAGGTCCACTGGACCACCAGGGATGAGGCGCAGGGAAACCTGCGGGTGGAGGAGGGCCTCGATCACCAACACTCAAGAGTGCAGGGGCAGGAGCACCTCACTTAATGGTTGAGCTGCGAGGGTGGGAGAGCAATTTCACTGACAATGAGTCAGTGGTCTTGCTCGCCTGTCCCCTCAGTGGCCGCCATTAAGTAGGGGTCGAGAGGAGCTGGACAGCTGGGAGGCGGGAGCGGGGAGGGGAACTGGATTGGGCCGGTCGCGCTGGGGGGGATGGGCCGCGAGGGCAGCAGCGGCGGGGAAAGGTAAAGGGAGGAAATAAGGGATAAAGAAAAAGGGAAAATAAGCAGAAATAAGGCACAAAAGAGCAGAGATGCAGAAAAGTGCAGAAAGGTGAAAGATAAAAGAGGGTAGAAAAACGAGTGAAAACGAGTGAAAGAGCAGAGCGAGAGAAAGGGAAAATGAGCAGAAATAAGGAGAGCAGAGATGCAGAAAAGTGCAGAAAGGTGAAAGATAGAAAGGGTAGAAAAATGAGTGAAAACGGGTGAAGGAGCAGAGTGAGAGGAAGGAGACAGAGGTCCACTGGACCACCAGGGATGAGGCGCAGGAAACCTGCGGGTGGAGGAGGGCCTCGATCACCAACACTCAAGAGTGCAGGGGCACCTCACTTAATGGTGGAGCTGCGAGGGTGGGAGAGCAATTTCACTGACAATGAGTCAGTGGTCTTGCTCGCCTGTCCCCGCAGTGGCCGCCATTAAGTAGAGGTCGAGGAGGGCTGGACAGCTGGGAGGCGGGAGCGGGGAGGGGAGCTGGATTGGGCCGGTCGCGCTGGGGGGAGGGGCCGCGGGGGCAGCAGTGGCGGGGAAAGGTAAAGGGAGGAAATAAGGGATAAAGAAAAAAGGGAAAATAAGCAGAAATAAGGCACAAAAGAGCAGAGATGCAGAAAAGTGCGGAAAGGTGAAAGATAAAGAGGGTAGAAAAACGAGTGAAAACGAGTGAAAGAGCAGAGCGAGAGAAAGGGAAAATGAGCAGAAATAAGGCACAAAAGAGCAGAGATGCAGAAAAGTGCAGAAAGGTGAAAGATAGAATGGGTAGAAAAAGCGAGTGAAGGAGCAGAGTGAGAGGAAGGAGACAGAGGTCCACTGGACCACCAGGGATGAGGCGCAGGGAAACCTGCGGGTGGAGGAGGGCCTCGATCACCCAACACTCAAGAGGGCAGGGGCACCTCACTTAATGGTGGAGCTGCGAGGGTGGGAGAGCAATTTCACTGACAATGAGTCAGTGGTCTTGCTCGCCTGTCCCAGCAGTGGCCGCCATTAAGTAGGAGTCGAGGAGGGCTGGACAGCTGGGAGGCGGGATCGGGGAGGGAGCTGGATTGGGCCGGTCGGCTGGGGGGAGGGGCCGCGGGGGCAGCAGCTGCGGGGAAAGGTAAAGGGAGGAAATAAGGGATAAAGAAAAAAGGGAAAATAAGCAGAAATAAGGCACAAAAGAGCAGAGATGCAGAAAAGTGCAGAAAGGTGAAAGATAAAAGAGGGTAGAAAAACGAGTGAAAACTAAGCCCGGGCGTAGTTTGCGTAGTAGCACTACGTGAAGTACAGCTTCAACTACACGTAGCTATGCAAATTGCGTAGTGCGTAGCTGTGTGCTTGACTGCACTGTACAATAATTACCAAAAACAAACTTGTACAGTGCAAGTTAAGATAAAATAAATATCTCTGTCTTTATATGCTAAAAATGCATATAGTCATTTCACTAAAGTGAAAACAAAAAGTTAACAAGCAGTGAGAGAGGTGATGATTTTGGTATCCTCACTAACTTAGGGAGAGAACCAACAACCAAGCAGATGTCTTGAAAACAAAAAGCACATCTTATTGAACGATTCCTCCTAGGACCACCCCAAGCACAGTTATGGGCAAAAATACAATCCCAACCAAAGGCCCTGCAAAGCATTATGGAACGAGATTAGCAGTGGGCAGTGAATATTATAGTGTCCAATATCAAAATAATTCTACAAAGAGCTGCAGTTCAACTAGTCGTTACTAGGTGTCGTCCCTCAAGAGTGAAATGCAAAAGTATTGAAAACCTTTCATGAAGCTTTTGCATTTGACTCGTGAGGACGACACCTAGTAGCGACTAGTTGAACTGCAGCTCTTTGTAGAATTATTTTGATATTGGACACTATAATATTCACTGCCCACTGCTAATCTCGTCCCATAATGCTTTGCAGGGCCTTTGGTTGGGATTGTATGTTTGCCCATAACTGTGCTTGGGGTGGTCCTAGGAGGAAGGGACCACCATTGAATCGTTCACATGATATGCTTTTTGTGTTCAAGGCATCTGCTTAGTCCTCCCCTAGGTTAGGGGGACTCCAAAATCATCACCTCTCTCATTGCTTGATATTTTATTGTCAAAATTCATTTTTGTGAATTGGTTATATGCTTTTTAGCATAAAAAATTGCTTTATCAAAGTATTTGAAGGAGTTTATTATTAAGCCTGGGCGTAGCTGTGTGCTTGACTGCACTGTACAATAATTACCAAAATCAAACTTGTACAGTGCAAGTTAAGATAAAATAAATAGCTCTGTCTTTATATGCTAAAATTGCATATAGTCATTTCACTAAAGTGAAAACAAAAAGTTAACAAGCAGTGAGAGAGGTGATGATTTTGGTATCCTCGCTAACTTAGGGAGAGAACCAAGCAGATGTCTTGAAAACAAAAAGCACATCTTATTGAATGATTAGGTGGTGGTCCCATCCTCTTAGGACCACCCCAAGCACAGTTATTGGCAAAAATACAATCCCAACCAAAGGCCCTGCAAAGCATTATGGGACAAGATTAGCAGTGGGCAGTGAATATTATAGTGTCCAATATCAAAATAATTCTACAAAGAGCTGCAGTTCAACTAGTCGTTACTAGGTGTCGTCCCTCAAGAGTGAAATGCAAAAGTATTGAAAACCTTTCATGAAGCTTTTGCATTTGACTCGTGAGGGACGACACTAGTAACGACTAGTTGAACTGCAGCTCTTTGTAGAATTATTTTGATATTGGACACTATAATATTCACTGCCCACTGCTAATCTCGTCCCATAATGCTTTGCAGGGCCTTTGGTTGGGATTGTATTTTGCCCATAACTGTGCTTAGGGTGGTCCTAGGAGGAAGGGACCACCATTGAATCGTTCACATGATATGCTTTTTGTGTTCAAGGCATCTGCTTGGTCCTCCCCTAGGTTAGGGGAACTCCAAAATCATCACCTCTCTCATTGCTTGATATTGTATTGTCAAAATTCATTTTTGTGAATTGGTTATATGCTTTTTTAGCATAAAAAATTGCTTTATCAAAGCATTTGAAGGAGTTTATTGTACTCCTGCTACGCTACGTTTATTAGCACAGTTATTCACTCTGCTACGTGCAATTTGCGTAGTGCGTAGTAGCACAAAGCGTAGCAAAGTATTATGCCCAGGGTTAGTGAAAACGAGTGAAAGAGCAGAGCGAGAGAAAGGGAAAATGAGCAGAAATAAGGCACAAAAGAGCAGAAAAGTGCAGAAAGGTGAAAGATAGAAAGAGTAGAAAAACGAGTGAAAACGAGTGAAGGAGCAGAGTGAGAGGAAGGAGACAGAGGTCCACTGGACCACCAGGGATGAGGCGCAGGGAAACCTGCGGGTGGAGGAGGGTCTCGATCACCAACACTCAAGAGTGCAGGGGCAGGGGCACCTCACTTAATAGTGGAGCTGCGAGGGTGGGAGAGCAATTTCACTGACAATGAGGTTTGAGTCTCGGTGTCAGCTCAACATCCTGTCATTCTGGGCACATCACTTAATCTCCTCAATCCAATAAGCAATGAATGTGACTTTGTGTAATGTACCTGGTGCTCATGTAAAGTGCTTCACTGCCTTTGGTTCGGGTTTACACTATGTAAAAACTGCAGAAAAAGGAACGGGGTAAAAACAGAGCCTCAACATAAGCAAAGACAAATAGATACCCATTTCTTGGTGGATTTGTATAAAGCAAAACCAGAAAACCTGGATAAATCGCAGCTTCCCCTCTTACATTGCGTGATCTTAGGCAAATATTGTATTTCGCCAAAACTCTTTTTCTTCATTATCACGTATGAAATTACTTTCAAGTATGTGTGTTCAGAATACCATGTGCACAAAAACCTATTGTGCTCGATTTAATAGACTATAATGTTGCTCTTTAATAATCTGGGCCACGTACAAGGTTTACATGACCATTGTCTTGCTTCTTAGCTGTTAAACATACACCATTAGTGCATTTTCAGTTTTAATAAATACTTCTCAGTGCAGTGCATTAATGTGGCATTTTTATTTATATAGCAAACATTTCCAGGGCTCGGCTCGTGCACAGGTTCCGAGATTCAAGCCAGACCCTTGGCTCGGCTCTGGCTCAGCTCTTTCTGTAAATTCGTTGGCTCGCCCAACTCTATAGCCCAGTCGCCATTTCGTATCACCCCTTAACATAACATAATATCAATAAAGAACAGTTACTTAAATAAATAGAAGTATTCTAAAACATAACTATAAATAAAATATATTTTGTTAAAATATAATATAAACAATGAACAATTTTTCAACATTATAAACAATTTAAAAAATTGCATCAATGACAATAAGGGCCTGATTGACAAAGGGCCTCTGTACTCGTGGCGGAGGCCTGACAGTTGTGGAGGAGTGTCTGCACTCAGGGTGGATTCTCCGCAATGAGAATTTTCATTGAGGAGATTCCGCCCCGCGTGTGCAGACTCTCCTACGACTGTAGGGCCTCCACCATGAGTGCGGAGGCTCTTTGTGGATCCAGGCCAATTTATTTAAATACACTATAAACAAACATATTAAATTAAGATTCCCCAAATTACATTTTCCAGTCCCACTCAATACAGAAGGATATGACTTCACATAGCTAAAATGTTTCTTTTCCCACTCCAGTGTTACCAAATGTAGGGAAGATATTGACTTCAGAGGGGTTATATACACTGTTCCTACTGCATGCTAAACAACAGTCGGAAAGGTGTTGGAATTCTGAGGGCTTATGTTCACTATTTCCACTCAAGTATAAGCAAATGAAGGGAAGGTGTTGGACTTGGAGGGATTTCATTTTCTATTTTTACTCCAGTCTAGCAATAGTAGGGAAAGTTTTGGGCTTTGGAGGAGTTAGATATACTATTCCCACTTCAGTCTAAACAACAGTAAGGAAAGTGTTTGACTTCGGAGGGGTAAGGTTTACTGTTCCCACTCTAGTTTAAGCAACAGTAAGGAAGTGTTGGACTTTCGAGGGTCTAAATTTACAGTTCCCACTCCACTCTAAGCAACAGTAGCGAAAGTGTTGCACTTCGGAGGGGTTACATTGACTATTCCCAGTCCAGTCTAAGCAACAATAGGGCAGGTGTTGGAGTATAGAGGAGTTAGATTTACAATTCCCACTCCAACAGTTGGGAAAGTATAGCGCATCAGTCCATTTACATCAATCCAACCCATATCTAATATTTATTCACATAAATAAATACAAAACAGCAAAAAAATAATATATTTAAAAACTAAAATGCAAATAGTTTTAAAAGTTTAAAAATAAAAAGCTAGATAAGAAAATAAAAGTCAAACACATAGAAATACATAACTTTCAATACAAACAACTTCTCTCCCTCATACCCAAAAAAATATGAAATAAAGAAAACACAATAAAATATATTAACATAAAATTGGTACTTAAATAAAACAAAATCTAAGAAAACAATAATACTTACAAATATTTAAAAAAAAAAAAGAATTTAAAGATAAACATTATAAGTGCCTTCTCACCCTGTTCACCTACAAACCAATCACCCATAATTAAAATGTAAAAAAGGAAAATAAAACGTAAAGTATACTTAATTAATTTGATTGTAACTCACTTAATAAATGAACATAATTAATAACCAATTAAATAAATAAATTACATTAACAAATTTATGAAGAAAACAAAAATATATCCGATTGTATTAACTTCCCACCCCATTCCCGTTATAACCCAGGAACCTGCTACCAATATTTGAATTACTAATTAAGCTTCCACAAAACCCCAAAATTATAATTAAATAAAAAAATTAAAAAGTAATGAGTTAATACATCTACATAATTAAACACCATTTAAACATTTAAATTCAAATTAAAAATGACAAGATGAAAAAATAATTAATTTTCAACCCTATTCCCCCATAATCCCAAAAATTGGCAAATAATGTATTAATTTAAATTTAAAAAGTACAATTATGGACACTTAAACCATTCGCGGATATTGCAAACGTCATGTCCATCCGAAAATGGCGTGAGGGAGGTTGTGATGTCTTGGTTGACTTATACCTGGGGGGACAGTTTATTACAAGAGATGATGCAGTGAATTCCTTTGCGCTGGGCCATTGCCAATTCCTAAAGTACAATAAAATCTCATCCATGGCACGGGAGATAAGGCCTGGCTTCCCGGATGAACCACCCCCCTCCGAGACACTGAACAGGTTATTGGATATTGTCGGTGGCCGACGGCTCACAACGCACCTATACAGGGCTCTCCGGGAAGAGAGCCTGGAGGACACCCTGAGAGCAAACACCAGATGAGAGTAGGGGCTGGGGAAAGAACTCACAGCATGCGAATGGTGCAGGATCCACACAGAGACACATGCAGTGAGTTCAAACGCTCATTTTAAACTTATTCAATATAACTTTGTACACCAGTTGTATGTCACCCTGCATGCCATTTATCCTGCCCGATCGGATAGATGCCTACTGTGTTCAGTGCCCGAGGCAGACTTCATTCATGTGGTGTGGAAATGTTCGCTTGGAGAGCCCTTCTGGAGGGAGGTGATACAAACATTGAGGTTTGCCACTGGTTTGGACATCGAACTTACCACCCGGACAATACTGCTGGGCCTACTCCCCTCTCCTGCACAAAAGAAACTTAGCTGTAAGTTTCTGTTATTGGGTCTGGTACTGGCTACAAGGCGTATAGCCATTAAATGGTTGAGTACCCAACCACCCATACATAAAGGCTGGCTGCGTAACATGTCAGAATGGGCAGTGGCTAAAGAGGTCCGAATGTGGCATGTCAGACGTGATGAACGTTTGGAGGATGATTTGGCTGCGTGGAGGCGTATTCTCCTTAATCTCCTTGGAGATGAGTATGAACCAGTTTTGTCACTGGGAGATGCATAAGACGTGGTGCACTAATCTGATATATGCTTGTCATCTCCAACAGCATATAAGTGTGGGGCCCTATGAACATGACAGTGGCGCCTTATGGACGTCACATGGCCTATTCCTCAGACTCGATGTAACCCAACCACAGCTGCATTACTGTTTACTGTTACGTCAAATACTGTTCATCTGTATGCTACCTGAGGTACCTGGGGGGCAGGGACATTTGGGATTGTTATTTACATTGTATATTGTTATCCTATCTAGCCGCTTCTCTTGTGAGGTGTTGTGCAATTGATCACTGTAAATTGCATTATATTGGAAATCTAATTAAAAAAATGGAAAAAAGTTAAATTATACACTTTAAAAAAAGAATTTGTTACAAATAAAATAATAATTCTAACAGCTAAAATAAAAAAAACCTAATATATAATAACTTAATAAGAAAATAGGTATACCACTATCCGATATTAAATACAAAAAAATGATATTCTACTGCACAATATTTTTGTATTCACAATATTCTTTACACATTATTCATGTCACTTGATATTTAGGAAACAATATTGATGTCATTTATCTGTTACACAGGTTCAGGTGTAACTAGAAGTTGAACTCACCATCTATTGGGGAGGGAACTACTTGTCCTGCACATATCTAAACAGCTAGAATTGTAATTAAAAGATCTGAAAAGAGAGCTGGGAGAAAGGCAAACTCATCCCAACTCAACAATGGCAAGCAGGCAGGAGGGAGCAACCCAAAGGTACTACGAGCAATAGTCTAAAAATAAGTTCACAAGAAGGACAGGCCAGGTGACAACTCATGCAAAAAACAAGAAGCCATTAACAACACACACTTCCCAGACACCGTTTTGCCAGTTCAGCCTATGTTATTGCTACTGATGGTGACCCAGAAGTGATGCTTCTAAGGTCTAAGCTATATGAGGGTCAAGAGTGTGGTGCCATGACCTTGGGTGGAAAGAAGACTACCAACTCTAACCCGGAGACATCAACGCTGACATGGCACCCACCAGATCCAGCATTGTGAAGTCCACCGTCCTGCCCTTCCAGATAGCTGCCCTGGACCCTGACTGTAACATATGCCAACTGTACACAGTGAGGGTTTTGGGGGAGTTAAGTTTGCTTGTACTTGCTGCTGCACCTGACGGTGCTTAACATGATGCGATCTGAAAGAACACACTTGCCAGTCCAAGGTGAGCACATTGACAACACCTGTACCACAAGCTTCACCTGCTGCATGTCATCAAATAACAAACATGTTTGCATGTAGGTCAGTAGCCTAAGGCAGCCAGCCACAGGCATAACAACTTTTTCCACAATGTTAGCATCATTGTTTGTCAATCTTCTGGAGGGATAGCAACTCGAGGAGGAAAGACTGGATATACAGACTTAGGATCACTCTGTTTGGTATGTCTGAAGAAAAGGTAGTCAGGAGATACCCTCCACAACTGAGCCTGAACGTGGGTGCAGAATGGGAGTAGGAATTCACTTGACCAAGAGTCTACTTTCATGCCATTCCTGCCCGAGTCAAGGTATTTTCTGCACTCCACTTCCTGGCACTGGATGATTCCAGAGGACCAGTGGAACCATTTCTGCAATCTTACAGGCAAACCAATACTAGTGCATGCCTCAGGTATTGATATTCATTACCATTCGAGTGCAGCAGTACATCACAGGCCAGTCACAGCTGGAAGTCAACATGTGACATGCCCTTTCCTCCACATGCTTGGAGCATGTGACTACAACGCTGGTCCTTCAGACACCCCAAATGGGCACACCATTATTGCATTTGATACAGCATTTGATACAGCTGGAAAATAAAGCAAAGTCCAAGCTGCCTTCCTTGCCAGTTGCTGCTTCATATCTATGTGCTTTACCTTTACCTTTAGTGATACAGTACAAGATAGTTTCATTGTCCATGAGTCTAGTCCATAGATTTTGTTTGTTAAGATTTATGTTGAAAGGTGGCTGCTATGTGAGTGCATCAAACACACTCAGGGGCCGATTCCGATTCGGGCCGGAAATCACTCCGACCGAGCCGGACCCGGAGAGATTTCCGACCGAATCGGACCCGTGCAGCCCGACCGAACGAGTACGATGCGTCCGTATGCTATCGGACTCGATTCGGTCGGACTCCCATTGAAGTCAATGGGAGCCTGTTGTACGACGCGTACACTGGCTCCCATTGACTCAATGGGTGCGATGCGGACAAGGGCGCCCCCCACAGCGTGTACGCGGCGAAGCGATTCGCCCCGTACACGCAATGGGTCCCCCCTGTGTGCGACTCGTGCGGCTACGCGTTCAGGGGGGTCTGACACGGACCCCCGAAGTACGGCTCCGACAGCTCTTCTGAGCCAGAGTGTGCGGCTCGGTCGGACTGCTCGCGGCGCGCATCGTACTCCCCCGGCCGGGAAACGTCTCCATTGCGCGGTGCGAGTCGAGTCCGAGCGAGTCGGTCGGTGCGGTTCGAGCCGGGAACGTGTCGGTCGGAGCGGTCGGGATGCCCGGACGAGTCGGTCGGCGATTTCGCATCGTACTCGCTCGTCCGGACGCGCGTACGGATCGGTCGGGAAACAGGGCTCCGAATCGGATCCGGTAAAGCCGAATCCGATTCGGAGCCCTACCGGCCGAGATCGGAATCGACCCCTCAGTGTCTGCATTTTCATTTGAGATGGGACATAACAGTGGGTGGCACATCACACAGCACTCTCCTGTACGTGACCCATGATGGAGTTTGTTAATTAATTCATTAGTGAAATGTGAATAAATGTGACTGGAGAGCAATTGTAACACACATATCCATGTCTTTTTTTGTGTGCAGCTAATGGTGCACATGACCTCCATCCCTATCTCCTCAAATCCTTCAGATGTCCAACCACTGTGCATTAACAGACCATCGGAGTCATATATGCACACGTGCAGCATCCTCAAGTTCCACGTCAGAGCTTTTGCTTGCATGGGGGTGGGGTGGGTGCTACTGTACTCCCCTGTGAAGTAGTGTGCAACCTCATCCTTGCCTGTTGCACAAGACCATCTGGCATACACCTACACAGTCCCCAGCACTCCAGTCTTATCCAGGTCTATACATTTTTACAAATTTACAACCAACTTGTGGATTCAAACTTGAGCTGCTTGTGTGGTTGTTGCATCACAGTGATAGGACAATGTTAAGTCAAGGATGAAATGTGGTTTCTTTCTCTGTCCATACATAACATTCTGAGATACTACTGTTAGATGCACTCTGATGCAGTAGCTACACATGGCTGTGAACACCCAAAACTGTGGTGTGCATGTGACACAGTATAACATGCTTCATGTTGTACCTAGATACGTGTCATGAATACCAGTAAAATGCTTTTCATCCACATTTGTTGTGTGCGGTACAATTCATCTATTGCATATATAGCTACACTTATTTGCCTTAACATTTGTGCTACATGGCATTTGTGGATTAATCAGGCTGTACCCAGAAGTAAGTAAAGCGGATTTGCAAAAATCAGCCATTTTTGAGTCATCCACCAAACTGAACATCATCCATCTCCATCCTTCTGTTAAATCTTCAATCACCCCCAAAAAGGCTGAAGAGAGGCCCTCAACTTTGTCTAGCAGGAAGTTGACATTGTGATCTTTTACAGGCGAATAAACGGCCCGCTGCTGTCTGCGAAGGAAAAGACTCACCCCTTATCTCTATTGTTTCCAGCTCCTGCACACGAACCGGCTTTCACTTCAATAAAGATAACGCAAAACGAGGGCTCCCCTGCTGCTCTCACAGTGGAAGCTTCCGCATGGAGACAGTTGACATAGAATGCTGGGGTGTTCCAAGCCCCTGCGACGGGCAGGGCGTGTCTACCTAGATTCCCGCCTGAAGTGGATTCCTGAACAAACAGGACAGACCAGGTTAGGGAAGAGACAGGGAACACAAGTTAGCTTAAAGGCATTATCTGTTTTAACAAACAAAACTTCTGTTAATGCTTGCTTGTTTTGTCCACATACTCGTCGCTTCCTGCTTTTGCTCGTGCAGGGCACCTTTTGTATTCTGCCGTTCCAGAAATCAGCAGAAAGCATTCCACCACACCATAGCCAAGGTAAGAAAAAAGAACATTCAGTAAAACCGAGAAATATGTGTTCCAACTCTGTTGTTGTTTGAACACTTTGTAAAACTACCAACAATAAAACGTTGATGCTAGTCTTCAATCATGCACCGCTTTATTCTCCCTCTCCAAGAATTACCTCAGACATCAAAGCATAACGCTTTGTCCTTAATTCTTGGAGGGGGAGACAGGAGCATGTGATGGGAATCAACATATTTATTTTTTGCCAGTTTTACATATTAGTGCACATAAAAACAGAGTCTAAAACTCTGTTTTTGTTAGCGCCAAAACGAAATGCTGATTTTCCCCCATACTCATGATGTGGTGTTATTGCCAGAGTTGCAGACTTAGAAATAGGGAACCTGGTTCAAGTCCTGGAGTTGGCTCATCATCCTGTGATTCCGGATAAATAATGTAATCTCGCCATCCCTATAAGCAATGAGTGGTGACATTGTGTAATGTAATTGGTGCTCATGTAAAGCACTCCTGTACCTTCAGGACGTGTCTGCTATATGAAAAATGAACAACAAGGTAAAAACAAAGCATTAATATAGGTAAAAACAAATAGATACCTATTTAGTGTCTGATTTGTAAATTGTGGCTTCCCCACTTAAATTGTTCTTGGGTAAATACTTTATTTCACTCAAACTTCTTTTTCTTCATTATAGAATATGAAAGCACTTTCAAATATGTGAGTTCAGAATAGCAGTTACAAAAAATCTATTGTGTTTGATTTAATAGACTATAATGTTGCTCTATAATATCCTGGGCATTGTACAGGGTTTACATGACACCTGTCTTGCCTCTTAGGGCCAGATGTATGACCATTCCATTTCGGAGCTGCAAATTGCGACGTTTTGCGACTCGCAAAATGGAGTGTACAACAGGGTCTCAGACAGGGTCTCAGACACTGTTTGCGATTCCCAATTGGGTCGCAAAGACCTGCCTCATTAATATTCATGAGGCAGGCCGCAATTTGCAACCCCATTGGGAGTGGCCAGCACTAACAGGGATGGTGACCTGCTAGGGTCAGCAGACCACCATGTCTGTGACTGCTTTTTAAATAAAGCAGTTTTTTTAAAATGCAGCCCGTTTTCCATAAAGGAAAACTGGAAGCATTTAAAAAAGAAAAATGAAACGTTTCGGTTTCATTTTTTAAGAGTAGGCAGTGTTCTGTGGGACCACTGCCTGCTTGTAAAAAATATTCTCGCTGCCAGTCACAAAGGGGAAGGCTCCCCTGGGGACCCCTTCCTGTTTGCGAGTGGCTTACCACCTCCTTGAAGTAGGTGGTAAACTGCGAGCGTTTTGCTATCGCAACTGCGGTTGCAAAACAATCGTACAAAGAAGTGCCAATCGCTGTTAGGAAGGGACGCCCTTGGCACGCCCCTTCCTAATAGCGAGTCGCAAACCCTATTTTGTGAGTTGGTAATAGATTACTGACTCGCAAAATAGGGTTTGTACATTGCACTCTGAAGCTACAGGCCCTGCCACACGTGATGCACTTCTGAGAAGCATACACACTGAGTGCCAGCACTGGGCCTAGCTTCAAAAACATAACGATAGAAATGTTTCTGACTCTAGGCCCTGCTGGCACACAGCGTGTATATTGCTCAGAGGTGCGTGGCACTGGCAGGGCCTAGCTTCAGAAACATTTCTATCTACATGTTGTTATATGACATCCCTTTATTAATGTAATAACTGCACTTTCACAATTGCTTTATTAACCTTCTTGCTTCTCAAATTTGATTGAAAATGCACCATTTACCCACTCTTTTTTCAAAATTTTCTCGGGGGGAGAACCCCCCCGAGCCCCTCTAAAGATGTTCGGGCACGCTCGCTGCGCTCGCTCGCCGCGGTGCACTATGACAGAAAGTTTAACCCCCCACCACTTTCAAATGTCACCAGCCACCACTGCCTGTGATCCATTTTGTGTTACGCCTGACCCGTTTCGTGTTACGCGTTATTCAGGTCTTTCCACCCACGCATATTTCTCCCTCTTCTCGAAGTTGAAATGTTGGCATGTATGCGCACTATGTGCTTTTACCATGGCATGCCGTCCCTTTCCTTAACACCTGTTGTCGTTTTAAACTGCATTCTAACGTTGCACATTAAAATGCTGTATTTTCTTTCTTTGGGAGTGTCTTCCGTTGTTCCCCTCTGTAATTGTTAAATGCTTTACGGATTGCACACTGTCCCTTACATGCAGTTGAAATATTTCTGTTTTTGAAAAATTATTTTACTTTAAGTTTCATGATGCAGACATTGTTGGTGGACGTGACTCAGTGTAGAACCACTATTTATTTTAAATATTATCGCATCATTTCAAATAGGCCTTCCGGAACCTAAATAAATCACACAGGTCATCAATGGTATTATTTGTTTTGTTTTTGTAAATACTCCCTTAAGGTATCTTCCCCTCCCAAAAACTTTCATTGGTATTAGCGTCGCCATCTGGTCAACGGTTGCTTTAACAGACAGTTACAGACACACCAGATATATTCCAGACACACCAGATAAGTGCCCTCAAGCAATTCGTTTTGCAAGCTCCTAGGCAGGCCTTTCATCCTTTTCCGTGTCACCATCTTTTATTACGTAGGAATTAGCAGCCTAAAGCTAATCATTATGTACTTTTAGCCACATGCTGTGACTAATTACACTTCCTTATCAAATCGTAAAAAGTGGCCTTCAGTGTACTTTTGCAGGAAAACATCAACAGACTTAACACAGAGCATTGTAACAACTGTAATAGAATTTATCTATTTTATTTCCGGTGTTTGCTTTCTGTGCAAAGCAACCTAATTCAACAACGACATTTCCCAGTTTAAAATAAGATTCACATATTGGACTATAGGTGTCTCACTTAAAACACATAAACATAAAATAAACACTGCAGTGTTTGTAACGTGTGCACATTGCAGCTGAACACAAATTTAAACTATGCACACTTTCGCTCCTCCTCTTCACTTCACATCTGTTTTACTCCTGTCCCTAGCTAGGACACGTAACAGTGAAATCTCTTCTTTCATGCCTTTCACTCCTTCTCTCCTCCACTTCTCTCCTAATTTCTCCAAAATAGGTTTAAACAATTTGAGCCTTTAAACTACTGCTTACTTTGAGCACTTAATTATTAACACCTACTCTTTGGCCGTGCTGTGTAACAGACACATACTGGGTGTAACTGTGTACACGCTTAAATATTTAAAAATGTAAACCTTTAAACTATTGCTTAATTTCAGCCTGGTTCTTCTTTTCACATGTTCTCCTTCACTCTTCCACTCCTTTCCTAATTTCTCCCCACTCTCTCTCTCACTCCATCTATTTTTCTCCCTCTTACCCACTCTCTCCACACTTTCAGCCCTTCTCCCATTCTCCTCCTCTTCCCTTCTCATCTGTTTTACCCCTCCCTCTATCATACACTCCTCTCCAGGGCCGGCTTTAGCGCTGGTGGCGCCCTGTGCGACAATGTTTGTTGGCGCCCCCCCCAGACTCCATCACTACCACCATTTAACAGTGCCCCCTCAAGTCTCCATAACCACTCTCTCTCAGATGTATTTAATTAGTTATATAGCGCCACCTATACCAGTGTAGGGTGTCAAAGCACTATACATCACACACACATTACACAGAGACAATCATATGTGTGTAAATTAGTGTATAGCAAATGTTACATAAGCCAGAAGACTACAAGGTGAGTCACATGTCATTCATACTGGTAGACAGTATAGTTTAAGAGAGCTTAGTCTGGAGAAGCACAGACTCAGAATTTAAAACATAACCCCATGGTTGGGGGTTACATTTAATAACAAGGATTTTTTTTTTACCGAAATGAACCCTTTTTGAAACATTAGAATAATGAAAGACGGAGGAAAACATCATAATGCTCCAATCTATACGTTACAGTTTGCATGCAGCTCTTTGATGACAGTTATTAGTTCACTGTTGCATGTTAGGATTTTAACATCTACACTGCTAGTAAGAAAAGGATCTCTCTGACAAAAGCACTGACCTATTTAAACTGTATGCACTTTGTGATCTGCATGGTACACATTCTTTGCAGCAGGCACATTAACTCTCTGTGCTACCATAAAATGAGTTAAAACTTCCACTTGACAAAACTCCTTCTCTCTCCAGGAAGAACATTAATCACCGTGTTATCTTGGCATTTTTATTTTTGTATGAAAATTGCGGAGGCCAGCAATGCAGCAGCAGGTGCTTTTAAAGCCATAAAATACTTCCAAACGCGGCGCCCCCTGGAAGAGTCAGCACCCGGTGCGGTGGCACCGGTCGCACCGCCCTAGAGCCGGCCCTGCTCCTCTCCCTAGCTAGGACACGTTACAATAAAATTAAATGTATCTCACACGTTTCTTCATCTGTGTTATAATTACGATTTATGTTCTATATATTTCTTTTCATTGTGGTGTATAATAAATATGCTGTTTCATCATTTTGGCTTTCCACTCATTACGTACACCACGGCCCAGGGTATGCATTATAAATTGTGGTCAATTCAGTTTCCCTGGTTAAATAACACCACTTAAAGCCATAATATTTTTACCTACACACAAGGAAAAAACATATTTGCCCAATAACACATAATATTAGGCCAGGACAAAACTGCATTTTCATCCCCAAATCCAAATTCGGCACATTTCTTCCTCACACCTCATCCTCTCCACAATAGCCTTTCCCTGTCCGATTCTGATCCTTCTTTTCAGCACATTCTTTTACCTATCTCACCGGCTCCCTTTCTCTTCTGCTCTTACCCCCTCTCATACTTTTCTGTTCTTCCCTTTTTCTCCTTCTCTCCTCCACTTCTCTCCTTAGCTCTTCCTAATATATGTAACGGATTTGAGGATTTAAACTACTACTTACTTTGAGCCAGAGTCATCCAGTGCGCACCAAAGCACTTAATTATTAGCACCTGCTCTTTGCCCTCACTTCCTCCATCTATTTCTCCACACCACTTAACTTTTCTACACACCACTCAGCTTTACTCTCCTCCCAAAAACTTTACTCCACTCTACTCAGCTTTACTGCAATCCACTCTGCTTTACTACACTCCACTGCGCACAACATTCTGCATTATTCCACACCATTCTGCTTTACTCCGCATTACTACACTCAACTCCACTCTTCTTTACGCCACTCCACACTGCTTTCCTCCACTCCACTCTACTTTAATACACAACACTCAAATGTATTCCACCTCACCCCACTCAGCTTTACTCCACTCCATTCTGCTTTACTCCAGTCCACTCTACTCCACTACACTTGACGCCACTCCGCTTTACTACACACCACGCTGCTTTACTCCAGTCCACTCCACTCTGCTTTACTCCACTCCAGTCCACTCTGCTTCACTCCACACCACTCCCTGCAACGCCAGTTTATTTTATTTATTTTATTTTAAGGGTTTTATATAGCGCTGGCCAGACCCGAAGGTATCGGAGCGCTTTACAACCTTTTGTCATGTAGCAATCGAGTACAAAGTAAAACAATATAGAACAATAGTAAACATATTGATTCGTGACAAATCCTGTTCAGGGAGGGGGGACAAAGGTAGCAATCGAATACAGAGTAAAACAATAGAAAACACATTGATACGTGACGAATCATGTTCAGGGAGTGGGGACAGAGGAGTGAGTCAAGAGGTAGGTGGTGTAAAAGTCTTCATTATCGACGTGATTATATACTCCAATGGGCAAGATTCTGCGTAAGGCGGCAGCTATCCCTTCGGAAGAGTTCGGTTGAGGTATAGGTCTTTGAACTGGCTTTTGACTTTTATGAAGGAGGGGTTTGTCCTGATATGGACTGGGATGGCATTCCAGATTTTGGGTGCATTTCCGGAGAAGGAGCGTGATAAGGTTTTTTGTTTGCAAATTTTTGGAGGGATGAGAAGTAGAATGTTAGTACTCCTGAGAATCCTTTTCTGACCAGCCTTGTTGAGTTTGGATGCCAGGTAGGCAGGTTTACCAGTGTGCAGAGCTTTATGTGTGAGACAGGCAGTTCTGAAGCTTGCTCGCATTTCGATTGGGAGCCATTTTAACTCCCTGAGAGCAGGAGAGATGTGTTCGTATTTCTTTACTCCAGTGACCATCCTGGCTGAGGCATTTAGAGTTGATCGGAGGGGAGCTAAGTGAGATTTTGCCGTGCCTGTGAGGGTTGCATTCCCGTAATCCAGTCTGAACAGAACCAGGGATTGTGTGGCCTGTTTGAGATCCTTGGGAGGGATGAAGGGCTTTATTTTGTTGAGTAGTTTTAGGTTGAGGAAGGCGCTCTTTGCGGTGTGCTTGATATGTTTGATCATGTCCAAGTTTGGGTCCAGAGTGATTCCCAGTGATTTTACGGAGTAGGCCGGGATGAGATTGCAGTTGAGAGCATCGATGTTTTTTAGCCATTCTGTGATTAGGGGGGTCTGCTCTTTGTTAGAAATTAGAAGGATTTCCGTCTTGTCTTGGTTGAGTTTCAGGTGGTTGAGTGATAGCCAGTGTTGGACTTCTCTTAGAGTGTCGTTTAGTCTCTGAATGTCACCAATGGAGGAAGTTTCTAGGTAGATCTGTGTATCGTCTGCATAGAGGTGGAAGGTGATGTTGGCTTTTTTGAGTATGGTGGCGAGGGGCTCCATGTAGATGTTGAACAGTGATGGGGAGAGAACTGATCCTTGGGGGACGCCTCTGCTTATGGGGAGAGGGTCCGACGTGGAGTTTTTAATTTTTATTCTTTGGGAGCGGTTCTGTAGAAAGGAGGTAAACCACTGTAAGACCACCTCTTCCGCTCCAACCCTTTCTCGGAGTACATTAATGAGCAATTTGTGGTCTACCGTGTCGAAGGCTGCCGATAGGTCCAGGAGTATGAGCAGACAGCATCGGTCTGTAGCGAGTGATTTGTGGACATCATCTATGGCATTCAGGATCGCTGTCTCCGTGCTGCAACCTTTTCTAAAACCCGATTGGTGGGGCTCTAGAAGGGTGTTGCTGTCCAAGTGTTGGGTAAGTTGAATGAGAACACATCTTTCTAGGATTTTGGCTAAGAATGGGAGATTGGATATGGGCCTGAAGTTGTTGAGGTCGTTCGGGTCAGAGCCGTTCTTTTTTTAGAAGTGGCGTGACTTGGCCGATTTTGAGACAGTCTGGCATGGTTCCGGTTGTCAAGGAGCTATTTATGATCATGGTCCAGATCGGGGCTAGGGTGTGTTTGAGCTTTTTAGCCAGTTGGGCAGGGATAGGGTCCTCAATGTGTGACGAGGGATTGGATCTGGTAATCATTTCGATGATTTCTGCTTCAGAGATGGGGTTGAACGATTTCCAGTTGGTAGGGGGGTGCCTGGGTGGGTTGTTTTCTTCTTTGCCATGGGGCGGGCTTTCGCTGGGTGGACGGAGGTGGTCGTCCAGGGAGAGCTCGATCTTGGTTATTTTATCGTTAAAGAAATTGGCAAAGTTATCACATATGTCTTTGGAAGCCTGCACTGAGGATGAGGGGGGCTTGGTAGTTTGTTATCTAATGAGATTAAAGAGTTCTTTGGGACGGTTTTTGGCATTGTCTAGTGCACCACGGAAGAAGGAAGTTTTTTCATTTTTGATGTGCTTTTTGTATTTCCTGCGTTCAGTTTTGAGTTGGTCAAGGTGAGTTGTGGACGGGTTGTTCCTCCAGAGTCTTTCTGTAGCTCTTTGACTTCTTCTTTCCGAGTTTAGGTCTGAGTTGAACCAGGATCTTAATGGAATGTTCCTGACTCTTTTTTGTTTCAAGGGGACTATTTGGTCAAGTATGTAGGTCATAGTTGCATTGTAGTGTGAAGTAAGTTCCGTTGTAGATAGGTCGCATGTGGTGGTGGGAAGGATTGAACTTATCTTTTCTTCCAGGTCGGCAAGGGGAATCTGTCTTAGATTTCTCGTTCAGTGGGGGTATTCCTGTGTACGAGGTAGGCACTGGATCTTTTCGTAGATGTGAAATAGAATGATGTGGTGGTCTGACCAGTCGACAGGAAGGATGTGGTCAATAGTGACTGTATCTTCGTGAGCTATGATGGCATCCAGGATTGAGCCTCTGTTATGTGTTTGCTCTGTGCAGTGTTGGATAAGATTGCTGTTGCGTAGAAGTTCATTCATGGATTGTATCAGAGAGTTATTATCATCATTCCAATGAAGGTTGAGTTCGCCTAGTATTATGTTGTTAGAGTCCAAGAGTGAGCAGTGTGTTATCAGGTCGGAGAGGTGTTCTCCAATGAGGGGGTCTTAATGGTGGATGTTAGATATTCGAATGAGTTATATTTGAAGGACTCTGTTTCCATTACGGAGATGTTGCTCTTGTGGATGATTGCAATCCCCCCGCCTCGATACTTCTTTCTGTCTTTATTGATGATTGAGAACCCGGTGGGCACCAGCATGTCCATGATAGGAGAAGAGGATTCATTCAACCAGGTTTCTGTGATGAAAGTGATGTCTATGTCATGGGTGAGGTTGGTTTCTGCCAGTTCTGTTGCGTGTTTGGTAGCAGATCTACAGTTTATGAGCATGCAGTAGGTCGACCCCTTATTGTTACTTTTCTTCGTTAGGGGAGCCAAGGGGCTATTAGTGAGGAGGGCTGGAGGCCTCAACGTTTTCGGTGCGATGCGGTCTCTTCCAAATCTAGTGATAACCTGGATCTCGGAGCTGGGGTTGACATCTGAAGTTGAGTCAGAGGATTTGGCAAGATCAAACGCCTCTCTCATGGACATTACTGCGCTTGTTTTTTTGGGTCTCTGTGGCTGGTTCAAGAAAGGGGTTGTGTTCCAGCTGTGCCGTTGGACCTTGGGGGGACTTGTGAGATTATTGTTGGTAGCTATGGGTGAGGGGTGTGGGCGTTGGGTAGACTCCAGAGGTGTGTTTAGGTTCTCTAAAATTTTGTTGATCCCCTGTATTACGATCTCTAGCTGGTTTTCCAACAGATCAAGTCTCTGAGTCATATTCATAGAGGAAGGGGTAGGGGAGTTTAGGTTCAGGATGTCCTGCGTGTGGCAGTCCGGGGAAGGAGAGAGATTGTCAGTGGTAGTGTGCTCACAGTGTTAATGTTGCCTATGTTGTCCCTGACGATAGCTGTGGGCCAGTGGTGTGAAGAGACACGTCGTGAATCAGGCGGCTGCTTCTGGTGTGCCGGTGGAAAGAGAGAGATTGGAGCTGTTGACTGCGGGTCGGTTTCGCTCGTTGCTTGAAGGTAATAGTTTCATGTCGAGGGGGGGAGCGGTGGAGGTCAATGAGGGATTGTAGTGTCTCAGCAGAGACGTACCTCGGGTTTGTTATGGATGAGAGGTGTGTATTGTGCGAGTCAGGGGAAGTGGAAGAGGAGGAGAGGGTGTTGTCGGAGGTGGATACGCTGGTGGAGTGTGTCTGGGGATGTTTTGAGAATTCTCCAGGGGGGTCGGTCGGTTGGGGGATATGGAGTTGTTGGAGTGGGAATGGTGTAAATGAGTGAAGGCGTTGCGTAGCGTGGGGAACAGGGAGTCAAATGAGTCAAGGTTGTCGTTGGTGGCTTGGATCAGGACTGTACCATTTCTGTAGATGGTCACAAAGGTGTAGCCAGTGCCCATAGGGCGGTTTGGGATTGAGAATGTCAGTTTGCAGCTGAGAGGGGTGCTAGTTGTTTTGGTTATGTGAAGGTGGGTTCTAAGAATGGTATTCCAATTCGTAGGGTTCTGGGAGTGGAAGATGAGATCCATTTTCTGCTGGCCTTTGGAGGAGCAGTGGTATATGTCGGCGAATAGTGTTTCCGGGTGTTGTCTTATCAGCCTGTGTTTGAAATTTCTTTTCGCTTTGAGTGAGAGATTGGGGGGGAGATGATGGAGAAAGAGTTAGGTCCATGGGGTTTCAGGCAATGCGGTGCAGAGGCGCGGAGGGAGGTTAAATTGGACGGTATCATTTTGTTTTAGTTCTATGGGTGGATTACCCTCCAGAGCTCTCCTCAGTCTATTGGACTTGGAGAGGTGGAACTAGTAGGTGACAGGGACTAGTATCAGGGGCCAGGGGCTAGTTTTGCTCTTGGTGGTTTAGTGACGTAGAATGAGACGAGGCGGTGAAGATCGAGCCGTCTGCCTCCCTCCATTCATGTCCCAGTGTGCCGCCATCTTAGGTTCAGGCACCCAAGTTTCCTTCCACTGCATACGAGCATTTCTTCATCTTTTTTGCAGCTTTTGTTACTTTAGAGGTAGTAGCCTTTTTCCTTAAAATCCGCAGAAAAGGCATGAGATGGTGCTTTGGGTGGCAGGCGCTTCCTCTGCAAGGTTGTAGTCGCACCTCGTCGTTAATGACATCGGTATTGACTGAAACCGAGGAGTCGCCATCTTAGGGTCAGGTACCCAAGTCCTGTGCCTCCCGCTACCGGGGCCAGCGCGTCGGTGGCAGCTGTCCCTAGGAACCGGTGATTGGACCCTCGCCCCCCCACCTCTCAGTCACTCACCGGCAAAGCCTCTGCGACTTGGGTGCAGCACCTCGTCGTTATTGAGGTCATCACATCGGTATTGACTGGAACCGAGGAGCCGCCATCTTAGGGTCAGGCACCCAAGTTATCTACTATTCTTTTCTTTTTTGTAGCTTTTGATACGTTGGAGGTAGGAGCCTTTTCCAGTCTGCTTTAGTCCACAACACTCTCCTTTACTCCACTCCGCTCAATGCAACTTTACTTTAATTCACTTTACTTTACTCCCCTCACCCTGCTTTACTCCACTCCATTCTACTTTACTCCGCGACACTCCGCTTTACTCCACACCTCTCAGCTTTACTCCACACCACTCTGCTTTACTCCACTCACTCTGCTTTACTGTACTCCACACAACTCCAGGTAGCTTTACTCCACCCCACTCTGATTTACTCCACTCCAATCAACACCACTCTGCTTTATTCCACTCCACTCTACTCCACTCCACCCTGCTTCACTCCACACCACTCTGCTTCTCTCCACACCATTCTGCTTTACTCCATGCCACTCTCCTTTACTCTACACCACTCTCCTTTACTCAAACCAATCTTCTTTACTCCATGCCACTCCACTCAATCCCACTCTACTTTACTCTACACAACTCTGCTTTACTCCACTCCAATCTGCTTTATTCCATGCCACTACGCTCAACACCACTCAGCTTTACTCCACACCACTCTGCTTTACTATGCTTTACTCCACACAATAACACTCTGCTTTACTCCACGCCACTCTGCTTTTCTTCACGCCACTCTGCTTCACGCCACGCTGCTTTACTCAACTCAACGACACTCCACCCACTGCACTACATGCAACTACACTCCACACAAACTCACTCGACTCAACTGCACTCCACTCTATGCCACGCCACTCCATACAACTCAGCTCTCCGCAATACCACTACACGCAACACCACTCAATACAAAACCAATCCTTGCAATGCCACTCTACGCCACTCTACTCTATGCCAATTCACTCTATGCCACTCCACGCAGCGCCACTCTACGCCACTCCACACAATGCCACTCCACACAACTACACTTCACTCTATGCAATTCTGCTCCCTCTACGCAACTGCACTCCATTCTGCACCACACCAATCCACGCAGCCTCAATCAATGCAGCGTCACCCACACAATTCCACTTCTTGTAATACCACCCCACTCTACACAACACCACTCCACGCAACCCCACTCCTCTCCACACAATGCCACTCCAACCAACTGCGCTCCACACAATACTACACAACTGCACTGCACTTTACGCCACTCCACTCAATGCCACACCACTGTACTCAATGCCACTCCACGTAACACCACACAATACAATGCAAATTCATACAACCACACCACATAATAATAATTACAATCCACATAATACCACTTAGCACCATATAATTCAACTACACCTAATTACACACTTCTCAATATCATATAAATCCACCCCACATAAATCCACTCTATACCACATAACAATCCACATAAAAACACTCCACGCATTGCCACATAATTCCACTCAAAATAATTTCACTCTATACCAAACTATTCCATGCCAAACTACTTCACACAAATCCATTCCACACCACATATTTAATTAAAAAAATTCCACCCCTCAACTTAATTCCACTACACACCATATATATCCAATTACAACACATAATTAAACATCATACCATAAAACACAACAGCAAACCACATAACTAAACTCCACTACATAGCACTCAACACAAAATGCCATTCATCATAATTACACTCCATTACACACAATCCCACTCCACATAATTCAAATACACTCAAAAACACATAATTAATAGTCACATAATACAATCGCACACCATACCACACAATTCCACTTCACAAATCCACTTTACACCACACAATTCTATGCCACAACTACATTCCAAACCAACACACATAATTCCACTACATAACACATACATCCACTCCAATCCATAACATATAGGTAATAAACATTAACATTTACAACGCCAATAGCTCTAACTCTCTTTATTTTTTTAACAGCCAAACACACAGAACTAAAGCTTAACTCCTACCTATTTCTTCTTTATCATCTCCAAACAGGTAAATATATCCACACAATTCCACATCATACAATTCAACTCCACACATTTGCAATCCACACCATATAATTCAACACCAAACCATTTAATACAACTCAACAACACAATTACACACCACCTACATCTAATCCACGCCACACAATTCCACACCAAGCCACAAATTTAACAGCACAGCATATAATTAAACTCCACTACATACCACTACACAACACAAAATACCATTCCACATAATTGCACTCCATAACACACAACCCTACTACACATAATTCCACAACACTCAATACCACATGTTTACTATCCACATAATTTCACAGCACACCATTCCACATAATTCCTCTACAAAAATCTAATCCACGGCACACAATTACACAACTAATCCAATCCAACACACATAATTCCACTACACACCACATACATACATTCCATAACACCTATGTAAAACACATTCTCATTTAGAATGCCAATAGCTTTAACTCAAACAAATGCGAGACCTATTGCATTTTCAATGCTTGTTTACTTTTGTAGCTTGCAATGGTTATCGCCCCAGTTTATTTCACCATATAGGTGATGTCTTGCCACAAAGCCTGCTTTACCACTACCCTCAAGATGTGTGGAGGCACATCATCTAGTTTGCCATAGTGGTCAGCTACAAAGCTTCACCACAAGCTCTGCCTCCGTCTCAGTGAAGTTCCTCTTCCTTTTGAGTGGGATGGGCAGTATCAGTTCATGTTCACACAGCACTCTGGCTCTAATGCGATGCTCAGCAGAAAAGGAAGAGGGTATGGCCTTGGGTGTTGAATATATTTAAGTGCTTCTGTTTGTGATGGTTGTTTGATGTGCATTTGAATGTGGCCAGGTGTGTCTAGTTACCTATTTTCACCCATTCACCCATTCAGAATGATATACAGCATTAATGTATGCTGTATATGGCTCCCACTATGCATATTTAGCAGGGACATGGGTGAATAGGTTTGTATTTTTAGCTGTACATCTATACTACCTCCGGTGTGTATCAAGCAATGGGACAGAGAGGTGATATGTTTTCTAGAATTTTTTTAGAAGCACAGGCTTCGTTTTTTAGACCCTCTGACCACAAGGACTCCGTGAATGAGCCAGCCCGAATCAGGAAACAAGTTAAACTTCAATCACCCCAAAACCTACTTTGGAAAACTTGAGTGAGATGTTTTTCAGGTAATGATCAATCAATGAGACACTACAAGGATAGTTAGTGGAACCATAAACCCTCTTTCTTTAAAGAATTACTCACTAAAGGTCACTAGAACATGAGGGATACATTTTAAATAAATATTTAAAATCAGAATCCTGCCTAGTACACATTGTATGAATTGTAACCACAATAAAGACAAATAAAATGGTAGCTGTAACGTTTACTAAAAGCGTGAATAAAAGGAACCACTCCAACATGATTGTTTTTATAAATTTATAGCAATCGTACCTAAATTTTGCTAATTGAAAGTGCTAATCTAATTTTAGCCCAGCAGAAAATAAAACCTATTTTGAGTTTCAGAGACGGCACGCACCACATACCTGTTTGAACAATAGAGCTTATGTTCAATGCAATCACAAAGTCTGCTACTCTCGCATCACGAGGCCAGCTGCACTGATAAGTCAGCGAGCGAAGGCTAAATGCCTTCCATCATGATAGCCTTCCGTGAGAACTGGAGATATGATTCTTTACGGCCTGTTCCAGTGTCACCTGGTGTGAAGATTCCTCTCTAGCCTTCACTCTCTGTGCTCAGTTTTTATAACCTTATTTCATTGTTGTTAAAAACTCTTACTGGGGGTTTATTCGTCATCGTCAGGGGCGGATAATATCCGCAGGATAGCCCATCTGGTGGAGAAAGCACGGCTTAGAAATATTCCTGCCTGTCTGGTGTCCCTCGATGCGGAGAAGGCTTTCGACCGCGTGCACTGGGGCTTTCTCCGGGCGGTTCTTCAGAAAGTGGGCTTGGGACCTGGGATGATCTCTAAACTGATGGCTCCTTATGCGAAACCCACCATTCGCATTCGATTTAATGGACACCTTACGGCCCCTATTCCTATCCACCGTGGCACTAGACAGGGGTGCCCGCTTTTCCCCCTCCTATTTGCTCTCGTGGTGGAGCCCCTAGCCATTGCTATAGGTCGAGATCAGGATATACGTGGTATTCCCATGGGTGGTTATGAGCACAAGGCTTCCCTCTTCGCCAATGACCTTCTCTTATCCTTGTCCTCCCCATCAACCTCCCTTCCTGCTGTGGCGGCGCTCTTACGGTCCTTTGAGGACGCCTCCGGGTATCGGATTAACCTTACTAAATCTCACGCCCTTAATCTCACGCTTCAGGCCTAGGAAGTCCAGGAACTGCGGGACTTGATCCCAGTTCAATGGACCGAGGTGTCGATTCGATACCTGGGCTTTGATCTGACTCCTACACTTTCGACCTGGACCGCGTCCAATTGGCCCAGATATAGGAAAAACATACGTGAGGAGATGCGTAGATGGAAGGGCCTCCCTCTTGCATGGTTGGGACGCATCAATACCATTAAAATGTCTCTTCTACCTAAAGTCCTTTACCTTTTCCAGATCCTCCCCACCCCGATACCACAAGCGGATATCTTGGCCCTGCAACGGGACTTTACCAAATTTATATGGGGGAATTCTTGTCCTCGCTTTTCTAATAAAATCCTTATGCTCCCCCGGAGCTGGGGTGGTCTCGCCTGCCCCAACCTGATGGAATATTACTGGGCCTGCCACCTCCGGTTTATATCAGAATGGATAGTTGGAGAAAGCGAGAAGCATTGCTTCCATCTGGACCGGGCGGTGGCCTGTAGACCTCTGTGGGATCTAGCATCGCTCCCGCGTGGGGCTCGCTCCCGCAGCGCGTACATAGCTACCACTACGAGGACGGTCTTAGAGATCTGGGACAGATTGGCGGTGACCCGGGGCTTAACTACGTTCCCCTCCCCTAATACGCCTCTAACGCGTAACCCTCTATTCCCCCTGCCTTGCAACCTCAGGCATTTGATGCATGGACGGTGGAGGGGCGGCGCGTTATCCAGGACTTTTTTCAGGGTAACACCTTCCGTACGTTCGAACAATGCAAACAAACTTTTCACCTCTCGGAAGGGGCGCGCATGCAATACTATCAGGTGCGGCACTGGCTTAGCTCCCCGACATATGTGCAAGAGGCCACTAGACAGCTTACCCCCTTTGAAACACTGGTTCGCAGATTTGAGGGGTCAAAAGGATTGATCTCTAAAACTTACTCTGTTTTACAACACTCACAAAGACCCACACCCCAGGGCTACCAGACACGCTGGGCATTAGACCTGGGGGAGGATATCTCCCCAAAGGGATGGGCGCGATTGTGGAGGGACATCCCCGGGGTATACCGGAGTACACCTCAGCGCAAATCAGCATACAAAATTGATGACACGGTGGTACTACACCCCAACCCGCCTTCACCAGATGTTCCCAAATTCTCCCTCGACCTACTGGCGATGCATGAGTGATAGAAGGGACTTCCTGCATATTTGGTGGTCCTGCCCCAGTCTCACCCTATTTTGGAAGGAGGTTCTCAGTCAAATTAAAGAGGTGGTGGGTTTCCCGGTTCCTTTCTCCCCGGTAGTGGCGATTTTGGGCATCAAATCTAGTATGTTGAAAGCCATGTCAAACGCAGACTGGCACTTGATTCTCCATTTATTAGGTGCGGCCAGGCAGTCTATCGCCCTATATTGGAAAAAGCCGCACCCGCCTCCTATCGCCATCTGGTTTCTTCGATTGTGGGATGTCTTGGCTCTTGAACTGCTTACAGCCCGCATTAACCATACAGACACACGTTTTCAGCGCATTTGGCAGCCACTTATCCAGCACTTCTCCAAGACCGAACACTCCCGATTGGTACCCCCCAAACTACGAGCTCTACAGCTATTTGAGGACTCCCTGGAGCCTTTCTCTAGAGGATGTAGGCCGGTGTCCCCAGAGGGACCTTCATGAAACAACAGACAGGCCCCCCCACTCCTCGCATTCCTCTGAACTCCTTTCGGCCCCCATACCGGGCTCTAGCTTCCTGCAGCGCATCTGAGCCCTGTCCCCTCCCCCTTTGAGGGAAGTTCCCTCTGACTGTTTCCCTCATCTGTTCTTTCCTCCTGGGTTTCTTCCTTTCTCCCTATCCAACGAGCCCAACACCGCCAGACGCAACTTTCGAGAAGGCATGGAAGCCGTCGCCAAATGGATGAAAAACAGCTGCCTACAACTAAACACCAACAAAACAGAAGTACTCATCATGGGCCCAAACCCAGATGCCTGGAGCGACACCTGGTGGCCCCCCGCCCTCGGAAATCCGCCAACCCCCACGGACCATGCACGCAACTTGGGAATCATCCTGGACTCCGAGCTCAAAATGGACCGCCAGATCAACTCCGTCTCGTCTTCCTGCTTCCACACCCTCCGCCTCCTTCGTAAGACCTTCAAATGGATCCCCCTCGAACACCGAAAGACCGTCACTCACGCCCTGGTCACCAGCAGACTCGACTACGGCAACGCATTCTATGCCGGAATAAACAAAAACCTCACCCGCAAGCTACAGAACATCCAGAACGCCGCCGCAAGACTGGTCCTCAACCTTCCAAAACACTGCCACATCTCCCAGCACCTGCCCACACTCCACTGGCTCCCCGTCGAGGCGAGAATCACCTTAAAGATGCTCACCCACGCACACAAGGCCCTCCACGGCACCAGACCAGCATACCTGAACAGCCGACTCAAATTCCACGCACCCCAAAGGACCCTACGATCAGCCCAGCTCTCCTATGCCGTGGTCCCCCACACCAGAAAGACCAGATCGGGAGGCCGCTCCTTCTCCTTCCTCGCGGCCAAAGCATGGAACGTCCTTCCGCTCCACCTCAGACAGACAACATCGCTCCCCATCTTCGCAAGAAACCTCAAAACCTGGCTCTTCGACAGACCCCCTCCTTGATGGAATGGAACCTGCACCCCCCCGCCCTCCCACCCCTAGCGCCTTGAGACCCTTACGGGTGAGTAGTCGCGCTTTAACAAACCCCTGATTGATTGATTGATTTGTTATGTGTCATTGTTTCTATAAATGTGGAGATAGTTCTCTACCTTTTATAGTCTAAGACGCTTTCTTCCTCTCAATGAGGTGAAGGTCTTACCTTTGTTAAGGCCAAGCTTAAAATGTCGCTAATGTATGTATCATTGTGTTAATGTTGCCCTTCTCCACAGGAGGTCCGAGCCCTGGACTGACTCTAGCCACTAGTTCTCTCCATGTTTACTCCCTTGGACCTAGGAACAATGCTATGTCGATTAAGGCTTGGGAGAATAACACGCTTTGTATTTCTCCACTTTTGTCATATTTCGTGAGGGAGGGATTGATACTCTACTGTATAGTCCGGCCTATGCCTCTAGTGGGTTGACTTTCTTCTGTTGTTTTGACATGCAGCTCCGGAGATGATATTATTTTGTTGTTTCTCTTACTGCGACATGTGTCCTCCACTTACTTGGCCTTTGTTTTTGCTTTACTTTCAATAAACAGACTTTACAATAAAAAAAAACTCTTACTGTAAACAATTAACAGAAAGTGGTCTGAAAGTCCTGTCAGGGCAAGACTGTGTTCTTTTGCATAACAACAATTAACAAGAAGCATAGTTGTCATCCTTCTGGAAAATCTTCGAAATCAATAATAAGCTAATGCAAAACACAGCAGTCAGCAATTAGATTAAATGCTGCAACTATATTCACCTAAGCATGGTTATAACATTGTAGAACATAATAATATAAAGTCTATATGCGCCATATTAATCACACATATTCATTTTTGATTTATTGACTAGCACATGTAACTCAAGCAAGGAAATACCCACAATAGAAAAGACATAATATTCATAACAAAGGCTTACGACTACTGATGTTGGGTGATCAATTGAAAGACTTCGGGTACTTCAAAAATGTCTCTGGAACTGTTGCAAATGTCTCCAAATGTAATCCTGTACCCCACAATGTTTAAGAGGCGCACTGGTTTCCTGGGGATACCTCTATGCCCAATTTGTAATCAGGCCATAGATTGAGTGTGACTTGATACTGACCTTCACATACCCTTGAACTTCTAGGAGTAAGTCTCATCTGGGCATAGAAGAAAACATTGTAAAGCAGGCCTTAGTCTGATACCGTAGCCAGGCATATAAGCCTATTGTATAAAAAAAAAAACTGTTTGTTTCAAATGATGACAATTCCTGTCTGGAGGGCAGTATTTAAGGAAGGATCCCTGAAATTGAGGAGTCCTCAGAACTAAGGCAAAGACCAGAGACCATGAAACCGATTCCCATGGTCTGGAAGCTAATCCTAATGGTTGAATGTAAAAATAATATGTATTTAATCTTTATCTTTTTCCTCCTTTCTTCATGGTGTTTCATTTTCTATCTTGACAGATCGTCTCTATTTTATTGACATACACGATCGGCATTGTCAGTAGCATATTCTGTGGTCATCTTGGAAAAGTGGAGTTGGATGCCGTTACTCTTGCCAATGCTGTACGTATAATGTACAAGGTTTTATCAATAAATACAATAATAATACTAATATTCCTGAGAATATTACCATTATATCTTAGTGTTATTTTGGGATTATTTAGCATACTAATTCACGTCAATGCCCTCTCCATCTGCAATTATGAGACTGGACTATGGTAATGATAAAAATACAAATCATTTTCTATCATTATTATTACTGCTTCTGCTGTCATCATTTGTATTATTATTACTATTATTGTCATTATTTATAACAATATTGTAACTTCTCTCAAGGTACCTAAGGTATCTGTGCTCAGCAGTTTCAAAAAACATTTTTACATTTTGTTTGTTTATTTTTCAATTAATAATCATCATTATCCCTTTATCAGTGCTTTAGCCATCTGAATAAAAGATGTAGCTCTTTTCTGCACTGCACCCCATTGTATTGTTTTCTAAATATAAGGTGGCATTGTGCTTTTATTTAATAGTGCCTGCAGATGCGCAGCCCGTGAGACTTCAGTGTAGGTTGTACAGGGTACATTTGTGGGGTTCTGTGGGACTTCTCTTTACTGTGCACCCTCTGCTGGCTGTGAGGTCTTCTGAGGGTGTCTCTAAAGGCATTTCTAGCTTCTTATGGGTGTATATTCTTCAATTTGCGCGCAGTATTTACTAGTGTGAGTAATAAAGTTATTTCTCTTTTATAAGAAAAAGCAGGGGCGTGACATTAATTTATTAAGTGTTGCCTTTTGCATTCCTAAGGACTTCCGAGGAATTCCTATCTTTCGGAATCCTCATTATAACTACAGAGTGGCGACCGCCGCTCTGTAATATATATATATATATGTATATAAGATGTTATATATTTGTAAGTGCTTCCTGAAGTTAGGAAGGAAGTTGTCAAGTAAGTGACCCAAATCCAAATGTACCGTGGGACTCAGGCGAATGGTATGTGTACAATATGGTGTTGTAAACGTGAGTGTGCTATTTTCTGAGTTTGGACAAAGGATGCTTCTCCACTCACTGGAACAGTAGTTAGTGTGTGTGAGCGAGCGACCTGTGACTGACATGCATTGCAATGTAAACCTAATCCATATTGTGTTGACTGCATGTTTACAGATTGTGTCTGTGACCGGCGTTTCTGTGGGAACTGGATTTTCTTCTGCTTGTGACACGCTGATTTCACAGGTAATTAATGAAACACCCTATGCATTACCTCCTCTTCTTTCACTGCACTCTTCTAAGTCTCAGGTTGTCTGTGAGGGTTGTCAATATATTCTGCATACAATGTCGTAGCTTCTTCCTCAGCTGCAACTCACCTTTATGCTAATACAGCACATCCCAGACAGCAAGTGGCATGAAGCTAAAATATTTTTCAGCAGGGCCGGGCTTCGAATCAAAAACAATGATTCGTAATAGCCCCAAATTGTTCGGCTCTGCAGAGACTTCCTAACGAGAGCAGAATTCGATTTAAGGTCATAGCTCTCATTTATTCAGCCATACATAAATCTGGACCGTCCAGCATGCAGAAGCTGTTTAAGATCTATTCCCCTCTTAAGTCGTTAAGATCTTCCAATTCTTTACCTCTTACTCCCCTCTAAACCTCGTCGAGGAGGACAATCTGCTACAATATTGGGAGCAAAGCTTTGGAACCATCTTCCATTGCTACTGCGAGCCTCATCAGATTGTTTAGCATTTTTGAAAGATCTTAAAACCTGGTTCCTTTCAGCTCCCTAATGATTTGGTTCCTCCTCTTCTCTGTGTTACTTCTGAGAGCCACTTAGCGCCTGGAAGCTCATTCTGTGAGCATTAGGCGCGCTTTTTAAATCCCATTACATTATATTACTGAGCGAATTAGCGTAGAGAGGCAGAGTAACCGTCTGAATTTCATGACATACCTTTCGAGATATAATGGGAAAAGTGTCATAGGACTTAGAGTAATGAATTATTCCAATACTTGCACCTCCCATAGTATGCAGGGGCTCTATTTCTCCCAAGCAGTACAATGGTATGTGCCACTAAGAAAGTTGTCAGCTAATATAAATCACTGGGGCCCAGATTTACCAACATTTTCCCTGGGTCTGCACCATAAAAGTGACGCAAATCATCGCATGGTGTAGAATTGGGATTTGCTTCCAAACAGAACACTTGTTTTTCACTGAAAAGTAGCTCTAAAGTAACGCTTTCGCGTTTAGAGGTGTGCAAAATTCGTGTAATTTACATATGGCAAAATTATGAGAAAAATGCACAGAATTACTTTCAATAAAATCCATCATTTAGTGCTATATTTTAGTCTGAAATTTGTCCTCATGTCAATGTTGAAGCTAGAATGCATTTTGCACTAAAATATAGTGCAAAAAAAGCACTGCAGATAATAGCCGCAAGCGTTCTGATGTTTGTGTGCATTTGCAATAAATATTATCATGAATGGCATGTTTGTGGTAAATTGTGGTGTAATGGTGTCATTTCTGGAATTTCGTGTAACACGTATGAAGCAAAGTTCCTAAAATTACATAAATTATGCCTGCATAATTTACATTTTGCCTGTTTGCATTAAGGAGGTGTACCATGGTTTTTTAGGCCGGGCCTAGCAGCAGCGCGCATGCGCTGCACGCTCTGCGAGACTGCTGTAGTAGAGTATAGGAGAGAAGCTGCGCCTACTCTCCGCCCATATTTTTCATTGGCCTGTGTCATTGTCTTTCCTAAATGCTGCCTTCGGATTCGATAATAGGCTTGTTAGTCCCTCCTTAGTGCGGCCTTGTCTTCATTTGTAACCTCCCATGGCTACTGGCCCTTTTACTTTGGTTGTTACACAGGACCTTTTATTTAGTCTGTAAGCACTATTTACTTTATTGAGTTTCTCTTACTAAAGGCCGGACATGCGCTGCTTCAGCTGAAACCACTTGTGTTATTTTAAGCAGCACGGCTGCCCCCGTAACACGGGCACCCGCTTTCAATCACTTTACCCCGGCATTATCTTGTGTCTGTTTCAACCCCCCCAAGTAAAATGGATTTAGAAATGATTAGCGAATTAAGTCATGTGAATTTCAGGTAGCACCTAATCCTATGCTAATAGGCTGAAGCTGACAACAGCACATCTGTGTTACATGTCATCTGTACTAAGCCACCTGACGGGTTGTTTTCAAAAGCCTGTTTTACTAACAACACCACCACCAATACCACCACCAATACCACCACCACCAATACCACCACCACCAATACCACCACCACCAACAATACCACCACTAATACCACCACCACCACCAATACCATCATCACCACCAATATCACCACCACCAATACCATCATCACCAATACCACCACCACCAATACCACCACCACCAACAATACCACCACCACCAATACCGCCACTAATACCACCAATACCACCACCACCAATACCACCACTAATACCACCAATACCACCACCAATACCGTCATCACCATCAATACCACCACCACCACCAATACTACCAATACCATCACCACCAATACCACCACCACCAATACCAATACCACCGCCAATACCAATACCACCACCACCAATACCACCACTACCAATACCACCACCAATACACCACCACCAATACCAATACCACCAATACCAATACCACCACCACCAATACCACCACCACCAATACCACCACCAATACCACCACCTCCACCACCAATACCACCACCAATACCACCACTAATACTACCACTAATATCACCAATACCACCACCAATATCACCACCACCAATACCATCACCAATACCACCACCAATACCACCACCAATACCACCACCACTAATACCACCACCACCAATACTAATACCACCACCACCAATACCACCACCAATACCACCACCGATACCACCACCAATACCACCTCCACCACCACCAATAGCAATACAACTGCCACCACCAATACCATCACCACCACCACCAATACCACCAATACCACCACCACCACCAATACCACCACCACCACCAATACCACAAATACCACCACCAATACCATCAATACCACCACCACCAATACCACCCTGAATACCACCAATACCACCACCACCACCAATACCACCACCAATGCCACCACCAATACCACCACCATCACCACCAATAGCACCAACAATACCACCAACAATACCACCAATACCACCACCACCAATACCACCACCACCAATACCACCAATACTACCACCACCAATACCAATACTACCACCACCAATACCACCTCTACCAATACCACCACCGCCACCAATACCACTGCCACCAATACCACCACCACCAATACCACCACTACCACCACCAATATCAGCACCAATACCACCACCACCATACCACAACCACCAATACCACTAATACCAATACCACCACCACCACCAATACCAGTTCCACCACCACCATTACCAATTACCACCGCCAATACCAATACCAATACCACCACTACCACCAATACCAATACCGCCACCAATACCACCACCACCAATACCGCCACCAATACCACCGCCACCAATACCACCACCACCAATACCACCAATGCCACCACCAAAACCAATACCACCACCAATACCAGCACCACCAATAGCACCACCACCAATACCACCACCGCCAACACCACCACCAACACCACCACCAACACCAATACCAATACCACCGCCACCAATACCAATACCACCACCACCAATACCAATACCACCACCTCAGCGCCTCTCGCTCATTAGTAATAGCAGGGACACTGTACGAGGCCAGAGCTGCCGCCGAGACCATCCCTCCCTCTCGCCATGCCTGCCATAAAGCACAGCCCACCCTGCAACAGGAGGTAAAGCCAGGGCCCTACTACAGCTGCAGAGTTTTTTATTAGGCCAAAGATAGCAATGACATTGCGCAATGCCACACTGCACACTGAAATCACGGAGAGGGCTGGAAATAGCCCCCCTCCCGCTCTTCCTCCTGAGCCGCGACAGTGTAATCACAGAGCGAAAAGTGTTGGTGCTCTTTGTTAGTGTTTATAGCTCTCAAATCACACTCTGTGTCTGTGTAATTTACAACACTTACACATCTTCTTCACGGCACTATTTATCACTACTTTAAAGACGTCGCAGGCCGGTCTCTTCCTCTGATATTTACAATCTAACAGGCGGTCGAGAAGGCCCTTTATTGCAATGCAATAGATCTCGCATTTGCAAGAGTTTAACCCATTAGTATTGTAAATGACAATGCCTTTTATTTATGTTTTAAAACCCAAACATAAATAAAAGGCACTGTCATTTACAATGCCAATAGCTGAAACTCGCGTGAATGCGAGACCTATTGCATTGAAAATGCTTGTTTTTATGGGCATTTCCAAACAGCCACCCATATATTTTTATGAAAAACCCTATCTACTAAAACAAGCATTGGCAAATGCAATAGGTTTCGCCTACGTAATTAATAATACTTTTTGTTATTTTGTAAGTTTTAGCTTTTTGAGCAATTGTGCAATATAAGTTACCGAAACTGCGTAGAAGTGGTCTGACTTGTTTATTGAGAAAGGCTAAATATTTTGCAGTAACTGGTGGTAATCTAAAGAGGGGAGATTAAGTAAAGGGCGGAGGACAAAGAAAAAAACATGCAGCCGACAAGCACTTTTATTTTCTTTACTTTCAGCCATGTTGAAAGATAAGTAAAATAAAAGTGCAGTGATGCGGCCATAGCACTTTTTGTTGTGGCGGGAGAAGGGTGAGACAGAAACAGGGCGGTGGGGACGCGTAAGCAAGGACGGGGGAGGCTGTGGGGTACGGTTAAAGGTACGATGGAGGAAGCACGTTAAGGATGAACAGATGAGTTGGACTCCAACACCGTCAAGAACCTGCCTAATCTCCCTGAAATGGATTTAATTACAGTATGGCTTCTGGGAGCGTGTGGAAAGTCCAAGAGAAAGAAGCAGCCTTTTGGTGTGAGTTTTTCGTACCCTGCTCTTGGGCACTCAATGCATGCCCTCGCCCCCCCTTACAACCCTCTCTGAGTGGGACTAGAGTTAATGTTTTAAGCCACGCTGCTCCAGAACTGACTTCCAGGTGCGTTTTGAGACATGATGGCCTTGAAATATATTTTTTTAATTACCGGAATGCATTTCAAGGTAATGTACTCCTCTCAGAGATATTAGTGATATAGACACCCAGCCAAACAGGCACACACAATGTACACTCGCACACAGATATTCACATGTGGACATGTACAGAGACATACTGATGGATGAAAAGACATACACATTTTAAAAATAATTTGAAAATACTTCACAATGGGAGCTCTTTTGTTTTGTATGAAAAAGTAAAAGTGCTGTTGAGATATGTGTGAATGTGCAGCCCATAGGTGCCAATCAGATGAAATAGCTCACGGGGCGAAGAGAATGCATTTTGGGAAGGGATGTTCTTATAACATGCTGGTTACATATCCATCTCAGCAAAATAGCTCAATGAGCTCAGTGCTTATATGTAACCTGCATCCACCTATAGGTACCTTGCACTCCAATCACAGAAGGGTTTATTTTTATTTTGAAAGTTTTATATAGCGCTGGCTAGACCCAGAGGTATCAGAGCGCTTTACATGAGAAGGTAATATAACGCAAACATGGCATACAAGTAGATAAAAAGATAAAGAAACAACGTGTGAAATATACAAAACAAAATAAATATATAGGTGCAAGAGCTATACACTTCAAGTAACTAGGTATATGATGTTCGGGGGATGGACAGATAATAGTGGACAAAATGTAACATGGTGATTGGAGATCAGGTGCAGGTCACAGGTTAGGACCCCCAATGATAATTGGGCCAAACATGGCGTTTAAGTAGATAAAAGATAATGACAACAACATGTGAAATATACAAATCAAGTAGATAAACAAATCAAACAGTTAGATAAATGAATCAAATAGATAAACAGGGGCAGGAGCTATACATATCAAGTAATTAGGCCGATGATGTTCATGAAATGGACAAATATTACTGGACTAATATAACATGGTGAGATTGGAGATCGAGTGCAGGTCACAGGTTAGGATCCCCAATAATAATTGAGGAGGTGGATTTTGAGGTCTTTTTGAAGCTGAAATAGGAGGGGTTGCAGCGCAGGTTTTTTGGGAGGGCATTCCAGATGATAGGGGCATTCCCAGAGAAGGAGCGTGATTGTGTGGCTTTCTTTCTATGCAGTGGTGGTATAAGGAGGAGGGAGTTGGTGCTTCTCAGGGGTCGTGTGGTGCCCGCAATGAGGAGTTTCTTGGAGAGGTACTGCAGAGTGTTTTGGTGGAGGACTTTATGAGTGATGCAGGCAGTTTTGTATGCAGATCTGCCTTCAATAGGGAGCCATTTAAGAGATTTGAGAGCCGGGGATATGTGATCGAAGCATTTGCAGTCTGTAATGAGCCTGGCGGCAAGGTTGAGCACAGCTTTGATTGGAGCAAGGTGGACCTTGGGGATTCCGTTGAGGATGGCGTTACCATAATCAATACGTGAAAGAACAAGTGACTGAACTACAAGTTTAAAATCATCGGTGGGTATAAAGGGTTTGATTTTCTTGAGGTGACGGAGAGTGAGGAGGGCTCCTTTAGCAGAGTTTTTGATGTGGACGTTAAGGGTTAGGGTGTTGTCGATAGAAATACCAAGAGATTTGACGGAGTTGGACAAGGTGAATGAGCAGTTAAGTGCGTTAAGTTCAGAGATCCATGATTGAACGGGGAGAGGGTTGTTTTTAGGGGAGAAGAGAATGATTTCAGTTTTATTAGGGTTAAGTTTGAGATGATTGGAGTGGAACCAGGTTTGGATTTTGGTGAGGGTGTTGTTCAGGTGTAAGATGTCGGCATGAGTTTTAATCTTGTAATAGATTTGGGTGTCATCGGCGTAGAGGTGGTAGTTGATGCCTGCTTGTTTAAGAATGAGGGTGAGGGGTTCCATAAAGAGGTTAAAGAGGGAGGGAGAGAGAATAGACCCTTGGGGGACTCCAAGGGAGACAGGAGTGGGGTTAGAGAGACAGTTTTGAATTTTGATTTGCTGAGTTCGGTGTTGTAGGTAGGAGACAAACCATTTGTAGGCAGTATCATTGAGGCCGAAACGGGTCCTAAGCACATTGAGTAGGGCTGAATGGTTGACTGTATCGAACGCTGCGGAGAGATCAAGGAGGATAAGAAGGCAGGTCTCGCCATTATCAAGTGAGTGGTGGATGTCATCGACGACATTGAGCATTGCCGTTTCGGTGCTGCAGCCTTTCCTGAAGCCTGATTGAAAGGGATCAAGTAGGTTGAAGTTTTCGATGTGTTTGTCTAGTTGTAGTAGGACACATTTTTCAAGGACCTTTGAGAGAAGTGGGAGGTTAGTGATGGGGCGGAGATTGTTTAGGTCCTTGGGGTCAGCATTGGGGTTTTTGATTATGGGAGAGATTTGTCCAAGTTGAAGGGAGGTGGGGACACAGCCAGTGGAGAGAGAGGTGTTGATGATTGTGGTCCAGTATGGGGTGATGATGTGCTTAAGGGCAGGGACAAGGTTAGAGGGTAAGGGGTCTTTTGTGTGGGAGGACGGTTTAAGATTACCAATTATTTTAAGGACTTCTAGCTCAGTCACGGGGAGGAAGTTGAGCAAGGAGGCATTGTTCTTTAATTGTGAGTTAGGGGAGTTGGTTTCCGGAGAGGTAGCAGGGTCAGCTGGTCGAGGGGATGTGGGGTAGGCATTAGAGGTGAGGACGGGTTTGCATTGGGAGTTGGAGGGGAGCTGTGTGGAGCAGAAGGATTGATCAATTTTGGCTATTTTTTCTGAGAAGAAGTGGGAAATTTCTTCACATCTGGCTGAGGAGGCGGTCAGATTTGGAGGTGCGGGGGAAGTTTGGTTACGAATGATTTTGAAGAGTTCCCTAGGTCTGTTTTTGGCATGATCAAGTTGAGTGCGGAAGAAGGATGCCTTTTCCTTGAAGATGTGTTTTTTGTACGTGGCTCTAGCATGTCTGAGGAGTGCAAGATGGGCGGGAGAGGGATGGTGTCTCCAGGTTCTTTCCGACAGTCTGAGTGACCGTCTTTCGTTATTAAGCTCGGTATTAAACCAAGAGTTGGAGGGGGTGGTTCTTTGGTTTTTGAGTTTGGGCGGGGCTAATTGGTCAAGAATACCAGTGACAGTATTGTTAAAGTGTTCAGTGAGCTCATTGGCATTTTGTGAGGGGGGAATGAGAAGAAGTTGAGCTTGGAGTTTAGACTCAAGAACACCCGGGGGATATGTTTTAGATTTCTGGTCAGTTTCTTAGGTCTGTTAATTTTGGAGGTGGGGAGATTTGCATTGGTAGCAATGGTGAACAGTATAAGGTGATGGTCGGACCAGTCAATGGGGACGATATTGGTCACGGAGGCCAGATCTTCGTTGGAAAGAATGGCGTCAAGGATGGCTCCTTTGGTGTGAGTCGGGGACAGGCATAGTTGTTTGAGTTCATTGATCTCAAGTAGATTGGTGAGGAGGGGGATAGTGGGATCATCGGTATCGTTCCAATGGAGGTTGAGATCCCCAAGAAAGAGATTTTTGAGTTGGATAATGAGGATTGTGTCAGGAGCTCAGATAAGTCCTCGATGAAGGGCTGGGGGGGGCCCGGAGGGCGATAGATGTTGTGTAGACGCATTGGGTGGGAATTTTGGGTTGTCCGTTCAGCTTCCAGGTATTCGCAGGAGGAGTAGCCAGAATTATTGACAAGGGATAGCTGAAGTTCATTTTTAAAGATAATGGCTAGACCACCCCTAACTCTGTCAGGTCTATCTTTTCTCAGAATAGAGTATCCCGGGGGGAGAGTAGGTCAAGTATGCTCGTTGAGTGGTCTTTGAGCCAGGTTTCTGTGAGGAATGCAATGTCAATGGATTCACTCAGGATAGTTTCCGAAATTTCCGTGGCATGTTGGACTGCGGAGCGACAGTTGACAAGCATACATGTAAGTGGTGTGGGGTTGCATATGGTGGGTGGGCAAGTGTGGATCGACGTGAGTTGAGGCGGTGGTCTGGGGGAAGCGGGGGAGGAGGGGATTCTATTAGTCCCTAAGATAACAGGGATGTGGGAGTAGGGGAGTGGAGAATTGGGGGTTGGTAAGCTAGGAAGGTAAGAGTTGCATAGGTTGGAGAGGTCGGACGGGGAGAGATAGTTCGAGGTGCGGTGAGGTCTATGTATACGGCAGCGGAGAGGAGTCGATCTCCAATGATTGTGTTTGGTGTTAGGGATTTTCGGGGGGAATTTTTGGGGGGGATTTTTGGGCAGGGCTGGGTGGGGATTTTATGGTGAGGGAGGGTTCTGGAGCTGTGGGAGATAAAGTCTTTCCTGAATTGAGAGATTTTAGTAATCAAATTAGATAGGTCAAGTTCGATGTTGTGTAGGCTCTGGGCAATTAAGGTGAGGGGAGGTACCGAGGGGGGTGGTCTGGGTTAGTTACGGAGGGTGGATTGATGTGTGAGGGGGAGATAGGGAAGTGAGTGTGGAATGAGGGGTGACGGGGCTGTTAGGTGTGAGGGGTTCGGTAATCAAATTGGATAGGTCAAGTTCAGTGTTATGTAGGCTCGTGTCAATTGGGGTGGAGGGAGGTACTGAAGGGGCGTGGGCGGGGGTAGGGAAAGATCTGGGTTAGTTGCAGAGGGTGGACTGATGTGAGAGGGGGAGATAGGGTAGTGGGAGTGGAGTGAGGGGTGACAGGGCTGTTAGATGGGAGGGGTTCAGTAATCAATTTAGATAGGTCGAGTTCACTGTTGTGTAGGTTCAGGGCAATTAGGGTAAGGGGAGGTATTGAAGGGGCGGGGGGAAGGGAATGATCTAGGGGTAGGGAGTGGTCTGGGTTAGTTGCGGAGGGTGGACTGAGGTGTGAGGGGGAGATAGGGTAGTGGGTGTGGAGTGAGGGGTGTCGGTGCTGTAAGGTGTGAGGGGTTGGGCTAGGTTAGACATGAGGTTAAGAACTTCAGGAGATGTGGTCAGAGAGGATAAAAGGACATAGAGTGAGTGGAGAGCGGATATATTGGGGTGGAGGGGTTGTGTATTTATCGGGGGTTGGGATAAAGGATTGGGAGGCGGAGTTAGGAGGGCCTGAAGGGGCAGGATAGGTGGGATGGGGAGGAGAAGAGGGTGTACGGGATGGGTAGGAGGAGGGGGGTGTGGAGTTGTGTTAGGGGATTGAAGGGCAAGGACGGTGGAGTACGTGAGTAGTTGGGTAGGGGGGAGAGAGGTTGTGGGGTCAGGCAGAGGCGGGGTTGTGGGAGGGGAATGATAAGTAGATGGTAGGGATTGGGGGCAACCGTTTTTAGTGGAGGGGTCCGAGGAGTGTGAGTTCCGGGTGTTAGGTGGAGAGAGGAAAATTAGAGGGGGATGAGAAATAGGTAATGTTGGTTGGGGGATGCCATTTGCTGTAGTGAGGTCCAGGGAGGGTGATGGTGAAGTCGATTGTTGGAGGATGGTGTTAGCTGGATGGTTGAGGGTGGAGGTGAAGTGAGGGGGAAGGGGGGAGGGAGAGGTTGGAGGGGTGTTATTCAGTAGGGGAGAAGGAGTGTTAGGCGCTGAGTGGTCAAGGCGGAGAGACATAATGCTGAAGTGGTGTTCGAAGATGGAAAGGTGGGATACCGTGGCTTGTATGAGGATGTTACCTGTTTTGAAGATGGAGATATCAATATCACCAAGAAAGGCTGGAGAGGGAGTGGTGGATATTTTGAATCCATATGGTATTTTGATTGATTTAGAGATTGGGAGGTGTTGTAGGAAGATGCTTTTCCATTTGGAAGGACGTTTGGAGTAAAAGATGTAGTTGGTTATAATGGGGGAGGTGAGGCTGAGGTAGTTATCAACAATGAGTGTTTCAGGGTTACGGATAAGGAGTTTATGTTTGAAGTTTTTCTTGGCATGTTTGGAGAGATTGGGGGGTAGAGAATGGTCCATGAGTTGGGGCCATGTTTGGAGAGAGTAGGGTCCTGGGGGTGATGGTCAATGCTGTGAGGGGGCATGTTGGGTAGACGTGAGAGGAAGAGAGAGTGGGGAGAGGGAGGTTAAGGAAATGGGGGGTAGAACAGGAGATGAGGATTGGGAACCAAGGGGGGCACTGGGAGAGTGGGGGGTAGAAGTAAGGGGGCTAGACAAGGAATAGGGTAGACAGGCGAGGAATTATAAATCAACAAAAAGGAGCAGATCAAATAGATAAACAAAATTATATTGACAGCATGGAGCAAATCTAATATATAAGCAGTCGGCACAAATGGAACAGATCAGTATACCAGCAGCAAAGTTTGCAAACAAGTAGATAAACAATCGGCAAGTACGCGCAGATCAGTAGAAGACAGCAACAAAGCTTGCGAGGGCGTGGAATGTCTAAATTAGAGAGGGAATGCCGTAATAGAGAGTAATACAAAAATAAAAAATAAAAATATAGAAAGAGTTAGAGGGACATATGAATAAATCAATGAGCCAAGAAGAAACTAAGCGGTAAAAAAGTTTGAGTAAGAAGAATAGAGTCAACAATCAATAGAAACAATTAGAAAGGGAATACCTGAAGGAAAGCAAGATAGTAAGCGATAAAAAAAATTAGAGAAAGAGGATAGAGTTGACAATCAATAGAAACAACAACAATACTTGCGAGGGCGAGGAAGTTCAGAGTTGGAAAGGGAATGCAGGAAGGGTCACATAAGATTCACAGAACAGATACATAAGCAGTGTTGAGGGACAACATAGTGCGGGGTCGGAGGCATCTCCATTTTGTAGAGTTTGAAGAGATGAAGTGACTGTCTTGTGACAGGAGGTAGGTTAGGGAGATATATTGAACTTGATTACCCAGGTTGATATATTGAGCTAGTTGTTGTCGTTACAGTGCAGTCATATTTCTATGATCAGCAGTTTTCCTATCTCCCATTCTAATTTATTTATTTATTTATTTATTTTATGCATTTTATATTTAGCGCGGACTTTACCCGAAGGTGTCAGAGCGCATCACATTAGGAACAGCAACACCACATGAGGAGAAAATTACAAGTGAGGATAATACAAAAGCAAGCGCTTACATTACATGAGGAAAAAGTGACAATTGTGCAAGTAACAAAAAACAAACAAAATACAAAAAGAGGTAACAAATGATACGTTACAAAAGGAAAGATGTCTGGGGCAGTAAATCATGTCAATTCCCAAGTTGATCAGGGTTGATCAGAGAGTATCTGCAGCAGCAATATAAACTGATGTACTAAGGGGAAATCTTTCCATGTGTTAAAGTAACACTTTTTAAAACATTTTTACCTATACTTTTTTACATGTTTGTAGCACGATGTACATATCAAAACATTTATGAACTACTGCTGAAATATTATGAGATGTTGAAATAGTAACTGACAGCAAGCTTCATATGGTTAGCGATTACGGGGGGAGATGAGGCCTAGTAGCTTCACAGCTAACCTTGAAACATGGGACAGCAGGTTCGGCCTTGCCTCATCATCCTAAGATTCTGAGCTGTAATGCCCCTCGGCCAGGATCACGCTATAAAAACGTGTACAAAATTGTGCGGTATTTAAGAGGCACCACGGGCCAAGAATGGACATATATGGGTAGAATAGAAAGCATATCAAGAAGGTCAGAGGACGTTCCTGATTAGTAGCATGGAGGGCTCTAAACCCCACAGATCAGTGTTAATCGTGCAATATTTTAGAGCATCAACATTTTCTATGTGTCATTTTCATAAACAACAGTTAGGTGCAACAGAACACTGAGGTGCGGGTCACGTGGATATGCGGATAACTGGGTGTTGAAATAGAGAGAGAAAGAGAGACAGATGTGAAGAGGGAAAGAGAGAGGAGAGAGACTCAATGAAAGAGGGGGAGACAGAACTGGCGAATTGGAGAGAAAAGCAGACAAAATAAGAGAAAGAGACACGTGCATAGAGTGAGAAAGTAATAGAGGCGGGAAAGAAAGAGACAGAAAGAGATTGATAGAGACAAAGATAGATGCAGAGAGTAAGACAGCAGAAGATATATAGGCAAGAGAGAAAAAAGCACTATGACGCGGTCAATGCTGGCTGCGTTATGGTGCTTGTTGTTTTACTTTAACATGCCTAATTGCCCAAAAGCATTTCGTACGCCCGCCCCAATTGCATAAATGGTAGGGTGGGTGGGGTAGTAACAGGGTAACAATGCTATGTGGAAATCAATCTTTTTCTCGTTGTTAATTTTTCTCCACACAGACGACATTTTGTCTTGCTGTACTTCCGGGTCACAAACAGCCAATTGGAAAGCTGAACATATCTAAGGGTGCGAGAGAGTCTCTGAATGTGCAAGCTAGTTGGCTTCTATGGCATGTAACTGTTACCTGAGTTGTCGCTTATGCGAATCAGAGTAGGCGTTAGGCCGTTTGGAGTGAGGGGTCTCTCTGATGCTATCCGATTCTGTATGCGATGGAAAAAGGTTGAGGAAGAGGGTAGAGTGGAGTGGTATGGAGGCAGCCAGCAGTTCAGAATAGGGTTGTCTCTGGATTATGTCATTGAGTGAGGTTTGGAACCTAGCCACAGGCTATCCTGCGAACTACCCATATTACTAATTATCTTGTATTCCCGAAGGATTGCGTTTGCCGCAAAAAATGTGGGATAAGCAAATAAAGCTGATGGATCACTCTGCTTCCTTACGGTCTCATTGCAGTTGTAGCGGAAATTAAATCAAAGCACTTAACTACCTTTGTGTCAAGTTTGTGATAAAATTGCAAAAATAATAATAATTAATAAAAAGCACTATGACACGGTGAACGCTGGCCTCGCTATAGCACTTTTGCTTTACTTTGAATACATCTTTCTGATTTGCATTAGAGAGAGCTTGGTAATTGCAATGCTGTGTTGCTTAGAAGGGGGGGCAGGTGAGTATGACTGTGCTGCAGAAAATGGCTGTGCGGCAGATGAACATGTTGCTCTTCTCTTAAGACTGTATGATATAGGATATAGCGGTCCTGAAATAGCAGATCAACGTTACTGCAGTGCGTGAGAGGTTTGTTCAGTGTTTCAGGAAGAGTGGCTGCACTGATGGGCATGGTGTCAGTCAGGGCACAGTCCTAAAAAAAGAAGTGGGGGGACTCTCCGAGTTAGGTAGTATCACAGGAAGTGACATCACGGGGCGTGACATCATGGCGTGTGACATCACATCACAGGAAGTGACATCACAGGCCTGCAGTCTCAGCGGAAAGGCCAATGATTGCAGGGGCACAGAGCCTGCAAAACACCCTTTGAGTGACTGGCTCTCCCACCAACTAAATCTCTTGCTTGGTCCAGCTCGGTGATGCCCTCTGTCAGACACACACTGGAACTCCATCACCTTTTCGTTCACATGGTTACTCAGTCGCCCCCCCCTTTACTCTCCAACTCACAAAATATTTTCTGCTTAGAGTCCCTCACCCCCTCTACTACTGCCGCTCTCTGTTAATCACTGTACACGTCTCCCCCCCTTTCCCTCCATCCTCTTCACTCCACTCACCAAGAATCGGCCCAAAACATGTCCTGAGGCGCATTGGGAGAGCAGAAGTACAGTGGTGAGAGGGAGTTGAGGAGGGAATCGAGAGAGGCGAAGGTGAGGGAGGTGGGGCTGGTGATTGAAAAGCAGGGATATGAAGAGACATCAAGACGGGAGTGGAGATGGACGGTGACCGGCAGTCCGAGAAATTTCCGGATTCAGCCGGAATCACCTAGAAATGCTTGTTTGGTGCGCTCTTATCATGATTTTGATGAGCAGGGTGGATAGCATTTTGATTAGCAGGGTGGACGGCGTCCGCCCTGTAAAAATAGTGGGGGGACGCCGTCCACCCGCGTGTACCCCCGACTCGTGCCCTGGTGTCAGTCCTAAAAAGCATTATGAGATTGTTCTGTACCTCGGGCACTCCTTGGCTGCCGCATCTCCTATGAACATCCGTCCCACTAAAACTGACAGTAACACTATTGTCTCAGTCATAAAACTTCCCCATAACCACCGCTGACCCTTCACACCCAACACAGAACGGCCCACAATTGTCATAGAAAGCGGCATCGCTTCAGCAGTGCTACAACTGACTGGAATAAGGTAGTGACAGTGGCCACCTTGTTCTATCCTCATTTTCACAGCATTCAATGAAAATCTTTACTCTAGAATCAATTTAGCAACTCCTCATTTGACAAATAATCATAATAAAAATGTGGATTTCATTTTTTAGTGTATTTATTTCAATACTATTGATGGAGCAAGGAATCACAAATGAGACTTGCTCGGAAGCAATCCTCTCACAGTATTAATTTATTAATCTTTGTAATATTCGTACTAACCACTGCACACACGAACATAAGTAGGAGGAAGCTTGCCTATGTGTTTAAACTAACAAGTAACGCTTGTCTATTCTAAAATGGCCGCTAAAGCGCGGGAACCCTATTGCGCATGTCTCAACCATATCACATGGTGTGACGTCTTTCTTTGCTTGGAGGGAAATTCTTGCTTCTGCGCAGTGTGTATTAAAATGGATGCTTAATGTTTTCACGTGCTGCAGCTTGCTTACATGTTGCAATTAAACTGTGAAATAATAACGCTATTAATGCGGGATAGAATTTATAATTAAATGGGAATAGAGTAGACATAATGGGTATACAGTGAAACCATTTATTTGTGATTTTAATATTCTCTTCTTTGATTTTTATTAGTTCGTAAATGGGCCTGGGTTGGTTGAACTGAAAACTCGAGAGACAATGGTTTTGCACATGCGCCCTGCAAGGCTGCCCAGAAGAGAGGATGAAGTCAACCTGGACGTCGTCCAAGGCCGTGACCTGATGGCCAACATTATTGTACCCACGATGTCCCTACCGAAAAGAAACAATTTATATGAACAATGTATTAAACTTGTCATGAGACGAGTGGGAAATAAAGCAAATGTATTAATTGTGATGGGCGGTATTTTAAAACAATGGGCTTAAAGAAATTGAATTAAAGCAATATGGTGTGAGGATCAACCCCCTGTCCCCGTCCAATCAGAAGTAGTGGGCCCATAATTCTGCAACATTTAGGGGAGGTACATGGGCGTAGAAGGGTATAATAGATATTAGCATTAGTTAACTAGTTAGACCAGGCTTTTTGTGCTCGACAAGCTGATCGATTGCAGACTGAACCGCTGTCCAGAGAGGTCCTGAGGTGGGGGCGGCGGATTCCATTAGAAGGAAGATTCGGGAGAATTCAAGGAGAAGCGAAGTACCAGAGAGGGGGACGACGCAGGCATCGTAGATAGAGAGGTCACCTGTCCCGTTCTGAACTTGGTCCGGAGGTCATTGCTCTTCATCCTTCCTGAGACCTATCTTTCCAACTCCTTGGCCAAGGGGTTTGGTTCTCGCACTTTTAGGTAAATATAAATGCAAACCTTAGTTGCGCTGCTGTCTCTATCTTCTCCTTTTCTGAGGGACTGTCATTGATCAATAATTAATTACTATGCTTCATCCTTGATATACGATTTAAGTATCATGTGGTTCTGTATTTTACTCTGCTAAATCTTTAGATAAACATTTAAAACTTCCTGACTCAGTGATTATTTCAGGAGTTATGAATTGTATTGAACGTCACTCATTTTAAACTTCCCAATTAGCAAAGGGTCCATTGGTAAGTCATTACTCTTCAATCAGAAAGTAATTGGTAGCAGGGATTTTGATAAAGAGTACAACTGACCCACCAGCGGAAATACTAGCGTAGTATGAATGTATGGGCCCAAGTGAGTATATGGTGTATGAATGCTTGTTGCTAGTGACCCGCTGGATCAGTTTTCTGGCTATCAGAGGATGGTTGCACTTTGTTAATTGGGTAATGAGAAATTTATTTTTATGAACTAACATCCGTGTGTTTTAAAGTTTGTTTTATGTTGTCCAGAATCCCCGGGGGGAAAGAATAGCGGATGGTAAGTGGAAGCCATACTGTAGTGAGGTTATCTGTCAGGCAGAAATAGTACTGAAAAGTTAAGTAGGGCTATCAGTACTTGTTAGGGACTCTATGCGTGGGAGTGACAGCAAAGGAATATGCTAGTGAAAATTTGATGTTATATCACCTAGAAAGGGTAACATTGAAGAAGTAGCAGGTATTTCTGAAACTTACGTGAAGGGTAAACGGAAGGGTTTTACTCGTAGTGGATGTTTAGTAAACGGAAAGGTTTTTACTAAGTGTGAGAGAGAAACTATCCTTTCAAGTTAGTGAAACTGACACGATAGCGAATGTTTTATGTTGTTACTGAATTTTAATAAGAAGCGTAGAGAAGTTAAAGTTTTGCGTACGATTTTGTAAAGGGAGGGTCAGCTGCCGGAGAGGAAGCTGACGTCACAAAACGCCGCGCTGAGATTGGTTGAAACCGCGGGTGTGGAGAGACTCTTGTAAAGGAGGGGTCAGGAGGCAGGAGTAGTACTGACGTTACAGGTACCGCGCTGGGATTGATTGAAACAGCGAGGGACAGAGAAACGCAGATTGTAAAGGAGGGGTCGTCAGAAAAGACGTCAATGAAAAGCCGCGCTTGGATTGGGTCAGAGACAAATGTTAGCTGGAATTTAATTGGTTGCCAGCATAGAAACTGAAATCTTAGTGGACAGTAAAATTATATGTTGAAACGCGATCCAACTTTAATAGGAACTCGTCCAGACAGGAGATTCCTAGGGTTTGCAGAATACAATTTGATACATAGATATTTACCCAAAATGTACGGAGAGAAGAGGAAAATGTCATTCCTACAAAAGATTAAGAATTATTTTAAAAAGGATAAAACAATCAAAACTAGAGAAGGAATTATCATTCCACCAGCTAAAACTGCCGCTTCATTCATGATGATGGAGAGAGGTTATCATACTTGCGTATGGTTAGAAAATTGGATAGAATATACCAAAAATGATGGAATATTAGCATTTCCCGAGAATGGTACTTTCAATGGGAGAATTCTTCAAAATTTAAGATTGAGGATGAATGACTTAGAACCCAGACCAAGATTAACTCAATACGAAGCCTTAGAAGAGTGGGAAACCGAGGCATTCGAACGCGACCGATCCAGGAGTAATAGGGGTTATAGGGGATTTTTTCCTAGATACCAAAATGAGTCAAGGGACGGTCAGATGAAACAGTGGAGAAGAGCGATGCTTACAGAGGGTTTATATCCAATATTAATGGCAGAAGAATCGTCAGGAAATAAATGCACAGAAAAGACAAAACATTTGACTAGATTTGGAGATTCAGAAGATCAATTTATGGAAGAAATATTAAAGAACCCGCCACCATATCAGGAAGGGACAAGTGGATGCACCCCAAGTGCACCACTGCTAAAGACACCATTGGTACTGCAAGTATTGCATAATCCCCCAGTTAGTAGGATACTGCATGATAAAGAAAAGGAAGCATTAGATAAAAACAGAGCAGAATTAATACAGAAAGTAACACAATTGAGTGTCCATCCTGATTCGCTGACCATACCTGTAACAATTGGTCCAGTGGTTCCCTTATATGGTGACAAAGTAAGTTATCCGAAACCCTTAGCAATGCCCACATCTGTAGAAATTCCGAAACCAGATCCTGTATTAATTGATGATCAATTTAGTGATTGTGAATCTATGGTATCCCTAATGGATTTGCCTATTCGAGGATCAATAAATAGTACTCCTAGAAGAATAACACCTGGTTGTTCCAAAGATGTAAATATAGTGACCTCATCTGGAACTAAGAGTGCCACAGTAGTTACACCAGAAGACTTAGAAAGGTGGGCGCAAGGATCAGACAAACAGAGTTCACCTCCAAAGATCATGGACATTTACAAACTAAAGGTTGAGTTAGAAGAAATGATAGCAGGAAATGTAGGAGTAGATCGTCTAAATACTTACGATGAAGAAGAGTTATTATTTGTATGTAGAAGCATCACTAGAAATGTAAAAATATTTCATGAGAAGCTATCAGATTTGGCTTTGCAGATGGGAATTGAAATAGAGAAGTCAAAGGTGTTACAGAAACCCTATAGAGCAGACTTCTCTGACAAAGATTTAGAAAATATGAATGCCTCTGGCCGAAAACTACAAATAAAAGAATTAATGTCAGTATTACAGAAATAGGGAGATTTAGATAAATGGAAAACTAGATGGATAAAGAAAAAGGAAGAGGCACGGTATAGTAGGACCACTTCTGAATATTTAATGAAGGAAACAGGGAAAGCAGATCGTATGTACCCGATGCGAGAAGTACCAGGAGGAGGATATGTACATGTCCCATGGAGCAGACAGGATATTTTGTCATTTACGAATGACTTTCCAAAGTTGAGAGAAAACCAATTGAATGGTACAAGCAAGTTGAGAGGTTTGTGAAAGTGTCAAAGGTATTATTGAAGGACTTAGATGGACTGTTTGACATAGTGGTACCTGCCGATTTATGGACAGATTGTAAAATCACAGTTGATTGGCCAAGAGAAGAGTATCCTAGAGATCCAAAGACAGGTGCCCCGTCCAGTGATGTAATGAAAAAGTATCAGCAGGTAATAACTTACCTGAAAGGGAAAATACCACCAAAAGAAACAGATTGGGTGAAAATAGACAGAACTACCCAAGAAGCAAATGAATCGGTTCATGCGTATTACGAACGTTTGTTGCAAGTATTCAAACAGTATAGTGGATTTGAGGATATTGGAGATAAAAACATGAGTCAATTTGTTTACCGATTTGTTTATGGATTAAAACCAGAGATTTGTCAGATGATTAAGCAGCACATGTTGTGCTGGCAGGGGAAACCGATTGACGAGATTTTGAAATATGCGAAATATTGTGGAGATGACATTGAGGATAGGCACAAGAAACTGCAAGAGAAAGTGATGTGGGCTCAGGTAAAAATGGCTGAGCGACAGGGAATTAATTTGGATAATCCAAGTGATAATCAGGGAAAAGATTCAGGAATGAATGGTGACACTGGGAATGGAGGAAAAGTGAAAGGAAGAATGAGCAGAGAAGAGGCTAAAAAGAAGTTTCGTTGTCATGGGTGTGGAAAATTGGGGCATTGGAAGGATGAATGTAAAAAGATACGTAATAATATTGGCCCAAATCAAAATTTAAATCCACAGTCGCAGAATGACTCACAGCAGGATGTAAATCCTCAGAGTCAGTTGCCACCTGCACCTATACAGGGTAATGTAAGCAGAGCAAAGCACGGTACAGACGTCGGATATCAAGGAGGAAGTGGTAAGAATGAGTATGTAACCTCACAATTTCTTTTACAGGATGACTTTAGTCCATATGGTCAATGACGGTGCCTAAGAGAGGGGGAGAAGGAGTGCGTACTTGGTGCCTCCTTACCGGTAGATCAGTCAGGTCCGTATGTTGAAGGGAGTGTGAAAGGTAATGATATTACTTTCCTTTTGGACACTGGCGCTACCAGGTCTACTGTGAGAACAGCAGACATCCCAGACCTTCCTCTCTCTGGTGAAGCTATCCAAGTTGTGGGTGTAGCTAATCAAAAGATTAGAACACCTCTTACTGAACCAATGGAAGTAAAAATTGGAAATTTTAGAGAATTGCATCAATTTGTAGTGTGTGATTCCAGTCCAGTAAATTTATTGGGCCGAGATTTATTGTGTAAAATGAATTGTACAATTTTCTGCACGCCGGATGGTGTGGCAGTTCAGACCCCAGATGAAGACCATGTATATAAATTTATGATTGCAAAGCAAGGTACAGAAGTAGATGAGATGTTCTCTTTGATAACGAAAGACGAGTTGCCAGAAGAATTGAAAGCTACAGTAAATTCCATGGTATGGGATTTCACGGGAAAAGAAGTAGGACTAATGGCCAAAATAGACCCAGTTAAAATTAATGTAAAGGAAGGTGCAATTTTTCCAAATACCAGACAATACAAAATGAGTGCAGAAGTCAAAGCAGGAGTCATTGAAGAAATTGACAGAATGGTAAACCAAGGCATAATAAAAGAAGTAATGAGTAGCCCTTGTAACTCACCAATAATGGGTTTAAAGAAACCTAGTGGAAAATATAGGATTGTTCAAGATTTACGCAAAATAAATAAGATCGTTGAACCTTGTTGTCCTATAGTACCAAATCCTGCAGTGATTCTATACCAAATTCCTTGGAGTGCAGGATGGTTTACTGTGATCGATTTATGCCAGGCATTCTTTTCAATACCATTGCACCCAGATAGCCAGTATCTTTTTTCATTTAAATTTGAAAACAAAGTCTATGTTTGGAATCGTGTTCCTCAAGGGTACACGGAAAGTCCTTCTATCTTTAATCAGATATTGAAAAAGTGCCTAGAGAAACCAGTGATGCCAGGAAGCTCAGTCTTAGTACAATATATAGATGATTTACTGGTGGCATCTAACACCAGAGAGGACTGTGTTGTTGATTCCATTGCATTATTAAATCACTTAGCTGAAGAAGGGCATCAAGTTTCACCTGAAAAGTTACAGTTCTGTACAACAGCAGTTAAGTATCTAGGACAGGAAATTGAGAGGGGAAAAAGAAGGATAACATCTGAAAGAGTAAAATTAATCAAGAGAATGCAAATGCCTGTCTCCCAACGAGAAGTGAGAATGTTCCTTGGCATAGTGGGTTATTGTCGACAATGGATACTGGGGTTTTCTCTGCTAGCAAAGCCATTAATTCAAATGACGAAAAAGAAGGCAAAAGACCCAGTTGAATGGGATGACGAGAGCGTGGGAGCTTTTGTAAAATTGAGAAATGCTTTGTGTGCAGCACCTGCCCTAGGCATGCCTGATTATAAAAGAAAATTTGCATTATTCTGTCATGAAAGAGAAAATTGTGCACTTTCAGTCCTAACAAAGAGACATGGTTTGGACAGACGTCCTATAGCATATTTTTCTGCTACATTGGAACCAGTGGCAGCCGCATTGCCAGGCTGCTTAAAAACAGTAGCGGCTACATGTTTGAGCATTGAACAAAGTGAATCAATTGTAATGGGACATCCTGTCAAAGTGTTTGTTCCACATTCAGTTGTGATTCTGTTGACAAGAACCCGAACTCAGCATCTTACTCCTAGTCGGCTGACTAAATATGAAAGAATAATTCTAGGTGCTGAAAATGTGACTATTGTAAGGTGCACCATAGTAAATCCTGCTACCTTACTACCAGACCCATATCATGAGGAAGTTAAAGATGACGAAGAGGAACATGATTGTTTACAGGTCACAGAATTGTGCACAAAACCACGTCCTGACATCCAGGAACTACCCCTCAGAAAGCCAGACAGGGAGCTGTTTGTGGATGGTTCATGCCAAAGGCATGAGGATGGTAAACTAACTGCAGCGTACGCAATATGTGAATTATCTGGAATAGTCGAAGCATCCTATTTACCAGGAGTAAAATCTGCACAAGTAGCTGAATTAATTTCTTTGATAAAAGCTTGCAAAATTGGGAAGAATCAAAATGTAACTATATTTACAGATAGCCAATATGGTTACGGGGTTGTGCATGATTTTGGCCAATTGTGGATGCAGAGGGATTTCATGACTTCTTCAGGATCCCCCATTAAAAACGGACAGTTCGTAAAAGAACTATTGGAAGCAATACAATCACCAAAAGAATTGGCTGTGGTGAAATGTGCCGCACACCAGTCAGGAGATGACTGGGTGGTAGTCGGTAACAGATATGCAGATTTGGTGGCTCAGCACTGTGCCAAAAACAGGTTGTCGGTTAATTAAAGGAGTTGAAAGAATGGGAATCAGCTGCCAACTTATGCTGTATGCACCTCCTGAAACATGGAATGATGTGAAAAGACTGCAGGATGATGCTGATGAGAGTGAAAGAAATGCATGGATTAAAATGGGATGTTCACAAAGGTCAGACGATGATGTATGGATTTATGCCGATGGCAGACCAGTCATGCCCGACTGTTTGATTTCACAAATGGCCAGAATGTATCATGGAGACACCCATGTAGGGAGAGACGCAATGATTAGGCTCTTCAGACAAAATTGGTACAATCCAAGGTTTAGGGCGGTAGCAGAGAGTCTTTGCCAGAGATGTCTAACTTGCCAAATGCATAATCCAGGAAGAAAAACAGTAATTGGGTTTGGGAAGATCTTAAAGGCAGAGGGTCCATTTGTGAGATTGCAGCTAGATTTCATTCAGCTACCACCATGTAGAGGACTGAAATATGTACTTGTCATAGTGTGTCTGTTTTCAAAATGGGTGGAGGCTTACCCTACTAGGAGGAATGACAGCATTACAGTCGCAAAGTTGTTGCTACGAGAACTCATTCCTAGGTTTGGTTTTCCAGTAACTTTGGAATCAGATAGAGGAAGGCACTTTAACAGTGAGGTGATTAAGATAATCTGTGAAGCATTCCAAATTGAGCAAAAATTGCACTGTGCATATCGTCCAGAGGCTTCTGGAGTGGTTGAACAAATGAATGGCACAATAAAATCCAGACTGGGAAAAATGTGTGCATCAACATCGTTAGACTGGCCGGATGCATTGCCACTTGTTTTAATGGGACTCAGAAGCAATCCTGATAGAAATACCGGATTGAGTCCACATGAAATAATGATGGAAAGAGCAATGAGACAAGCACATGTTCCTACAAATAAACTGCTGAATATATCTGATGATATGGTTCTGGATTATTGCAAAGGATTGGCTGACCTAGTGCGTTCTGTCTCTCACCAGGTTGGAGAAGATGCAGTTTCCAGGCAGCCTGAACAAGAGCATGATCTGAATCTAGGTGACTGGGTGGTAGTGAAGAATCACACCAGAGAAACGTGTTTATCAACCAGGTGGGACAAACCTTGTCAGGTCATACTGGTTACAAACACAGCAGTGAAATGTGCAAGATTTCCTAATTGGATTCATGTAAATCACACCAAAAGAGTACCAGACCCTGAAGAAGAAACTCCTCAGTCAGCACCAATAACTGAGGAAGCTGAAGGTTGCCCAGCTGAAGAATCTCAGGTCCGAGATTCAAGGGAAGCTGAAGAAGAACAACCGAGCACAAGTCAGGACTGGATACCGGTGGTGGAAATATCTGAAGTCTACAACAGAACAAGAAGTCAAACAGATTTAGAAGAAATTGAAGAAGATCAGATAGGTGAAGAAGAAGTAGCTCAGGACGAGGAAGAAGAAGAAACAAAAAGAGAACCTGAGCAGGACCAGATAGGGAGAGGAAATTGGGCTCAAATCAACAACGAACCAACAAACTTTGAGCAGGGACAGACAGGTCTAGAAGAACGCGGTCAGGCTGCAGAAGTACAAAGTACAATAAGCCCTGATCAGAACCAGTTAGATTTAGGAAAATACACTGAAGAAGAAGATCACGAGAATGACAAGCATGAAGACATAAATCCTGAACAAGGTCAGTTACTAGAAACTCACAGTGGAGCAGCTGAAGAGAAAGCAACAAGACCTGAAAAGGAGCAAGTAGAAGAAACTGAAATAGAAGAAAAACAAATTGTGCCACAACTTGAAAATACAAGAATTTCTGAAGAAGAAATAAAAAGAAGTGAAGAGACAGTGCAAACAAAGAAGGTCAGAAAAGGTGATCGTTGGCCTAGTGTTATTAAAAGAGTAAAATACCACATAACAACTAGAAGTGAAGATCCAGAACAAGTAAACGAAGTAACAAGCCAAACAGGACAAGAAAGTAGAACTGAAAAACGAAGAAGCAAAAGACTGAGACTTGTGAACAATAAATTTAAAGATCCTGATTGGATTTATATCATCCTTGAAGATTACGAGAGTTCAGAGTCTAGTGAAAGTGGTGACGAAGGGACAAGTGCAGAACTGACTAATGAGAAAGAAATAAAACCACCTTGATAACGTAAAGAGACCTTAATTACGATAAGAAGAGAGATCTTCCTTGTCAAAAATGCATGACGATAGAGTTACTGGGAGACCAAAACAGAAATGTTGTAAAAGATGCTGTGCTATATGCATATGTAATCTGGTAGTGGTGCTTATAGTATGGTTAGTTGTGATCGTAGCAATTCCTTACCTTATGATAATGGATAAAAAGATTAACAATGAAACGAAGGAAAGAACAGATAACTTGAAAAGTAATAGAGTAGAACTAAAGGCAGAAAATGAACCAGAATTTCATCATGAAGTAACAGATAACGACACTAGTCTGAATGTTTTCACAAAATTATTGTTTCAATATGTAGATACTATGGAAGTTAGTAATTGTTATGTTTGTATGAAGCTACCTGAATCAGTAGCAGAAGGATTAACATATCATCACTTGCCATTAACTTATGGCATATCATGTAGTGTATTGACTAGTTTATTTTATAGAACAGGGAGACTTCAGTATTATTATTCAAATATAGATGTGATATTTTCTGAGGTTCCGATTCGAAAGAATTTGATTCCAGTGCTTAGTAGTAAAGATGCACAGTTCATGGGAGAATTTTTCTTAACAATGAAATCAATAGACATAACACATGCACATAGAAGCAATCTAACCTGTTCGTTACATGAAGAAGAAAAGATATTTTTGAATTTAGTAGAGAATAGAAGACAAGATTTCCAAAAGAAAGCATCTGAGCATAAGGCTCATCTGGCACCTTGGGCTGAGAATGAGGGTAGTTACACACCTGGCAAGGCTCAAGCTGCTATGGCTCTGGATTTTGTAAAAACAGGGAAAATTTGTCTACATAGGTTAAAGACTGATTATAACAATGTTTTCATCGGTACCAGTGAATGTGAACATAATTTCTTAATTCTTGGAGGTTGGGGATTAAAAGGAGGAACAGATTCAGTTTTTCCTGGAATTTATTATGTGTGTGGGAATAAGGCTTACTTTAGGCTTCCTGCACGGTGGTATGGAAGTTGTTATTTTGGAATAGTATTTCCAAAAATATACCACGTAAAAAGAAACACTGGGAGCAATGAAAATAATAGTGAATTAAAACGTAGTAAAAGAGCTAGTTTTTCTGAAATTGTAGGTGATATATTTGGTGCATTGATACCTTCAGTGGGAATAATTCTGAACTCAAGGAAAATATGTAAATTATCTACAGTAGTTGATCGTTTATCAACTGACACTGCTGGACTATTTCTAATGATTAATGCGGAAATGGTTGCGATTAGATCTATGGTTATGCAAAATCGACTTGCTCTTGATATACTATTAGCAAAAGAGGGCGGAGTCTGTAAATTATTGAAGATCGAAACACTGTTGCACTTACATACCTGATAAAAGTGCAGAAATTGGAACGTATATACAGAATATAACAAAACTTGAGAATGAACTTAAACCACTGGAAGTTGATAGTGTATGGGAAAGATTGACCAATAGTATTACGTCAATTGGTACCTGGTTTGCTAATGTAGGGAAAGGACTTATAGGTCAAATATTAGTACCCTTAGCAGGAATAGCAATAATAGTGCTGTCAATAATAATATGGTGCAAATGTTGTAGAAAGAATGAATCGTATAATGTGACAGGAAAAGGGAAAAAGAGAAAGTTTGACGAAATCGAATTAGAAGATTTGAGAAGTGAATTATACAAGAAACTGAAAGGAGATGTGAAAAATAGAAAGTGTAAAAATGAAACTGAGACAATTTTATGCTAAAAGTTGGCATCTGGTTGTGGGTAGTATTTTGATGGCTCAGAAACGCCATCAGAGAGGGGATTGATGGAGCAAGGACTCACAAATGAGACTTGCTCGGAAGCAATCCTCTCACAGTATTAATTTATTAATCTTTGTAATATTCGTACTAACCACTGCACACACGAACATAAGTAGGAGGAAGCTTGCCTATGTGTTTAAACTAACAAGTAACGCTTGTCTATTCTAAAATGGCCGCTAAAGCGCGGGAACCCTATTGCGCATGTCTCAACCATATCACATGGTGTGACGTCTTTCTTTGCTTGGAGGGAAATTCTTGCTTCTGCGCAGTGTGTATTAAAATGGCTGCTTAATGTTTTCACGTGCTGCAACGTGCTTACATGTTGCAATTAAACTGTGAAATACTAACGCTATTAATGCGGGATAGAATTTATAATTAAATGGGAATAGAGTAGACATAGTGGGTATACAGTGAAACCATTTATTTGTGATTTTAATATTCTCTTCTTTGACTTTTATTAGTTCGTAAATGGGCCTGGGTTGGTTGAACTGAAAACTCGAGAGACAATGGTTTTGCACATGCGCCCTGCGAGTCTGCCCAGAAGAGAGGATGAAGTCAACCTGGACGTCGTCCAAGGCCGTGACCTGATGGCCAACATTATTGTACCCAGGATGTCCCTACCGAAAAGAAACAATTTATATGAACAATGTATTAAACTTGTCATGAGACGGGTGGGAAATAAAGCAAATGTATTAATTGTGATGGGCGGTATTTTAAAACAATGGGCTTAAAGAAATTGAATTAAAGCAATATGGTGTGAGGATCAACCCCTGTCCCCGTCCAATCAGAAGTAGTGGGCCCATAATTCTGCAACATTTAGGGGAGGTACATGGGCGTAGAAGGGTATAATAGATATTAGCATTAGTTAACTAGTTAGACCAGGCTTTTTGTGCTCGACAAGCTGATCGATTGCAGACTGAACCGCTGTCCAGAGAGGTCCTGAGGTGGGGGCGGCGGATTCCATTAGAAGGAAGATTCGGGAGAATTCGAGGAGAAGCGAAGTACCAGAGAGGGGGACGACGCAGGCGTCGTAGATAGAGAGGTCACCTGTCCCGTTCTGAACTTGGTCCGGAGGTCATTGCTCTTCATTGTTACTGAGACCTATCTTTCCAACTCCTTGGCCAAGGGGTTTGGTTCTCGCACTTTTAGGTAAATATAAATGCAAACCTTAGTTGCGCTGCTGTCTCTATCTTCTCCATTTCTGAGGGACTGTCATTGATCGATAATTAATTACTATGCTTCATCCTTGATATACGATTTAAGTATCATGTGGTTCTGTATTTTACTCTGCTAAATCTTTAGATAAAAATTTAAAACTTCCTGACTCAGTGATTATTTCAGGAGTTATGAATTGTATTGAACGTCACTCATTTTAAACTTCCCAATTAGCAAAGGGTCCATTGGTAAGTCATTACTCTTCAATCAGAAAGTAATTGGTAGCAGGGATTTTGATAAAGACTACAACTGACCCACCAGCGGAAATACTAGCTTAGTATGAATGTATGGGCCCAAGTGAGTATATGGTGTATGAATGCGTGTTGCTAGTGACCCGCTGGATCACTATCATACAAATTAGATTAAAACACATCAGTAATTTTAGGTAAGGAGTAGCACTAAAGTTGAATGCAGTCTGCCCCACTCTAATCCGCCCCACTTCAATCTGCCCCACTCCAATCCAAAACAATCTGCCCACTCCAATTCATCCACTCCAATCTGCCCCACTCCAATCCAAAACAATCAGCCCCACTGCAACCCATCCCACTCCAATCCAAAACAACCTGCCTCACTCCAATCTGCTCCACTCCAATCCACTCCAATCTGCCCACTCCAATCTGCCCTATTCCAATCTGCCCCACTCCAATCTGCCCCACTCCAATCTACCCCACTCCAATCCGCCCCACTCCAATCCGTCCAACTCCAATCTAATCCACCTCACCCCAATCCGCCCCACTCAATCCCAATTCACCCGACTCAAATCCACCACAATCCACCCCACCCCACACCAATCCAATCTACCACAATCCAATCTACCCCACTCCAATCCACCTCACCCCAATCTAATCCAATCCACCCCACTCCACTCCAATCCAATCCACCCACTCTCTCCCCAATCCAATCTAATAGAATACATCCAACTCCAATACAAAACACTAATCTGCCCCACACCAATCCAAAACAATCTGCCCCACTCCATTCTGCCCCAGTCCAGTTCAAAACGATCTGCCCAACTCCATTCCAAAACAGTGTGCCCCACCCATGCCAATCAGCCCCACTCCAATCCAAAACAATCTTCCCCACTCCAATTTGCCCGACTTCAATCCACCCCACTCCAATCCAATCCACCTCACCCCAATCCAATCCACCTCACCCAATCCAATCCAATACACCCCACTCCAATCCAATTCATCCCACTCCAATCCAATCACCCCACCCCAATCCAGCCAAATCCAATCTACCCCACTCCAATCCACCCTACCCCATCCCAACCCAATCCAGTTCACCCACCCCAATCCAATACACCCCACTCCCATCCACCCACCCCAATCCACCCTGCCCCATCCCAAACCAGCCCACTCCAATCAATTCCACCTCATACAGTCCACCCCAATCCAATCCACCCCACTTCACTGCCATCCAATCCACCCCACTCTACTCCAATACACCCCACTCTACCCCAATCCACCCCACCCTAGTTCAGTCAACCCCACTCAAACCAATCCATCATCCCACCACACTACAAATCACCCCACTCCAATCCATCCCACCCCACCCCACTCCAATCCAATCCACCCCACTCCAATCCCATCCCATCCACCCCAATGCAATCCAATCCACCCTCTCCAGTCCAGTCCAATCCACCCCCCTCCACTCCACTCTAATTCACCCCACTCCAAACAACCCTGCTCTAATCCAATACACCCCACCCCAAACCAATCTAATCCACCCCACTGCAATCCACTGCACCCCCTTTCAATACACCCACTCCAATCCAATCTACCCCATTGAGTCCACGCATTCCAATCCACCCCACTCTACTCAATCCAACCCACCCTATCCCAATCTAATCCTCCACATAATTCCAGTACACTCAGATTCACATAATTACTATCCTCGAATTTTAACTGAACACCATGCCACATAATTCCACCACACAATACCACTGCACACAATTCCACAACTAACATTCCAATCCAACTCACATATTTCCACTCCACACCACATACATCCACTCCAAACAAAAACACATAAGTAAAAGACATTGTCATTTACAACACCAATAGCTCAAACTCTAAAAAATGCAAGACCTATTGCATTGCAAATGCTTGTCTTTTAAGAGCCCCCTGGAAGATGGTTGACCCACCCTGAACTTTCGGAGTCAGGGTGAACCCGATGATGAAGTATGACACTACTAGAGTGTGTGAGGGTTATTTAAAGAAAAGGAATTATTTCCTATCTCGCATCTAGTTACGTGGAGTCTAGTTAGGGCGAGCACTTCCCATCACGCCACGTTGCTGTGACATTAGGTGGAATACCTGTGAGTTTTTTTGAAGATTTTTATTACCTATTTATAAAAAGCTGGCGTTTTTACAGTGCAGGCCAACCTTTTATTTTCTTCACATAGTAGCAGATGCTACAGTGTATTCTGCGGTGGGAGCCTTTCGTAATTTTGTACATTTTTAATGTTTTATGTTTTTATGATTCTGCTTCAACCTTCTACTTTTCTACTGTAATTTTTGTTGTTCTTTTAAGGTTATGTTTTAAATAACCGAATAAAGATATTTTAATTGAATTTGCATACACCCCATATGACTGTTCACAATGGACTATGGAACTCTAAATATTTTTGTCTGATGACAGCACCATGTGCACTGGCACTTTTTTTGTAATATAAAATTTACAGGCCAATAATGATACATTCTTTATTTAGTCTAAATACGAGAGGGTAAATTGATCCCAAGGAGACCCATTCTTTCTATCAACATTATTTATCCCAGTTTCCAGTGGGTTTTACAGGCTGCCTTATAGCTCTCACATGAGTGAAGTAAGAGCTGAAAGTGCAGCGAGGCCTGCAGTAAGCACAAACGATCCGTGGAGAGCAGCTGGCCTTACTGCGTTTTGAGGAGAAGTGGTGCCATCATGGCACCAGCATGCTTACTGAGGGCAGAACAGGAACATCGCTGCATGGATCCGATACCGGTGCAACTTCTGTAGGGGTCAGAAATTGGGAGGGGGCGGACCCGAGGCCCTGTTGAGGTAAGGGGCAGGGCTGAACCCTCACAGCACCTTCAGTGAATGCTGAACTGGAGAGTGAGGCAGGTACCAGTGAGGAGGTTTTGGATTCACCCTCCTCCCTGGAAAAGGTATAGCATCCTGAGTGGGTTGGATGAAATGAAACTGATGGAATACTCTATAGAGTGAGTAGGCCTGCACAAGAGAGTTGACAGAGGCAGCTAGAATTGGGCCACACCTTCACAAGGCCCCAGTGTGGCACACATGCAGTGCTTAAAATTGGCAGTTACTGTCCGGTACTGAGTACCTGCACTTCTTTAATTTTAAAGGGAGAGTACCAGCACTTCTCACCACCGCTACCATACATTTAATGGGAGAGTGCCAGCATTTCTCAGGAGCACACGTGTAAAGTAAGAACCTGCACTTCTATATTTCCATTTAAGCACTGCGCACAGGGACTGAACAATGCAGAATCAAGCGTGACTCCTGAAGTCGCAGCAAGTCCCTCAAACTACTACAAAAGGCTACTCTAAGCTGAACAGATCTTAATGCTCATATGAAAATAACAGTAGACAATATGTAGATGCACCAACTTTGCCCATAAATAAGTACTGCACAGTGACCCCATTTTTCAGTAGCTATCCACATGAGCTATCCCTCTGACTGGAAGGCTTCTGCACGCATTTTGGTGACCTACAATGGACCTTACTCTTACCGCATTATTGTGGCCCACACACTTGGAGAAAGCATCTTAATGAGAGGTTATTATTGGTGAGGTGACGGATCAGGTGGCGGTTGGCTGCTTGTGCTTTGGCTGCTGTCCATCCACCTTCCCTGGTTGGGGCCCCACGTCTTATGCGGAAGAACCGAAAGAGGGCCAACACTGTGAAAGACACCACCCTGAAGTAGCAAGGTGGGTTTGACCTTTAATGCCTCCAATGGTCTTCCCATCTTGTACTAAACACAGGTATGGTGAGGTGAAAGCACAGCAGAGCTTTGTTACCACAGCTGGTCAGGCCTCACACAAAACAGGACTCAGTTGGAAAAGCCAGTAACAAGAATGTAGGTCTCAACCCCAAGGGTCAAGCGGAGGCAAAAATCAAATTAGACATGATCCCGATAGACCAGAAACTTCCTTGAAACCAGGATTTATGCAGTCGCTGTGGACCTGGGCTTTCTGTGGGAGAACTAGCATAAGCTGACAGAGCCAGTAATCCATATTGAAAATACACTCCAAATGCTTACCTCCCAAGCTGCAGACATGATGCAGACAATTAAGGACCTCATGGAAACGGTGCGGGTTCTGGAGGGGGGCAGAAGAAGTGGAAGGCAGGACCAGATGGAGCAATATCTGCATAGTTGGCTTCCCTGAAGGAGTGGCGAACAACATGCTGCCCTTCCTAGATCCATGCCTCTCCAATGAGTTGTTCCCCCAAGGCTTGTCAACATTCTTCAAACTGGAGATGGCACATAGGGTTGCAATGCCACAGCCAGCCCCTGGAGAGACCCCAAGACCCATTGAGGCTAAGCTTCTACACTATTGTGACCATGATGTCATTCTGCAAGCAGAAAAGAAATCAAGTCACTATATAATAAAGGACAGGGAAGTGTTTAATTTCCCTGACTTTACTCTTGCGGTCCAAAGCCAAAGAGCTTCCTTTATAAGGATGAAGAGGAGGTTAAGCGAGACGGGCTGAAATAGGCACTAGTTTTCCTGGCTAAATTTAAGATTATCAAAAATCAGAAGTCCTTCTTCTTCACAGAACCTCAGGTGGCTTGGATTTGGAAAGAGCAACAGGCTTCCACAGAACAGACAGGACCCCAGTATGAATTGGAGCGCCTGAGGTGAAGGAGAAACAGCTAGAAGCAAAAGACTAGACACATTGGTGCATGAATGCGTGAACTGGTGCCTATAGAACAGCAGGCACGGGAGAATCACCAGGCAGCTTTCATGATGGCAGCAGCACTAAGGATGTCAGAGGCAGGACATCAATGCCCTACTTCATGAGATCCTGCGCTGGTGGCGTACTGGTTGTGACCTGATATAGTGGATGCAGCAATGTCACACATGTTCAGCCTGGTAACTCTGGAGTGGAATGGGTGTGGGAGCTCAGGTGTTTAAGGCATAAATACAGTGTTGGGGGTTCATATGTTCCTGTTACAGACAGCAAGGGTCAGATGAGGAGTTTAACATGGAGCGGAACACCATAGCTATGTCATTGGGTTTCGGGGCTGGTTGGAAGACTGTTCTGCGACTAAGACCAGCGCCTGAGCATCCCCCACAGAATTCAAACTAGATAAGAGTTTTTTGGGGTAAGGGAGTTCAGTTTGGGGATGTTTTTGGTTCATGCATGTTCATCTAGGCAGGACAGGTAGAGATACAGATTTGTTGCACACTTAGCCCAGTATGTGCTTATAGTTCTCAAAACCAGGGTTTCCTTACAAGTTAGAAGTGCATATCCTTAACCCAGAAGCTAGGTATGTATATGCAGGAGGTAGATTAGATGGAAAGGCACTCCACCTGGTGGGGGATTAGTTACCCAATTCCAAGCAGTGCATTTTCTTGGAGAGCCTCACTAAAGTCCCTTACGAACCTCTCGTCATGGCAGGAGACTTTAATTACGTCTTGGATGTGGCTCTGGACAGATCTCAAAATGGAGCCTAACAAACATAAGTAGGGCTACACACCCAAGGAACAGAGAATACTCCCACTACTCATCCATTCATGCATTGGAGACTAGAATTGACCTATGTTTCATGACTGCACACCTGGAATTCCCACATGGCAGTTAAACCAGCGACCCTGGAGGGTGAGGCTTAAAGGGCAATAACAGAGGATGAAGTACAGCAATTGTTTTAGGTTAATGCCAGTTCTAGCAGAGATACTTTGAATGAGTGGAACCTCTTCACAGTTTTTATTCAGGGCATGTGCATCAAGAACACAGTAAGGATACAGAAAAGACTTCATGAACATCCTGCTAGGCTCAAAGGCGAGTGTTGGAAACCTGAGACCAGAGGGAAGAAACTGCCAATGCTATACTGGTAGAAAAGAGACATCTCTATGCCAACCTCAGGCGAATACTAAGGTCTCATGATTAGAAGGAATATATGGCCTTGTCACATTCAGAAGGGAACAAACCAGGTCACCAATTGTACACTTGGTCAAAGCAGAAACTTCACACTATGCGATCACAACTATTCATCACCCATTGAGCCTTTTAGTTTGTTCAAAAATACACATAAATGACATATTCACCACATACTACTCACACCTGTGTAATATCAGTACAACAGAAGACACATCTACACAACAAGCATGTATCAGGAAGGCAGGCACAACTTGTCTTACAAGGGAGCAGACTAGGGAGCTAGATGCACCATTATCACTGGCCACAATTAGCTTAACCACTGACCAGCTGCTGACTGGGAAGGTCCCAGAGAGTGACTGTCTCCCCCTAGCGTTCTACACAATTTCAAAGATCGCTTGGCACCTTGTATGTTGAGTATTTATGAGGCAGCAAGAGAATGGGGCATGCTGTCTCCCACATGCCCACAGACATTGACCACCATGCTACCAAAAACTAGGTAGAAACTTGCTTTCTTTATACTGCTTGTCTTACCATCCTCTATCGTTACTAAACCTAAACAGTAGGATTTTGGGAAAGGTACTCCCCAACCGGATCCAAGCATTTGTTCCCTTTCTGGCACATCCAGAACAGAGTGTGTTTATTCAGGGAAGGAGCACCAACATTTGCAGGCTGTCATGGATGGAGACACTAAGGACGACAAACATGCAGCGGTGGTTTCCAGTGACATGGAAAAAGTGTTTGACACACATAGCTGGGATTACTTCTTCCAGACATTGGAGGCTGTGGGCTTGGATAAACTGATCCTAGCATGGATCTGTGTGCTTCATGGAGGCTCCATGGTAAAGGTCAAGGCAGGATGGGTGGTGTCTACCCCCTTCTAGATCAATAGAGTTACAAGACAGGGCTGCCCCCTTTCTCTGCTTTTATTTGCATTAGCATGGAACCCTTTGCTCTCAATTTAAGGCATTTGAGAGAGAAGCATGGGATTGAGCTGCAGGATTATATCCACATACTATCAATGTACGCAATGTGTGCCGTTATATACCAGTAAAGTCTTGAGGAGCCTGTCTGTGTTTCTGTTTGATGTTGAGGAGTAAAATAGAGTCTCTGGGCATCATATTGAAAGACCAGAATCCTGTATTTACCCAGTGTGCCATAGAGACAATCTCTTTATTTAAGTCGGCAATACACTAGGGCTAGAGGTATCTAGGAGTGAACCTTAACAGGCACCAAGACATGGTCTGAAAGGGGAACTGGCAGAAAGCCTTAACGGCCGCCAGTGGTGGACTACACTTCTGGAAAAAACTACCCCCCATCTGTTGTGCTTGTTTACAAACATTCCGATCTTTTTTTACTCCCCCCTTTTTCAAGGAACCAAACTCATCCCTCACAGAGTTAATTTGTGGGTCGGGAAGGTGTAGGGTGGCATTATTCAATCTTTACCTCCCAAACGAAGAATAGGGACTTGGCGCCCCAGGCCTGGAGTTATTCTGTTTGGCTGCACAGCGTCAATGGGTCGTCCCATGGCTGGATTCCAGACGCTCCCAGGAGGCCCAAATATTACGAGGCATTGAGTGGTGTCAACATTGCTGAGTATCTGTTACTTGAGGTAGACATCCTCTGCTCCCAGACACTGAAAAATACTGCTGGTGCAGATACTTATGGAAAACTGCACAGTGGGGGTCTAATGCACCGGAAATTCCGCTGTGGTCTTTGCCTCTGCCTAGGAGGGTAAGGAGCATAGCAGGACATTTACAATGGACGAGGGCAGGGATCACACAGGTAGGGCATATATTTGCCTCAGGCCTACTAACAACATTCACAGATATGAGAGAAGAGTATGGGCTCCGTCACATACACTCGACAGATCTCTAGAAACGCTCAAGTCAAACTGCTACAAATTAATTTTCTTCACCAGATCTATCTGGCGTCAACCAGACTGCACTCCATGTTCCCGATGGTAGACCATAAATGCCCCAGATGTGCAGCAGTGGATGCAACATTTTATCATATCACATGCTCATGGCTTGTGTTGCAGCCTTTCTGGTGGAATTTCTGGAAGAGTGGACAGGAAGATGGATTGCATGCATGTCACAAGATGTCTTCTGGGCTTACAACAAAGGCCTAAGGCAGATAGAGACACCTGTTGGTTCATTGATTAACATTAGCTGTGGTTAAGAGAGACATTGCTATTCATTGGAAGTCAAACCACGCTCCCTAGTCCTCAAATAGTGCAGAGAATTAAGGGTCTGGGTTGAAGCAGAAGATTCGGTGAGGCAAAAGCGAAACTATAGATACGGAGAGCGACAAGAGTGTCATGGTGGGACATTATCGTATTAGAACTAACTTTAAAATCTTTTTTTAAATGATGTTTTTATTTATTTTTTAATTACAGTGTAGAACAGTGAACATTGGAGCCCTTCCCAGGTTTGGCACATAGATTAATGTAGCATATTACATAATTCACGACGGTGCAGTATACCACTGCACCGTCGTGAATTTTTAAGTTTTACCTATAACCATACCGGTTATAGGTAAAATGGCGCTCCAAGAATGAGTAGCACTTACACTCTATTTAGATTTCTGAGAAATTTATATGGACGGTGCTGAAAGGTGAGAAGAACCACCAGTCTCCCCAAACACGTGGTCGAAACCAACATAAACATAAACACAATCCTCAGCACACGTCTTTTACGTAATATGCAATTATCCAATTTGTTTTAGTCAAGCATAAATGATACAGAGAAATTTTCGAGCTTGGTTTCTTTTCTTTCTTTTCTTTGTTCTTGCATCAGCCAACACGTGTTTCGTCGCACAAAGGAATTTTGTCCCGCGACTTTCTCAAGGCTTTATATACAAAACAAACACAAGCCCTTTGTAAAATTACACAAAACAGGTGTATTTAATACACCCATCAAACCTCACCCGTGTGCATAGCGGTATTCTATACGAATTTCTGCGGCAAGCACAGGGATCTTTGCCCAAGAGACCGTGCTCATTCCAAAGCATGATAAATAATAGGTTGTTAAACGTAGGCCATCAGAATCTCGCCCCGTATATTAAGTGGTGATGGAGAAAACCAATAAAAAGATCCTGATTGTCGGTATCTATCTGCGTGCACCCGGTGTGTGTGCACTGATCAATACGTGTCACGATTAAAAAAGCACGATCACCTCCTGTGTCACACACACTTGAGGACCTAGTGCCAATTACTAGGTGACGGTGAGACGAGCAAAATCAGTGCAATAAGTGTGGTTGCTTTAAAATAAATCCCAAATCACTCCTCACAAGTAAAAGATCAGAAATACCTTACAAGAGTCCAAAATGTTCCCTGAAAAAACCCATAACCTATTTTAGTATGCACTATTAAGAGTAGACCGGTTCACTAGATATCCAGTACATTGAAGTATTAAGGCTACCTACTTTATCAGTGGTGATAATTCCATCCCACTGGAAAATTAAAATCTATGTTCCGATGTCCACGTCGCATTTAACCGTGGATCTTCGTCATGAGCCAAACCTAGAGCACTAAAGAGAGATAGGGATGTCTTAAACCTCATATGTTATCACGTATCGGCTAAGTATAAGCAAACTTCCTGTATCTTAGCGCCGTGTACAGCAGTATATAAAAGCACACTGCATAAATCAGCAGTATTCAGCATGCTATTTGAAGCTATCTGTGTTCGCGCTGGGTATTATTAAAAAATGACATTTCAACGCTTATGATATTACGCTATGTAAACCTGTATCTAATAACATATAGCATGTCTCTACAGTAATCACCACGCTATTCCAAAATATCTATGTTCCCGCCGGGTATTCCCCAAACGCCTCACTTAAGCTTAAAACTCTTAGTAAACTTAACCAGGTGCTCGAGATTCTTCTAAATCTGCTGTGTCACACATTCAAATCAAAACTTCCACCATTACCTCGTGTCACTATTTAAACGCTAGGCTACTACAATCCAGTGCCTCTGCTTACCGTAAGAAGGACGTGTAGGTCCCCACATCAGCGCCGTGTTCTCGAGTGCGAGAATGCCGGTCTCTATGATCCACCATTTTTAAAACCTTCCAGCTCAAACGTGACATAAACAGAGAAAAGGGACCAGATCCCCTTCTCAGCTTTGGGAGCCATCTTGTAACGTGCTCCTAATGTGCTAAAAACAGCCGGATTGCTATTTATAATCAACACTGGACTGACCATAAGTTGGATATCAAACATATTCTAAAACGCCGATTATATTTCCTAAAATTGCATGAAAGAAAAACATCCGCGTCCTTTCGTACTCCTCCCTTCTTGTATATCGTTCCTGCCTCTCAAAACGGGCGCCATCTTTAAGCCATCTATTCCATATACACGTGTTTTCCTATTAGTTCAGTGAACACCCAAGTGTATCAAAATTCTCGTGTGAGTTTGAGATATTGGAGGTCTCCATTCCCATTCATGTTATAATTAGTAAAGTGGTGCATACTAAATTGATAAACAAATACATATTCACTCAAAGAACAGTTATTAACAGAATTGTTGCATAAAGTAAATATTAAAAAGGCAAAAGAAAGGAAAAACCGTGGTTAATGAAAGGTCATACAGTTTCTACATTAATCAACATTGAGTACATCAAGTTGTTCATTTACATAGAAAGTAATGTAACTCTGGATTGATGTTCAGTTTCTATATCAGTTTCTAAATTAATAAACATTATGTACATCAAGTTGTTCATTTACGCAGAAAGTAATGTAACTCTGGATCAATGTTAATTCCTATATCAGTGCACCGTAATCTCATGATCCAGAGTGCTTCCCTCTTCCGTAAGGCTAGCTCTCTGTTTCCTCCCTGGGGTGTCTCTGAGTATGTTCTATACCATAAAATGAAAACTGTTTGTTGGTATTCTGTGAGGGGCAATGCATGATGTGTGCAGAGATGGGATAGCTTTCATCACTCTGTTTCACTGCCCTCATATGTTCTGCAATCCTTTCACATAATGTTCTTATTGTGCTCCCTACATACTTTTTATTGCATTTGCATTCAATGACATAAACCACAAATTTGGTCATACAGTTTATGTTAGTCAATATCTTGTATGTCTTGTTCCCTGGGCCTCTGAAATCTGTCTTGTTGTTCCAAGCCCATTTACAAACAGTACAGTGTCCACATCCATAGAACCCTTTCATTCGTTGGGTTAACCAATTTTCTGTTGTTAGCGCTCTGGGGTAACTAGGGCTGAGTAGATTTCTCAAGGAAATCCCTCGTCGGTATGTGATGTTGGGTCTCTCTGACACGGAAACCCCCAGGGATCTGTCTGCTTCTAGAATGTGCCAGTGCCTGTGTAGACTCCGCATCATAACCGCTGATAGTGTATTATACCCTGTTATCATCCGCACTTTGTCATCTCTCTGTGTATCTTTGGTACGTTCTCTAAGAGTGTCTTGTCTCTTAATTTTTTTGATTCTCTTCTCCGCTCTGGCCAAAGTCTCATTATTGTAACCTCTTTTTCGGAAGCGGGCCAACACTCCTTTTTGCACTCCTCATATTCTTTTTCTTCACTACAATTGCGTCTCACCCGAACAAGTTCACCAAATGGGATGGACCTAATCTGGTGAGCTGGATGAGCACTAGAAGCATGAAGTAATGCATTACATGCTGTTTTCTTGCGGAATAGTTTGCTTTGAATCTTATTGCCACTTGTGTATAGTTCCACATCTAAGAACGCAATTTTACTTGTGCTGTGCTCAAAAGTAAACCTGATGTTGCAATCATTACCATTTAGGTATTCGACAAATGATAAGAGTTTGCTGGTGGTGCCTGTCCATATCATTAAGCAATCATCAATATAACGACCCCAATATAAAATAGAGTCATTCCACTCGGATCCCATTGGGCCCCAGATCCTCATCTCCTCGAACCAACCCATAAACAGATTGGGATACGAAGGAGAGAATCTGGAACCCATGGCAACCCCCTGCTTCTGCCTGTACCATTCGTCTTTAAACAAAAAGATGTTATTATCCAGAATCAGCTCAATCATTTCGATTAACATCTCTGTATGGTCCCATGCGCTTGCTGATCTTGTGTTTAGAATGTTCTAATTGCGCGCAGGCCTGTTTCTCTCCTAATGCTAGTGTATAGGGCTGTCACGTCTAGGGTGACCAAGGTCATGCTATCCTCCCAAATAAGATCAGAGAGTATTGCCAGAACATGTTTCGTGTCCCGGATGTAAGATGCTAGATTGCCCACCATAGGTTTCAGAAATGTGTCAACATACTCTGATAATCTTTCGGTTGGCCCATCATTTCCTGAAATGATGGGTCTGCCTGGCAGAAAGGGAAGGTCTTTGTGTAATTTGGGAAGCGTGTAGATGCATGGGTATCTAGGACGGTCAACTCTAAGGTAAGTAACTTCATCATCATCCAGTAACCCACATTCATGCCATCGTCTTAGATGTTTGTTTATGTGATCTATTAGAGTCCAGATGGGGTTGTTAGGAAGAGGTTCATAGCATTCCTGATCATTCAATTGTGATAAAATATCACGTTCATAATCTGTGTTCTGCATTATGACTATGTTCCCCCTTATCTGCTTCACGGATCATGATGTCTTGATCCTGCATAAGACATTTAAGTGCATCACGTTCTCTATATGTCAAATTGTCTTTCATTTTGATGGTCTGTTTCTTTCTATCCATGTGTTTGTCTAAATCAGATAATACCAATTTATGAAAGATGTCTATATTGTTGCCTGCCAAAAGAGTTGGTGTCCACTTGGATTTCTCCCTTAGGCTACTGGAAATGCTAGGGTCGCTGACCACATTCAAGTCCCGCATAATCATATCTGTAGTTATTATCTCATCCTCACAATCAGTAAGTGACACAAGTAATCTCGTGTCCAAAATTTCTTGAATTGAAATTTCACTAGAGGCGAAAACCCCACGTTTTGGTTGCATATTTTTATTGCCACAATCCATTGTCAGAAAATGTTTCTTGATTTTCAGCCTCCTAACAAATTTAAACAAGTCTATTTTAAGTTCACACATATCGCCAATACTGCTTGGACAGAAGCTCATGCCCTTCGATAATAGAGATATGGTATCATCAGAGAAACATTTATTGGTCAGGTTCACTACATTAACATCATTGATTTTTTCAGGTTCCACGACCTGGTTCTCATTCCGGGTCTCTCTTCTCCCTGCAACCCCTCTCTTTCCCCTTCTTGTCTTGCTGCCTGTGCGGGGCATCTGCTTTGCTCCCTGTTTCCTTTTTTATCCTTTGAACTTCTTGTAAAAAACGATTTTCACTGTTCGTACCATTATTAGAGCCCTCTCCTCTTTCTGTTTCACTTTCACTAGTGTGGACGGTGTCCAGAGATGTAGAACTAGAACTAACTGACTGTCCTTCCTTTGTGCTAAGTAGGCTATCTTTTGGCATTAAGTAATCATATTTTTTCGCAAAAGTGAAAATCCTGCCATTTTCATAGTCGTGCTCATCTCGCTTTAGCTTTCTCGTCTTCCTTTGTTTAATGTCTGCTAGATGGCGTTGTAATACATCATTTAAAATGGTGAAGTTCTTTTCAGTTGCCTCTGCTAAATTCATTTGTTTAATCTCAAGCTCCAACAAGTCTATTTCTTTCTGTAACTGTCTGACCTTTCTTTCACAATTTTCAATTAAAATCCCCATTAATCTATTGGAATTGTCTGTCAATTCTCTTTCCCATGCTAGTAACAGATCTGTTTCAAGGTCATCGTACGTGGGTATTATCTGAGACCTAAGACCCCTGGGGATTCTTTTTACTTTAATGTACTGTTTCAAGGTTGCTGCGTCCCACCATTTAGACATCTCGCTCTTTCTGAGCCTTTCTAACTTAATACATTTCTCTCTCAAACCTTCTTGTCTCAATTTTTGTCCTCCCTGTGCAAGCGAGGTCGTAGCATTGTTACTGGAAATATTATTGAAGAGGTCATCCGCCTCCTTATCTCTGTTCAGCCTCTCGTTCATGAAAGTAGTCATAGTGCCTCCTGGGCTGCCACCTATCTGATAGCTAATTCCCGACGGTGCAGTGGTATGGTTATAGGTAAAATGGCGCTCCAAGAATGAGTAGCACTTACACTCTATTTAGATTTCTGAGAAATTTATATGGACGGTGCTGAAAGGTGAGAAGAACCACCAGTCTCCCCAAACACGTGGTCGAAACCAACATAAACATAAACACAATCCTCAGCACACGTCTTTTAAGTAATACGCAATTATCCAATTTGTTTTAGTCAAGCATAAATGATACAGAGACATTTTCGAGCTTGGTTTCTTTTCTTTATTCTCTTTGTTCTTGCATCAGCCAACACGTGTTTCGTCGCACAAAGGAATTTTGTCCCGTGACTTTCTCAAGGCTGTATATACAAAACAAACACAAGCCCTTTGTAAAATTACACAAAACAGGTGTATTTAATACACCCATCAAACCTCACCCGTGTGCATAGCGGTATTCTATACGTATTTCTGCGGCAAGCACAGGGATCTTTGCTCAAGAGACCGTGCTCATTCCAAAGCATGATAAATAATAGGTTGTTAAACGTAGGCCATCAGAATTTCGCCCCATATATTAAGTGGTGATGGAGAAAACCAATAAAAAGGTCCTGATTGTCGGTATCTATCTGCGTGCACCCGGTGTGTGTGCACTGATCGATTCTGATGGCCTACGTTTAACAACCTATTATTTATCATGCTTTGGAATGAGCACGGTCTCTGTAGTATTGCCTATTACTGCAGCTAGAGTGCGTGCTTTTGACGTTCAGTGCTTTCAGGGTGGGCGTTCATCAGTTTTGGCTTCAACCGCGATTAAGTATGTTTCCCATTCCTCACCACCCGTGCGAGAGTCACCCTTCATGCGTAGTGTTCTGAGACTGTGTGTTTCCGGTCTGGTCCATAACTAACTTTGAAATCTGATGCCAATTTTCTTTGAGCCCCACAATCTTTTAACATCAAAAGGAACAGACTGATGTGTGTTTCATTTATAACTTGAAATTGTACTTTTTAACATTTTGGGTATTGTGTCTATAAACATTTTTTGTCTTAGTGTTAGCCGTATAGTCCCAATGTAATGTACATTATTTCTCCCACAGTCCAAGTTTTTTTTTATTGATATGTCCTTTTTTGTATATTTATTAATAAAAACAATAAAATATATATTTAAGAAAAAAAACATGAATTATGTAGAATGCAAAACGTGCCCCCCTACCAAATATCCAGCCAGAAATTAAAGTTTTTATAGGCCACAGCAAATCAGATCAGAGGTACCATAAAATTGTGAGCTAATGACTGAAGTAATTCAATCAGGAGATATTAGAATATTTTGGATGCTGGTTAATCGTAGCAGTACCGAGACTCCTTCTTCACTGGCTCGCACAGTTCAAAAGGATTGCATTAAAGAGCAACTGTGTTCCCAGTAGTATATAATAAATACCACCATCCTCAGTATTCAAAATATATAGGATGCAATTTTTAGGTCTGAATTTAGCCAAGACCTTTTGATCTTTTCTAAAATTATATGTATAATATACTTACTTAAAGGGACTTACAGCCACTTCTCTTCATCCATTGGTCTGTTGTTTTGTCATTCACATGTTGCTTCTACCCGCTACAGCATGCAGAATGGGTCAATGGGTCAGCCTACTTAAGCCCCTGGTTAACTTTACTTTGAGTGACTGCATTGTGCTCGCTCAGAATGAGCACTTCTGTACAAAAGGTAGTTCCCTTCAGTGCCAGTGCTTTTGTTTTTACTTTTTAATTACTTTAGTGTTGCCTTTCCGTTTAGCAGGTAGCAGGACCCTTTTGATGTACAGGGCATATTCCAGCTTTCTCAGTCCTGGCTCCTGCCAATGCTGTTGTAAATTCCTTTTGGAGTGACCTTTATTTATTTGACTGCTGTTATTTCACAAGTCTGAAAAAGTTGTGGAGAACAAATCCTTTTGAAAGACAACAGTACCAGAAACAGCAGCTCAACAGACCTCTGAATATAAACTTATGAGTTTGCTGTATCTTTGCAAATTGGTTTGTCTGTTGTTTATTTTCCTTCTTTCTTTCCTCATTCTTTTCTTTCTTTCCTTTTTACTTTCTTTCTTTCTTTCTTGCTATCTTTCTTTTTGCTTTCTTTCTTTCCTTCTATTTTCTTTCTTTCTTACTGTCTTTCATATATTCTTTCTTTTTTCCTTCCTTCTTCCTCATTTTTCCTTTTCTCTTTCTTTCCTTACCTTCTTTCCTTGTCATCTATCTTGCCTTCTTTCCTTGCATCTTTCTTGCCTTCTCTCTTTCTTTCCTTCCTTCATTCTAATGTCATTTCTTCCTTCCTTGCCTTTTATCTTCCTTTTCTTGCCTTTTTCTTGCATTTTCTTCTTTCTTTCCTATTTTCTTGCTTGTTTCTTTTTTCATTTTTTTCCCTTCCTTCTTTCTTGCCTTTTTTCTTTTTCCCTTTTTCTTTCTTTTCTTTCTTTTTTCTTTCCTTTCTTCATTCTTTCCTCCATTCTTAATCTTTTTCTTTCGTTACTTCTTACTTTCTCTTATACTTTCTTGCCTTCTTTCTTAAAGGTTAGCGGCAATGCCAGACCAATTGGCTTTTTTAGGTGTGTGTTGGCCAAGACCTTTTGAGTTTACTAAAACTATGTTTATAACATAGTTCCTTATGGGGAGGTTCCAGCCAGACTTCATCCATTAGTCTGTGGTTGTATTATTCACATTTTTATTTCAGCACGCTTCAGCCATTAGTTGACTTCACTACGAGTTACATCATGCTGCCCTTTCACAAAGAGCACACATAAAGTAGTTCCCGTCAGTGCCAGGGAGTACTGTGGTAATATGTGCTTTTTTTTAGACAAAAAAAACATGTGTGCCCTTAGCCAAAGTTATTTTTAGATTGGTGTAGGCTAGGCACCTTCCCAAACAATAACGTTTTTCAAAAACTATGACAAAAGAGGAATTATCAAAAGGCTGGCAGGGCAACATCAGACCCTTTTGGCTTTGCCAATCAATCAGGGAATTGTAATCAATCAGGGAATTGTAAGCGCGCTACTCACCCGTGAGGGTCTCAAGGCGCTGAGGGGGGGGTCCGCAGATCTGTTTAGCGGAAGAGCCAGGTCTTGAGGGTCTTCCTGAAGGTGTTCAGGGAGGGGGCGCGTCTGATGTCTGCCGGTAGCTCGTTCCAGGTCTTGGCTGCAATGTGAGAGAAGGATCTTCCGTCTGCTCTGGCTCTGTGGATGCGCGGGGTTTCGGCCAGTGCGAGGTTGGAAGATCGGAGGTTTCTTTTGGGTACGTGGAAGTTGATTCTGTCGTTGAGGTATTTGGGTCCATTGTTGTGTAGGCATTTGTAGGCGTGAGTGAGGATTTTGAAAGTGACTATTTTCTCCACGGGGAGCCAGTGGAGACTTCGTAGGTGTTGGCTGATGTGTTCGTGTCGGGGGATGCCGAGGACGAGTCTGGCGGCGGTGTTCTGTACTGTCTGGAGTTTGCGGAGTAGGGACTTGTTGATGCCGGCATAGAGTGTGTTTCCATAGTCCAGTCTGCTGGTGATGAGTGCGTGGGTGACTGTCTTCCTTGACTCAGGGGGGATCCACTTGAAGGTCTTGCGGAGGATGCGGAGGGTGTTGAAGCAGCTGGAGGTGACGGCGTTGTCCTGTCGGTTCATGGAGAGTGATGAGTCGAGTACAATGCAGAGGTTCTTGGTGTGGTCTGAGGGGGTAGGTGGGCTTCCGAGGGCGGTCGGCCACCAGGTGCTGTCCCATGCAGAAGGGGTGGTACCGAGGACGAGGACTTCTGTCTTCTCGGCGTTGAGCTTCAGGCAGCTGTTGGTCATCCAGACTGCGACGTCTTGCATTCCTTTCTGGAAGTTGAGTTTGGCAGTGGTGGGGTCTTTGGTGAGGGAGAGGATGAGCTGGGTGTCGTCGGCGTAGGATACGATGTTGAGGCCGTGTTGTCGGACGATGGGTGCGAGGGGGCCATGTAAATGTTGAAGAGGGTGGGGCTCAGTGATGAACCCTGTGGGACTCCGCAGGTGATTTTCGTGGGGTCGGAGAGGAAGGGTGGGAGTCTGATCCTTTGGCTTCTTCCGGTGAGGAATGATCGGATCCAGTCCAGGGCTGTTCCTTGTATGCCTGCGTCGTGTAGTCTGACGACTAGTGTGCGATGGGAGACGGTGTCGAAGGCCGCTGATAGGTCGAGTAGGATGAGGGCTGCGGAGTGGCCTTGGTCCAGGAGGATGCGGATGTCGTCTGTGGCAGCGAGTAGGGCGGTCTCTGTGCTGTGGTTGCTTCGGAATCCGGATTGGGACGGGTCGAGGACGGCGTTCTCTTCAATGAATTGTGTCAGTTTCCTGTTGACTGTTTTCTCTGCAACCTTGGCTGCGAAGGGGAAGAGCGAGATGGGCCGATAGTTCTTGAGGTCGGTGGGGTCAGCTGTGGGCTTCTTGAGCAGGGGTCTGACTTCTGCACGCTTCCAGTCGTCTGGGAAGGTGCCTGTTTTGAAGGTGGTATTGATGGTGTGTTGTAGTTCGGGTGCGATGGTGGCCACGGCTCTGTGGTAGATGTGAGGGGGGCAGGGGTCGGTGGGGGCCCCCGAGTGGATGCTTTTCATGGTCGAGACGGTGTCTTCGGCCGTGATCGGTGTCCAGTTGGAGATGGTGGGCTGGCTGGAGTTTCTGGGGGGCGGGGGGCCGTCTGTGGCGCCAGGTGGATGGTCGATGAAGTTGTCGTAGAGGTTTTTGATCTTGAGGTGGAAATAGGTTCCAAGCTTGTCGCAGAGGTCTTGGGATGGGGTGATGTCTGTGGCTTCGCTGCGTGGGTTGGTGAATTCTTGAATGCCACTGAAAAGTTCCTTGGAGTTGGTGGAGTTGGCCAGGATTTTGTTGTGGATGAAGTTCCTTTTGGTGGCTCTGATCTGGGTGTGGTAGTCCGTCATGGCGTCCTTGTAGGTGGTGTGGTTTTCGGTTGTCTTGGTGTTTCTCCAGTTCTTCTACAGGCGTCTGGCTTCTTGGAGAGCGGTTGTGAACCAGGCGGCTTTCCTGGGTCGTTGTCTGTCGGGGTTGCGTAGCGGGGCGAGCTCATCTGCGCAGTTGGAGATCCAGGTGTGGAGTTCTCTGGCTGCGTCGTTTGCGCTGTTTGCGTCGGGTGCCCAGGTGTGGTTGTCTCGGTTGAGGGTGGAGTTAAGTTGCTCGTCGGTAACCTTGCTCCAGTTCCTTCGTGGTGGGCGTGGGGCTGGTTTGGGTGCCTTGGGTTTGATGATGGCGAAGTGTACGCAGTGGTGGTCGGTCCATGGCGGCTGCGTTGTGTGGCTGAAATGGACGCTGTTTCCTGCCGCGAAGATGGGGTCGAGGGTGTGTCCTGCTCTGTGGGTCGGTGTGTTGACGAGTTGTTTAAGTCCGATGCTGGCGAGGTTGTCACGAAGGATAGTGGAGTTGGGGTCGCTGGGGTTGTCGAGGTGGAAGTTCAGGTCTCCAATGAGTATGTAGTTTCTTGAGGCGATCGCGTGGGGTGCGATGAAGTCGGTGATGGTGGCGGCGAAGGGTGTTCGGGGGCCGGGGGGTCTGTAGACGAGGGTTCCTCGGAGTGTGGCTTTGGGGGTGGTCTGGATCTTGAAGCCAATGTGTGTTTTCAATGAAACTGAGCCGTGCAGCAGGCCAGATAACCTTCTAGTTAATGCAGTTTTATCAGTGGGTAACCGAAGCAGGCCAATTCCCCAAATCATGCATGGGCATTGTAAAACCCATATTTAAGAAAGGAAGAAAGGAGACCCCTGCCTTATTTGCAGTTTTGTTTCTAAGGTTATAGGGGACACTGATTTCAATGTTTTTCCTGTGGTCTGGCCTCGCATTAAGCATTCTTGAAGTCTTTGATGTGTGAACAATTAAACGCTGAGACCTGAGTACTGTCTAAAACTCCTTTCAGGTGCAGTCCTTCCCATGGAGAGCCGCTGCTTCGGATTAGCTGTCAGCCCTGCCTAAAGCATTATTTCCCTCGTCCATTAAAGTGAGAGTTCTTAAAAAGTTAAGTAGTGGAAACCCACAGAGCTGTGAAAGGGCATTTTTGTTTGCCTTCCACGAAAATCTGAACAAGCAAATTTCGAAAATGTCTCTTGGAAGCAGGAATTACAGTTAAAATAATTGGTGTTACCTCTTGCTTCTGTAGGTAGAAAAAACGTATTGCACTCGCTACCCCATTTTTCATATGTTCGAGAAAGATTTTATTTGTGACAGATTTTATTTAAAATTCCAGTATTTTTGTGGCCAAACAATTTTTCACGTAATAAAATGTCTTCATGATTTTTTCTGGTCATTTGCGAGTCTATTCCTTCATGAAGTTCAAAATGTATAACCCTTTTTGTGCCTTTATTCCACTACCTCTCTTGCAACCCTAAGGAAAGGGAGTAGCTCATATTTTCCGTTTGCCATGTTTGTTCAGGAGGACATTTCGTTCAGTAGGATAATAAATCAGTTACCATAAATCCCTGCCATGTGAGAAGCAGATTAAAACCTCAGCCTTGGGACACAGCACCCTGGGGGAAGTTATACAAATACTTTGAGCTTCACAGAACTCTGGCTATTATAATAGCTGACATTTCATAGAGGTTGTTTGCCGGGTTCCCATATTTATTTAGTGCTGGATAGATGGTGTCTTCTGTGATTTTCTGTGTGTGCATTTGGGTTACCAGACTGACTGTTACATGCCTCTGTTTATGTCTTCAAGATCTATGGAAGCAGTAACCTGAAGCGCGTTGGTGTCATACTGCAGCGTGGAATCCTCCTCCTGCTGCTCATCTGCTTCCCCTGCTGGGCTCTCTTCATCAACACCGAGAACATTTTGTTACTGGTGCGACAGGACCCAGAAGTAGCGAGGTCAGCCATGATTATAATTAACAGATTCTCTTGTAAAGTTATGTCTGAGTCTGAAAGATGCTGCTACAAAGCTCTCTGTTTACCCATAACTTCCCGTGAAAATCAGGCATAAGTTATCATCCTAAAACAGCATTTTCAGTTCCAAGTGATGGGCCATGGCGAGGCTTTGCCTGACTTTCAGTTAGTGAATAACAAGGCAATTCCTGTTTGGCATCTAAATTAAATAGAGTACATACTATACGATCAGGCCTGATTTTGCGCTTGCCATTGATGGGAAAGGATGCTGCATTCAGGAGCTTTTTAAAAATATTTTTTATTAGGAAGGGGAGGCGTTGTGGGCTATGGACCAGTAGAGTTGCTGACTTTGGAACTAAGGAACCAGGGGGCATATTTACAACGAAGTGATGGAGTGCCACTTCAGAAACGCAGGGCTGCACTATATTTACAACAATATAATGCCGCCCTGCGCTGGCGCTAAGCTTAGCAGTCTAGCCCCAACACAGGCACCCTTGCACCATAGTGCAAGGGTGTCTGCGTTAAGGGGAATATTGTTTATGTGCAGGAAGGTCTCCCTTCCTGCACATAAACAATCTTTAAATGACGTTTTGTAACTTTATGCTTAATGCAGCACAGCACACATAGAAGTTGCAAAACGTCATTTTTTTTTTATTGTTTATGTGCAGGAAGGGTCACCTTCCTGCACATAAACAATCAATTGCAATTTGCTGTTTCTATGTGTGTTGCACAACGCATGACACATGGAAACAGCAAAAACCAGGAGAAATAAAGCATTTGTCCTTGTTTCGCCTGTTTAAGAGCAGGGGGCATGTTTACAAGCCCCTATCGCCATCACAATGTCACTTTTAGTGACGTTGTAATGGCGATAGGAACTCTGCCAAGGAGGCTAACGACACGCTCCGCCACTTCTTTGTAAATATGCCCCAAAGTGTACACATCTAGTAAATTATTCTGTGAAAACAATGGGGCATATTTACAAGCCCCTATCGCCACCACAACGTCACTTTTAGTGACGTTGTAATGGCGATAGGAACTCTGCCTTATTTACAAGGCAGCGTTAAGGCACTTAACGTAGCTTAACTCTGCCTTGTAAAGAAGGCCCGCTATGACACTATGCGTAGCGTGAAAGGGGAGGGCAATGGGTGTTGCTGTGGGCGTTCCACCGCAACACCCCTTGATTCTGACACTGCCTCCTATTTACAAGGGAGGCATAAATAGGAGGCAGCACCAGAATTAAGACCAGGGAAAACCTGGTGTTACCCTGGGGCAACGAGGAGAAATGTTTCATTTCTCCTCGTTTTTGCTGTTTTCATGTGTGCTGCGTTGTGCAGCACACATGAAATCAGCAAAGGCCATTCATTGTTTATGTAGAGGAAGGTCGCCCTTCCTGCACATAAACAATCATTTTTATAAAATGCCGTTTTGCAACTTCTGTGTGTGCTGCATTAAGCAGCACACAGTTACAAAGCGGCATTTAAAGATTGTATATGTGCAGGAAGGAGGACCTTCCTGCACATAAACAATCTTCCCCTGAACGCAGACACCCTTGCACTATGGTGCAAGGGTGCCTGCGTTGGCGCTAGACTGCTAAACTTAGCACCTGCGCAGGGGGAAACGCAGGGCTGCACCATGTTCTTGAAAATATGATGCAGCCCTGCGTTTGAGAAATGGCGGAGCGTGTCGTTAAGCCAAGGAGTCTAACGACACGCTCTGCCACTTCTTTGTAAATATGCCCCAATATTTTCAAGTAATGCGCTTAAGTGGTGGTCTAATTTAAAGAGGGGACTGTGGGAGGCAGTCACTGTAACTTTGCCAGTTTGTGCTTCAGCCTCAGATACCGTTTTCACAGTACACCTAGCCCTGAAAGCAGCATACAATGAAAGTCTACTACATGGGACTGTAAGTGCCTGCTCTTTTCCACATTGTTTTTAAAGCATCTTTATATCCGACCTCCTTACAATTCTGCTGCCAATTTGATTTCTCTCATAATTCAAAAGAATAAGTTACTAATGCATATATCTATAAGCTGAATGAAAGAAAAAATAAACTTTCGTTCTGTTCATGATATCATTTGGTTACTTTGTTTACCAAGGTCTGCATTGTTACAATGAGATTAAAGCATCTCCTTAAATTTAAAATATGACTTGAACACTGTTAATGCATATACCATTCAAAAACTATTAAAAGCATGTGATGAATAGACCAGCATTGTCAAAGCCAATAGGTTTGAGGTTTGTACCGGATGTACAAGCCTGTTACAAATGCAAACTGATTGACTTTGCCAATGCATGATTAAGGTTCTGGAAAGCTAATTGTTGGAAAACGAGGCAGTATCTGTGAGGCCTGCATGAATAACATGACTACATTTGTCCTTCACTGGGAACCAAACACCCAATTGTAGCGCCTGACTCTCAGAGGGTAGCGTTGCAGAGCAGTCTGAGGCTTACTCAAGAGAGGTGGTGTGGGCTAGTAATCGCCATTACAGGTGCGCAGAAATAACACTCAATAATTGATTGTCCAGTCTGTACTTTGCTTTATAAAAGTAAGAGTACATTTATTAAACACACACACTCCTCAATACTATGCACCAATTTACAAATATACATAAGCTGTTGGAATTACTTTGTGACATTGCATAACATCTCCACCCCTCCCGCAGGGGGGTGGGGTCTAGTACCACCACTCCCATGTATGCACATCATCTTGCCCCCTAATGCAAGTAGTTGAACATAACCTGGAGCGAGGGCCCTGCGCACTGGCACCATCCCAGTGGCGACCCACCCCATTATCTCAACAAGCATTTAAAATAGGCAACCCTGCCCTGGTGACACATAATCCTGACTGAGCATCTCCCACCGACCATACAGGATACACCTCTACATCTTAGGGGCTAACAGTCTGGATTGTTCTTCACCTAAGTGCAGCAGCAAGAATACATGTTTAAGCATCACTTTAGAATGACAGTACTCATCACATTTGTTGGTCATCAGAATGCATTGCAATTACAGCCCCTAAAGGCATCACAGATGAACTCACAGGATTAAGTATATACAGCCAGACACCCTAGCAGGAATGTCGAGCAACATAACCCCATTTTGCTTATGACATCACCTTACACAGGTACTTTACATTACACATGTGACTCTCAGTCTCTCTAAAAGAAATAACTTTAGTAAATGCACTTCTGGTGCAATTACACCTCTTCATCTCCAGGGGTTGCCCTTCTCCAGACATCCCCAACTCAGCCCTTCATCCCTTAGCGCACTTCTCAAAACACCCCCAGCTGTAGAACCAAAGTTCCACCCCAAAAAAAGTTAAAATGCTGACTGAGCCCTTGAGGGGTTATTCTTTTCAAGTCCCCATGAGACTTAGGGAGGGACTTCATTTTCGTGCTGGGGGAGACTGCGCTTCTCCAGCAGCTCCCCTTGCACCGTTGCACTCACTTGGTGGTGACCCCGTTCTCCTGGGGCCACCACAGGCGGTAAAGCAGGTATTTTTCCATGCAGGCCTCTGGCTCTGCAAAGCATTATGGGCCGCACTTTCCCCCGGCTCTTGAATATTAGAGCAGCGGCTCCCCCGCTGCTCCGGGGAGAATCGCGCTGCCTTTCAACCTGGCGTTTCGCGCCACATCCAGTGCTCGGTGGGGGGGCCCGGTCCCACCCGGACCCCCAGGTGAGTGTATTCAGCTCGGGGAGCCCACCCCCGGCCGCGTCTCGCTTCACGGAGGCCCGGTCCCACCCGGGCCTCCCTCAGTGCAGCCGCGTTGGAGGGCAGCCCGGGGAACCCACGCCCGGCTGCCCCCACCGGCTCCCCGCCTGGCCAGCACCCTCGCGTGCTGCCGCGGGAGCCAGCACATCTCTTCTGGTCTGCCCGCTCCTGCGGGCAGACACGAGGCTTTCGACGGGTCCGTCGGTCCTCGGGGGAGTGCAACGGCACTCCCTCGCCTTCCTCCCACCACGGGGGAGTGCAGCGGCACTCCCCCGGTCTCCGCCATTTCTTCGGGGCCCGGAGATGGGGTCCCGGGCCCCCTGTGCCACCTTCACGGGGAGCGCACCGGCGCTCCCCGACTTGCTCACTTCTGCGGGGGTGCGATGGCGCTCCCCGCCTCCACCTCCTCACACGGGGCCTGGAGTTGGGATCCCGGGCCCCTGAACATCTTCGAGGGGGGCGAGCCGGCGCTCCCCTCCATCCACAGCGATACAAAAAGGGATGATGGACGGAACGTTTGAGCCAATCAAACACTCACCCCCAGTCAACTGATCTGGGTTTAATCCATCATCATTCTTTAGCTCACTCCACCACCCCAGTTCAGACATGGCCATATGCAAATCGGTCTGACCCTGTGCCTCATGGGAACAGTCCAGCCCGAACTGCCAAGCCATGTCTTCCCTGGACCAGAAACAAGCATCCTAGGACCGGTTTCTGGCATTTCAGTTGGCAGGGTATGCCCAGACGTGGGTCCCTTGCTCACTTTGCCACTGGATTCAAGATAGCCTGGCTGATGACGGCTGATTAGCCCGAAACCGGTCCCAGGATGCTTGTTTCCGGTCCAGGAAAGACATGGCTTGGCAGTTCGGGCTGGACTGTTCCCATGAGGCACAGGGTCAGACTGATTTGCATATGTCCATGTCTGAACTGGGGTGGTGGAGTGAGCTAAAGAATGATGATGGATTAAACCCAGATCAGTTGACTGGGAGTGAGTGTTTGATTTGCTCCAGCGCTCCGTCCATCATCCCCTTGTACCCCTCCATCCACAGTCCGCGGGGGCCAGGGTGGGCTCCTGGCACCCCGCTTGGGTCATTTTCACGGGGAGCGCGATGGCACTCCCCGGCTTTGTCTTCTCCCACGAGGGGGATGCGTGACGGCGCTCCCCCTCGTCCCGTGGCTTCAGGGGGCCAGGGTGGGCTCCTGGCACCCCCACTTTGGGGATCAGTTCACGGGGAGCGCAACGGCGCTCCCCGGCTTTCTCTTCTTGTTGGGGGCAGCCCCCGGGACCTGACCCACCCCGGGGGCACATCATGGACCGACGGCGGAGCCCCACGCGCTTCGTTGTCGGTCCTTCCAGAGGTCAAAGGTCGCCTACCTTCTGGGGAGCGTATCTCGGCCCCCAGGGGTCCGATCTTCGTGGTCTTGGCCTCTTCTTGTTCCTGGTGGCGCACCCCAGCCACTGGGAGCACTTTCCTTTGCCCTCCTGGTCACACGGAGGGTGGATTTTGTAGGGAGCTGTCTTCACTGGCTCCCTGCGCCAGCCTTTCGCCTGGCTCTCCTCCTGGGCCTCTCTTCTCCCTGTGCAGAGGCCCCTGCTTCTGCGCACTGGTCCTGGTCTCCTCTCCTGATGCTGTTCAGGATCCTGGGACAGTCAGGGGGTTCCTCCTTCCAGCAGACCACACCCCAGAGAGAGCTCCTCTTCCTGTGCAAGTTCTTTTTAAAGAGTTGGGGAGGGGGCTGGCAGGAAGTCTCTGTTTGCCCTATCACAAAGCGACACCTCAGTTCTCTGCCCCTGCTCCCTCCTTCCTGCCCAGGCCTCTGGGTTTGTTCAAAATGGCGTCATCCAGGGTTTCTGCCACATGGTCTCTGAGAGCCCCTTCCCCCGCGCTGCCTTCTCCCTGGTGCAGCTTGGTGCCTGGTACCCGGTGACAGCTGCTGATGGATTAGCCTGTAGCTCCACCCATCTTCTCTTCTGGGAGAGGAGGCCTTCGCTCTTGGAGGGAAGGTCATTAATCCAGCCTGCCAGGCCCTGGTTATTAGCTGACTCAGAGAAATATGACATTTCTGGATGACCCAAAAGCAGTACAAATATGACTTTGGACTCTGCAGAATACTCCTTCTCACACCAGTTACAGTGGACTTTAGTGCGTGTCTGGAAGTTGTAGGCCTTAGGAAAGTGAAACTAGCCCATAGGCTCCACATCCCCATAGGGGAATAATGAAGTGAAAACAGTAAAACACACTGACTTTCCCTGGCATGTTTCTTCCCAGTGTATAAAGCCTATTCCATGTCACCACCCAATTCTGCATATGCCCTGCCACACCATTCACTTTGTATCTGCTCCTGGGCTGCGCACACCAGGAATCTCCCCTGCGCAGCCCGTACACGTGGGCACACCATGTACACATGTGTCTGCATGTAACCAGCCCGGTGCCCCTTACTCCAGCTGCTGCACAGCGGCCTAGTCAAGGTAAGGGGACACCAGTAAAATCCACATGCAGTCTCTTTCATCATGAGTTCACTGTGGGTGAGTCCCAACTTATGAGGCTCTCCCACAGTAAAAGCTCAACAAATAGGTGCTCAAAAAGCGAAAAATCCGGGCGGCTCAGAGTGTCAGAACCACCTTCTAACACTAATGAAAAGGTGCAAAGACATTTTGTAACGTGTGATAAGTAGTTCCTCAAAAACATCTACTTGCAGCTGTCACTTGTCTAGTACAACTGCTGTTTTTCTTGCAGCATTTTACTCTTCTGTGATGATATTTGGCTTCTATTTAGTGCAAATGCAGTCCTTGTTCTCCCGTTAAGAGTTCTGCTGGCAACATAGTGAAACTGGAGCTTTCCAGCTTCATTGTACTCTTGTGAGGACATATGTCAGCTGAATCTTGTAACTTGAGCTTTTCAGCTCAATTTTACTCTCCTGTGAGGATATCTGCTGTCTGTATGACTCAACTGTTACTTTCCACCTCCATTGTGCGCTCCTCAGAGGATGTCTGTCAGCAGTCTTGTGCAACTGCTGCTTTCCAGATTAATTGTACTCTCCTCGGAATACAGTCAGCAGTATCGTGCATCTGCATCTGTCTAGCTTCATTTTACTCTCTTGCGAGGACATCTGACAGCAGTATAGTGTAACTGCAGCCTTCCAGCTTGATTGTACTTTCTTGCGAGGACATCTGTCAGCAGTATAGTGCAACTGCAGCTTTCCAGCTCCATTTTACTTTCCTGAAAGGACATCTGTCAGCAGTATAGTGCAACTGCAGTTTTCTATCTCCATTTTACTTTCCTGTGAGGACATCTGACAGCAGTATAATGCAACTGCAGTATTTCGGCTCCATTGTACCCTCCTGTGAGGTAATCTGTTGGCTGTATGGTGCAGCTTCAGATTTCCAGCTTTATTGGGTGCTAGAGAGAGAGAACAGCTGTGAGGTTCTGGGTCCGTGGCAAAAGCCGCCAGGAGAAAGCTCGTGGCACTCTGGATTGGGACAAAGGGAGAATGAGTCTTTCTCATCTTGGACTTGTCTGGAGTCTGATGTCCCCTAGTTAGGACAGGCAGTTTGATGCTGTTACTGGCGTGCTAGCCAAAGCAATAAAACATTCCTCCTGCAGTGCTAAACAAATAAACAAGCATTTGCAATGCACCCGGTCTCACCTTTGGGATCTTATAAGTGTTTAGCCAGAGCTATTGGCTCTGCTAATGCACAAGTGTGGTTACAGAAAGGTTATGTTTCAATAACAACAACAAAAGGCATGCAGTATGAGACTGGCACTGCATTCCATTTTTTGTTAGATTCAGTTAATCTAAGTCATTAGTGAATGCAGCATTTTCCCAACAACCCCTGTTCCCGTAAATGCTCCTAGGGCTCTTTCTACTTTTCAATACCAATGACCCCCGGTTTCAGTCATTTTCAAGAAATCATCTAGGTGAACCTAACACACATCAGAAATCTTGAGAACATTCAGGAAAAGTACTGCAAGCCACATGTTCCCATAGAATTTCGAAATTATGAAAATTTCTCACATAAGCAATCTGAAACCTTAGCAACTATGGGTAAACTGACGCTAAGGTGTACTAGAGAAATAGAATCCGCCCTGCACCTGCTATAAGCATAGTAGGCATTGGTTATTGAGCACTGTGCAGCATAAAACATGCTGCAGTGTAGTGTAGCCGGGGGTCGGAAGCTGTGAGACCAGGAATCGCAAACAGAAACCACGTCGCAGTATGTGTTTCTGTGTTATACTGATAGCAGTGCCACTGCAGTATGCGGCAGGGATGAGTAAAGTAGCCAGCCAGAAAAGGCAAGTTATGTACCCTAATGCGGCAACCCACCTGAGCATGAAACAGCCCTATGGGCATAGGAACCACTAGGGCGCTAACAATTGCCCTGGAAGTCCATAAACTTAAGTGTTCATTGTGGCCCTGGAGGTACATGCATTATCCCCAACTCCACCTTCTGTGGGGGGTGTACCTTCTTTTCAGTGATATTTACCTTCCCATAAAGCAACATGCCCATCTGCAAACCCACAACCCCTACTACTCCCCGCCCGGTGCAGAGCCACAGCTCTATCCGATCCTCCCCTGAGACAACAATGAGAGTTTATTACTTGTCACTGAATGCCGTTCACGCCCGCATGCTCTAGTTTATTGTAATAGGATGTAAACCTCAAAGTCACCGCTACAAAGAGGAGCAAAATGCGCTCCTCCCTGGGCCAGTGTTTTCTCCCTCTCATCGCGGTTTGTTGAAATCCGGGCGCTCAACTAATGCTCAATTTTGTTTCCACAAGTTCGGGCCCGATCCTACTCCCTTATATCCATGACCCAAGGATACAACCCCTCTCTTATGGACGCCACACCCACTAGTGCAGATCCCGCAACCTAAAGCCTCCCCCCATTAAAGTTGTAAATCGACTCTGGGCCGTCCCCTGGCCAAGGTTGCCAAAATGCGCCGTTCGCACCCCCCATGTGCTGCTCCCCTCGCACGCGCTTCCACGTCCCCCTTAGCAGGCGCTATTGTTTAAAGCCATTAACCCTTCGTTTACTTAGAACCCTTCCCTTGGCTGACCTAGCAATAAACAGGCAGGCATTTCCGTGCCCGTCCTTAAGCTATTAAATCAAGAAAGCGCTCTTCCCCACACTAGCCCTCCTCAGACCCCATCCATGCCCTTAAGCCCTGCATGTTATTAATTTGCAAATCCTTTAATAACCGCACCGCGTGGGATGCGGGGGCATGTGTTACGCCCCTGCCAGAAATAAACCCCCTCAAGAGCGTCATTCCTGTACCCGATCCTGCCCGTACCTCCACCCGGAGTGCCCCAAACTCTGGCAATCTGAGCAATCAGTCACACAGAATTCACGTAGTGTCCCAAGATCCTTCTACTCTGCTGCCGGCTGAACTTAGCCACAGGCTGTTCTCAGTCAGCGCTGCTGCTCGGCCGCCTAAGTCGTTCCTGGGCTAAGTCTCTGGCGTCGCCGCGCTCTACCGCCTAGTGTACTTGAAGCTCAGACTTCCCTCAACTGTACCAGGACCCTACGTACGTCTGTGTGCTGTCCGTGCGCATTTTAACATCACGGGACTGCGTCCTTGTCCGCCTCGAAGCTCACAGTTGTGCACGTGTGTGGTGTGCACCCATCGACCTCCCAAGCCCTTCCGATGGCACTTGAACATGCTCTGCCATCCCCGGGTGCTCGGTTGTCCCCAATACCCTCGGCCCATAAGGCCACTTCCGCATATCTGAAGGTGACTGTGGTTCTTATGCCTGCACCGTCCCACAACTCCCCTGACCACTGCCTGTGTTACCTTGCCACCTCCTGCATATCCGGACCTTCGTCTGCCTCTTCTTCCAGCTCCCAGTGGATACTTTCGTTCTCCCCAGCCTTTGGTCGAGAGCCTCACACGCGTGGCCCAGGGGGTGCAGTGTGCACGAGTGCCTGGACCGCAGCATTCGGACGGATAATTGGGAAGGCATGGGAAGAAAATAGTGCTCACAATGTAAATAACACATACCATGCAACACTCGAAGTAAAGGGGCCAGTAGCCATGGAAGGATACAAATGACGACATGGCTGTCATAAGGAGGGACTAACAGACTATAAACCAATCGGAAGGCAGCATTTAAAAAGGACAAAGACACAAGCCAATGAAAAAGATGGGCGGGGGAGTGGGTGGAGCTTCCACGGAGTTTCCACGCTATACTGAATACTGCATGCCTCGCAAAGCGAGCAGCGCATGTGCGCTGCCGCTATAGGCTCGACCTAAAAAAGGATTGCTTTGCATATACAATGCATAGATGACGTATTATATTAATTGTGTGATACCTGAGTGTACTTTTCAGATGTAAAATAGTCTCCAATGAAGGTGGAAGCGCAAACCCAAGCTACCAATAGAATAAATGCTCATGTGGGATGATCCAGCATGTGACTGATAATGTCTCAAGCCAATGACTGAAGGTTCCCCAGCCAATTAATCCAAGAGCTGAAAGGAAAAGGAACTGAAACAAAACACCTTTATGTATTTATGGAATATATATTGAATACAAACGGTTTGCTGTAATACCCAAGTACCAATACAAGCGCAATTACATATTACGCCTAAAAATACCAATTCACTTAAATGATTATAGAGTGCATTTATTTAGCATTTTATGATCAGCATATTTTACATTATTTTTTCTTCCTGGGTTATAATCTTGTCATCATTCTTCAAAGGTGACAACTAAACTCAGTGCAGGGATTTATTACTGAAATGCCTTTTGAAATTAATGTTTTATTCTAGAACTATTCCTCCTTTGGGTTTAGTCTTCTGAATCTCCTGCACATGATATGGCTTTATAGCTTTACTGTGTGTCTAGTAGGTTGGGTCTTGTTGCTCATAGGCAGACTAGATTACAGTATTCCCCTCACTAAAACGTGCCTCCAGTGTGTTGGGCTTTTGGGGGATTCCATATAGTACTTATCTTGGGGAGCTCTCTGATGCACACCAATGGCGGTTTCTATGTATGGTACAGTCCGCTCAAAAGAAGGTAAGCACCAACATGCATGCCTGTCATTTCTCACACTTCTGCCACAGTCAGTGCTTTTGCACTGCAATATCTGACTCAAGTTGCACCAAATCTACAAACCACACACATAACCCAAAATGTCCCAAATAGGTCAAACTACATCCACCTCCCTTTGATACAGGCACTCGAGAGCGTGCACGAGTCTGAGGAAATTTTGAGCTCTTCAAAGTCTTGTTTGGAAAATTAAGCACTATATAAATTATACAACTGGAGTAGCTACTTACTCAACCACTTAGTGCTCATAATATCTCCAATAACTCAACACAGCTGCAATGATCTCTATTTTTCATCTGTCTTTATGCCACCTTGCACTTCATCTTTGTTCAGGTGCTTTGAACTGCTAGCCCCTTTCCAGAGGAGTTACATCTCTGTGGAGCATGAAGCTGAATCTTCTCATCCTGCTGTCTAGTCCCTCTCAAGGCACAGCTTTTTAGATTATTGGACCTGCCTGAAGCCACTGCATTGCTGTGGAATGCTCCTCTGTTTCTACTGGCTGGACTCCATAAAGCTTATATCAGGGTTGCCCGTAACCAGTGCATTCCTGTGAAGAAACTAAATGCCAAAGTCACTAGGTAGGGCATATAACTAAAAAAATCTCTTCATTGATTAGTTCAAGCTTTCAACTGCCCATTGATTCACTCTTGTAGTCACCCACTTGAGCATCTAAAATATCACACAAATTCACCAATACATTTAGAGGCACTTTCAGTTCTAAGCCATGTGTATTGGCTTTGAAATGCTTGTTTCCATCACATACACACTAAGGGCCTTATTATGAGTTTGAAGGTCTTCATCTGGGACCGCCACTGCCCGCCAGATTCCGAGTTGAATCCAAGGGCGGGAGGCCAGTGCGGCAGCAGTGTCACGGCAGCAGTCTGTAAGGCTCATAGGAGAGCCTAACAAGCAGACCGCCGCCGCGACAGCACCTACTGCACGTTTCCGCACTGTGTCATTTCCACCACCCTTTTCATGGCGGGTTCCTCGCCATGGAATGGGCGGTGGAAAAGCAGGTCCTAATATGCTCTGTGGTGCCAGCATCAGCACCACCAGCATTTACTTCCCTACTGGGTTGTGTGAATTGGCTTTTTCAAATGTATTTTTTTTTTCTGATCTCAATTAACAGAACGAAAACAGTGTTTTAACTTTCTATGCCAGTTTGAAGTGTAATGCTGATTTTGGTGGACTACCCCAAACAATTTCTGCAGCCAATACCACCTTCCACCACTTTTGATTCTTTGCAAGAAAGTTTTTTTTCAATACATTGTTTTCCTTTTACAGATTGGCACAGACCTACGTCTTGATTTTCATCCCTGCTCTGCCTGTGAGTTTGTCAGAGGTATTCTTTTATTGCAATTCATTAAGCAACGCTGTGCTACAGAATGTCCTGCGTTCGTTCTTGCTTCTTTTTATTCTGCCTTCCTTCATTTCAGCTTCCTCTCCTTAATTTACTTGCTTTTACTTCAGTTCCCTCTTTTGTCCCTACCTCCTTCCCTTCTCCTTACCTCCCTCCTTCCATTGTTCCTTGCATCCAACCCCCAAAGCATCCTATCCTCTCTCCCTCTCTTCTTCTGTTCCTTCTTTTCTTGCATCATGGTTTAGTTTCATTATGCCCTTCTAAGTGCTAAATCGTGGTACCTCAAGAAGCGCTCTAACATTGGTGATCGTGCTGTGATGGATAGCAGGAGAAGGATTTCCTCTTAAAATAAAAGGCCAGGGATCTAAACTAGTCAGGATTGTGTGACAGGGAAAGTGACTATGCGAAATCTGAGGTTATATGTCTGTACTACACTGCTCCATCAGAAAAATAACCCAGTTTACCATATTGCCAGTTTCTTTAAAGTGACTCCTAGGGGGGAGATTCTCAAACATTTTGCACTGGGTTAGCATCACAAATGTGATGCTAACCAACACAAAATGTTTTTTTCTGATTCACTTTCCAGTGCAAAACTTGTTTTTCCAAGGAAAATACCCAAAAGTAACGCAAAGCAGCGGAAAATGCTTCTTTGCACCAAGGGGGTGTTACATGGGTGGTAAACGGGTGTACCCATGCAACCACCCATGCTTTTTTACACTAAACCCTTGTCATATGGCTGATAGGGTCATTGTCGACATCACTACATTAGCATGAGCTCTGCTGCCATGATGCTGCTTTTGCGCACGTTACTGCATGACTTTATTTTGCAGAACTCTGTTTATGCCTTTCACATGAGAACTGTCTGCTTTGTGCGTTCTCGGTCTGTTCCTGGAGTTTAATCTGAACACCGTGAACAAGGTCGATAAACAATGCCCCTTGTTATTCTGTTCTGGTCAGTCCCTAGCAACTAGACAAAACATGCTAACACAGCTGGGGCTGCTGGAAAACGCGTGCTTTGATATTATGGGGATGCATGTTGGTTTAACACACACTTGGAGAGGGACCTTTCCAGGGAGAAGAGCCATGCGGTTCCTATGATGTAGATATACCATCTAGGATGTCTTTATAAGATGACATCTCCCTTCATAATATATGGACTTGCTATTATGCTAACTGTTTTAGGTTCATGCGTTTTGCTGCTGGTAGTGGCTCGTATACTGCGTTATAGAGCACGATAGTTAAAATAAACATTTATACTATGTCAGTGTCTCTGTCAATTCTTATTGTGGACAAGTACGAGTGAGTGAGCGAAAGGGTACGTCTTGTTACCGCGATTCCTGAGAGAGTCGGAAGTGTTGTGTTCTCGGGTGTCTAATCATTTGCTTCTTCGTGATTGTATAGGAGAGCGAGTGAGACACTATAGCTAGTCGGTCATGGGATTGTGGGTACTGAGGCGATAGGAAGGCTTAGCCCCTATACAACGAGGTCCGGTATTCCTGCGTATAGTTCTGTGTATGTGCAGAATCCCTGCAACATGGCGCCACCAACGTTTGGTCTGGTACTTGCCTGTGAGACTCCTGAGTAGTGCTTGTGCTTGTCCACAATGCCCTCACTTCTGCTTCCAAAGACGGGTGTGACGGTGTAACCTCCTATAGTTGGAATATTATAGGTTTTTCAAGCTTGAATTCTAAAAGGTCTTTCTCTTTCTCTTGCCCAGTATTGCGCTGCCGCAAGTAGGTTGTTTTAATATTCTTTTCATTATGGCGGTTGCCATAACGGCTCCGAACCACGCTCCAGTCACCGCTTATTTGACTCAACATGGAGTCCCTAATGCTGGTGCTGCTCTTATTTTTGTTGTAGAGGCGGATGCAGCTCACTGCTTCGAGGTATTCTATTCTTGGGTTACCTTTCCGGCAGTGGATGGAGCTGATAATTTCTTTCATGAATATACTGCCACTGCGCTTCCGCAGCATTATTGACTTTATAGGTCACCTGAAGTTCCGTTGACAGCTTGGCAACACACCATATGGTTTAATGGCGCCCTTCCTCACCCTTTGACAGCGGTCTGTTTAGGCCCCTTATCAATTGACGGGGCCACATAGCCCGTTTTGGCTGAGAATACCCCACATCCAAATTACTTTACTGTTCTTGTCGCAGACCTACACATATTACATACGGTGTTAATACGTGTACAAACGGCTGTTGTACAGTTCATGTCACGCAACATACAGGTGGCACCACCTGGAGTTGCAGCACAACCGCCGGGACATGGTGGTTTAGTTATACGTCCCCTCATGATTAATTCAGTGATGGACAAACGTCCGCAAAATAAGGATGAACTTCCTTATTGGCTTGCTGAAAAATCAAAGGGGATGATGGACGGAGTGTTGAACATTGCAAGCACTCACCCCCAGTCAACTGATCTGGGTTTAATCCATCATCATTCTTTAGCTCACTCTGCCACCCCAGTTCAGACATGGCCATATGCAAATCAGTCTGACCCTGTGCCTCATGGGAACAGTCCAGCCCGAACTGCCAAGCCATGTCTTCCCTGGACCGGAAACAACCATCCTGGGACCGGTTTCTGGCTTACAGCCGTCATCAGCCAGGCTATCTTGAATCCAGTGGCAAAGTGAGCAAGGGACCCACGTCTGGGCATACCCTGCCAACTTAGGGCGAACATAGCAAAACCAAAGGGATGATGGACGGAGTGTTGAACATTGCAAGCACTCACCCCCAGTCAACTGATCTGGGTTTAATCCATCATCATTCTTTAGCTCAGTCCGCCACCCCAGTTCAGACATGGCCATATGCAAATCAGTCTGACCCTGTGCCTCATGGGAACAGTCCAGCCCGAACTGCCAAGCCATGTCTTCCCTGGACCGGAAACAAGCATCCTGGGACCGGTATCTGGCTTACAGCCGTCATCAGCCAGGCTATCTTGAATCCAGTGTCAAAGTAAGCAAGGGACCCACGTTTGGGCATACCCTGTCAACTTAGGGCGAACATAGCAAAACCAAAGGGGATGATGGACGGAGTGTTGAACATTGCAAGCACTCACCCCCAGTCAACTGATCTGGGTTTAATCTATCATCATTCTTTAGCTCACTCCGCCACCCCAGTTCAGACATGGCCATATGCAAATCAGTCTGACCCTGTGCCTCATGGGAACAGTCCAGCCCGAACTGCCAAGCCATGTCTTCCCTGGACCGGAAACAAGCATCCTGGGACCTGTTTCTGGCTTACAGCCGTCATCAGCCAGGCTATCTTGAATCCAGTGGCAAAGTGAGCAAGGGACCCACGTCTGGGCATACCCTGCCAACTTAGGGCGAACATAGCAAAACCAAAGGGATGATGGACGGAGTGTTGAACATTGCAAGCACTCACCCCCAGTCAACTGATCTGGGTTTAATCCATCATCATTCTTTAGCTCACTCCGCCACCCCAGTTCAGACATGGCCATATGCAAATCAGTCTGACCCTGTGCCTCATGGGAACAATCCAGCCCGAACTGCCACGCCATGTCTTCCCTGGACCGGAAACAAGCATCCTGGGACCGGTTTCTGGCTTACAGCCGTCATCAGCCAGGCTATCTTGAATCCAGTGGCAAAGTGAGCAAGGGACCCACGTCTGGGCATACCCTGCCAACTTAGGGCGAACATAGCAAAACCAAAGGGGATGATGGACAGAGGGTTGAACATTGCAAGCACTCACCCCCAGTCAACTGATCTGGGTTTAATCCATCATCATTCTTTAGCTCACTCCGCCACCCCAGTTCAGACATGGCCATATGCAAATCAGTCTGACCCTGTGCCTCATGGGAACAGTCCAGCCCGAACTGCCAAGCCATGTCTTCCCTGGACCGTAAACAAGCATCCTGGGACCAGTTTCTGGCTTACAGCCGTCATCAGCCACGCTATCTTGAATCCAGTGGCAAAGTGAGCAAGGGACCCACGTCTGGGCATACCCTGCCAACTTAGGGCGAACATAGCAAAACCAAAGGGGATGATGGATGGAGTGTTGAACATTGCAAGCACTCACCCCCAGTCAACTGCTCTGGGTTTAATCCATCATCATTCTTTAGCTCACTCCGCCACCCCAGTTCAGACATGGCCATATGCAAATCAGTCTGACCCTGTGCCTCATGGGAACAGTCCAGCCCGAACTGCCAAGCCATGTCTTCCCTGGACCGGAAACAAGCATCCTGGGACCAGTTTCTGGCTTACAGCCGTCATCAGCCAGGCTATCTTGAATCCAGTGGCAAAGTTAGCAAGGGACCCACGTCTGGGCATACCCTGCCAACTTAGGGCGAACATAGCAAAACCAAAGGGGATGATGGACGGAGTGTTGAACATTGCAAGCACTCACCCCCAGTCAACTGATCTGGGTTTAATCCATCATCATTCTTTAGCTCACTCCGCCACCCCAGTTCAGACATGGCCATATGCAAATCAGTCTGACCCTGTGCCTCATGGGAAGAGTCCAGCCCGAACTGCCAAGCCATGTCTTCCCTGGACCGGAAACAAGCATCCTGGGACCTGTTTCTGGCTTACAGCCGTCATCAACCAGGCTATCTGGAATCCAGTGGCAAAGTGAGCAAGGGACCCACGTCTGGGCATACCCTGCCAACTTAGGGCGAACATAGCAAAACCAAAGGGGATGATGGACGGAGTGTTGAACATTGCAAGCACTCACCCCCAGTCAACTGATCTGGGTTTAATCCATCATCATTCTTTAGCTCACTCCGCCACCCCAGTTCAGACATGGCCATATGCAAATCAGTCTGACCCTGTGCCTCATGGGAACAGTCCAGCCCGAACTGCCAAGCCATGTCTTCCCTGGACCGGAAACAAGCATCCTGGGACCGGTATCTGGCTTACAGCCGTCATCAGCCAGGCTATCTGGAATCCAGTGGCAAAGTGAGCAAGGGACCCACGTCTGGGCATACCCTGCCAACTTAGGGCGAACATAGCAAAACCAAAGGGGATGATGGACGGAGTGTTGAACATTGCAAGCACTCACCCCCAGTCAACTGATCTGGGTTTAATCCATCATCATTCCTTAGCTCACTCCGCCACCCCAGTTTGGCCAACTTGAAGCTGTTTTTCCAAATACCACTCCTGTTGAGAAACACAGGATCTGAACAATGAGTTTGCCAAGAGGCCTTGTTCCCGAGTTGGCTGATTGTAACACTTGGGGTAGAGTGTTTGCAGCGGTATATTCGAGGTGTTTTGGCACCCCCTCAATGACCGTTATCCCTTCCGTGATAAAACGTGTTCAGGATGAACACGGGGCCGAAGCGGCCCTGGAGTTGGGAATGAGATGGTGGAAGTGTTCGACATTGTTTGCGATATGATCCTTGCTAATGTGAAGGGTGAAGCTGTAAGCTTACAAGTGTCTCAGCGCTTGGAGGCTGTTGCTGACGCAGACACACAGTGCGAATTACCAAAGATTATTGCTAAAGGTTATGAAACCTTAGGCCTAATAGTCTGGGAATTGAGCCTTTTACTCAAACTCAGCCTCAACAAAAAGCCCAAACTGAGAAAGATGGGCGCCCGTTCTTTCCTAAAAAGAACTGGAATAAAAAACAGAGGCAGCAGAACCAGAAGCAAGGTTTGCGTGCTGGTTCACCGACACCTGATTCTTCTGAGCGTACTTATGATTTGCACGAAAATTAAGACACCAGACAGATTTCACGTCCCTGATCAGCGCTCTCCTCGTTCTTTGCAGGACACATCAGACTCACAAGTCGGTGGTGGAGAGCGTCAGGATCGCAGCAAAGCCGTGACCGGTCAGCAGGGACGGGATCAACCTTGCCAGTTTGACGTAAAAGCCAAACAAGAGGGACTGCCTCATTTTCGACCCCCTTATCAAATGAAAAAGGTTGCCGCTTTAACTGCGAAGTATGCCTCAGACGGTGAGAATGGTGCTCCTAGATTGGACATGATATAGCAAGCAATTGGTTCTGTTGGGTAGTGCAATTGCTGTGTTATAATGTATTTAATACCAAGGCAACAGATTCATTCAAGTTATTATCAATGAATGCACAGAATGTTTATGAAAGAACACACAAAGAGAAAAAGATTTGCAAAAAACAGAGTTTTTTACTCCTTTGTTATTGGCTGTCAAAAACACAATTGAATGGCGGAGAAAGAAAGGTGACTATTGTGAAATTTAAGTGAAAAAGCAGTGACAAGTGCAGTCAATGGTGAAATATATACAAGACATACATAAGTGACATGAATGCATGAAACAGGCTTACGCATCGGAATGGGCATTAGCCCTGGCTCCGGCGGTGTATCATAATCAAGTGGGCTGGGATAGAGATTCGCCGGCACATGAGATTCCTTTGCGATCTACGCCGCAGCCCCAACCACAGTATCTAATCAGACGAGAGGCTAAAGCTTCCGTCTGTGACATTTTGTCCCAATTGGAATATCAAGGTGTAATTGAACCCTGTGTATCACCAATGAATAATCCTCTTTTTCCGATATTGAAACTGGATGGTTCATATTGCATTGTATTGGATTATCGAAATTTAAATAGTCATGTTAGTACATTTGCAGTACAGAACACACACAGCTCTGCGTTAGTGAATAACATTGTTAGCAAAAAATACAAAACAACACTGGATATATCCAATGGTTTTTACAGTCACAATTTGGCTCACAAGAGCCGTGATTTGACCGCATTCAGTGCAGTCGGTAAACAAAAAAGATTTACGCGCTTGCCTATGGGCTATAAGAACAGCCCTGGGGCATTTGCTGCGTGTGTTGTGTCTTTATTACATAGCATAGACCAGATGCAATCTCCTACGTCGATGATATTTATCTGACTGATGACGACCTGATTCCGCATTTAGTCCGCGTGGATCGGATCATTCTGTCGTTTGCAGATTTTGTATTATAAATTTAACTTTTCAAAATCACACATCGCTCGTTTGGCGGTGCTTTTTTTGGTCTACAAGCTCAATAATGAAGGTAAGGGGTTGGCCCCCCACTTTCTGGAGAAATGTGCACAATTGCAGCCTCCATCTACTCTGAAAAAACTTCAATCTTTGCTGGGATTTTTGAAGTTCGGGAGGACATACATTCTGGATTCTGCCCAGCATATCAAACCACTTTACGCATTGATACAACCCACATATTCTTCTGTCAGCTGACTTCTGGAACATACCTCTATTCTACAATCTTTGCAGACTGATCTGCTAGCGACTAACTTCTTGTTAACACGTGATTATTCTACGAACCTGGTTATACGAATTGTGCCGGGGATGGTAGGTTTCACTTGCTTAACGTTTAATGAAGGAGACACAGTACCAATTGCATACAAATCACATTTGTACACATCAGCGGAAATGCCATTTTCAAATGTTGAAAAGATTTTGACTGCGGTCCAAATGGCGATTCTGAAGGAAGGATTGCTAGCGTAGGGCAAACAGATTCTTATGGTTTCACCAATACCTGCTTTAGAAGCAGTGACCAAGGCGAGTGTACCGAATTCTAAAGCTTTACATCAACGTTGGATACAATGGGCTACTTCCTTGACATCAGCTGATGTCACGTTTATTTGTGATCCCTCTCTGCAGACACAGGAGTTTTTACAGTATGAACATGTTCATCCTCCTCCGTTGTCATTGCTTCCTTTGGATCAGTACAAATGTATCATTTATACCGACGGCTCAGCTCAACCGGCCATCGGGTCCAAACACTCTTATTCAGTGGCTTGCACTATTGTGGCTGGTTCAATTGTGAATGGTGAATTTAAGTCCTCCATTGTGCATACACAGACACTTGGGGACTGTACGGTGCAATTGGCGGAGCTCCGTGCTCTTATTTTAGCTCTAGAGTTCGCTGATCCTTAGGTGGACACTCTTATTGTGTGCAACTCTTTCTACTGTGTCCAGTCTTTTAATGACAACTTATTCTTTTGGTCTCAGAATGATTATCGAGGCTCTAAGGGCAGCGCAATAAAGCATAAAACACTTTGGCTTCGAGTGGTGGAACTTAAAGAATGTCTGCCACTCACACAGGTTATACATACTCTTGGCCATCAGCGTGTAGGAACACATGCTGTTGGAAATTCTTTGGCTGACGAGGCAGCCAAATCTGCAGTAGCCACATGTTCCGTTGCAGCAGTTACAAGGTCCATGACTAAAATAGATAATGATATTCTGGCAGCTATAGCTGCTACAAAGGAAGGAACTAATTTCCCTCAGGGCTTCCCTTCTAAATATTCTTATCATTTGTCACCCGGACAAGTTCCTTATGCTGCAATACCGTCGGTTGGGGATCGGCTGATTCCCAACATGGACCGCAGGCTTCCTTTGATCATAGCAGCACACGAGGGCATGGTTTCTGCACATGCCGGTATGTCTGCGACAGTTTCAATTTTACAGCAACATTATTGGTGGTGTGGTTTATATAGACAAACCCGTAATTATGTGATTTCCTGTGACATTTGTCAACAAATCAAACCATCTATGGTTTCACGTCCACCGCAAGCACAGCTGTATATATCTAATCAGTCATTTGGCTGTGTATATCTTGATCACTACGGTCCATTGAATTCAGATACTGCATATAAATATATTTTTGTTGCAGTTGATTCGGGCATTAGATTCCTATGGGTTTGGCCACAACGCAGTGCTGATGCTCTAAATGTCATTAGAGATTTGTGTGTCTTTGTCGGGATGTTTACCTGAGCACCTTCCATTCTGACCAAGGTCCAGCGTTCGCCTCTAAGGCGTACAAGGACGCGGTGAGGTCTTTGGGGGTGCTTATGCAGTTTTCGTCTCCATACAGGCCTGAGGGCACTTCTATAGTGGAGCGAATGAACCGTGACTTAAAGAAATCTTTGACAGCTAGAGTCTTAGGTACTGGCAGGAACTGGCTGGCCCATTTGTATGGTGTTCAACGTGCACTTAATAATTACCCGAGAAGATCTCTGGGTGGGCAGACCCCATACGAAATGCTCTTTGGCATTAAAATGTTTGTACTAGACCTTGATGGTCTAGAAGTTGTGGCGGCTGCTGCAACATTTGACGTAGATAACCATTCTACTATGTTACAGGACCTACAAAAGACCCTTGACAGCTTCGCTACAGAACATTTACCCTCTTCCGATGAGACGGCAATGCTGATTCCGGTCGCCGGCTGCCTCCCTAAAATTGGAGATCTGGTACGAGAAAAGTTGGAGAACAGAAAAGAATTTGGTCCCTCTTATCGTGCACCGGTCCCAGTTCTTGGATTGAACGGTACTTGTACAGTGATACTACCACCTGTGCCTGGTCGCAAAGAAAACAGATATATTTCAATTGACAATGTCAAATTACACCATCTGGCCGATTCTGAATAGTGTGACTCCCAGTGTTTCGAGCAACGCTATCTCCCTGAACCCGATGGTTGCGGCCTCATCGACTACTGCACGTGTTGTGGAGGGTGAGATGGAGACTTCTATTGACTTTCTACGTGTTGTGCCCTCCTATTCCTCCAATGCTGATGTCGAGTATGCTTATCCAGTGGATGAGTGCAATATTGAAGTACCGGACAGCCCTTTACATCATCCAGCTGATGCTACACTGCCTCCGTTAATGAACGTGGAAGCAAGCGGTTATTTTGGGGACCGTACAAGCTTCTCTTATGACTCTTCCTCTTCGTCATCAACTGTACCAATTCCACCAACGCAAACCAGTATTTTCATTTCCTGGTTCAAAAAGACTTACCTGGTCCCACCCTGGGAATACATCTGGCTGGTGCTTATACTGATTTTCCCTTTCCATGTCGATTGGGTTTGTGACAGTGTTCTTCTTGCTAATCAATGGTCATTACTTGCCAGAACGCTCTGCTGTGAAGTTGGTTGATGGAATTCTGTCTCCCCATACATCGTCCGACATCATGAAACGTGATCAAGCCCTTGTGAACATTTCAGCTTTCCCTGTAGCTGATGGCATCGTTTGGGAAAAAGTGGCATTCGAAATCCATGGTCCGACGGAAGTCCTCAACATACCATACGTGTTTTGCGTTTCCTTAGGAGATGTGGTAACACAGGACATACATTCTGATGATTGGGATGTACAGGCTGTACATTCGTTGTTTTCTGATTTAAAATATTATGCTGCTTTTGGTGCTGAAGATTTGTATTTAAATTCTGCCAATTGTGCTGAGTTATTCTGATACCAACATTATGGTCATCATTTTTTGCATAAGACAAACAAGTTTAGACCTGTTTTTAATTTTACACAGCGGGAACATTGTCCAACTCCCCTAAAGGGGAGTTCCAAAACACCTTGGCATAAGTTCACCTATTTTACTGATTACAACACGTCCAACCCAGAGTCCTATTTCTTTAATTTGAAATTGTAGTCTCAATCTAAATTTATGCTGACGCACACAAAGATAATTTATTCAAATTCATTTAGAACTGAATTAGCCTTACAGGGTTATGGATACTGGAAAGATATCATTGATTTGAAATCAATTTGGGGTACCAAGGCATGGCAGGTCCAGGGTACTGAAGCTTTGCATCGTGCGTGTCTCATTCCGACTCAAATATTATTTCTAAATGACACGGTGCACCAAACTACTTGTTTTGGCTTGGCGACAGCAAAAAATTTGAATATTCCATCCATTCCCTCATTGACTGAGTATGATAATTGGTGTAAACACACCAATCATGCTCTCGAGGAACTACAAGCACTGTTTCAAAATGGCAATTTAAATATTTCCAATGTTGACCCATCAGGATGGTTGTTGTGGCAAACCAATGCCAATGCCTGTCAACTGCATTTTCATAATGCAGCGACCGGTTTCACTCAAACTAGACCAGATCCACATTTCCCGCTTTCGCATTCAGTTACCACATACTCGGTGGGGAAACTGTGTTAGCAATGGTTGCAACACTCTACACTGTCGTCAGTAAAACACCACCTGTCTCTCTTGTCGGGCGACATTGAATTGGCTGATTTTATCTTGGGCCCTAAATCACCAAGATCAAAAAGATGTATCTATGAGGCTTATAATGAATTGTGGAAACTATCACAGATGGAAGCAGTTCTGTCTGCTCCAAATTGACAAAGCAAATTTGGAGAACGTTCTTGCAGTTGTCGACAATAGCATTAATACATTGTCTTCCCGTATATACACATTAGATAATATTGTTTCATCTGTCATTGATATTGTTCAAAGTGATGTATCTGTGTTATACCATGGTCAAAATCAATTACGATCTGTAATGCAATTTGCATGGACATTGCAAACTCTCAAAATGGGTAAAGTACCATGGGATTATTTGAACGCTTCTGCATTGTTTATGCCATTTAACTTGACTGATAAACAAAGGTTCATGTTCATGAAAGATGCTACATACACATTGTTGCACATTGAACAGTTAGAACATTTACCATTTTCCGTAGCGGAAACTGATTCAGCTGTATGGTTAATTCATGGCGTTATTTCTCTGCCAGTCTCACTATTTCAGTTTAAATCTTGCATGAAACACTTTCCGATAGGCCGCTTTAAACCCCTGGGTAGTACGTTTCTTCATGAATTATGGTCCTTGCCATTCACCTACAGATGCCAACGGGAAGATAAGGATGTTTTCGTGACAGGGGAGGAGTGCGATTCCACAGTAGGACATTCCCTAGTGTGCAAACATGTTAAATTGCACGGCGCTTGTAACGTGTCCGCTGCTAATCTGGCTTGTTTTTTGAAAGGTACGCCTGTCCCAGCAATGGCATTTATCTTATTTTGAATAACCACGACTGCTGTGGCTTACCGGCAGGCATCCCGTATATAGTAACAGTTTCACAGCGTGTTACTTGTTGTAGCAATGTGCTTTTTCCACCCCCACATGGGAGTGTAGATAGTTCTCTTTGGCCTTCCATACCGACTTTGAAAACAGATTTCAATAAACTAAGCAGACTCAAAGTGCTACTGTTTCAACAGGAAGTGGCTCTCACTTCGGCTCGAGAGACCTTCGAATTGCAGATGGCGAGAACGCCTAGTGAGATTCAGTCACTCCTGAATACAAATCTCCCACTCCATTTTGGGGAACTGATACATCAAATATTTAATGCGTCTGACACAGAAGGCCTTGCTAATTTTTTCAAACTTGTGGGATCCGGCCTTGTGACTTCTTTTCAGATGATTTTTGGAGTAATACCAGCCTTTATCCATTCTATTTTCCCAGCACCTTCGGAGGGTTCCCCTTAATACTAGTGCTGGGGGCTGGCGAGCTGATACTTCTGCTCCTGTTATGCAATGGCTGCCCATCTTGTGGTACTGCACAGACCCGGCCAATTGCAACTGTACTGTGACCGAATGCAACAACTTTTTGGATGCTTGCCATTAGCGACGCTTGGCGTAAGTTATGGATTAACTTTTCGCTTTGCCTAGTTCACTTGCGTGCAACCTGTGTTCTACTGCCGGCGGTGCCCTTTCTATTGGGCCTTGGATTTATGCCTCTCCAATACGTCATACACTGACTCGGATTATGATCTGTTGGTGGGTCCATTACTGACCCATGACCAGGCCTGTTCTGGGGATAGCCGTTTGATGCGTGCAGCTGCACTTGGAGTGTTAGCAGAGTGGAATACCTGTGAGGCTGCCCAGTGCCTCTTGCAACGGAGTTTCATCAAATTACACGCAAGTTGCCCGGATATGCTCTTGGAGGCATCGGATTATGAGGAACACGTGTGTTCTTTCAAACTACCTGACTGGATGGCATCCCTGTTTGCTATGAACGATAGGGATGAGGTTTTGGAACAAATTGCATTCTTAAATTCACAGGATTTTATGGATTATCCGAATCCGCATTAATCACGTTTTCAACTAAAATTTTTTTTTTCTTTCTCTTCTTTTTCTTTTTCAAATTTGGCCCTTTTCAGTATTTTTAGACTCTGCTTATCTTTGAACTCTGTTTGAGTCTTTTATCTATATGCTACGACCTGGCCAAGGGGAGGGTGTCATATGGCGGATAGGGTCATTGTCGACATCGCTACGTTAGCATGAGCTCTGCTGCCATGATGCTGCTTTTGCGCACTGTTGGACTTGGCCCGTTTGGCAGGTTCACCCCTAAACTTTTTGCCTGTTAATGTGACCTGATGTTAGTAGTTTTTGGCCTCTGCGCACTTTAGCACTGGGTCCCAGTGTAAAGTGCGTGCGCACTCTGAGTGCGTGTGGTGAGATTGGCCTGCCCTCCCATAGGAATGCATGGGGGATATGTGTGTCCATGGTAATTCCTGGTGTGAGAGGAGTGCAGGGGCGAGTTTAGTATGTGCGAACTCGTGAGAATAAATGCTGCGCAATGGTGTGCGCAGATTTATTGTGACTAGTGGAGAAGTGCCACTTTTAGAAGTTGGCATTTCTGTGTGCTGTGTGTCTGCCTGCCTGATGTGGAGTGCATGTCTGGCTTGTGATTGACAGGGGCTGGGTGGTGTGCTTGGCTCCAGGAGCCAAGATGAGTCTGCCCAGTGGTGAATAGAGAGATCTGCATCTAGATGGAAGGGAGGAGTTGCACCTGGGACCTGAATAGGGTTGTGCCTTCCCTCCACAATGCTGGCTCCCCCCCCCTGTGGTGCATCTGAGCACCTAGCCCCCACCTGACAAAGAGGAGAGGAGCTGAGCACAACAAAGTGCTCCAAAGCTCCCCCAAACCAGTTGCATCTGGTTTTCCCCCAGCCCTGTGCTGTGTGACAAAGGGGGATATAGGTATAAAAGAAGGGGCTGTGACCCCATGAAAATGTTCTGTTCTGTGCTTGCTTGGAGGGGACCCTCGGCCAGGAGGAACCGCCGCGGGACCCAGCTGCTGTCTCCTGGGGGTCCCTGCGTGCTGGCCTGCCTGGCTGTGCTGTGCTGTGGTCTCCCCAGCACCAAGGACACTCTGCTGTCTGGAGCTGTGGCTCCTAGCGCCTCGTAGGCGCTTTTATTTTAATTTGCCCAAGAGGAGAGGGCTGGGGCTTTGCAGCGCGGAGCTTCCTCGCATTCAGGGAAATCCCGACGTGGGGATTCCCCACATCACTGCCCAACGGAGCGGGTGCCAACCCCGCATTGGTGTGCACCGGCGGGTGCCCACCCCGCATCTCTGCCTTTGTTTTTTATATACTCCGAGCGGGTGCTCACCCCGCGATTGCCGTAATGTGAGCGGGTGCCCACCCCGCTTTGGTATTTATTTAACACGGGAGCCTACCCCGTATTGCCCTCACACGAAGGAATCACCGGAATCACCGCAGCGGCCGGGAGGAAGTCAGGCAACGTGGTGCCTGACGGCGGGCGGGACTTCCGGTTTTGCGAGGGAAGTCCCGCGCACGCCCCCGCTGGAGAGATTAGCCGGCCGAGCACTCTCCTGCTGCCGCCCGGGGCTCCCGTGAGCTGTTGGGAGCCCCGGTGACCCAAGTGGGGGCTCCCTGAGATCCCCAACGTGCGCAGAAGAAGTCCACGGAGGCGCCAGAGGAGAGCGATGCTGGTGACGGTCAGCGGGGCTCTCGTAATGAAGAGAGAGCCCCGCGCATGGCTGGAGACCTCGTCCAGGGCCTCGCAGACCCGATGTTGAAGTCCCGGTCCCAAGGGGGACCGGGCGAAGAGTAAAGAGCCGGTGAGTGGGGCTCAGTGTTATGGTGGTTGGGGGTGTGTCGGGGCACATTTTCGGTGCCCGCCCCCGTGACCAAGCCTTGGGCACTGCAGGTGCCGTGCTCGGTTTTCTTTCCCGCTGCCCCGCTTGAGAGTGGGCAGTGGCAGCGCCTTGGGGGCATTCTTGCCTCATTTCCCGCATTCCCGGAGGAGCCCTGCAGTGGCCCCGGGTTGGTGAGGCACAAGTAGTGCCAGTGCCTGTTTTGGTGGCTTCCCCAGCAGGCCTGCGAGAGCGCAGGCAGCTGCAACGTGGGGGCAGATTTTGTTGAGAAGCCCCAGTGGGGGCCCAAGAGGCACCGGGAGTGCCGGACTTTATTTGCGCATTCTTTTTGTCACAGCTGCCCTGCGAGAGCGCAGGCAGCTGCAACCTTGGGGGACAGCTTCATTTAGAGTCCCAGAGAGGGGGCTCAGGGGCACCTCGGTGCCCGTGCTCATTTTCACAGCTGCCCAGCAACTAGTGGGCAGCTGCCACGTTTAGGCTTGCGCAATTGCGCACTCTTATTTCGCTGCTTTTTGCAGCCAGCCCTGACATTCTGGACGTTGGGCATTTGAGCCCCTGGGAGAGGCCAGTTGGCCCAGGGCCAGTTTCAGTGTGTGCGCCCCCGATTGGGGTACACTGTGTTCATGCTAATTATTGCCTAATGTGATTCATGCCTGACATGATTTAGGCATCCTATCTTTTATGTTACAGGATCTCGTGCTAAGTTCCTAACTTTACCAGTAGTTACTGGTTGTGTTTTATATTTGTATTTACTTACCTGTTCTGATGGGTCTGACCAGGGCCCGATTGGCCTGGTCCTGTATATAATTCCCCTGTGAATATTGCCTAGTGCCAGTGGGCACAGTGTATATTATGTGATTATGTTTCTACTGTATTTATGACAATACAAAGGCTAATTTTTATATAACCTTGTGTGGGGTTCCTTTTGTGGTGTGCCTAGTGTGTTGCTGCTGTGTGAGTGTGTTGCGCAAACGCTTTACACATTGCCTCCCGGATAGGCCTGACTGCTCGTGCCAAGCTACCAAGGGGGTGAGCAGGGGTTATCTTGGGTGTGTAACTCCCTTGCCCTGACTAGAGTGGTGGTCTCTGCCTGGCTTTGGCGCAAGCCTTAGCCAACCAGAGATCCCATTTCTAACACGCACGTTACTGCATGACTTTATTTTGCAGAACTCTGTTTATGCCTTTCACATGAGAACCGTCTGCTTTGTGCGGTCTCGGTCTGTTCCTAGAGTTTAGTCTGAACACTGTGAACAAGGTCGATAAACAATGCCCCTTGTTATTCTGTTCTGGTCAGTCCCTAGCAACTAGACAAAACATGCTAACACAGCTGGGGCTGCTGGAAAACTCGTGCTTTGATATTATGGGGATGCATGTTGGTTTAACACACACTTGGAGAGGGACCTCTACAGGGAGAAGGGCCATGCGGTTCCTATGATGTAGTTATACCATCTAGGCACTAAGGTATGGGGTCTGCTGACAAAGCCCAGAGATCTTCTATTATATAATAATACTTCTTCTTGCCAAGGGGAGGGTGGTTAGGCCTTATAGTCCTTTATCCACAGTCTTTATAAGATGACATCTCCCTTCATAATATATGGACTTGCTACTATGCTAACTGTTTTAGGTTTATGCGTTTTGCTGCTGGTAGTGGCTGGTATAGTGCGCTATAGAGCACGATAGTTCAAATAAACATTTTAAACTATATCAGTGTCTCTGTCAATTCTTATTGTGGACAAGTACGAGTGAGTGAGCGAAAGGGTAAGTCTTGTTACCGCGATTCCTGACAGAGTCGGGAGTGTTGTGTTCTGGAATGTCTAATCATTTGCTTCTTCGTGATTGTATAGGAGAGCGAGTGAGACACTATACCTAGTCGGTCATGGGATTGTGGGTACTGAGGCGGTAGGAAGGCTTAGCCCCTATACAACGAGGTCCCGTATTCCTGCGCACAGTTCTGTGTATGTGCAGAATCCCTGCAACACCCAGTCTACTAATATTAGTAGACACGTTTTAATGCCAAACATTAATGCCGCTGAAAAGGAGCTGTTAAAAGGAGAACTATTTTATTTTCTCCTTTGTTTTCTGACTTTACATTTGCGCTGCACTGTACAGCACACTTACAAAGTAGGAAAAGGTTTTTCACTTGTCCAGCCAAAGTCTTTTGTACAGGAAGGGTACTTTTCCTGTACAAAACCTATGGTAGACTCAGGCACACACCCTAGCACTATGGCGCTAAGGGTTGTGCCTGGCGCACGGCAGCTGAAATCAGTGCTGATGCTAGAGAGAAGGGAGGAGAGAGCCATATCTCTGTGAATATGGTGCTCTTTTGTCCTCTCCCTGTCACTCAATGCAGTACAGCGTTTTTGGCTGCTCCGCTGCATTCCGTGACACCTTTGAAAGTCTGGGCCCAAGTGTCTTTGGGGCGGGAATAAACTAAAGGATTAGACAAGGAAAAATCAGTTTTGGGTGATAAGATAATTAAGTAATAACTTTAATTTTTATTTATTTTTTAAGTTTGGGCTGTTGGGTTTGCAGGAATATAGGGTGGGAAGTTAAGTAATAATTAGCAACCAATTATTTATGTATTATTAATTATTATTTTGATAATTAATGATGTACCTTATGCAATACTAATTTATTTTAACTATATTTTAGTTTTGGGTTGCTAGGTTTGTAGGGGTATAGGGTGGGACAATAATTAAGTGATAATTAATTAGCAAATAATTATTAATCAATTAGTTAATTGATCATCAACTATGTAAACTGTGTTATACTTGTTTATTTTAGGTACATTTTAAGTGTGGGCTGCTAGGTTTGTAGGGGCATAGTGTGGGAAGTTAATTAAGTAATACATACATTTTTAAAAAAATCTATAATTATGAAATTCTTTAATAATCATGCAAATTATTTAATTGTTTTTATTTTTTTATGTTTTGGTTAATCAATAATGTTTATCTTAAGAATTTTATATTTGTTCTAAGTTAATAGGGTTATTCAAATATGTGATGTGTTTGAAGTGAAGTACTTTCCCTACTGTTGTCCAATAATTTCACTACTGTTGCACAGACTAGAGTGGGAATAGGAAATCTTACCCCTCTGACAGCTAACGTTTTCCTACTGCTGCACAGAATGGAGCTCGAGTGGGAATAGTAAATCTTACCCCTCAGAAGTCCAATGCTTTCACCACTGTTGCACAGACTGGAGTGGGAGTAATAAACGTAATCCCTCTGAAGTCCAATGATTTCCCAACTGTTGCACAGACTGGAAAAGTAATAGCTGCCCCCCATGGGCATGGCCATGTCCCCACCACAACTTGAGGCAGACGTAAGGTTTTGACACAGTGGCGTCCTGAAAATGACAAAAATCCAATCAGTAGAACCGGAGATATTAAATTTAATAGATTTCAGTAAAAATAGCACTCGAAAGCATATAGCCCCAGCTGTGGATATTTGGTCGCAACAGACAGGGACAAAGTCACAAGTTCAGGCGGGCAGTGATGGAGCGTAGGCTGGCTACAGGGTCCCAGTTCGGCCTGCTAAACAAAGTACTTTAAATCCTGGTTTGCGGAGCGTTGTGAGGTCCCGTGTCGTAGATGCGTTGCGCAGCTGAAGCAATGCATCAATTCCGACATACGGTGAGGCTGCGGTGCGAGGTCCTGTGTCGTCTTCGAGGCTCCTGTTGATGAAGGCTTGCAATGCGAAGTCTGGTGTCGAGGATGCGCCATGTAGTCAGGGCAATGTGTCACTTTCCAAGGAGATGCAAGGCTGTGATGCAGAGTCTGGTGGCTGTCGTTGATGAGGGATGTTAGGGCCTGCACCAAGGATGCATCATGCAGCGGCGGACCCAATGAGGCAACGGGCTGCGAGTTGATGCGGAGTCCTTTGAGTAGGGAGAACCCTTGCAGCAGAGGCGATGTGCCAGTTCTGCTTGGGATAGTGCTGCAGAGCAGGGGAGATGCGCCGGTTCTGCTGGATCCACAAATGGGCTGGAAGAGCACCTTAGGCCTCCTTCTAAGGATCCAAGACTAGCGTCGCACCACTTGGCAGTGTAGACTCACAGATGGCAAATTCCAGGGGCTGGGTTCAAAGTTGTTGGAGCCTTCTGCCCCTTGGGCTCAAGTCAGGAGACCAACCAACTAGCCCTTGGAGTCACTTTGGGGTCCTGGGTTCAACAGACGCAGGTTCAGTCCTTCTCACCCAGGTTAGAGGGCAACAGGCAGCAGGGCAGCACAGTGGCAGTCCATTCAGCAGCACAGCAGTCCTTCTTGCTGGCAGAGTATCCACCAGTCCAGAAGTGTACTGAAGAGGTGCTGCCTGAGGTCCAATATTTATAGCTGGTATCTATCCTCTGGAAGGTGGGAAAAGCTTCTAGAGATTTCCCTCTGAAATCACCTGGCATCCTGCCTTCCCTGTCCTGGCGCAAGACTAACTACAGGTGGTATGAAGCCCTTTGTGTAGAGGCAAGACACAGACAGGCACACCTAAACACCCGATTGTGCATGAATGTCTAGAGGGATATACAAAGCCTAACTGTAAGCTACACCCAGTCATGTGACACAGGTACAGGCTACAGTCACTAAATGGCTAAGGCAGGAAAAAGCCGACTTTATAAAAGTAGCGTTTTTAAATTTGTAATTTAAAATCCAACTTTACCATGAAAGAGGATTTTTCATTATAATTCCAAAGACACCAACATGAACTGGTCACCCGCACCCATATGGAAATTGCAGCATATTAAATGTAATAAAGTAACTCCAATGTTGTCCTATGGGAGAGATAGGCCTTGAAGTAGTGAAAAAAGAATTTAAGAGTTTTCCACTACCAGGACATGTAAAACGGTCAAGGGCGACTTAGATGTATGAAAAAGAAAGGTTTGGAGTTGACAAAAGGTTTATTTGGCATGTCGAAATGGCAGTTTAAAACTGCACACACAGGCTGCAATGGAAGGCCTGAGGCATGTTTAAAGGGCTACTTTAGTGTGTGGCACAATAAGTGATGCAGGCTCACTAGTAGCATTTAATTTACAGGCCCTGGGCACATGTAGAACCACCTTACTAGGGACTTATAAAGAAACTAAATATGCCTAATGGGGATAAGCTAATGCTACCATGTTTTAAAGAGTGAGCACATGCACTTCAGCACTGGTTAACAGAGGTAAAGTGCACAGAGTCCTAAGGTCAACAAAAAGGATATCAGCAAAAATGAAAGAGAAAGACAAAAAGTTTGGGGGAAGACCATCCTAAGACTGACAGGTCTAACATGTGTTCCTCTGCTGAAAGTGGGGATAACTACCCAACCTGTTGGGAGTGCTCATCACTAAGGCGGAAGAACCTGGATAGACCATCAGCACTGGCATGGTCTGACCCAGGACAGTGTTCGACCGTACAGTACATTCCCTGTAGAAGATGGACAGCCTCAACAGTTTAGGATTTTCACCCCTCATTTGCATGAGCCACCTGAGAGGCTTGTGGTCTGTCTGATCCCGGAAGTGAGTCCCAAACAAGTATTGTCTCAGCTTCCTCAGTGCCGAGACCACAGCAAAGGCCTCCCTTTCAATTGCACTCCACCTCTGTTCCTGGGGAAGTAACCTCCTGCTAATGAAGGCTACTGTTTGGTATAGGCCCTCCTCATTCAACTGTTCTAAGACAGCCCCTATATCATGCTCTGAAGCATCTGTCTGCATTATAAACTCCTTAGAGAAGTCGAGAACCTTGAGTACAGGTGCTGTACACATGGCCTCCTTGAGGTTATTTAAGGCATTCTGGATCTCTGCCCAGATCACCTTTCTCGACTGCTTCTTTGAAGTCAGCTCTGTTAAGGGGGTGACAATGGTGCCATAGCCTTTAGCAAACCTCCTATAATATCCTTAGAGGCCCAAGAAGGCCCTCACCTCAGTCTGTGTTTCAATCTTGGCCTGGACGGACTGCACTTTGCCCCCGACCACCGTGTGTCCCAGATATACCACTGAACCATGCCTTATCTAGCGCTTACTGGCCTTGATAGTCCGGCCCACCTGCTGCAAGGCCTAGAAGCACCTCCTGGAGGTGGTACAGGTGTTCCTCCCAGCTAGAGCTGAAGACAGCTATGTCGTCCAGGTAGGGGTACAGAATGCCTCCTTCCCAGTTAGGACCCTGGTGACCAACCTCTGAAAGGTGGCAGGGGCATTGTTTAAGTCAAAGGGCATCATTCTAAATTGGAAGTGGCCCTCTGGGGTTCAGAATGCAGACCTCTCTTTTGCCACCTCAGTCAGAGCAATCTGCCAGTACCCTGATGTAAGATCAAAGGTACTCAGGAACTTGGCAGTGCCCAGCCTGTCGATGATCTAATCAGCTCGGGGGATAGGGTGTGCATCAGTCCTCATAGTCCCCTGTACTCCACATGGAACCTAAGTTCTGGAGTGGTGCTGAGTGGGGCAACCTTGGGTACCAGCACCACAGGACTGGACCAGGGACTGTTGAAGGGCTCAATCACCCCTAACACCAACATCTTGGAGATCTCCTTCTTGATACTGGCCCTCACCTTATCTGACAGCCTGTAAAATGTATTTTAAACAGGCAGACTGTCTCCAGTGTCAATGTTATGGGTACACAAATGTGTGAGCCCAGGGGTGAGGGAGAACAGAGAGGAATACTATCCCGGCAACTGATGACAACCACTCTACTGCTCTGTGGTCAGAGTAGAGGAGAGGTTGACACCCTACACTGACCCATCATGTTCTTGGGCAGATAGGAGGTCAGGGAGAGGGTTGCTCTCCTCTTCCATCACTTCATCTGTCACCAGGAGCATGTTGACTTCTGACCTCTCAAAATGTGGTTTGGGGCGGTTCATGTGGAGTACCCTTTAAGAGTTTCTAGGAGTCTTGAGATCCACCAGGTAGGTGGGCTCCCCCATCCGCTCCTTCGATTCATTTGGGCTTGTCCAGTGATCCTGGAGAGCTTTGGACTCCACACGCTCCATAATCTACACCTACTGGCCAGGTTGAAACTCTACCAGAGTATCATGACTTCTTCACTTAAGATTGCTTTTCGCCTTTTTCCAGAAGCGATGAATCTGGTTGCGGAGTGCCAGCATGTCGCTGACCACATCCTGAGGGGGTTTCCTGAGGCTTGCTCCCACCCCTCTCGGTCAAGGCTGAGAGGTCCCCTAACAGGGTAGCCAAAGAGAAGTTTGCAGGGGCTAAACCCAACCCCCTTCTGGGGTACCTTCTTGCGCACAAACAGAATGCATAGTATGAGGACGTCCCACTTACGCATCATGGGCTCAGGTAGGCCCATTATCATTCCTTTAGAAGTCTTGTTGAATCTCTCCACAAGTTCATTTGTTTGAGGGTGGTATGGTGTGGAGAACCTGTAAGTCACTCCACACTCATCCCACATGCACTTCATGTATGCTGACATGCAATTAGTGCCTCTGTCATACACTAACTCTTTGGGGAACCCCACAGGAGTAAAAATACTCATCAAGACCCTGCCCACTTCAGGTGCAGTCACCATCCTCAGAGGAATGTCAATGTAATACTGGGGAAACAGCAGCACATGGCTGCTCCCGGTCCATGAGCCTTAGTCTCACTGTATATGATGCCATTCTCCCAGTAGATAAGTTGATCTCCAGAGGTATCACCTGCTGCCTGGGCCTCAGCTTGCCACCTCAAGCCATCTTGAGTGGAGCACTCCTCCTGCGCCTTGCTGAATCCTCCCTGTTGGTCCCAACCTCAGCTTGCCATCCTGCAAGCTCAGGCAGGTCACCCAGGGTGACAATGTCCTCCCTGGTAGGATCAGGAGGTTACTCCTCAGGTACCCCTCAACCTGACCTGTGGGAACTTCAGGGACTGGTTTCCCATGCCCCTTGCCCGTACTCATTTTGGCAGATACCTGGGCCATTGTTCCAGGCTCCAGACACCCTTGACTCCCTTTCTGGGCAGCCATGGACCTTGGGGTCATAGTGACCTATTCAGGCAATCCCAACATCTCCAAGTGTTACCTAAGCTGTACGTCCCTCCAGATAATGTGCTCCAGGTCGTTGCCTAACAGACAATCTACAGGCATGGCATGGCTCAAAGCTACTTTTAGAGAACCCGAGACGCCCCCCCCCACCACCAAGAGCACCAGTGGATGACTCTCACAGTTGTCTGCGGCTATGACTTGGTGGAATGTGTTAGGTAGGACCTGTTCCGAGGACACCAGCTGACATAGTCATACAGACTCTGGTGTCCCTCAGAGCCTCCACCTATTGCCCATTGATGGTGACCCACTCCCTATACCTAGAAGTATTTGCAGGCATATGAGCTTTTGGTACCATCTCCTTATCCCCCAGGGGCACTAGGGACACCTATGTCTGTTCCCCAAAGCTAACTGACATCACCTCCTCCCCAAGTGCTACACTCTCTAACCCAGGTGTCTGCCCACCAGTGGGGCGGCTGTGCCCTCTTGGGACAATTAGTGTCTCCCTTGGAGTGCCCATATTTGTAACACAGTGCATTGGGGGACAAACCTCCCTGTCTGTTTATTAAAGAATCCCGTCTTCTTTGGTTCCGATTGGGACTGGGTACCATTGTTCCCTTGGGAATTATTTTGGGGGCCTTTTGAGAACTCCTTACCTTTAAGTTTTTCTCCCCCCTCTTTCTTCTGGTGGGACTTGTGACCAACCTTTTGGGAGTTCTCCCAGATGCCTATATGGACACTCTAGTGCTGATCCAGTGGTCCGCCTCCTCAGCAAGCTTCCTTGGGGTCAGTCAGCTTGCTGTCCAATAGTTCCTGGCACAGTTCCATAAAGCAAGTATTGAGAATGTGCTCCCTGAGAATCAAGTTGAGCATCCCATTGTAATCATAACTTTGCTACCCCTCACCCAGCCACTGAGTGCATTGTTAGAACAGTCCAGGAAATCTACCCAAGACTGATTGGGGAGTTTGTAGCTGTCCCTAAACCTCTGGCTATACATTTCAGGGGTCAGCCCAAATTTAGAAGGATGACTTTCATAGGGGTGCTTCTGATTTGGTCCTCTACTTCTAGGGTCAGAGTCTGCTTCCACAGACCACTCCCCCCAGTGCTCCTCTGGCGTCTTATGTACTCTCAGGGTCACCTCATAAGCTGAAAACCAGTTATCAATGTCATCTCCCACCACTAAGTTGGGCGCCAGATCTTTGGGTATGCGTCCCTTCTTGTCCCCTTCAGACACTGAGCGTATGCTGCCACAGTTGCTGCTAGAATCTGCCTGCTTGACTTTGAGTTCCAGCTGCTTAAGGCTCCTCTCATGGGCCAACTTCCTCTTTTCCAATTTGACTTGAGCCATCTGTACCCTGAACTCCTTCTCTGCCTTCTTGTCCGCTAGTTCCCCTGGGGACTGGCTATGTGAGGAGACACTACTTCCTGCACTGGCAGGGAGTTCTAACTCAGGAGTTGGGTCATCCTCCTCCACTGAAGGCTGTATTTCAGTGCTGATGTCCAGATCCTGATCTTGCTCATCCAGAACATCCTCATCATCCTGCTCCTCTGTGGCTGTTAGTGACTGATGAACCTCCTACCATCAGACCATCAGAGGTTTCTGCAGCTCCAACGTCTTGGTACTCTTATGGCGGGGAGTCCACTTTCCTTGCAGAATTGTTTGAGCTCAGCCACAGTGTAATTTTCCAAGTTCGCCAACTCGAACTCCATCACTGCAGGTATGGTCACAGACAGTCAGGTAGCAAAGAGAATAGTTTTGGAAAAAGAAAAGTAGCAAATCCAGGGGGATTTAAAAAGCTTTAATTGGTCTTAAATTATTTATGTGGGGTGGTAGTGTAACACAAAATTATTGTATGTCACTGCACAAACACAAGTCTAAATCCTCACTGAACATCAGTGTAAGGAATTGGGTGACTGGTTGAGGGGGCGAAGCCCTTCTCAAGCAGCAACCACAATTCTTCTCAGGGTGAAGTCACAAGCAACCCTAAATTAACCTGTGCTCAACCTTCGAATCACTTGGTTCGATTTTAGCAGGTGAGACAATTTAGGGAATAATATGCAGATTTTGGTGCATAACAGACTAAATTCCACATCCTGGTAAATATTGTATACTTTTCACCTTTTAAATTTAGGCATCCTTGGATTGCCAAAATTTCCCAAAGGGTGGGGACTTATCATACTTGGTAATTTCAGGGTGCAGTAAATTCTACACAACTCGGAATTCCGACCCCTTTGCACAGGGGTCAGGAAACTCTGACCCACACATAAACAGGCCCTTTGTCTCAAAATGCAATTGGATACAGATTATGTTTTTCAATCATACTTATTACTAAAGGCACATTGTTTTAAATGATCAAATATGAATTTCTTACTTTTTTGTATTTGGCTAAAGAGTGTCTGAGTGTATTCTGAAGATGTCAAACACTTAATGATTTAAAATAGCTCCTTGGGATCACTCTAAATATTGAGACAACACCTTGATTACATGACATTACAAGATGTCTGAAGCATGACAGCGCAACATTTAAGTGATTATTGCCACTTTGCACTTAAATTTTAGGCATTATTATTCCCCAAGTCAATGGTCACCATTTTGTTAACTGCATGTGAGTATTTGCTGCCAGAATCCAAAATTGCCTTGAGGCTATTCACACACCTCATTCTCTACTTCGGGTGCTCTACCTATTAAACTAATGTAAGAAATTGGGCAGCTGGTTGAGGGGGTCGAAACCCTTCTCAAGCAGCAACCACAGTTCTTCTCAGGGTGAAGTCACAACCAACCCTAAATTAACATGTGCTCAATCCTCGGATTGCTTGGTACAGAGCAGTCAGGCTTACCTCAGAGGCAATGTGTAAAGTATTTGTGCAACACTTCAAATAGTAACACAGTGAAAACATACCACTAAAGGATCCCAAACTAGTTTAGAAAAACAGAGTAATGTTTAATAAATAAAACAAGACCAAAATGACAAAATCCAATCAGTAGAACTGGATATATGTAGGTTTGGTTCACATATTTTAGTGACAATAACACCAAAAAGCAAAAGCTCCAACTGAGGGATATGTGGTCATGACGGACTGGGAGAAAGTCAAAAGATAAGGTCGACCACGATGGAGTACAGGCAGGCTACAGGGTCCCAGTTATGCCTGCTGAACAAGTGTACCTTAAATCCTGATTTGCTGAGCATTGGGAGGCCCCGCTCTGAGGATACATTGCGCAGCTGAGGCGATGTGTCTGTTCTGAGGAGCGGTGAAACTGCGCTGCGAGGTGCTACATTGTTGTTGAGGCTGCTGTCAATGGGAGATGTGAGGGCCTGCATCGGGAAAGCTTCACGCAGGCGGCGTTTCCAATGCTCGCTGTGAGGTTGATGCAGAGTCCTTAGTGTCAGGAGAACACTCACTGCAGAGGTGATGTGTTGGTTCTGCTCTGGATTGCACCTCGGAGCAGGGGAGATATGTTGGTTCTACTGGATCCACAGATGGGCTGGCAGACCAACTTCAGGTCCACTTCAAGGGTCCAGGACTGGGGTTACACCACTTGGCAGGGTAGGGGTCATAGGTGGGAGAGTCCAGGTGCTGGGTTTAAGGTCGTTGGAGTCTTCTGTCCCTGAGCCTCCAGTCAGGAGGCCAGCCAACTAGCCCTTGGAGTCACTTTGGAGTTCTGGGTTTAACAGATGCAGGTCCAGTCCTTCTCACTCAGGCAAGAGGACAGCAGGCAGCAGGTCTGCAGTTCCTTCAGATCAGCAGTCCATCAGACTGGCAGTCTTTTCAGCAGCACAGCAGTCCTTCTTCCTGGCATAGTATCCACAGGTCTAGAAATGTTCTGATGAGGTGATGCCTGGAAGGTGGAAGTAGCTTCTAGAGGTTTTCCTTGGAAGTTCCCAGGCATCATGCCTTCCCTGTCCTGGCTCCATGTTAACTACAGGAGATATGCATCCCTTTGTGTGGAGACAGTACACAGCCTATTAAAGTGTAAGTGAGACTGAGTCCAGTTCTGCACTCCCATCCTTCCAGTGATGGCTCATCCAGACACACATAAGCTCTCTATTGTGTGTGGCTGCCTAGAAGAAATACACAAAGCTCACACTCAGCTACATTCAGTCATGTGACCCAGGGACAGGCTACAGGTACTAAATGGCTAAGGCATGAAATGGCAACTTTCTGAAAATGGCAAAATCTGACTTTACCACGAATGAGGATTTTTCATTACAATTCCAAAGACACCAAATATGAACTGGTTACCTACTTCCATTTGGAAATTACAGCTTATTAATAAGGTACCTCCAATGTTATTCTATGGGAGAGGTATGCCTTGCATTAGTGAAAAACGAATTTAAGAGTTTTCCACTACCAGGTCATGTAAAACTTAAAACTACATGTCCTACTTTTTAAATACACTGCTCCCTGCAATCTGGGCTGTCCAGGGCCTAACCTAGAGGAGAATTACATGTATATAAAAGGAAGGTTTGGACCTGGCAAAATGTTTTTTTTGTCAGGTCGAAATGGTAGTTTAAAACTGCATACACAGGCCGCAGAGGCAGGCCTGAGACATGCTTAAAGGGCTACTTTAGTGGGTGGCACAATAAGTGCTTCAGGCCCACTAATAGCATTTAATGCTCTTAAGATATTAAGATGGACTCTGGCATGATACTATCAACCTGGAAAAAAGCTATTGTCTCCCCCATTTTGAAAAAATCCTATCTGGACCCGTAGGTTCTTAGCAAATACAGGTCTATTTCCCTCTTGCCCTTCTCGATAAAATTACTGGAACGCCATATCAGTAAAAAATTATCCTTTTACCATACCCTCCTTCAGAAGGAGCAATTTGGTTTCAGTCCTTGCCTTGGTACAGAATCAGACCTACTTACTGCCATGGATGAGCTCCAGATGGTAGTCGATAGCAGCCAGTCAGCGATAGTGATCCTACTCAATCATTCTGCCACTTTCGACACAGTAAATCATAAAATTCTCCTGGACAGACTCGCTGCAGACGGAGTAGGTGGCACAGCACTGAACTGGATGCACTCCTAAATACTGCAGCATTGCCAGGCCATTGCTCTCCCTCTCTTTCACTCTACTTTCAGAGAAATTAAATATAGAGTCCCCCAAGGGTCAGCTCTCAGTCCAGTTTTGTTTAATCTATACATGAGGCCTTTACTGACTCTCTTTAAGTCTCATAATCTTAGATTAGACAATTATGCTGACGACACTCAGCTGATTTTGTCACTGGATAATGACCATCAAATAGCGGTAAATGTCTTTCATAAATGCATAAATTACATTGTTGCTTGGTTGAATATCAATTCCCTCAAATTCAATGGAGACAAAATTGAGCTCTTCTGTTGTTCAGCTAATAATATAAAATTTCTGGCTACTGTCAGCTAAGGATGAGTTACTTCCCTCGGACTCCGTCCGTAACTTAGGGGTTACATTCAACAACAAATTGTCTCTTGAAGGTCATGTTAATAAAATAGCAGGACCTGTTTTTCCAATCTTCGGGTCTTATGACATCTTCCCATGCTACTGGCAAATGCTAAAACCCTGATTGTCTGCAGTGTGATTTTGAGTAGGCTAGATTATTGTAATGCCCTTCTACTCGGAGCCCCAAAATGTTTGATAAATCGGCTATACAAAGTTCAAACTGCAGCAGCCAGACTGGCTCTGGATAGGCCTAGAAGATTGTCTGCATCAGATGCAATAAAAGAGCTTCACTGGTTGCCAGTAAAACAGAGAATAGCTTTTAAATCTCTATGTATTGTTTCTAATGCTCTGTAACGTCGTGGGCCCTAGGCCCAAAACCCATAGAAATAACTTACGCAGACACAGTGGTGATGCTTACTTAACTGGCCATGAGCAATATGGCCCTTTTATTAACAGGCCCATGTCACTTAGGACGCCTGTGGTGGATGGTTGTGGGGGTGTGTGTGGGGCCAGCCCTCAAAGGAGTGGCTGGTAAAACAAGTACCTGCTGAGACACTAGAACGTGTCCAGCAGGACACTACAACGCTCTTCAGGGTCTGGGCCCTATCCCCCTCCAAAATCTGTTTCGAAGACATTCTCCGGGGAGATGCCTTTATTCTTCTTCTGCTAATCTCATCTATATGGCCAAATTTATGAAGATAAGACTGGATGGATGCACCTTTACTGTGAGAGCAGCCCAGCTCTGGAACCAGCTTCCTCCTTTTCTTAGGGCCTTATTATGAGTTTGGCGGTTCCAGACCGCCCCCATCCCACACTGCCAAACCCATGTTTGAACCACCCGTCAGATTAAGAGTTTTCTCCTGTCTCGCTGGCTGTTCTTTGGCGTTCTCACGGCGGTGCCTATTAACTAGGCACCGCAATGGGAATGTCAAAATCAGTACCGCCTCGGCATGGGATGCTGCAGTCCATGCCGTGCAGGTACTGATGTGCATGCAAACACGGGGGCAAATCTCGTGCCCCCCTGTGTGCATCCATATGGCGTGAGGCACCAGTGGGCCCTGTAAGGCCCCCTTAATTTCCTCATTACCACACTTTTCATGGTGTTCGTACCATGATAAAAAGTGTGGCGGTGAGGAAACTCGCAATATACTTGGCGGGGCCACAATAGCACGCCAAGCATATTGCGGCCTCAACACCGCTGCGCCACCGCCAGGGATCTCTGATTCCTGATGGTTGCGGTGGGTCGTAATAGCACGTTTGGAAGACTGCCACAGCCGCGCCCCGGAGAGTCTGGGGGTCCGTGGCCCGCCAGACTCATAATAACCCCCTTAGAGTCTCAGCCAATCTCTTGCACTTTAGAAAAGCTCTGAAAACCTGGCTTTTCCCTTGTTAATTTTTGGTATTTACGTCTTTCTCACACAGCTTTTTCCCCGGTTTGAGGCTATCAACGCCATGATACCATTTTTGGTGATGATATTTTTATGAATATTTTAAATAAATAAATACATTTACAGACCTTGAGTACATGTAGTACCACTTTACAAGGGACTTATAAGTAAATTAAATATGCCAATTGGGGATAAGCCAATATTACCATGCTTTAAGGAGTGAGCACATGCTCTTTCGTACTGTTTAGCAGTGGTAAAGAGAACAGTGTCCTAAGGCCAGCAAAAATGGAGGAGAAAGGCAAAACGTTTGGGGGAAGACTACCCTAAGGCTGGCAGGTCTAACCGCTAACTTATAGTAACCGCCGGTTGACCTTTTTGTCAAATTCAGCTTCACGCAATTTCACTAAATAATAGAGTTAATAAAAATGTATAGACTTAAATCGTTAATGCAATCACCTCTAGAAGCGCTTGAACAATTCATTAGTATGTAATTAAGAAACCTGCTCGAAAACCTTACAGTATTAATCATTCTAAGGCATTACATTTTCTAATTGTCGAAACTAAAGCCACATCCACGCGCCTCCTTCGCAGACCTTGAAAGGAAACAAGTTAACATTCGCACTCTTTTCTTTCTACAGGCAAACTTTTTGTTCGCGCTGCAAACAAAGTATTTGCAAAATCAGGTATGTTTTATAATCTTTGTGACGCTCCAAGTGACCAAAATGTGATATTTTGCGAAATATAAGCCTCCTGACGACAGTCTGTCCTTTTTTGCAGCAGGCACACTGGAGGGAGGGAGACGAGCAGAGTTGTACTTATGGCCCTTTCCCTATGTACAGTATGGAGCAGTGAAGGTGGGGGGGATTTAGGGGGGGACATTGTGTGGAGTCCTTACCACATATGTTCAGTGTGCACAAAAATGAAGAACTGGGATAAAATGAGACAATTCAACCTACCCCCAAATGAGGTCTCAAGTAGCCCATAGGAGATATAGTGACCCCTCACAGCAACACGTTAGTGGTGTCTTTTAATTTTGGAACGTTTGCATGGGAGTATCAACCTGAGTAAACAGTACATGGATGGCATCAAAGAGTTAAATAAACATTAAAAAAGCCATAAGATCACACGTTTTGATAAAAAAAATTGCTTGATTATTTGGTTACTTTGTAAGTGTGGATGAGGGAGTTTGACTGTGACAATAAGTTAATGGTTTGATGAATGGATGGAAAAGAGCGTATGGATGCGTGAATCGGTAGGTGGACAAGTGATTAGATGGATGAATGAGTGAGTCAGTGCAGAAAGAGATAACTGAAAAAGTAAGACCTTCCCTATGGAGCCTCTTCTCACTGTTAGATAAATGAGATGGTCATATGGCAGTATATCATCAAAACTTTATGCACCATAAATTGCAGTAGTAATCAGCCAGTGGCTGATTGATTGCTAGAGAGTAAACCGGGCCCTGAAGCTCTGAAAGGACATTCGTAGAGAGAGTGAACCATCAATGGGATTTATGCTTTAATATTGTTGCGCCATGTCTCAGGTCATCGCTGGGGCTAGCAGTGTCATTGTGGTGCCAGCCATCGGCGTAGGACCGGAGTTGTGCCACACTACGCAGCATCTACCCTGCAACAATGGTGGCTTCGGATTTGGGAGATTTGCAGGAGGAAGACTGGCCTGAAACCTTGGCTTCACCACGGGAGGTTGCCGTGCGGTTGCGCTTTCGGCTAGTGCACCTCAAAATACTGCATTGGGTGTAGATGTCCTGTACCACACTGGTATAAATGGGTAAAAGGTTGGATGCAGTGTGTCTTAGACAATGTCAGCAAGTGGGTATGTTTTTTCATATTCTGTGGGGATGCCCAAATGTCCAAACCTATTGGGAAGCAGTGGTGTTGTGTATGAGTGAGGTCACAGGGGTGACCATGTCCGTATCGGCCAAATGGTGCCTCCTTAATGTCTGGGAAGCCACTGATCTGTCTCGAGCTGAGCAAACCTGGGTCACATTAGGCATGATGGTAGCCAAACGCAATAACGCACAGCTGTGGGGGGCAGAACCCACCCCGTCTCTTGGAGACTGGAAGAGCGACATGGATAGATGCATGGTAGCAGAGAAGTCAGTATATGAGAGAAGGCGCTGCCCCCGAAAGTGGGAAAAGATTTGCGGAAAATGGAATATATATATAGGGGAAGCCCATGTGTCGACCCGAGATCTAATGCTCGACCTTCCCTGTCACTTCAGGACACGACACGATTCAGGTTTTGGGTATAGAAAGTGCTGTATCACCCGCTGTATCTTTTTATGATATATGAATCTGGTTGTTGATTCTCCGAGCCATGCCTACCAACTGTATGATAATGTGGTACATGTAATGTGGTATACGACTTTATGTTAATAAACAGAAGTTTAAAAACAAAAAGGGTGGCATTGGGGCATGGGTGACGGATGGCACTGGGTTGCACTCAGTCTAAGCAGTGGCAGTGCTTAATATGTGAAAAATAAGTGCCAGAGCCCTCGTCAGGAGGCCACCACAGTTTGCACCACACGTTGCCACTGTACTTACACAACTATTAACCATTGCACTGCTACAAGTGTGACAATTCAAACTGTTCGAAGCCGCCAAAGCTCTAAGAATGGCTCGGGTGGCAGGCATTAGTTGTTTTAATGTAGATTGATTTAAGAAACAACTGTAGATTCCGGCAATTAAGTCCCAGTGCTGGCACTTAAGTGCTGGTGACAAGAACTGGAAACCACTGGCTCAAATTAAGCACTGAGCAGTGGGCATTTCAGCGTTGTGCAGTTCGTCTGGTTGTTAGTGTCACACTACATGCCGTACAGTGCGTTCCCTGGTCACTAGTGCATTGTTTTAACAGGCGGATGAGTGATTGGGTGCACTTGCCTCAGCTGGCCAGGGAAGGCACCCACAAGCGCAAGCAGGAAAAGAAGGAGTGGCGATAAATTGACTATCATCAGTCAATGGGAGAGAGGGGTGAGCGTCTCTATCTCTATTACTCTGTCATCCTCAATCGTGCATATGAGCAGGGCTGCTGAAATTATATGATTGTGTGACTGCAGAGTTATTGGCATAGTTATGGATTTGCTGCATTTGCCACATAATCTATCATCTGCTGCATAATCTGTAGATTTTACCCCAAAATAGTTTTTTTGCCAAACGGTTCAAAAGTCGCAAATAATGCAGCATGTTGCCGCGCAGGTGAAGACCCTTGGCAAAAATTAACTGGACACCTTTCTGTTGCTTATTGCTATATCTGTTTGTTAATAAGATGCACTCTATGCCCAGGCAGTGTTAACAAGTGTAAAAATGTCAAAATAATGAAGTAATACTATTACAAAATGTGCCATATTATGCCACATAATTTGCCTTTTCCTGTTGCATAATTTTGTCACCCCTGACACACAATTCGGTCATCTCCTGCCGCATAATTCCAGTGGCCCTGCATAGAAGTCACGAGTAACAGCCACTATTGGGCGCCTAGACTCACTACCGAAGTAAAATAAATGATTTATTGATTTCCTTGTTGTATTTGGACCTTATTGCCTAGGACAAAATATATGTTAAAAAATGAGTGACCAAGATGAACAGCGGCAAACACCGGCACATATTAAGCACTGCTCAAACCTTCCGTTCATGAGCGTCCTGCTGCCCTTACCAATATTACCTCAATTAAAATCAAATAACCATCCAGTGAGATCACATAGAAGAATAATACTTAACGTGTGGTTTGAGGAAAGACGTAAAGGTACCAGCCAACTTTCGGCTATTTAATTTGCTATGGTCTTGTAATTAGACTACTGTACTCTTTTGTGTGTGCATTGAGTGTTCAGAAATGTTTCCAGTCCAGCTTTCTCTCAGTTTTTGTCTTGGCTTTATACGCAGCCTTTGCCAGAAGTTATTGAATTTCCACAACTCATTAAGTTAATATGTCTGTAAGCAAATGCTTTAAATGTGAGCTAGTCTGACATTAGAGAGAAAAAGGAAAAATTACTTTGATGGTGCAGGCCCCCTACAATATAGAGATTCTTCCTGCCTGCTTCTCAGTATCTGTTCAGTTTGAGGGTGAGTCTCAAAGCCTGCACGAAGGAGAGACAAATTAAGCAGATGGACGGTCTGAGGATAGGCTTGCTCCTCTTTAATTTCATTTGCCATTTGAGTGACCTTCAATTTAGAATACTTCCAGGCGGCCTTCTGCTTTGATTAGGGGAGTAACTGTAAGTGTCTGATAAAGGAAACAATGGTGATATGAACCTGTTGGCCAATACAGTGCAAAGTGCAGAGCAGTGTGAGGATCTTCTGCTGGTCACAAGGCCATAATATGTGGCTTACTGTAGCAGAAGTAGGTCATAGTGGCAGCATCCATCCCAGAAAAGAGTTTTGAGGTAGGTGCTGCACTTGTTTTGCTTTCACTCCAGAGGGCACCAAAGAGGTAAAAGTGCAGCAAAATCCAGTATTTTCCGGGTTTCTGCTGAAAAGCTAATATTTCCTTAGGTGGTGTTTTATTGGTTTCAATCAGTTTTAATTGAAGATCAGAAACCTATATATGAATCATAATGACTTTTATCAAAACATTTTCTCCATCATATTTTTGATTTAGGGAATTATCCTGCCTCAGATCTTCACAGCATTAGCAGCGAACATTGTCAACGTTGTCATAAACTACGTTTTTCTGTTTGTCCTACACCTAGGAGTTATGTAAGTAGAACCTATCTATTCTGGTTGGGTTGTCAGATGTCCTCACATGGAAGCTTCTGCTTTTGACTGATGTTCACAATAGTTTGTGAAATATGCATCCCCTTCATTGAAACTGGAGGAAGCCGCATCCTCACTTGGGTTTTTTGTTTCTGTGCTTTATGGGAGTTGTTATATTTTTAACAGTGTATCTCGTTCTTCCCTACCTATTAAAGTGTTTGAACCTAAACACAATTGTGAGAAAAAAGAGGCTTTTAACCCCAACATATGAAAATGTTGTAGAAGCCCCCATCTTGAATCCCTCACCCCTGAGCCATGCTGTGATGCTCACTTCCAAACTTCCATGTATTTCACAAGGAATGTATAAGAATAATTGTTTTGTCCCATTTTTATTTTACTCGCCCTCGAATTGAGAATGTATGATGTATGTTTGGTGTTACTCATCCCTAAAATTTTAACAGTCTCAGAACATGGACCTACGCAACACAGATGACCCAAAAAACAACCACATCTTTCCTTTTCTAGCATCTTTGAGAGCAGTCGGTCTTAAATTGACAAATTTACATTGAAAATGACACTGATGTTAGCCTCAGGCATACAAACATTTAAGGCCAGATGTATCATTCTTTCACGTAGTGCAACACAACAAGCCACCTCACTGCGCTGCGTGAAAGAGCAGGATTGTGCTGTATTTGCCATTATACGGCACTGTTGGACTTGGCCCTTTTTGCAGGGTCATCCCTGAACTTTTTGCCTTCCTCCTAGCTTTTTTTAGGTCTCGCGCCTAGCGTTGCACTGCGCAGAACGAGACATTTAGTAGGTGAAAAACGGGGATTCAGCACTGACCTAGGAATCGCACACGCTCGTGCGTGTGCGATTCCTTTTGTGCTACCCCATTGGCCTTTTCGTGCATCTTTTTATAAAAGACTGCACGCAATTGGCCAAAGGCGGGCGCATTGCTCCGCCCATGGCCTATTGGTGTCTATTACGCGTGATGCATCGCGTACAATAAAAACTATCCTCCTCCCAGGTTACTTATAGGTCATCCAGGGGCAAACTATATTTCTCATATCCACATGACGATGGGGCCCATAAACATCGCCTAAACACACACACATACACTCCTGGATTTCCTTTTACACCTTTATGAAATTCTGTACTCCTAGGAGAAGCATGAGAACTAAATGGAGAACACCATTTTGTGTACCGCTGGAAGAGCAAGGATATCTATTTACCTTAATTTATCACTTTCATTTAATTATTTCTTAAGATATTCCTACTCATTGTTTTGTCGATGAATCATTCATTTAAGAAATTAGTTCATAGTGATTAAGACCAGCTGAATCACAATCAACCAATTACTCATGTCACAATCATTTAGGAAAATAACCACTGAGTCATTTTGGTTTTTAAAGAATCTTAAATTTTATATAATTTTAAAAGCATGAAAAGATTTAATACTTTATTCAATTATTCATTTTAAATTCACAATCTTATTAAGCATAATCAATTTATTGCAGAAAGGAAATTTTGCCATGAAGCCAAAAACCTTAGTTACCTGCCTAGCTTCCTAATTTAGCCTAATGATTTCTAACCTAACTTTGGGATTAGAAATAGCCTGATTCTCATACTCAACTGTAAAGTTAAGACCGCAACAGCAACTTCAGCTCGTCAGCATCAGCTACCTGCAACCCGTCTCCTCTACTGCAACCACGACTCTCGAACTGCAACTCTCTGGAACTTCCCTGGAACTCTGCAACTACGCAACTGACCCCCTCCCACTAAGAGTAGGCCCTCTTATACCCCAATTCTAACTTTGCTAACTAACTGTTGCAACATTAATATCACGCTTTTCTTTCATTGGTCCATGCATGTCAGCTTATTCATTCTTTAATCAAGTTCTCTTGGATTCAAGGGTCCTTGGATCATTTCCTTTCCCATACGCTTAAACATTTCCATCCGATTCGATCAGTTCATTTGTATCTTCTTTTGACACATTCAAGAACTCCGCAGTCATTGTCCTTTCTCTTGGGTTCCTTTCCCACGGACTCTCTCCTGATCATCACGGCACACTATCAGTTCAATTAGGTCACACCAGCCTTGACCATTTCTTGCATCCTAGCCTCTCAGAGACATCACGCGGCTCCAGATTTCTTCAATCTCATCCCGTACCACGTGTCCCCTTGCGCCTGCGCACATCTTCCCACTGGCGGCCATTTTATCTCGCCACTCGGTTCTACTTTAGAAGCACTAATTTGAGGCAAATAAAACATAATTAAAATAGAGAAAAATATCCCTTTCGTTTCCCTCCCGTCTACGTACCCCAATTAGTTGTTACCTAGCAAAGCGACATTTAAGCTGCTCCTTACTTACCATCACTATTGTTTTTGCAACGATACATTTTATTTCTATGAAGCACAAACATGCATTTATTTTATTTAGTACGCTTTTTATTCTTACGTTATGATTAGACACACGGACATTCATTAATAGATTATTTAGCACATACATTGGCATATTACCATTCCCACATATACAATGTTGATTAATACATTTAAACGAACATTTTTAATTAATTAATTATATAATTTGTTAGGGGTTACATTTTTTATTTTTACTGCTCCATCACGCGCTTGGTGCGCGTAATAGACAGCAATAGGCCATGGGAGGAGCATTGCTCCTCCCATGGCCTTTTGGTGTCTATTACGCGCTTGGTGCGCGTAATAGACAGCAATAGGCCATGTCATTTCAATTATCGTGCCCAGACACGGGCGTGATAATTGAAATCACATGCTTAGCTGTGGCGCGCGTGCGCGCACCATTTGTTTGTTTAGCCACGTTGTACAGCAGCGCCGCTTCTATGCAGCATGGCTGAGTGGATAAAAAAGTTAAGAGAAAGTGTGAAAGATCGGGTTAACAGTTTTGGAGATAAGAATGGGGTAAACAAAAGGGTTAGTAAGTATGGGCTTGAGAACCCAAAGGCACGGAGCGATCGATTAAGTAAGTGGATAGGATACTTTAATAGGGTCAAAGTGACACCTACCTGTCAACCAGCGATTGGAGAGCTAGCTAGCACCCCACACACAGCATGGTGATAGAAGCATGGCGGTCACTGGTGCCAGCAGACTGGAAGGCATGCCGCCTGGTGCAAAGATGCTGGGGTGCAAGGAGGCTTGGGGAGTATACACGTCAGGACTGCCATCTCCAAATCACGACCATCACAGAATTTATGTAAATTTAACCAGGGAGTCATCAGGACGTTATGAAATGTCCATAACTATGAGAAAAAGGATGGAATTCATACACGTCTGCCCAAAATTGGTAATTCTGTCTTCAGCTCAGAGTCTGCGATTTGGCAAAGTGACGATTCTTGAAACATTTAGACCAGAGAGATAAATACTGACTGAAGTACCCGTTATAGAGAGTGAGCGTTGGTACAGAACAGTGAAAAAAGCACAGCTGTAGGTTTTATTTATTTGTTTGAAGTAAGTTTATAATTTTGATATTCTGGTCGATTTGGCAAGACAAACTTTTCATATTAAAATGCACTCATAATTTTAAATACATTTTCCATCCATAAATGAATGCACGTTTAAAAAAATAATAATATATATATATACACCCATAAAAGACAAAAAACAGTCACCCATCGGGCCAATATAGTCTGATTGCCAGTGCAGATACGGCAGAGAAGTGCAAAGACAATCTATCATCCTGGCAAAAATTTGTTGCTCAGTTTTAAAATCCCTCTGCCGCACCTCAATTGCCCAGTATATATCCAGGTACCCATCCTGGCCTCATTTTTAAAAACTCACTAATTAAAAGTGCCAAGTGTAGGGGCATTTATCAGCTTCAATACAGCAACCAAACTATGAAATACAAAATTAAAATGCAAAACTGGCACGTAGCCCAAGCAGTATCAAAAAGTCACAGATCCAAAGTGACAAGTGCAGGGGCATTTCCTCAACCGCAAGTCGCCAACTGCACTATAAAGTACAGAGTTAAAGTGCAAAAAATGATACGTGACAATTTCACAATTTCAAAGTACATTTGTTGAGAAACTACAAAAATAATTTACCATTTTCCTATCATCAATTTATACTTCGCTTGCTAATACAAGGTCCTTAAACCTTTAACAAACATTTGCCTAGCTTGTAACATACATAACATTTTCCCATTTCATAACTGAAATGAACAATGCAGTAAAGACCTAATACCCGGATCTCTAAAAACTGGGAGCAGAAGCCTCCTTTCACCTGCACCACGACTAACAGATGGCTCAATGACAATAGGCCACTTTTACAAAATGGGCAATTTCTAAACTTTCTTGCAGTGCAAGGAAAGGCACTTTTTGGAGGCTGCGAGTCAAACTGTTGCATCTGGCCCAGCCTCACTTTAATCATCCAACATCTGACCCAGCCTCACTTCAATCATCCAACATCTGACCCAGCATCACTTCAATCATCCAACATCTGACTCAGCCTCACTTTAATCATCCAACATCTGACCCAGCCTCACTTTAATCATCCAACATCTGACCCAGCCTCACTTCAATCATCCAACGTCTGACCCAGTCTCACTTCAATCATCCAACATCTGACCCAGCCTCACTTTAATCATCCAACATCTGACCCAGCCTCACTTCAATCATCCAACGTCTGACCCAGTCTCCCTTCAATCATCCAACATCTGACCCAGCCTCACTTTAATCATCCAACATCTGACCCAGCATCACTTCAATCATCCAAAATCTGACCCAGCCTCACTTCAATCATCCAACATCTGACCCAGCCTCACTTCAATCATCCAAAATCTGACCCAGCCTCACTTTAATCATCCAACATCTGACCCAGCCTCACTTTAATCATCCAACATCTGACCCAGCCTCACTTTAATCATCCAACATCTGACCCAGCCTCACTTCAATCATCCAACGTCTGACCCAGCCTCACTTCAATCATCCAAAATCTGACCCAGCCTCACTTTAATCATCCAACATCTCACCCAGCCTCACTTCAATCATCCAACGTCTAGTCCCCCTAGCCTTTATATCCTAAAAGTATTGCAGCATTTTTCCTATCCTCCGGACTCAAACAAATGTGTAAGATGAGGGCATTTCCCCACAATAGCTACTGTCACAGAGTAGCGAAGTCTTTAATGAGACGTTTAACTGTTTCCTTGATAACAGCATTTTTACATAGAACGGTATTCCAAGACCCATTTGGAGCCACATTACTTAACATTTTCCTCAGGTGCCGCATCCATGGGAGTGAATTTTCAGCTTGAAGGTAAGAATTCTAGAAGTATCTAACTTTGCCCTCTACAACTACAACCATTCTTCTCCAATAGTTTAAAAATCTTTGATAGTATTTATATTTGATACTTATAAGCCCCAACTTATGCCGAATCACTGCATTAACTGACTTTCCAGAAAGACCTAACCACGACTTTCAAATATTCATTTCAATTACTTCCAGTTGTTTTATTTCTTTCTCTACCAAAGTTTCGGAGCCATGGAGATGCACACTTGCAATTTTCAAGTTCTAGGCCTCTCTTAACATGTCCACAGAATTGTTACTCAGCTCCATCTCCAGTCTCGCCACTGCTGGAGCCCCCTGCTTGCTCTTGGACTCTTGCGCTCTAAAATGCGAGGTGAATTTGAGGTTCCAACTAAAAATCATACCCAAGTATTTATAAGCTGAAACAAACTCCGTATGCCATTCAACCATAAAGTATGCCTAACCGATTTGCGTAAAATACACCTATTAGAAGTAAAAGCCATAGCTTTTGTTTTTGACACATTAATAACTAGATCATTCTCCCTACATTAACCAGCAAAGGCCTTTAACGATCTTGGCATACCCACTAAGGTTAGATCCAGGACGATAGTATCAGCGTAAAATAAGTGCAATATTTTCACCTGTTCCAATCTTGGTGGAAAGACATCACTTTCTTTAAATTACAAGGGATATCTGCCATTGATATGGAAAATAAAAGAGGAGCAAGGATACAGCCTTGCCTACGGTCGTTGGGAGATTCAATTTTGCTTGAAAGAGCTCCATCGTTCCACAACTCAATTTGTATCCACGACCCTTCATGTAATTGAATTATCAGTGCCAGAGGTCCCTTCTGGGATTCCCCAATTTTTCTATTTATTCCAGAGCCTTGGCCTATTGATAGTGTCAAATGCAGATTAAAATCAATATATGGATGTAAAGGACCTGCTTCTCAATCAAAGAATACGTTTCTACCAGCACCTTGAGAAGAAAAAAAATAATAAAAAAAAGAAATACTTTGGTCGTGGAATGGCCTTTCCTAAAGCCAATCTGTGTAAAAAGGAAACCGCTTTTCCTCTTCTAGATTTTTCAGCAGTAGTCTGGCATAAATCTTGCTCAGGACATCATGGAATGTTATCATCCTATATTTCTGTGGGCAGTCTCTTGGGCCCTTTTTATAAACTGGAACTCTTATACTACCACGCCAGGACTCCGGGATTCTACTTTCTTTTAAAACTGCCCCACATAAAGGTGAAGAACGTGGGCCCATAATGTAGGCTTTAACTGTAGCATTTGTGCAAACAGACCCTCAGGCCCCTGGGGTCTGGATTTCTTTAAGCTCATAATTAGAACTTCAACCTCCTTAACAGGTAAGATCTGGACTGGCTGAAAGACTGCCACCCGATCACCCTCAACCACCCTCTTCCCTAGTAATTCGTCTATCTGATTACCAGCATCTTTTACTCTTTACAGTGTATTAACATATTCAACTTAGGTTTCTTCCCCTATGAGGCTAGCAGTAATCTTTTTGGTTGTACCCAATGTATTTCCAACCAAATTCCAGAAGGTAAGGGGCCTTTGCTCCCTCAGGGAGGGTAATAATTTCTCTGTTTTTCTCCTTTAAGCCAGTTAATTCTCCTCATCTCTTTATGTAATGACTTTCTGGATGATGTTAATGCTACCACTCTTTCAGTTGTTAGAAGTCTACGGGCTTATCTTAAGTTCTTGTTCAGCTTTACTTTTGCTTTATCAAAATCCGATTTCCTAACAGATGAGACGCTTCCGCCCGTATCTTATCTGTACAAATCTTTATGTTCTTTAGCAACATTCCATACTTTTATAGGCTCTCCTCCGGAGATTGGTCCCCGTAACCTTTCAAAAACCCCAATATCCACCTCGGTTTCTCTTCTCACCCTGGTCGTCCGCATAATCCTTCTTAAGTTCTTACACTGGATCCCTTGGCTGTTGGCCCATAATTTTCTATTCATTGCAACCAAATTAAGTATTACTGGTAAGGGCTTATTATCGCTATCCTCCTTGTCCCCTATTGATAAATCCATTACCCAAATAAATAACCTGCAGATATGATCGCATAATCAATCACTGAGGTGCTAATTCCATTACCAAAGTGACTCTGAACTGGGCAATCACTTACAGCTCCACCATTAATGATAGTCAAGTTGAATTTCTTTAAGGCTAAGCTCAGTTCTCGGCTAAGCTCTGTAACTCCACTTTGCTCCACGCCACTCCACTTTGCTCCACGCCACTCCACTTTGCTCCACGCCACTCCACTTTGCTCCACGCCACTCCACTTTGCTCGACTCCAGTTAATTAAAAAAAGATTATTCCACCCCACAACACAATTCCACTGCACACCACATATATTCAATTTAAAACACATAATTCAACATCATACCATACAATCAGCACACCACGTAATTAAACTCCACTACATAACACTCCACAACACAAAATACCATTGCACATAATTCCAGTACACTCAATACCACATATTTACTATCCATATAATTCCACAGCACACCTTTCCACATAATTCCACCACACAAATCCAATCCACGCCACACCACACAATTTCATGCCACACAATTACACAGCTAACTAATTCAATCCAACACACATAATTCCACTACACACCACATACATACATTCCATAACACATAAGTAATAAACATTGCCATTTACAATGACAATAGCTCTAACTCAAACAAATGCGAGACCTATTGCATTTTCAATGCTTGTTCTGACATGGTTTTGGTGGTTTTAGGACTCTGGGCACTTTAGCACTGCTGTCCAGTGTAAAGTGCGTGTGCTCTCTGTGGTAAATATGGTAAGATTGGTCTACACCTGTTTGGCGTATTTAATTTACCTGTCAGTCCCTTGTAAAGTGGTATCTCAGATACCCAGGTCCAGTAAATTAAATGCTACTGGTGGGCTTGCAGCGCTGATTGCGCCACCCACCAAAGTAGCCTTTCAAACCTGTCTCAGGCCTCTGCCATTGCAGGGCCTGTGCGCGCAGTGTTACTGCCGCTGTGATGTGGCACCTAAAGTGCGTGCCACGTCTGTGACCCCCCTTTTACTGCATGTCAGTCACCCCTAAGTTAGACCCTAGCTAGCCCTATGGGCAGGGTGCATTGTAGGTAGAAGGTAGGACATGTACCTTAAGTGTGTGACATGTCCTGGTAGTAACAAACAGCCATTTTGGTTTCTCACTGCTGTGAGGCTGCCCTCTCATAGGAATGCATTGGGGATTCCCTGATAAGTGTTTCAGTGGTAATTCCTGATATGAGAGGAGCAGCGTGGTCAAGTTTGGTATGTTTGGAATCGTAATAATAAATGCTGTGCAATGGTGTGCACAGATTTATTATCACTATTTTAGAAATGCCACTTTTAGAGGTTGGAATTTCTGTGTGCTATGTGTCTGCCTGCCTGATGTGTATTGCATGTCTGGCTCTGAAGTGACAGGGGCTGGTGAGGTGTGTGTGGCTCCTGGGAGGGCAGGGTGAGTCAGCGCTTGGCTGAATAGGAGAACTGCATTTGGAGTAGTGGGAGTAGTAGTCCCCTGACCCTGAATAGGTCTGTGCCTGCCTAGGTGAATGCTGGCTCCGCCCCCCTGTGGTGTGTCTGAGGACCCAGCCCCATCTGACAAAGGAGGGTGGAAGCCTGATAAACAGAGTGCTTTAACACCCCCCAGAACCAGTTGAGGCTGGTTCCTCAAGCCCTGTGCCAGGGCAGAGCAAAGGGAAAATTAGTATAAGTGCTGGGGCTGTGACCCCATGAAAGTGTGCTTCCTTGTGCTACTTGGGGACTTGCTGCTGCTGGGCCCCAGGAGGAACCGCCACGAGGGACTGCCTCCCTGCTGGAGGGCCCTGTGAGCTGGCCTGCCTGGGCCCAGCCTTGTGCCCCTGAAACTTTGGACTGAGCACCTTGTGAGCGCTATATCTCTCTCCCAGGACAGGGAGAGTGCTGGTGCCCTGCAGCGCGCTGCTGCGACGTGTCTGAGAGGGAATCCCGGCGTGGGGACAAAGCGGGAGCCCACCCCGCATCGTGGTATTCTGTGGAGCAGAGCGGGAGCCCACCCTGCACTACTGGTGAAGCGGGAGCCCACCCCGCGTTTTTGTGCTCCTCGAAGCGGGAGCCCACCCCGCACTTGTGCTTATTTAAAGGCGGGAGCCTACCCCACACTTTTGTGATCGAAGAAGAGCCGCTGAGATTGGCCAGGACTGCTGCCTCGGGAAATCAGGAAGTCAGGCAAGGCTGCCTGACGTTGGGCGGAGCTTAAGGCCCAGCAGAGGAAGTTCCCGTGTGCCGGCAAGTGGAGGAGGAGCCCCGCGGGCTCACCGGACCCCAGGAACAGGAGACCGGAGCCTCGCGGTCTCCCTGCCAGAGTCCTGCTAGGAGACTACATTCCAGATAGAAGAGCCCCGAGAGGAGGAGCTCGACCGGAGCCTCAAGGGCTCCCAGTGCAGAGACTTCCCCCGCGTTGGACGAGACGGAGGAGTCAAAGAGAGCCCCGGTGAGTGGGGCTCGAATTTGCACACTGTTGGTGCCAGCGCCTCTTTTCTTCAGCTGCCCCGCAGGAGAGCGGGCAGCTACAACGTTGGGGGCAATTTTGTTCAGTAGTCCCAGAGCGGGGCCCCTCAGGCACGGAGAGTGCCAGTGTTGATTTCGTGTTGGCCGCATTGTAGGTGCCGAGAGCGGCACCGGAAGGCCCCCATTGAAGGGGGGCCCCCTAGGCACTGTTAGTGCCAGTGCTTGTTTCTGTGACACAGCTGCACCATAAGAGCGCGGCCAGCTGCAACGAGGGGGCAGCTTTGATTTCTGAGAGCAAGGAAGGAGTGAGATACACTCCCCCGCCCCAGTGCATTACGCACATTGGTTTTGCTGCTTTGGCAGCCAGAGGGCTACTTAGGCGGCCCTATAATTACAAGCACTGACATTTGGGACAGAGGGCAGTTTGAGCCCCAGAGGAAGGCCAGTTGGCCTGGGGTCATGGTTGGTACCTGAGTGTACTAGGAGGGCGCAGGGCCCTAAAGGATTGCATAATGTGTTTATGCTGTGGGTGATGTATGCACCTGGGGAGTGTTACTACGGTGCACTCCTAAATGTGATTTATGCATAATGTGTTTTATGCCTAATGTGATGCAGACATAATGCGTTTATGTTGCTAGTGCGCTGAGTACAGTATTTTGCCAGTAGTTACTGGTTGTGTTTTATATTTGCTACTTGTGCTTTGTGATGGTTCTGACAGTGGCACGATTGGCCCTGTCATGTATATAATCCCCTGTAAATTATTACCTGGTGCCAGTTGGCACAGTGCATATGTGTGATTATGATTCTAATGTGTTTTGGATAATACAAAGGCTATTTTTATATAACCTTGTGTGGAGTTTCTTTTGAAGTGTGCCTAGTGTGTTGCTGCTGTGTGTGTGTTGCGCAAACGCTTTACACATTGCCTCTGGGATAAGCCTGACTGCTCGTGCCAAGCTACCAAGGGGCTGAGCAGGGGTTATCTTCAGCGTGTAACTCCCTTGCCCTGACTAGAGTGGTGGTTTTTGCCTGGCTTAGGCGCAAGCCCTAGCCAACCAGAAATCCCATTTCTAACAGGCACATTCCTGTCCTTTCCTAGCACTGGTGCACTTTTGGCTGCCTAGCACCAATGCAGGCACCCTTGCATCATGGTGTAAGGGTGCCTGGGCTGTATGCAGGATTCTTTTGGTGCTGGAAGGAACACCTTTCTACACAAAAACAATCTTGAGAGGGATTTTCCTCTTGCTAGGTGTGCTGCACAATGCAACACACCTAGAAAGATGAAAGAGCAAGGAGAAATACAGATATTTCTCCTTGTTGCGCCTCACCTGGGGAGGTGTAGAATTTTTACACATTCTCAGGTGTACCACTAATAGTAAATTTGAGAATGCTCCAAAATTTATGGGTGGATGCGTGAGAACACTCATGCTCCACAAATGGAGCGCCTCCTTGCCGTAGAGTAATGCAAGGCATTGATTTGCCCTGCCTTGCTTTACTCTAGATTTATCAACCCATGTATGGCTTGATACATTTCAATTAGGTTTTGCGTCAACCTTGCACCCACTTGCGTGGCACAAGGGCAACGCAAAACCTTGATAAATCTGGCCCTTAGTCTCATGAATGCATTTTGTGCACTCTTTGGAAAGGCATTGGAAAATTGATCATTGCTACTAAGCAGTGCTGTTTAATCCCACTTTGAAGTTGCCATTTAAGCCTGTTCTCTTTTCCAATATGCTGCAGGCATGTGCTTTACAAATGTACATCTTCAGTAACATTTGGGGAGAACCCATGATCTCCACTTTGCCAGCACTCCCTTTTAAGTAGGCCTTTCCGGTTGACCCGGATTTCACCAGAGTGCTTAATGGGATTTACCTTCAGTAAAAGCACCATAACGTCTTGCGAAGAACATCTGATCGCACCCTTTTAATGTGTTCTTTCAAACCTGACAACTTTAACCATTTGCTGGGTAGCACATACTTTAAAAATGCCTCATTTGAAAATCATAGTTTTGTTGAGGGAGCCGCTCCTACTCCCATTTCCAAGGGCCTTGGATCCTACATTTATCAGCGGCCCTTCGAGCTCCTTCTTCTGTTTTAAGTTGATGTTAGAAGCCCGAGAGAGATGCTCTTCGTTATTACCTTAGTCTTGACGACTTCACATGATCATTCATTGTGGCCATTAGTGTTGTAGATTTTGGGACACATCCAGGTGAATCAATCAGGCACTCTCTCTTGGTGTAGGGTGCTGCCTACCTTTGCCAGGAGTTTGAAGCACTGTACAAATAGAACTACATTACCACACACAGGCTAGAAATCCTGAGTGAATAGGACCTTATGTAGGTATGACCAGTCACTCTTTTCACATGTACACTCCTGTTACAGTTCAGAAGGAAAGGAGTATCACACAAGGAATGGATAATGGTTGCAATAAATGCCATGTACACTCGGTAAATAATGTCTCTGTGGGGTTGGTGATGGACGTGTGGATTTTACAGAGATCTGTGTAAGTTTGCTCCATGAAGAAGCTGCCTTCGAACCATAAATCAGCTCCAAGAGTAACGTTAACGTGGAACTCAAGTAGGCTCTGGTCTTGGATTGCCCTGTTGATGTCAATACAAAGTCGAACATAACTTTATCCTTTCAGGGTGTTCGGGGTCATTTGTTTTGCTATATGCCACGATGCGAACGTAATGAGTTTTACATAGTTTTGCATAGATGCCAGGAAATGATTATGAGCCAATTAGCACAATCGGCACAAAGTGCTGACTGTTAAATTGATTAATTAATGTGACCAGTTAGTTTATCCTTTGGATTGCAGCCATTGGAGATGTTGTTGCCCTGTATAGTCATCGGGAGCAAAGTGGTTATGAAAATAATCCTACCTGTATTAACAGTGTCTGGTGGTTTGAGGTCCCAGTGGAAGTTTAGGTCAAGACAAGTGACTACAGCAGCAATAATGGTGACGTATAAAATGGGGTCCACTATGCAGGGCTGGCTTTAGCAATGGTGGTGTCCTCACCCCCCCAATTACCTACTTTTCCACAGATTCCCTCACTACCACCCTCCAGTGGTTCCCCTCATATCTCTACAACCCATCTCTAATATTTATTTCATTTCTTTTATAGCACTACTGATCCCAATGTAAGGTGTAAGAGTGCTTTCCATCACTCACACGTATTATACAGAGACTGTGAATCATACAAGTGTGTAAATCAATGTATAAGAAATGATACATATGATCATGAGGGCTACAAGATGTAGGAGTCGGATGTCATCCATACTAGTAGGAATTGTGGGTCTTATTACGATGTCGGTCGGAGGTTGTTACGATGTCGGTCGGAGTTGCCTGAGACCAACACCGTCTCGGACTTGGGACTGACTGACCTGATGTCGGTGGTTCTGACCGCCTGATTACGATGCGACCGAACACTGTTCGGTCTGATTCCCACTGTTCTGTATGTGTCACTGCCATAAACCGGCCGTAATACAGGCTCCTATAGAGTAATCGGTGTGTGTAAAATCCTGCACCCCATGGTGCCTGTCACACAGTGCAGGGTTTTACAGGGAGGGACCCTAGGTACCCCCTCGACCACCGACTGTAGACCGCAAAGGCAAGGGGGCCCTGAAAGGGGCCCCCAAAGTCCCTTTCCGACAGCCTTTCCATGTCGGAAAGGCCAGCACGGAAAGGCTGTGAGAAACCGACATCGTAATCCCGACGGCTAAAACGCCGTCCATAGGGGATTACGGTGCGGTTCCGACCGACAGAAAGACTCTGAGAGCCGGTCGGAACTGAGTTGGAATGACCAGCTGGTTTACATTCCGACCGCCAACACCGTAATCGGTCGGTCGGACCACAAACCAATCGAGTCAGTCGGAAAGCCTCCGACCGAGTTGGTTGGAAAGCCTCCGACCGCGGTCGGAAAGCCCCTGACTAGCGGTCGGAGGCTTTCTGACCGACACTGTAATCGGCTCCTATATGTTAACAGTGCTTGGTCTGGAGAAACACAGACTCAAAATGTAAAATTTGACACAGTGGTTGGGATTGTCTATACTAATAATAATGTATTACTACCCAATGGAACTCTTTTTTAGCAACCTTAATGAAAGATTGAGATAAAAAAAATACACTATTAAACCTGTGCCTTGCAGTTTCCATGCAGCGCTTTGATGCTGGTTCATAGCTCACTGTGCTATATTAGAAGGATTGTAACTTATGAACTGCAAGTAACAAAAGGATCTCTGTGACAAACGTAGTAATCTGTTGAGTTATCCAAATTAAATACAAAACTGGGATCTGCAGGTTATAAGTTGTGCTTTACAGTAGGCACACTAAGCCTCTGTGCTACTTATAATAAGGCAAAACTGTGACTAGACAAACACAAATCTCTCCAGCAAATACTTTAGCCAGCAGAGGAATCTTGCTGTTATTATTATCCCCTGAAAATTGAGGGCACACAAAAATATCTGCCAGCTGTTCTTGTCTCTTCTTTCATACCCGACCTGTCTGCTCTGTACTTCCTCATGGCAGAGCCCAAAAGACACCTGAGCCCTATATCCGAGCTTGGCTCCCAGTGTGGCTGCCCCAGATTGCATTGCCGTAAAGCCAACAATGACACCATATGATCCAAGTACACAGACAAGCCCTGAAAGCTCAGCTGATGTTGAACTACAGACTTTACTATCAGATATTTTGCTACAAATTCCAGATGATAAAGCGAGTGATGTTGAGGGTATGTTTCTGTACACTCCAGATTAGGTGGCAATGAGGATGGGAGGAGATATCCAGTCTGATATGGTCAACTGTGTAGAAAGGCTGACTTTAGACAGGTAGGGTAGAAGGTAGCAGGGTGAACATAACACCTCTGAACCCATCCAAGAAGAAAAGAAAGAAAAAACATCTTTTGGAAAAAAGACACATATACAGATATACATATACTATATAGATGCATTATACAAATGCTCTAGTGCCTGTGGCACACTCATCCTTTATTCTGGAGGATTTGGTAGCATCGATTTGAGCTTTTTTGGCTTCAGTTTTGCAGAATGATCAGATCCACTCTACAGTACTGCCTTAGATACCTGCCCATTGACGGCTGCTTCAGTAAGATATCACTGTGAGATATCACGGGCGGCACTGTCCCAGGCTGCAGAGAGGCCCATGAATGCCACTGCAGAGCGGTCTCCTTCGTCCAGCTCGATGAAGGCAATTCGTCTACAATTTGCTAGAGCAGTTTCTGTCCTTCTCCTAGGTGCGAAGCATAATTTGCAGTCGTGGACTGTTCCATCCACTCCTGGAGCTGTCTGATAAGTTCCCTTGATTCTACCTCGCTCCTAGGCGTGAGAGGTATGCGAGGCGAGGAGCCCTCTGGCTAACACATCGTTTTAGATGGATTTTATATTTGGAATTTTTACGTCATTTTACCTAGTTTGATGATAAAATGCTCAAATTAAAATTAATTATGAATTGTTTATTGAATGGCATGTATATACTTTGTAGTTTTACCTAATTGTCTAGTCTTGTCATTCATCATGTTTGTATAGTGTTTCTTACCGCTGATGAGGTACCGATGCGCTAGACCGAGGGGGGAGTGCTTGGTTGAAGGTGTTGAACTGTAGTGTGGGAGGCATTGTTGTGTCATACTTCAGTGACAGAAGATGTGCTCTTAATCTCTCCTGGGTCGCAGTGCTTATGGTGGAGTGTAGTGGCGGGAAGAAGGGTGATTGATGGTGCATAAGTGGTTTATATTAATCGGTTGTCGTGGAACTGGTCTCCAGATCTGTATTGACTGGGGTATGCAGAACAAAAGAAACTTTCTTCATTGAAAAGAAGTGAAATTGATTTCTGTTTTTCCCTTTCAGGGGGTCCGCTTTGGCCAACACCATTTCCCAGATCTCTTTGTCGACTTTCCTTTTTCTATATATCCGGATACGGAAACTCCATGTCCTGACTTGGGGAGGTATGTTGCCTTTGTTCTTAATAGCTCAGATCTCAACACTCTCACTGTTCTGGGAGCAACAAGACTGTTTACAAACAAGGTGCACTCACAGGCTCATTTAGAGTCCTACAGTGGTGGTAGAAATGTGTGATAAGCGAAATACTATAAATGTTTTCCATTTCTGGGATAGAGGGCCGGATTTAGAGGAGGGCATTAAAGTTGAATCCACCAGTGAACCAACAGATACACCTTTTGTGCCTCCGTCGACATATCTGCCCAATTTAGAGTTAAATGGAGCAGATATTCCACCGGCGTTAACTCCTTCAGCTCGGAATTCTTTTCCTTTAATGTTCAAAGGTAATTCTGCCACTAATGCTAAATCACATATGGCCTCCCTGCCCCTATTTCCAGTGAAGTTACCTCTGTGAAAGACTTCATCGTAAAGAGTGACAGACTTTCAGGGAATGGTGATTATGGGGTCCATACCTTGCATGTTAAGGAGGCCAGATATACAGACAACCTCAATTGACCTATATTTCAGGTGACCACTGATCCTAGTTGAAATTCAGCCGGTAGTGACGGGCATTGGTAGATTTTCTGCTGGAGTGTTTCTCCATACGACTCTTCTGATGGCCAAATTAGTCTCTTTGGTGGATAAACCTTTGCTTATCTAGTGGATGACTGATTTCTCTCTGCCGCATTGGACAGCGATGTAAATCTGCCAACATGGAGTTATGAGGGCATCTCGGAAATACTGCGATTGATATTCACCTGCCAAAGGCTGCCGCTAGCACACCGCATGACAATGCAGTAAAACACTCTGTCCCACATGGTTTACCACATTTCTGTACCTGCACTCTAAATCCAGAGATAACACCAATGCTCCTGACTGCGGTAGAATTACTGAAACATAAGCGTATCATCACTAGAAGAGGGTCTCAGTGTATGGTTAGCAAACCAGTAAGATAATAGTGGTTTGAACTGCTGCAAAGACATGCTTGTAACGCGGAGAACACACAAACTAGCCTTTCCTGTTTCCAAAATCAAAGCAATGACTACACATGAGTTGGGTAGTAATTGCACCTATTGTGTAAACATCAAGAGTGAAATCAGATCGTGATGTGCAATGTATATCTGTCTATCTATGTTGTACTCGTACCCTCTCTCTAGTTTTTTACTAACTGCATGTGACTTATACCATTCCCGTTTCCCAACATACTAATACATTACTTTCTGAAGTTCCTCAAATCATTAATACTTTCCCAATTTTACTCCATATATCAGATACATTTAATTAAGTTATAAGATAATGGGCCAAAAGTTTTAGAGTACAGACTAGATAAGACTACAGCAAATATTAGAACAGTATGCCTGTTCAGTGAACTTGTGTTCCCCAATAGAGACTACCGCACAATGCTGATTGAACAATTTTAAACCAACAAGCACAGAAGAAGTCATACACTTCACCCAAGTAAGGGATTCTCACAGCTGTCTATTGTCCATACAACAGAATTAGACATTACACTACAAAGCACTTGGAACGCAACAGAATCAACTAAACAATGACACAATCACACTGCTTAAAGGTCATAACCTAGCTCTAAATGGACCCACAACAAACATTCTTCAAATTAGCCTACCTCTTAAGTAGCCTTCAGATTTATGCTGAATCACCAGCTGTGAGCTTGAAAGTAAGGAAAAAGGTTATGAACTTAGGCAAGGTTCGCAAATGTATTCCTCAAGTTGAAACAAGCATTTTACACCAGTAGAACCGGAGATATGCAATTCTAAAGATTTAGGTAGAAATAGTGCTTAAATGTACAAAGCGCCAATTGTGGCTATCTGGTTGTGTTGGACTGGGACAAAGTCACATCTTCAGGTCGACTGCAATGGAACGTTGGCCAGGTACAGGGTAGGCCCACTGAACAAAGTATCTTAAATCGTGGTTGTGTAGTGTTGCGAGATCCCGCATCCAGGATGTGTCGCACAGCAGCAGTTTGGAGGTGCTGCTGGGCTGCGATGCGAGGTCCTGGGTCGAGGAAACATCGCACAGCAGTGGTTCTGAGGAGCTGCGGGGCTGCAATGTGACATCCTGCATCAAGGATGAGTCATGTAGCGGTGGTTTCGAGGAGTGGGGGAGCTGTGAGGCAACGTTCTGCTTCAAGAATGCGTTATGTATTGGCGATTCCAAGGAGCTGCAGGGTCCTGCATCGTGAATACTTTGTTCAGTGGCAGTTCCAATGCAGAGTTGCAAGGCGATGCATCACTCTGTGTCAGCTCTACTAGGACCTCAGTTGGGCTGCCAGAGCACCTTCAGGCCCACTTCCAAGGGTCCAAGACTGGTATGACACCACTTGTGGGAGCAGGCAGAGTCCAGGTGCAGGGTTCAGAGTGGTTGGAGTCTTTTCTGTCCTAGTTGTCCTGGGTTCATGATGCAGGTCTAGTCCTTCTTAGTCAGGCATCAAGGCAGTAGGCAGCAGGGCAGTAGAGTAGCAGGGCCATACTTCTTGCAGCAGAGCAGCACAGTAGTCCTTCTGAATCTTTCGGAGGTCCAGAGATGTACTTAAGAGTTAGGTCCACTATTTATACCTAGTGCCCACTTTGCAGTGGTAGAAGCTTCTAGAGTCCTCCCCCTACAGAGGGGTCTGGAATTTCCTGCCTCCCTGCCCCAGCCCCAGTTTGTTTGGGGGCACAAAAGACTATGGTGAAACCCTTTGTGAGTGTGCTGAGGCAGAGTCTTTGTGCTGTGCAAGTGTGTAGGTGACATCTCCGCCCCATTATCTAGTCAGAGATTGCCTATGCTGCCAACACCTATTCCCCCTTTGTGTCACTGTCTGGGAGTAATACACAAAGACCAAATGCCAGCCATACCTAGTCATGTGACCCAGGAGACAGGCAGAAGGCATCCAAATGTATAGGACAAGAAAATGCCAACTTTCTAAAAGAGGCATTTTCAGAATGGTGACTTTAAATCCAACTTTCCCATTAAGGAGGGTTTTAAATTACAATTCTTTAGAGACCAAACTCAACATTCTTACCTGCACCCAATGGAAAGTTATCACTTAATAAATGTAATAAGGTAATCCAATGTTATCCTATGAGAGAGGTAGGCATTGCAGTAGAATCATCAATTTCTCTGATACATTCTCGTCTGATTCAGACAATGATAATCCCCAAGATATGGGTGGAGCTCAGTATAACTCCAGACCCTACAGGGGTAGACAAATGGCTCAACATTCTTTCCCTGGGCAGTTTCCTTTTTTACAGAGAGGTCAATACAGAGGGAGGAACAAACGGTGGGCCCAAGACAGAGGAGAACAACAACCAATGGCCCAACAACATCCTCAACCCTATCTGAAGACCCGAAATCAACAATATTGGCGCTAAATAGTGGTATTGAGTGTTCTCCTACCACTATAAAAGATACCTTACCAATTTTCAATCTCTCTTCTGTAGACCTCACTGAAGAGGAAATCTCAGTTCTTAGCCGAGGTCTATCATTTGTCCCTAGCACCCGCCTAGATGTTTTTAAATTACATGAAGACTTGTATTCCTTCTTCAGGAAGGTCAGGTTAAAAAAGTTCTTTTTGGACAGACCTATGGACCCACTAGAAGTAAACCAATCCAAATGTAAGCCCCCATCCACATTTACGCCAACTTTGGATATGGTGGGTCCAGAAGTCGGTATTTTTGAACAAAATGTCATTAAGGAGATTTCACGCATTGTTAAACATCCATGTAACGCACGACATAATCTATCGCAGAGAGATAACCAGGCCCTTGCGAAAATTCAATCTAACAGTGATCTGATTGTCAAACCATGTGACAAGGGAGGGGGAATAGTTGTTATGAATAAAATTGATTATAACAACAAAATGTTAGATATGTTGGCAGTCCCACAACATTATAAAAAATCACACCCTAGAGAAATCACTAAGTTGAATACTCATATCCAAGAGATTACTTATAGAGCTCTTGATTGTTGTTTTATTTGCCAAGAAGAACATGCCTTCCTGAATAAACTATGTCCCATTGTTCCAGCATTATATGGGGTACCCAAGACACATAAGAGTGTGGTTGATCCCCCACTCCGCCCCATCATTTCCACCATTGGCTCTAGCACAGAGCCCCTTTCAAAATATGTGGATTCCTATCTTTGCCCTTTAACTCAGAACTATGCATCTTTTATTCGTGACACGGGGGATATGATAAACAAGATAGAGGGTATGCCCTTTAATTCCAACACTGATTTCCTGGTGACGCTTGACATTGAGGCGTTGTACACCAACATCCCTCAATGTCAGGCGTTACAGGCAGTGGCATCCCTCCTTAAACGGTCCCCGGGTGAGAGACCGGATGACTTCATCTTGCAGTGTTTAGAAATAGTTTTGATGAATAATTTCTTTTAATTTAATGGATCCACATACCAACAAATCAAGGGCACCAGCATGGGGGCTTCCTGTGCTCCTAGTATAGCAAATACCTATATGGGTGAATGGGAGTTGAAGAATGTGTTCAATGAAGCAGCCCCGTTCTTTGAGAATGTATGTACGTGGAAGCGCTTCATTGACGACATTTTCTTTATATGGAAAGGTGATGTTGCAACCCTACAAGAGTATATTTCCTGGCTTAATGCCAGTGACAGCAATTTAAAGTTTACTGCCAAGATTAGTCCAGATCAGGTTGAATTTCTGGACATTCTGATTTTGGAATTAATGATATATTGCAGGTTAGTCTTTTCAGAAAGCCTATGGCCAAGAACACTATACTCCAATATCAAAGCTTCCACCCCACATGTCAGAAAGATTCAATCCCCTTTGGGGAATTCTTGCGTGTGCGGCGTAATTGTACCAACATGCAGGATTTCCATTTTCATGCAGATGCACTAAAGAAGCGTCTGATGGATCGTGGCTACCCACACCGTTTGGTGAGACATGCATTTAAGAGGGCCAAATACTATAATCGAGATGCCCTTCTAGATGGGTCTAATCGCACACCAAGAGATCAGGTCACCTGTGTGATTAATCACTCTTCATTAAATTATAAGATCAAAAATGTGATTAATAAAAATTGGAAAATCCTCAACACCAATGAAGATGTATCTCAGTTACAATTACCATTGGTGTCTTATAGGAGAAACCGTAATTTGAAGGATCTTTTGGTGCATACTAGATCCAGCGTCTAACTACTATCACAGGACTTCCTCCAGTGTTAGGCAACCACAAATGTGGGTCCTGTCATGCCTGTGATGCAGGCATAGTCACAGATCTGCTCAAGTATAAAGACAAGAACATTAAACTGAGGGACCTTACTAACTGTAGGAGTTGTAATATCATATATATTCTACTTTGTCCCTGCGGTTTAGCTTACATTGGAGAAACAGGGCGCGAATTCCGCGTTAGATTCAGTGAGCATAAATCCGCAATTCGGACATGTAAAACCATGGCCCCGCTAGTTCAGCACTTTTTAGATAAGGAACACTCTGAAAAAGACTTGAGATGGTGCATAATAGAAAAAGTCAGGCACCAGGCAGGCCTGTCTCTAGAAATCACACGTAAGAGAAGAGAAACCTTCTGGATTTTTAATTGCAATAGCGTTAGGGAAGGACTCAATGAAGATATAGTTTGGAACGTCACTCACAGTTGATTAACCTTGCTACTGACATCAGGTAGTATATATATCTTGTCTCATGTAACATTGTTTCTCTATAGTACCACTCTTTATATAATTCAGGTGTTGCTCTAATCTCGCAGATGACATCCTGCCTTACCATCAGCCTTGATATAGATTTTCTTCATGGCATCTCTCTATTACTTATATGTGCCATCTTTGATACCTCAGGGTGATGATGGTAATAGCTATACATGAGATTCATTACTCTCTAATTATGCATTATTTAGGTTGCCTGGCTGGGGAACCACATCTTAGTAAATTAACATACGTCTAGAGGGCTCCAATGGTTGATCCCTTGGTTGATGTAGACATCTATTCTTCTCATTGTGATAATGCCATCTCCTGTTCATGAGCCTTTTGATCGGGGTTAATATATTCTGGGTGACCAACAACATTTTCGGCACATGTTCGCAAGGTTTACATGGCGCCCTTGAATATACTTTGTGGTCTTATCTTTGACTGCTACGATAGCCTATTGACAGCGTTATTGATATTACAACGTTATGTATCTTTACAGTCTAGTTTTTATTATATTCTGGGGCATATACACATTGTAAGATGGCGCCGATGTATTTGCCTTTGATCCTATTTTGATACCTATGATCTATACGCGATAGCGTCATTGATGTTACAGCGTTCACGGGTGGACTGTATTTATGGGGCTTGTACAATATGTTTTCTCTCTGACTCGGATACTTTAACGGCGGACTGCGTATCGAGAGACACTAGATTTTTCCGGTAAGTTCACAAACTTAGATTGTCCACACGCACTCACCATTGCGAGTAGGGCTCTATATATCTTTCACAGTCGGGTCTGTTGCTCCATATACTATTTAAAAGCAGTGTTAAAGATCTCTCTTTCCGTTTTCGTATTACAATCAGTATTATGTTGAAATTCTTTCATCTACCGTTAGGAGCTGATTCTGCGGTTTGAAACACTCAGCATGCTAAGTATTGCGAAGCAGCACTTGTTTCTTATTTGATGTATCGCGGCAGGGATGCCTTTCTTCCTTTTATTCCTATTAGCCTTATTATTCGTAGTTTGGGGTGGTTATTTTATACATTATGGCATTACTTAAAAGAGATATACATCGAGGTTATAATGCATACTAACCTCACGGTACTCAACAGCTGAGACCGCATGGTGAGTGTTAGCTCTTGCAAGCAGTCAACTTTGTAAATAGATCTGCGACGTGACAATTTGCTTAAACCTATATTGCTCTGGTTGACTTTTTTGTTATACATGTACTCTTTGTTTTTAGATTGAGCCTGGCTTTGCATCGATAGGAGTGAATGACTGGTACCCCTCTTGGCTATTTATTGTTGGATCCGGTATTATCGACAGCCACTTGCACCTTAAAATATGAACAGTCTGTCTAAAGCGCTTGGCCACGAGTTAGGTATATATTATGGTTATCATTTGTAGTCCAGATTAGCATTATGACTTGATCATCACTGTGTTCCTTTGAGATATAATGATGTCATATATGTCTCATTTAGAAATTTGAGCTCATTTTGGGACTTTGCTCCAACTGTAAAACGGTGTCTTCTTCAATTGGACACCACATCATAGCGATCTAGGTAATATTATATTAGATACATAATTTTATGTTTTCTAATATGCTTTAACATCACTATCTTACAGTTATGATTTTTTCATCTTCTTGTCTACAGATTGATAGATAACTTGTACAAGATGTGTCAATATATACTGCCAGTAGTCTATTGGCCATTTTCCTTTGTTGTAAGTAGCTCCTGATCCGATTGTATACAAATACTGGACACTATATGGTGATATGAGCCAGTTGATAGTAATGCACCTTTCTACTTCTTTGAATTACACCACTCCTGTCTGTACTTTCTGCACTATTGGCTAATTGGTAAATTGTTTTTTCATGGGTCTTTTCCTTTAGATTTTCTTTTAATGTTTTAATAATACTCCTCTAGGTAAGTAGGGGGAGTCACACACTTCGTGGTGGGGTTTTCTTTGTTATAGGTACTTTCCTTGCTGTTTTTCGATTATTTTAACCATAGGATGAATGGTATCACACATATTAAGAATTAAGGTCCAATTAAAACAATGATTTTATATTAATCTTCATATGGGCTTGTAACACTTTGTATTATTACTTTTTAGGTCTCCCCCCTTGTTTTGTGATTTTTTGTGGATATCTATAAAGGTCCTGAAGAAGGTGGCCGGTCCATTCCCTTTATGCCACCGAAACGCGCGTCGACCTAATGTTCAGATCCTTGTGAACATATAAAACATACTTGGTCGTGGAGATGCTGTTATCTTTTATCTCCTTCTTTTGCAGATGTGTTTTTATGTGAATGTTGTATGAATCTGTATGATTTGTGTTATGTGTGGTTTTCATATTTGTCAAATTTCTATTTCTGTACTTTTTTGGGGGAGTTATTTGTCTTATTGTATTCTGTAGTAATTTTCCTTACATGTTTAAAATTTTTTTTTAAACAAATGACATAAGAAAATAGCAAAATAAAATTAATTACTGTTGAAGAAAAAAATGCACAAAAAAAGTAAATAAAGAATTTTGATAAAATGTATTTGGCAAAATTTCTGTTTATATGATTGTATCTCTGTCGAGCCCTATTATACATAGGTTTGCCTAGTTAGTAAATCAATATAGGTCGTGAGGGAGGTATTTATTATATGATTGCAGTAGTGAGAAACACATTTAAGAGTTTTTCACTACCAGGACATGCAAAAGTTGAACGTACATGTCCAACTTTTTAAATACACTGCACCCTGCCCTATGGGCTGTTTAGGGCCTACGCTAGGAGTCCTGATATGTATTAAAAAGGAAGGTTTAGGTTTGGTAAAAGGTTCATTTCTCCAGGTCGAAATGGCAGCCCAAAACTGCACATATAGTCTGCAGTGGCAGGCCTGTGACATGTTTAAAGGGCTACCTGAGTGGGTGACACAATCAGTGCTGCAGAGCTACTGCAATCAATCAAAAAATACTTTTATTTGATTTCATTAAAATCATAAAAGGGTGGGCGTACCACCATGATTCATAAGACCGTGGATCAACATTTTAAAACTGGGAACTAAAAAGAAACAAGAGTTATAGGAAAATGAAAAGACAAAAGGAAAATGAAGCTAAATCATGTCGACGGGCACTAAATAAGAGCTACTGTTAGCATTTAATATACAGGTCCTGGGTACACGTATTACCAAATTACTAGAAACTTACAAATAAATTAAATGTGCCAATAGGGGGCAAGCCAATTTTAACATTTTTAAAGGGGAGAGCACAACGACTTTAGCACTGGTTAGCAGTGGTAAAGTGAGCAGAGTCCTAAAAACCAACAAAAACGGTATCAGAAAACATGAGGGTGAAGGTAAAATGATTGAGGATAACTGCAGAGAGGGCCAAGTCCAACATCAGGGTTCAGGAATCAGTGGAGTTTAGGGGTAGTGAGAGATTTTAGGGTTCAAGGATGGGTGGAGTTTAGGGGTTGGAAAGGCTTTCAAGCTTCGGGGTTGGGTGTAGTTTAAGTGTAAGGGATGGGTGGAGTTTAGGCACAGTAAAGGTTCTTAGGGCCTGATTCACAGAATTAACTTACGTCAAAAACATAAAGTTAGTACTTTTTGGTATTCACAGAATACACTTACTCATTTTGGTATTCACAGAATGAACTTACTCATTTCGGTATTCACAGAAGTTAGTAGCCCTAACTTTAGGACTCCTAAATGCCTTCTGTGAATACCGAAAGTCTTAAAGTTAGGATTTTTCTCAGTTTAGGAGTAGTAAAGTTAGGGCTACTACTCCTAAACTGAGAAAATCTAACTTTAAGACTTTCGGTATTCACAGAAGGCATTTAGAGTCCTAAAGTTAGGACTACTAACTTCTGTGAATACTGAAATGAGTAAGTTCATTCTGTGAATACCAAAATGAGTAAGTGTATTCTGTGAATACCAAAAGTACTAACTTTACGTTTTTGACGTATGTTAGTTCTGTGAATCAGGCCCTTAGAGTTCAGAAATGGGTGTAGTTTAGGGGTGAGGAATGAATGTAGTTTAAGAGTGATGAAGGGCTTCTATGTGGCAGGGATCAATGGTATATAGGCTGTGTGAGGTGGTCAGGAATGGATGGTGGTTAGGGGTGGTGAGGGCTCATGGAATTGAAATCACCCAATGTAAAAGATAAAAATCCTAAATAATGTCCCAGTGTCCTCTGAAGTAAAGGTCTGAGATAAGTATCTCTGACAAAGACTTGCAACCATTGTATTTACACCTTAAAAATAAGAATGCAACTGCCAGTTTTGAAAAAAAGGCATTCTATTTGGTTTCTATCAAATGGTAAATGTCATTCATACTGCCTCTGTTTATGTGCACTCTGAGGTTACGGGTACTTTCTATCTTGGCGTTGCAATGCCTTCAACCCTCACAGTGGTTGTTAGGAAACTAACCAGGCAGCACTGAGGTTCATCCTGTGGTCTGGATGGTATAGATCTAATGTCTTGAATGGCCTTGACGCCAAAGATATTTAAATGCTGTCAGGTTTCCATCCAGTGATGGTGTAATGGTAATGGAGTCCATGTATAGCACTACAAGATGAATCTGGATCCCTAGTTCTTCCGGGGGACTTTTACCTTAGGGTTGGTGTCTCACACTCTTAGAGTGAGGTTTTCTGTCATCAGAACACTCAGAGAATCTTGTGGGGGAGGGGGTTATATGTCAGAGTATTGAGTATCAAAATTTCATCCTGCCAACTTATTATACTCAAAACATCAACTACTACAATATCATGAAAGAAAATATGAAGAGGTATGTATAAATGTATTGATTTACTAAGTCCACCTTTATGTAACTTGAATAACTTGAATATAAATTAGTAAATTTTGTATGTATACCCGTTTTTCTTAAGACTGTTTTTGTGGTCTCGCTGCAAACAACATTGGAACCAATATTTTAAGACGCACTTATGCCCTGATTCCGAGTTGATTGGTGTCGGTCTAAATTGTGTGGTATTTACCACAACCGGTAATTACCGAGTGCGTTAAATGCCCCTCCTTTCATTACGTTTTGCCCGGTCAAACTGCTGGAGTTTAACAGAGGACTAGTGAACACTATTTACAGTACAATGCAGATTTTGGTGCAATAGCAACAAGAATCTGCCTGCAATTTCATAAAAGATGTGTTATTTATTGCACCCATAAATAATGTACCCCATGGTATCATTATTTATCAGGTGTGATAAATAGCACCTATTCCTTCGACAAACTTGTAAACAGGGCCTGGGAGTCTGTCTGGGAGTCTGCTTTGGTCTTGTCCGTTTCTAATGATTGGAAGGCTTTCTTGTCTTTTTCAATTGTTTGCTCCTGATTCAAAGGATTCCCCCTCTGTTTTCTGTTTGTCCTGCCCTTGGAGCATTTCGGTTCACCCCTACTTGTGACTGGTTTGATGGATCCTTCATCTTCTGGCATCATGGAACTATTTTTCTTTGTGTTTGTATGTTGTTCAAAATTTAACATTCATTGGGAGTGCATGTCCTGCTCCGTCTCTCTCCTTTTTTGCTCTCTCTGTCTCCCTCCCTCCCTCCCATTCCCTTTTCCTCTCCTAGCAGCTTTTTATTTTTGCATTTTGACCTGATTTCAAATAGCACTCTGCTTTAAAAAATACACACTTCTGCATTAACTATTTAATGTGCATACATTAAATAACAAAAATCGACGCTGTGTCTGAGGAAAGGTTTTTATATTAGGTGAACGTAATGAGAAGATAATATGGAAGAGACATCTAGCCACAGATTGCTTACCTTTGAATTTCCCAGGTGTCAGACTGGAGCCAGAAGATTATTCTTCAAATATACCCATGTGCGCCGGTAGGTGGTATCGATTGACTCCGCATGGCGTCGTAGTCGTAGTCTGCTCCAGTAGTGATGTCTGTATCACCTATATAGGTGCCACCCTGGCGTGTTTATGTCAGTTCTTTTCTTTCCATGCCAACCATCACAGATCCGTGAAGAGAGTTGCCCTCTGTCACTTTTGGACAGGCTTTTTTCGACGTTTTGTCAACTCTTTTTGGTGTGTAGATTTTCCTGTCATGTCCAAGAAGTCTAGATTCAAACCATGCGGCGCCTGTCACCACACCATGTCAGTGACAGACCCTCACCTGGTTTGTCTCTGGTGCCTGGAGCGCAACCACGATTCAAAGTTGTGCTCCGACTGCCGGGCCATGGCTCCAAAAGCTTTGAGGAAGCGGTCCCTAAACCTGCTTTCGGCCGGGCGCTAAGCACTGCGTTGTTCTCCCTGGAGATCGCGTTCTCGGTCCCGGTCGAAAGGAAGGCCCGGGCACCGCACCAGGAGTCCCAAGCCTTCGTCCTGCCACTCAAAGTCGTCGAGTCGGTCAGGTAAGAAGCACAAAAAACACGCATGATTCAACTTCTCCCCGTCCGTCGGCCGACGCGATGGAGGAGTCTCGGTGTTCTAGGCCTCGTTCCCTGGAACCTGTGCCTGGGTTGGCTCTGCACTTCCCCGTGGCGCCCCCCGCCCTGCTCAAAGAATTCTATGATCCCATGTGTCTCATATTTGGGTGGCCTGACACTACCAGTGTGCCTTTAGCCCCACAGGCTTAGAGGGGGCCCATCGGTTTCCACACTGGCGGCTCCTGCACAAATGACCCCCCATGGATCCGGCTATGGATCTTGACCAGTGCTGGTTGTGCCACTGCGATCTTCGGTGGCCCTGACACCGAGACTCTCAATGCCGCCAGCGCCTACCGTCAGTGCCAGGCCCATTCTCATCCCCGACGACCCAGAGCCGGATACCAGCGCCGACAGAAGCCTTGGGCCCTAGGTGGGATGCTGGACCCTTTACAAGACCAGCCTTATCAGGAAATGGACTGGTACGATGAATTGGGTGTGGCCAGTGGACTGGATACCTCTCCCGATTATGGCCTGCTTTCCCCCCCTACAATAGCTACAGAGGAGGGAGCATCATACGCTATGGTGGTTCGAAGTTCAGCTGAGGACCTGGACCTTGAGCACCCTTTTGTGGCAGTCAATATGAATATCTTGACAGAGGCCCTGCAGCCAGGTGTCTTCTCCTCAGAACTCTTGCTGCCCTTCAATGATGAGGGCTTGATGTCCTTCTGGGAATCTGGTCCAAGTCCCGCACAACGGCTCCTGTGAATAGGACCATTACCCACCCCCATCGCCATGCACAGGGCGTCCCAAATTTCTTCACCAACCACCCTACCCACGAGAGCTTGGTATCCAAGCTTCTACTTCTGAGGGCACGTTCCCTTCTGCACTCCCGGGCAGGGAATCCAAGAGGCTGGCCTGTTGGTGTAAGAAAATGTTATTTTCCACCAGCCTTGTATTGCGGTTGGTGAACACCGTATGCCTTTTGGGCCGTTACTTCCACTCTCTGTGTGAAACGGTTGCGCAAGTGCTGCCACAGGTCCCGGGACATTCTCACCCAAGCAGTATCAGATGGGAGAGATGTGGCAGAGTTCACCAATCGTTGTGGTCTCGACACGACAGACTCGCTGGTCAGAGCACTCTCATCGACGGTGGCTGTTCGACGCCATGCATGGTTGAGGACTTTCGGCTTTTTGGGGGATGTCCAGGCCTCTCTCATGGACATTCCCTTTGATGGCACTTGTTACTCTTCGGAGACAAGGCAGACATGGTGCTGGCATGCTTTAAGGACTCACAGGCTATGGCCAAGTCCATGAGCCTCTCGGTGGCCACACGTCCCCCTTTTGTCTTTCGCCCCTTTCGTGGCTACAGAAGGGAGTTTCAGCTGTGTCAGCCGTATCACAGCCACAAGACTGCGCAAGTTCAGCATCCTCTGCCTGGCCATGGGCATGCTCGTTCTGACCACGTAGGTCGGGCGGCCAGAGGTCGGGTCAGTCCACCACCACCCCTGCAGCCTCAGCCTTCAAACCGTTCTAGTCTGCCCTTCCAGATCATGGGCGGCCAGTTGGTGGCAGGATCAGCCATCACCTCCACCAATGGCAGAACATCACCTCGGACAGGTGGGTCCTCCAAAGAGTCCGAAGGGGATACACACTCCCCTTCGATACTACCCCTCCTTTCATGCCTCCATCTTTCTGACCGGCATGACTCTCTTGGCCAAGGAGGACATAGAGAGGGTTCCGTTGCCAGAAGTAGGCTGTGATTGCTATTCCCGCTACTTTCTGATTCCAAAAAAGGATAAATGCCTTCGTCCTATCCTAGACCTACGAACACTCACCTACTTCCTGAAAAAGGAAAAATTCAAGATGCTCACTCTAGCTCAGGTCCTGTCTGCCCTGGACCCAGGAGACTGGATGGTAGCTTTGGACTTTCAGGATGCCTATTTCCATATTCCCATCCTACCTGCCCATCTGCGCTACCTGCGGTTTACAGTGGGCCACGAGCATTTTCAGTTCACCGTGATCCCTTTTGGCCTTACCAGTTCCCCTTGGTGCCAGTCTTCCCCTATCTCGACGGCTGGCTGTTGTAGGTGGGTTCACCACAGGCTGTCCTCTCCCACCTGCAGACTGAGGCAGACCTCCTGCATTCGCTGGGGTTCTCTATCAATATGCCAAAGTCACACCTGACTCCCCCTCAGACGCTCCCCTTCATCAGAGCTATTCTGGACACAGTACAGTTTCGGGCCTATCCTCCCGAGCGGCGAGTCCAGGATATTCAGGCTATGATACTGATGTTTCAGCCTCGTTCCTGGGTTTCGGTGAGACTGACTGAGGCTGCTGGGCCTCATGGCCTCCTGCATCCTGCTAGTGACACATGCCAGATGCCATATGCAGTCTCTGCAGTGGGACTTGAAGTTCCAGTAGGCGCTGCATCAGGGCAATCTCTCCTACATGGTCCAGATCGCAGAGGGCACTGCAGAGGACCTGCAGTGGTGGATAACAAAACGCGATTGGGTCAGGGGCAGACCCCTCTCCCTTCCCCAACCAGATCTCCCAGTAGTGACAGATGTGTCACTGCTGGGTTGGGGCAGCCATCTGGGAGAGGTGGAGATCAGAGGACTCCGGTCTCTAGCGGAATCCAGACTCCACATCAACTTCCTGGAGCTCCGAGTGATTCACTTGGCATTGAAAGCCTTTCTTCCTTCAATCAAGGGAAAGCTGGTTCAAGTGTTCATGGACAACACCACCAACATGTGGTACTGCAACAAACAGGGCGAGGTGGGGTCGTGGACTCTGTCGAGAGGCCCTGCATCTCTCGATATGGCTGGAACTGCAGAGCATATCCCCGGTGGTTCAACACCTGGCAAGTTCCCTGAACGCCAGGGTGGATGAACTCAGCCATCAATGCCTAGTGGATCACAAATAGCATCTCCAACCGGAGGTGGCGCAAGGTCTCTTTCAACAGTGGGGAAAGCCTTGGTTAGATCTGTTTGCTTCCCCTGATAAAGCGCAATGTCAGCAGTTTTGAGCACTGGAGTTTACAAGGGGGCTCTCGCTCGGAGATGCCTTTTGTCTCGAGTGAAGTTCAGGCCTTTGGTACGCCTTTCCACCCATAGCCCTTCTGCCCAGAGTTCTCAAGAAGATCAGGAACGACCGGGCCAGAATTATTCTTGTGGCTCCAGACAGGGCACAGAGAGTCAGGTATCCCGAGCTTTTCAGCATGAGCATCGATCTGCTTCTCAGCATGAGGATCGATCCTCCGATCAGGGTGCCCCTTTGGAAGGATCTTCTGTTGCAGCAGCAGGGAGGGTATTCCACCCGAACCTGTCAGCTCTACACCTTCTTGTGTGGTGATTGAGCAGCAACAGTTGATAGCGTTCAACCTTCTTCCCGAAGTTTGTAATTTTATTTTGGCAGCCAGGCGTCCCTCCACCAAGTCGGCATACACCTGCCGATTGAACACATTTGTATTATATTGTACAGAAAAGTCTATCAACCCTCTTTCTGCTTCCCTTTCTGATGTTTTGCTTTTCATTGTAACCCTTGCCCAGCAGGGTTCTGCTCTTGACACTTTAAAAGGGTACCTTTCAGCCCTGTCTGCCTTCCTGCAGCTGCCAGACCAGCCCTCGTTTATTTAAATCCCCCATTGTCAATAGATTCATCAAAGGACTTGTGCATATGTTCCCACCTTCCCCTTTCATTATGCCTTAGTGGTACCTTAATTTACTTCTTACCTTCCTAAAGTGTGCTCCATTCGAACCGATGCACAACAGCCCCCTCCGGCTGCTTACTATCAAAACAGCCTTTTTAGTGGCAATCACTTCTGCCAGGAGAGTGAGCAAACAGCAGGCTATGTCATCCAAGCCTCCTTACCTGACCATCTTGCCTTATAAATTGGTGCTTCGCTCTAGGGCCTCTTTCCTCTCGAAAGTGATAACACCATTCCATGTGGGACAATCTGTCACCTTGCCCACTTTCTATGCTCCTCCGCACCCCTCCAACAAAGAGGAGCAACTCCACGGTCTGGATCCAAAAAGAGCATTGTCATTCTAACTTGACCGCACTAATGAGTTCTGGGTGGATGACCAGCTCCTTGTAGGGTACGTTGGAAAGAAGAAAGGTTGTGTGGTGCAGAAGAGGACTATCTCGCAATGGGTCGTTCACTGCATTAAAATTGCAAGTCCAAAAAGCAGCCTCCTGAAGGCTTACAGGCTCACTCCAGCAGAGCTAAGGCTACTACCACGGCATTGTAATGTGGGGTTCCAGTCCTCCACATTTGTCAGGCACCAACGTGGGCATCCCTACACACGTTTACCAAGCACGACCTGCCTGCACAGTCAGGTCCACAGGGACAACCTTTTCGACTGCTCTGTCCTGCAGGACTTCCTGGTCTAGCTTGTCCGCAGTCCCTCCTTTGGGGATGGTATTGCTGAGTATCTATTCAAAGGTAAGATTCCTTAGGTAAGATTCCTTACCGACCCACCCATCCTCCTCGCATTGCGGACTAGTTTATAGGGTCAAGGCTGTTCCCTTTCAAGGCCCTAGCTTTTCAGTACACACATCTGTCAGTGCACTTCATGGCTCCACGTTTCTAGCATGGAAAATCGTGAAAAGTAACTGATGTAAGCGCTCCGGGTGGTGCCTATACAGGTGACACGGACATCACTTCCGGGGCGGGCGACGACTACGACACCACGCGGAGTCGACTGACACCATTAACAGGCGCAGGGGTATGCTTGTAGAAAAATCTTCCGGATCCAGCCTGACACCCGGGAAATTCAAAGTTAAGGAATCTGTGGCTAGATCATGTCTCTACCAGATAAGCCATTACCGAAGGTAAGTAACTTGTCCATTATTGCCACAGAGAGATAAACTTCAGGATTTCGGCGAGATGACACTCCGGCCCCTCCCCGTGCATCTCAGCCCAGGCTGCTGCAGCTTCTAGGACACACACACAGTTCCTGAGCTGCTGTGGGCTCGGCTGGGCAGTGTCTGGCATCTTATCTTAGCCTCACCAGAGTATTTCATAGGTCTTTAAAAGACCATTTACATGCCGTTGTGAACTGGTTAACAGGCTTTGTTTTGTTTTTTTCACTGTTTCCAGTACCCCCGCCCATTCCTTACATTTGTATTTTACTGTTACTGCCACAGTGGGAGAATGTATTTTGTGAAAAGGCATATCATGAGTAGGGTTGCCACCTTTCCAAGGATAAAATACCGGCCATTTTCTGTTGTTTAAATAGTCTGAAAAGGCCTGGTTGTGATACTAAATAGGGCTTTAAACAAAATTGTATGTATTGATTTGTAACATGATTTTTCTGTTATTGTTTACTTACATTATTACTTGCTATTAAACTCACTGTCCTATCAGGGTGTAGATTATAATTAGGGAAAACAGAGCGTTTATGATGACCGGGAGATAATCACTCATCATAGTGTAAGTCCCTTTTTAACAGCACCAGTTACAGGATTTAATAAAAGTTAGACTCCACTTAGCCAGGTACTTTTTAATGAATACACACTTATTTTTGGGCCTCCCACTTCTATCTCTTCATAGTCAACACCCTACAAAGTGCTCCCACGTCTTCGTAGGGCTTAGCACGCCCCGTCCCGCGGCGGGGCCGGAAGAACCCAATGATGAAACATGCCACCTTGGGTCACTTTGGTGGGTGAGGGTTATATTAAGAAAATTCTCTGTTTTTCCTAATTATAATCTACACCCAGATAGGACAGTGAGTTTAATAGCAAGTGGACTTCCTTTGGTTATCTACGAAAGACAGGAGGTTGAGTCCTCATTGAACCTGACCTCTCTCTCTTTTTACTTACATTATTAATCATGGATCATTAATGCAGCTATAGAACACATTTAAATGTTCTTTCTATTTATATTTGCTGTCAAAGTATGTACAGATAAAGGCTTAAAAATACTGACTTTATGTGACTCCGCTTATTTTTGTACCAGCCAGGAAATTTAAATACTGGTGGTGCCGGTAGAAATCCAGTCAGATAGCAACTCAATCACAAGACTGTTTTTTGCAGGATCAGGAAATGATTTATTTACTCCACCATCCAACCCTGATTAATGGCATAATAGCAAAAGTTTAACTTATATCTTAAACTCTACCCGCCAACCATCAATAACATGTTGAGTTACTCCAAGTGTCTGGGAATACATCCTGCCTTAAGACTACTCACTCCTCATTCTCACCGCTCTCTCTTCACTTTCATCCTCACCCTGCACTCACAGCGATCACACTGCACTCGTGCTGTTACCCTGCACTCACACCGTTCATCCTCCTCTTACCCTGTGCTCAAATGAGCACACTTCTCATCCTGCACTCACAGCGATCAAACTGCATTCACACCACTCACCATGCAATTACACTGTTCACCCTGCCCTCACCCTGCAGTCACACAAGTGCATTGCTCACCCTGCAGTCATGGGACACTTCACTCACCTGTCACTCTCACTGCTCACCCTGCAAGCTCACTCAAACAAGCACATCACTAACCATGCATTCATTCCTCCCACTCTGCACTTTCACCCAGCCCCAAGCTCATAAGGTTGCATCACCCACCCTGCATTCACTCCTCTTACCCTACACTCACACTGGCACATCGCCCACTGGCTCTTCTGTTACTCACACAGCTCACCCTTCACTCACATAGGAACACCACTCACCCTGCACTCACACCAAGCAAACAGGCACTCTGGAGTCACACCGCTCACCCTGTACTCCCTCCCTCACCCTGCACTCACATGGACACACTTCTCAGCCTGCACTCTATTCAGCCTGCCTGCACACAGGCACAAAAGTCTATTGGAACTCACAAGGATACACCACTCACCCTGCGCTAACTCCTCTCATCATGCACTCACAAGTCACTCTCACAGTTCATCCATGGGCACACCACTAACCCTGCATTTACACCCCTAACACCATCCTGCACTAACTCCTCTTATTCTGCACGCACTCTTCTCAACCGACACTCACATGGGCCCTCGTCATTCATGCAGTTAATGCTACACGCACATCGGCATATTTTTCACCCTACACTTGTACCACTCACACTGCACTCACTCACTCACACTATTCACCATTACCCAGCAGTTACATAGGCACACCTCTTATTCTGCACATATAAAAATTACACAACTCTCAAGAATATACACATATTTCTACAAAGGCACCCACAGAATACCTGCTCTTTCCTTAGTACTAGATGCCTACTTAATTACATCTGCAACAACGGGACTATTGCAAGAAGAGAGAGTGGACTGTGGATGTGGGATGGAGCACGGAGCGAGACTAGGCTGAGGCTATGAAGTATGGTGCTGTATTGAGAATCGTGTGACACCTTCCCCCAGTGCAGGTTTTCCATTCACCACAATGCTTCTTTCTGGGACATGTAGGGCCTCATTTATGAGGAAGTAGCGTAGTACAGCAAGTCACCTTGCTGTGCTGCACAGCGTGACAGGGAAAGGGCAGGAATGCGCCATATTTAAGTCAATACGAGGCATTCCTGTCCTTTTCCTTGGCAGCCTAGTGCCAACGCAGGCACCCTTGCACCATGGTGAAAGCATGCCTGTTTGAATGCAGGATTGTTTTTGTTCAGGAAGGTTCACCTTCCTACACAAAACCAATCGTGGGAGGCATATTCCTTTTTCTATTTGTGCTGCAGAATGCAGAATGCAGCACACATAGAAAGAGGAAAAAACGAGGAGAAAAAGAGATATTTCTCCTCATTACGCCTCCCCTGGGAAGGTGTACGTTTTTGGTGCATACCCAGGTTCACAAGTTCTTGTAAATCTAGGGATGTATCAAAATCCATGGGAGTTGCATGGGAAGACTCATGCAACACCCATGGAGCGCCTACCCAGGGCAAAGTAAGGCAATGCAGCGATATGCGCTGCGTTGCGTTACTCTAGATTTCTGAAGTCACTCAGAGTCACGCAAAGTGGCTTTGCATGGCTTCACAAATTTGACATAGAGGTTTGCTTTACGCGTGTACATTGCGTGGTGCAAACGTGACGCAACCTTCACATAAATGAGGCCTGTCGTTTTTTTATTTTATTTGTACATTGGGTCTGAAAATCCCAAAATGCAAGGGGTTACTGGATAAAATCCATGGTTGCCAAAGAAGTTTAGCATTTGCTAAGATCAAGTGGATGATGTGATATTACATGTTAGAAAGTGGATTAGTTAATTTCCAATACTGTCACTGCTTGATCCTCATATGAAACCAAATATAAGCCCCGTACAGTTATTTAAGGAAGTGCACTATTCATTCTCATCATACTTGTAACAAAAATTGACAATGCAATATGTTATAATTTTTGAATAGCGTGTAGAGAATGTTTTTATTGAGCTTTACTAAAAGGAAAGACAGGTATAGCAGACGCAGCAAGGCAGGATTTTCTAACACAATAAAAGCAGATTGACTGATGGAAGTGTGAATGTTAGTGTGTGTGTGTATGAGTGGGTGTGACAGAGTACAAATCTACGAAAGAGTGCAAGAGTATAGTGAGAATGAGTGTGATGATGCGTGAAACTGAGTGTGTGAGAGAATGTATGTGCATGAGTATGTGTTTGTGTGTGAATGTAGGTGTTTTATGCTTGCTAGTGTGCTACTGGTCTGGCATACTGGAGGTTATTATGGCTGTGAGAAGTTGGCCTGGTATATGCTGTTCACTAGTTAAAGTGGACACCTTGCACCAGAACAATTCGACACTTATGGTAGATAGGTTTAAGACAACCTTTATAGAAAGCTATCATAGTGGTAGCTGTGGAGAGCAGCCTTCAGGCTAAGTCTTGAAGGAATGTAAAGCAGCTTGTTTTACCACACAATCTCTTGAATCACCAAATGAAAAGACACCACACAGGTATATGTATAAAATATATATGTATTTATTAATAAACAACTCTCTACTAATCTCTTTATGAGATTAGAAGTCAGGAACATATGTACAAGTCAAATATTATCAAAATAAGTTTAGCACAATCGAATATCACAATCTTAGTTTGGCTAGACCTAGGTCTAGGGCATCTAGAATCGAGGGACCCCCAAGAACCACCCCAGATAGTTGTAGGAGACCCACAGGGGACGGACGCGGTGTCCTGGCACCGGTGCGAGTCCTGTACGAGTCTATGCGAACAGACGCGATTGAGATTTCAATGTTAAAGGTCCCTTGCGTGTTCGAGGCGAACACACAGATCGGTCCTTGTACGAGTCGAAGGACGCGGTTACAGATAGAGTTGCAAGGGAGTTGGACGCGGTGTGTGTACCACAGACGTGAACCATGTACGAGTCAGCGTGATAGTCGCACTTGGAAAGTAAGAGTTTTAGGGCACTTCTAGGGTGGCTACAAGCAAGTCACTTACAGGGTAAGTAGTTCTAGGGCCCACACCCACAGGAGCACCGTAGTGCTGAAGTTACCTCACCCAGGGGAGCCGGGTGCATAGGTGTTCTTTGGTGTCGGGTCGCAGCGTCGTTTTCAATGGGAGCCAGTGAAGACTTGCTGCTTGCGGCGACAGGAGAAGTGTCCGGAGGAATCCAAGCCTGGATTCAGAAGATGGAAGACCTGAAAGCAGAGGGGACAGTGTTCACAGTCACTTGGCAGTGACTCGGGGCAAGGAAGATGGATGCCCACCGTCGTCGCAAGATTCAGGTCGTTCACGGGTGCCTTGACTCTTCAGCCACGAGGTCAAGGAGGCCTCGACGATGACCAGGAGCAGGATTTGGCAAGTCCCACGATGTCTGCAGCTTACTGCGGTGTCGGCGACTCGGTTGGAGCCAACAAGCCTTGGTAACAGCAAGTCTCGGGGAAAGTGTAAAAAGTCAATGGCGCAGACCAGCAAGGTCTGAAGGACTCACCCAGCGAAGATAAGTCAGGGACGGCCTGGAGCAACCAGGGGAGCTCTTTGGTGCTGTAGGAAAGCCTTCAGGGGACCCACAAGCCGGCTGGAAAGGGATCGCAAAGACGCCTCGGGAGGATTTGCTCAACAGGAGCCCACGGTCACTCGGGACATGGTAGGCCTCTGATCTTCGGAGGACTTCCTGCTGGAGGCTAGGACCACACGTGGTCCAAAGCACAAGTTCGTAGAACATCGTGAAGGGGTTGCACTCGACATTAGTGCACGGTACCCAGGGGTCGTGGTTCCTCGTCACTCTTGGGGTCCACTGGCCTCAGCTTCGCTGGGGACTCACGATGGCCTTTGAGAAGTCAGGAAATCTACTTCTTGGGCTGCAGGGACTTCGGACTCCGGCGGGAGCGGCGTAGTCTGCGACCGTCATTTGTAGTTTTTGGTGCCTGCCAAGCAGGGGAGTCACTCCTTGACTCCAAGGGAGATTCTTCAGTCTTCCAAAGGTAGTGGAACGTCGAAGGTCCGGGATTCTTCTTGTAGAGCGTCGTCCAGGGGTATCTAGGTTGCAATGCACAGGTTCCCCCTCTTATACTAAAAGAAAGGGAGGGACTAGCTCTATGACCCTACCTATGGGAGCGTCAGGGGAGTGGGTGGCTACACCCACTTCCCTTTGTCCAGTTTCGCGCCAGAGCAGGGGCAGGTAGCCCCTGAGCCGGTTTGAACTGGGGTATGCACAGAGGAGCCTTCTGCTCCCCCAGTGCAGGACTTCAAAGCACTCTAAGAGTGCACCCACCCAGCCCCAATACACTAAACCCTGTCTGGGAGGTGGTCACACCCCCTTGGGACAGGATATCTATTGTTGGGCTTCCTCCACAGCAGGAGGGCAGCCCAGTGACTGTGACTAGTGGCATCCATTTTGTGATGCCAGGGCTCTTCAGGATTCTACCGCGTTTCCACAGTAGGTACATGTCTATCCCTCTAGAAGGGTGGAATGCTACCCCCGCCGCCAGAACTGGCGGGGGGGGGTAGTATTCCAAGATGTTTGACACCAAACACGACATGTTTTGATGCAGCCATTCCAAAGTTAGCATTCTACCGCAAGGATATAATGCACTTAAGAGTATATGGTTTAACCGCATCCACAAACAGCCCCAGAGAATGGACTCTGAGAGCTGCAGAGGGGCCCTGCTCAGGCAGAGGCACCCACTACCATGGATGTCACCACACAGAAGTACCAGAGGACTCCCGTGCTAGTCTTGACAAGAACAACTGTACCTCGGCACTCTTAAAATTTATAAGTCCCCCTTTTTGGATTAAAGATTATAATAAGGTTTTTCCGCACTTCGGACAATCCATAATCACTTGGAACAACTACTTCAGACGTACAAGAGCCTTGAGAAAGTTACTTGTGTAATCGAAACACGTGTCGGCTGTTTTCATCAGGCTGTGGCTGTTTTCATCAGGCTGTTCCCACCATTTACAACAGGGAGGCTGTATGAACAGGACCTCCGTGGGACTATTAGTGAAAATAATATTTTTGTAAAAATGATATGTCCTTGCTTTTGAATTGCACCTTTTATATTGGGTTTTATGACTGAAATATTTAGCTGCTATTAAACGGAATTTTGCAAATAAGCTATTTTTTGAATTGTTTTCCTGTGAGTAGCCTAATTGTCGATTAATTGCAAACGCTTACACTATTTAAAATAGTGACTTATAAATTTTAAGAGTGCCGAGGTACAGTTGTTCTTGTCAAGGCTCTCACCTGTGTCTGGGTGGTTGGAGCAACCCATTCCATTATGGTTTGGATTTTGCTCTGTAAAGGCTGAACCTGGCCTCCACCTACAAGGTGGCCCAGGTACACAACCTGACTCTGCCCTATCTGGCACTTAGTGGCCTTGATAGTGAGGCCTGCTTTCTGCAGAGCCTCCAAAACATTTCTGAGGTGGACCAGGTGATCCTGCCAGGAGGAACTAAAGACAGCAATATCATCTAGATAAGCTGAGCAATAAGTTTCCATCCCTGCCAGAACTTTATTCACCAACCTCTGAAAAGTGGCAGGTGCATTTTTCAATCCAAATGGCATCACCACAAAGTGGTAGTGCCCACTAGGGGTCGAAAATGCTGTTTTGGCTTTTGCATCATCAGCTAATCGGATCTGCCAGTAGCCAGCTGTTAGGTCAAATGTACTTAGATACATGGCTGAGGCCAAAGTATCAATCAGCTCATCTGCCCTTGGTATGGGATAGGCATCAGTCCTAGTGACTGCATTGAGGCTTCTGTAGTCTACACAAAACCTCATTTCTTTCTTACCACCCTGGGTATGAGGCTTGGGTACCAGGACTACTGGGCTAGCCCAAGGGCTATCTGAAGGCTCAATTACACCTAGCTCCAACATTTTCTGGACTTCAGTCCTGATACAGTCCCTGACATGGTCAGGTTGCCTGTAGATTTTACTCTTGACATGCAGACTGTCTCAAGTGTCCACCTCATGGGTGCACCAGGTAGTCTGACTAGGGGTCAGGCTAAACATATGTCTATACTGTTGCAGAACTTGTCTGCACTCAGTTTGCTGATGGTCAGTGAGGCTGCTTGCCAAAGCAACACCATCTACTGACCCATCATCAGGGTTCTGAGAGAGCAGGTCAGGGAGAGGGTCACTCTCCTCCTCCTGGTCCTCATCAGTTGCCATGAGCAAGCCCATGTCAGCCCTGTCAACATATGGCTTTAATCTGTTGACATGGAGCACCCTCAGGGGGCTCCTGGGAGTTCCAAGATTCACCAGATAGGTGACTTCTCCCTTCTGTTCAACTATTGTATGGGGGCCACTCCACTTGTCCCGGAGGGCTGCTGGGGCCACAGGCTCCAACACCCACACTTTCTGTCCTGGCTGGTATACAGTCAGTACAGCCTTTTGGTCATGCCAAGCTTTTTGTAATTCTTGGCTGGCCTCCAGGTTTTTGGTTGCCTTCTTCATGTATTCAGCCATCCGGGAGCGGAGACCAAGTACATAGTCCATCACATCTTGTTTGGGGGGCTTTAGAGGTAAGTCCCAGCCCTCTTTTACCAAACACAATGGACCTCTCACAGCATGCCCAAACAGAAGCTCAAATGGGCTGTAACCAACCCCCTTCTGTGGAACCTCTCTGTATGCAAACAACAGGCAAGGAAGAAGAAGGTCCCATATCCGCCTAAGCTTCTCTGGGAGTCCTTTAATCATTCCCTTAAGGGTTTTGTTGAAGCGTTCAACCAAACCATTGCATTGTGGGTGATAGGGAGTGGTGAACTTATAAGTTACACCACACTCCTTCCACATTGCTTTCAGATATCCTGACATGAAGTTAGTATCTCTGTCAGAGATGACCTCCTTTGGGAAACCCACTCTGGAGAAAACTCCAATGAGGGCTCTTGCCACCACAGGGGCTGTGGTGGTCCTCAGGGAATTGCTTCTGGGTACCTGGTGGCATGATCCACTACCACCAGGATAAACCTGTGCCCAGATGCAATTTGAGGGTCAAGGGGACCAACAATGTCAATCCCTACCCTTTCAAAGGGTACCCCCACCACAGGTAGTGGTATCAGGGGGCCTTTGTTGTGCCACCTGCCTTACCACTGGCTTGGCATGTGACACAGGAGCGACAAAACTCCTTTGTGTCCTCTGACATATGTGGCCAATGAAAATGTGGAACAAGCCTGTCCCAGGTCTTGTTTTGGCCCAAGTGTCCTGCTAAAGGGATGTCATGTGCTAGGGTCAAGAGGAACCCCTAAACTTCTGAGGTATTACCATCCTCCTGGTGGCTCCATGGGCTGGATCTCTACCCTCAGAATATAGGAGTCCCTCATCCCAATAAACTTTATGGGACCCACTAGCACTCCCAGCAGCCTCAGCAGCAGCCTGCTGTCTGAGGGGTTCAAGGGAGGGGCAGCACTGTTGCTCCTTACCCAGATCTTCCCTAGAAGGGCCCCCTGCCCCCAAGAACTCAACCTGATCAGACTCAAGTCCCTCTGGGGCAGTTCCTTCTTCAGGATCTGCTTCACCTCCCTCTGGGGGTGAATCTGTGATCTGAGACAGAGGGGAAGGCACTGCCTTTACCCTACTGCTCCTCCTCTTGGGAAGCATTTGGTCCATTGTTCCAGGATCCAGAGCTGGTTCAGTGTTATGCATTCTTGCTTGTGACCTGGTCACAGCAAATACCTCTGCAGGGATGCCCAACATCTCAGCATGAGTCCATAACTCTACTTCAGACCAGGCTGAAGTCTCTAGATCATTGCCCAATAGACATTCTACAGGGAGGTCTGCACTGACTACAACCTTCTTGAGGCCAGTTACCCCTCCCCAGGAGAAATTCACAACTGCCAGACTATGGTTGGTCCTGACATTGCTTGCATTGGTCACCTGGTACCTTTCGCCCAGGATGATCTGTCCAGGGTCCACAAGATCCTCTGCCACCATGGTGACACTAGCACCTGTGTCCCTAAATGCCAAAGCCTGTTTGCCATTTATTACAGGCTGCTGTTTGTATTTGCCCAGATTACTGGGGCTTACTAGGAAGGACATATCAAGGTCTCCATCACAAATCAGCATTGCCTGTGTGGGCACTCTGACTAGGTCAGAGTCCACTTCAGAACCCAGGGTCAACCCTACTACACCCTTATTCTGCGTACCACCTCCACCAGTAGCTGAGCTAGGGGGAACAGTTGCCTTAGGGGCAGGAGTGGTGGTGGTTTGGTCTTTGGACTTGTTACAATCAGAAGTCCAGTGCCCTTTCTGTTTACAGAATTTGCACCAGGGCTTCTTTTGGCCTTTTCCCTAGTTGGATTGTGACTCCCCACCAGATGCAGATTTTTGGGGCCCTTGTGAAGACTTCTGGTCTTTTGACTTATCCCCACCTTTCTCAGAGCCCTTAGGATCTTGCTTCTTGGTGTCACCCCCTTGGTTCTGGGGTTTCTGCCTTACCCTGGTTCTGACCCATTTGTCTGCCTTCTTTCCCAATTCTTGGGGAGAGGTCAGATCTGAGTCCACCAGGTATTGCTGCAACAACTGGTTCTGGCAATTATTAAGGATCTGTTCTCTCATCATCAGATTATACAATCCCTTGAAATCAGTAACCCTACTGCCAACCAGCCAACCCTCCAGAGCCTTGGTTGCACAATCTACAAAGTCAGTCCAGTCCTGAGTCTGTGCCTTCTGGGTGTCTCTGAACTTCAACCTGTACTGCTCAGTGGTTAAGCCAAACCCATCTATCAGTGCACTCTTCAGGACTTCATAATCATCAGCATCCTCTTCTCTAACAGTGAGGAGCTTGTCTCTACCTTTGTCTGAAAAGGAGAGCCACAAGATTGCTGCCCACTGCTTTTGGGGGACCTGCTGTACTCTACAGGCCCTCTCCATAGCAGTTATCCACTTGTGGATATCATCCCCACTCTGGTAGGGAGGAACAACCTTGCTCAGGTTCCTATGGTCTGGAATATATTCTCTGCCTCTAGGGACACTGTTGCTGCCACCAAGGGGTTCTAACCCCTCTCTTCTAGAAGCTCTCTGGATCTCCAGGGCTTCTCTATCCAGTGCCAACTGCTTGGTTCTGAGGGCAACTCTTGCTTCCTCATACTGCAGCAGTTTGCACATTCTTTCAGAGGAGCTCTCTCTTATGGGAAAGTATGAGTTCCTCTGCTGGACAAATTCTCTGCCAGAGTGATAAGAATGGTCAGATTCCCTGGAAGGGGACCTATGCCTCTCATCCACTCTGTCAGTTCTCTTAGGGAGAATTCCTCTGTCCTTTTCAGGCCCCTTGGAGCCTGGCCCTTCAATCACAGAGTCTTGGTCATTCTGATTTTCATCATCTGACCCAGACACTGTAATTGACCCACCCCTGATTCAGACCCATTAGCTCCTAGAGCCAATCTAAGATCATCTGCTGTCAGCAGATCTATCAGGTGTAGTGTGGAGGGACTCTGTCCTAGCTTCAGGTGTCTTTCAACACACATGGCTCTCAAGTCAGAGAAAGCCATGTCCTTATACTGAGGCTGAGTGGATCCACTGGTTCCACCCTTGTACGGACATTCTAGTGTTGTGCAGTGTTGTACTACCTACACTAGTTTGTGGCCTACTGATACTAGCTTGAGCTGTAGAAAGGGTGTGCTATCCCTTGGCACACAGCTCTAAGTTCAGTAGAACTTATTGATACTAAGCTTGACTTTATATGTACCTTAAGTACCTATAGTGGATTTCAGTTAGTAATTCAAATAGAGATTTTCTGGTAAAACAATAGCAAGCTGGAATCCCACACGCTGCCCACCAATGTGAGAAGTTGGCCTGGTATATGCTGTTCACTAGTTAAAGTGGACACCTTGCACCAGAACAATTCGACTCTTATGGTAGATAGGTTTAAGACAACCTTTATAAAAAGCTATCCTAGTGGTAGCTGTGGAGAGCAGCCTTCAGGCTAAGTCTTGAAGGAATGTAAAGCAGCTTGTTTTACCACACAATCTCTTGAATCACCAAATGAAAAGACACCACACAGGTATATATATCATAATATATATGTATTTATTAATAAACAACTCTCTACTAATCTCTTTATGAGATTAGAAGTCAGGAACATATGTACAAGTCAAATGTTATCAAAATAAGTTTAGCACAATCGAATATCACAATCTTAGTTTGGCTAGACCTAGGTCTAGGGCATCTAGAATCGAGGGACCCCCAAGAACCACCCCAGGTAGTTGTAGGAGACCCACAGGGGACGGACGCGGTGTCCTGGCACCGGTGCGAGTCCTGTACGAGTCTATGCGAACAGACGCGATTGAGATTTCAATGTTAAAGGTCCCTTGCGTGTTCGAGGCGAACACACCGATCGGTCCTTGTACGAGTCGAAGGACGCGGTTACAGATAGAGTTGTAAGGGAGTTGGACGCGGTGTGTCTACCACAGACGCGAACCATGTACGAGTCAGCGCGATAGTCGCACTTGGAAAGTAAGAGTTTTAGGGCACTTCTAGGGTAGCTACAAGCAAGTCACTTACAGGGTAAGTAGTTCTAGGGCCCACACCCACAGGAGCACCGTAGTGCTGAAGTTACCTCACCCAGGGGAGCCGGGTGCATAGGTGTTCTTTGGTGTCGGGTCGCGGCGTCGTTTTCAATGGGAGCCAGTGAAGACTTGCTGCTTGCGGCGACAGGAGAAGTGTCCGGAGGAATCCAAGCCTGGATTCAGAAGATGGAAGACCTGAAAGCAGAGGGGACAGTGTTCACAGTCACTTGGCAGTGACTCGGGGCAAGGAAGATGGATGCCCACCGTCGTCGCAAGATTCAGGTTGTTCACGGGTGCCTTGACTCTTCAGCCACGAGGTCCAGGAGGCGTCGACGACAACCAGGAGCTGGGATTCGGCGTGTCCCACGATGTCTGCAGCTTACTGCCGTGTTGGCGACTCGGTTCGAGCCAACAAGCCTTGGTAACAGCAAGTCTCGGGGAAAGTGTAAAAAGTCAATGGCGCAGACCAGCAAGGTCTGAGGGACTCACCCAGCGAAGGTAAGTCAGGGCCGGCCTGGAGCAACCAGGGGAGCCCTTTGGTTCTGTAGGAAAGCCTTCAGGGGACCCACAAGCCGGCTGGCAAGGGATTGCAAAGACACCTCGGGAGGATTCGCTCAACAGGGGCCCACGGTCACCCGGGACATGGTAGGCCTCTGATCTTCGGAGGAATTCCTGCTGCAGGTTAGGACCACACGTGGTCCAAAGCACAAGTTCGTAGAACGTCGTGAAGGGGTTGCACTTGACAATAGTGCACAGTACTCAGGGGTCGCGGTTACTCGTCACTCTTGGGGTCCACTGGCCTCAGCTTCGCTGGGGACTCACGATGACCTTTGAGAAGTCAGGAAATCTACTTTTTGGGCTGCAGGGACTTCGGACTCCGGCGGGAGCGGCGTAGTCTGCGACCGTCGTTTGTAGTTTTTGGTGCCTGCCAAGCAGGGGAGTCACTCCTTGACTCCAAGGGAGATTCTTCAGTCTTCCAAAGGTAGTGGAACGTCGAAGGTCCGGGATTCTTCTTGTAGAGCGTCGTCCAGGGGTATCTAGGGTGCAATGCACAGGTTCCCCCTCTTATACTAAAAGAAAGGGAGGGACTAGCTCTATGACCCTACCTATGGGAGGGTCAGGGGAGTGGGTGGCTACACCCACTTCCCTTTGTCCAGTTTCGCGCCAGAGCAGGGGCAGGTAGCCCCTGAGCCGGTTTGAACTGGGGTATGCACAGAGGAGCCTTCTGCTCCCCCAGTGCAGGACTTCAAAGCACTCTAAGAGTGCACCCACCCAGCCCCAATACACTAAACCCTGTCTGGGTGGTGGTCACACCCCCTTGGGACAGGATATCTATTGTTGGGCTTCCTCCACTGCGAGTGTTGGTCATCAGCAGGAGGGCAGCCCAGTGTCTGTGACTGGTGGCATCCATTTTGTGATGCCAGGGCTCTGCAGGATTCTACCGCGTTTCCACAGTAGGTACATGTCTATCCCTCTAGAAGGGTGGAATGCTACCCCCGCCGCCAGAACTGGCGCGGGGGTAGTATTCCAAGATGTTTGACACCAAACACGACATGTTTTGATGCAGCCATTCCAAAGTTAGCATTTTACCGCGAGGATATAATGCACTTAAGAGTATATGGTTTAACCGCATCCACAAACAGCACCAGAGAATGGACTCTGAGAGCTGCAGAGGGGCCCTGCTCAGGCAGAGGCACCCCCTCACATGGAAACTAAGCACCCTGCCCTCAGGATTGATAGGGCCTGCTTTAGGGGTGACTGATAAGTCTCAATGTGTGTGCAGGAGAGATATAGGGGACCTATATCTCAGTGAGGGGTGCTAGCACTTCCTCACCCAGGCTGCAGTAGCAGGCCTGTGGTGTCAGATTTAGTCTGCTTCCCAGGGGTGGCATAATACATGCTTCAGCCCCTGGTAGGCCTGTGAAGTACCTATGCCCTTGGTACCTAAGGTACCATATACTAGGGACTCATAAGGTACCACAGTATCCAATCACTAGTGCACCTAGAGTGCACTCCAAATCGTTTAGAGAGAACAGAGAGGCTGGGGCCCTGATTGGCAGGGTCCCAGCCAGACTATAGCCAGAAACCAGTGTAAACATCAGAAAAAAAGTGGGGGCAACATAAGAGGCAGATCCTAGTCTCCTACACAACCCCCCCCCCAAACGCAGGGACACTAAACTAACCTTGACCAGTTGAGTCTTCGTGTTCTAAGTGGAAATACCTTGAGAGTCCATCTGCATTGGCATGTTGGGTCCCAGGTCTATGTTCCACTGTATAGTCCATCCCCTGTAGGGAAATGGACCACCTCAAAAGTTTTGAGTTTTCACCTTTCATCTGTTTAAGCCATAGGAGGGGCTTGTGGTCAGTCTGAACTATGAAGTGAGTGTCAAACAAGTAGGGCCTCAGCTTCTTCAGGGCCCACACCACAGCAAAGGCCTCCCTCTCTATAGCTGACCAACGTTTCTCTCTAGGGGTCAGCCTTCTGCTAATAAAAGCTACTGGCTGGTCTTGACCTTCATCATTCAGTTGAGACAGTACAGCTCCCACACCCAGCTCAGAAGCATCTGTTTGGACAATGAACTTTTTGGTGTAGTCTGGACTCTGTAAGATGGGGGCAGTGCACATGGCCTGCTTTAGGTCTTCAAATGCCTTCTGACAGCTAGCTGTCCACTGAACCTTTTTTGGCATTTTCTTTGAGGTCAGATCATTCAAGGGGGTCACTATAGATCCATATCCCTTGACAAACCTCCTATAGTACCCAGTCAGGCCTAAGAAGGCTCTCACCTGTGTCTGGGTGGTTGGAGCAACCCATTCCATTATGGTTTGGATTTTGCTCTGTAAAGGCTGAACCTGGCCTCCACCTACAAGGTGGCCCAGGTACACAACCTGACTCTGCCCTATCTGGCACTTAGTGGCCTTGATAGTGAGGCCTGCTTTCTGCAGAGCCTCCAAAACATTTCTGAGGTGGACCAGGTGATCCTGCCAGGAGGAAGTAAAGACAGCAATATCATCTAGATAAGCTGAGCAATAAGTTTCCATCCCTGCCAGAACTTTATTCACCAACCTCTGAAAAGTGGCAGGTGCATTTTTCAATCCAAAGGGCATCACCACAAAGTGGTAGTGCCCACTAGGGGTCGAAAATGCTGTTTTGGCTTTTGCATCATCAGCTAATCGGATCTGCCAGTAGCCAGCTGTTAGGTCAAATGTACTTAGATACTTGGCTGAGGCCAAAGTATCAATCAGCTCATCTGGCCTTGGTATGGGATAGGCATCAGTCCTAGTGACTGCATTGAGGCCTCTGTAGTCTACACAAAACCTCATTTCTTTCTTACCACCCTGGGTATGAGGCTTGGGTACCAGGACTACTGGGCTAGCCCAAGGGCTATCTGAAGGCTCAATTACACCTAGCTCCAACATTTTCTGGACTTCAGTCCTGATACAGTCCCTGACATGGTCAGGTTGCCTGTAGATTTTACTCTTGACAGGCAGACTGTCTCCAGTGTCCACCTCATGGGTGCACCAGGTAGTCTGACTAGGGGTCAGGCTAAACATATGTCTATACTGTTGCAGAACTTGTCTGCACTCAGTTTGCTGATGGTCAGTGAGGCTGCTTGCCAAAGCAACACCATCTACTGACCCATCATCAGGGTTCTGAGAGAGCAGGTCAGGGAGAGGGTCACTCTCCTCCTCCTGGTCCTCATCAGTTGCCATGAGCAAGCCCATGTCAGCCCTGTCAACATATGGCTTTAATCTGTTGACATGGAGCACCCTCAGGGGGCTCCTGGGAGTTCCAAGATTCACCAGATAGGTGACTTCTCCCTTCTGTTCAACTATTGTATGGGGGCCACTCCACTTGTCCCGGAGGGCTGCTGGGGCCACAGGCTCCAACACCCACACTTTCTGTCCTGGCTGGTATACAGTCAGTACAGCCTTTGGTCATGCCAAGCTTTTTGTAATTCTTGGCTGGCCTCCAGGTTTTGGTTGCCTTTTTCATGTACTCAGCCATCCGGGAGCGGAGACCAAGTACATAGTCCATCACATCTTGTTTGGGGGGCTTGAGAGCCCTCTTTTATCAAACACAATGGACCTCTCACAGGATGCCCAAACAGAAGCTCAAATGGGCTGTAACCAACCCCCTTCTGTGGAACCTCTCTGTATGCAAACAACAGGCAAGGAAGAAGAAGGTCCCATTTCCGTCTAAGCTTCTCTGGGAGTCCTTTAATCATTCCCTTACGGGTTTTGTTGAAGCGTTCAACCAAACTATTGCATTGTGGGTGATAGGGAGTGGTGAACTTATAAGTTACACCACACTCCTTCCACATTGCTTTCAGATATCCTGACATGAAGTTAGTACCTCTGTCAGAGATGACCTCCTTTGGGAAACCCACTCTGGAGAAAACTCCAATGAGGGCTCTTGCCACCACAGGGGCTGTGGTGGTCCTCAGAGGAATTGCTTCTGGGTACCTGGTGGCATGATCCACTACCACCAGGATAAACCTGTGCCCAGATGCAGTTTGAGGGTCAAGGGGACCAACAATGTCAATCCCTACCCTTTCAAAGGGTACCCCCACCACAGGTAGTGGTATCAGGGGGCCTTTGTTGTGCCACCTGCCTTACCACTGGCTTGGCATGTGACACAGGAGCGACAAAACTCCTTTGTGTCCTCTGACATATGTGGCCAATGAAAATGTGGAACAAGCCTGTCCCAGGTCTTGTTTTGGCCCAAGTGTCCTGCTAAAGGGATGTCATGTGCTAGGGTCAAGAGGAACCCCCTAAACTTCTGAGGTATTACCATCCTCCTGGTGGCTCCAGGGGCTGGATCTCTACCCTCAGAATATAGGAGTCCCTCATCCCAATAAACTTTATGGGACCCACTAGCACTCCCAGCAGCCTCAGCAGCAGCCTGCTGTCTGAGGGGTTCAAGAGAGGGGCAGCCCTGTTGCTCCTTACTCAGATCTTCCCTAGAAGGGCCCCCTGCCCCCAAGAACTCAACCTGATCAGGCTCAAGTCCCTCTGGGGCAGTTCCTTCTTCAGGATCTGCTTCACCTCCCTCTGGGGGTGAATCTGTGATCTGAGACAGAGGGGAAGGCACTGCCTTTACCCTACTGCTCCTCCTCTTGGGAAGCATCTGGTCCATTGTTCCAGGATCCAGAGCTGGTTCAGTGTTATGCATTCTTGCTTGTGACCTGGTCACAGCAAATACCTCTGCAGGGATGCCCAACATCTCAGCATGAGTCCATAACTCTACTTCAGACCAGGCTGAAGTCTCTAGATCATTGCCCAATAGACATTCTACAGGGAGGTCTGCACTGACTACAACCTTCTTGAGGCCAGTTACCCCTCCCCAGGAGAAATTCACAACTGCCAGACTATGGTTGGTCCTGACATTGCTTGCATTGGTCACCTGGTACATTTCGCCCAGGATGATCTGTCCAGGGTCCACAAGATCCTCTGCCACCATGGTGACACTAGCACCTGTGTCCCTAAATGCCAAAGCCTGTTTGCCATTTATTACAGGCTGCTGTTTGTATTTGCCCAGATTACTGGAGCTTACTAGGAAGGACATATCAAGGTCTCCATCACAAATCAGCATTGCCTGAGTGGGCACTCTGACTAGGACAGAGTCCACTTCAGAACCAAGGGTCAACCCTACTACACCCTTATTCTGCGTACCACCTCCACCAGTAGCTGAGCTAGGGGGAACAGTTGCCTTAGGGGCAGGAGTGGTGGTGGTTTGGTCTTTGGACTTGTTACAATCAGAAGTCCAGTGCCCTTTCTGTTTACAGAATTTGCACCAGGGCTTCTTTTGGCCTTTTCCCTTGTTGGATTGTGACTCCCCACCAGATGCAGATTTTTGGGGCCTTGTGAAGACTTCTGGTCTTTTGACTTATCCCCACCTTTCTCAGAGCCCTTAGGATCTTGCTTCTTGGTGTCACCCCCTTGGTTCTGGGGTTTCTGCCTTACCCTGGTTCTGACCCATTTGTCTGCCTTCTTTCCCAATTCTTGGGGAGAGGTCAGATCTGAGTCCACCAGGTATTGATGCAACAACTGGTTCTGGCAATTATTAAGGATCTGTTATCTCATCATCAGATTATACAATCCCTTGAAATCAGTAACCCTACTGCCAACCAGCCAACCCTCCAGAGCCTTGGTTGCACAATCTACAAAGTCAGTCCAGTCCTGAGTCTGTGCCTTCTGGGTGTCTCTGAACTTCAACCTGTACTGCTCAGTGGTTAAGCCAAACCCATCTATCAGTGCACTCTTCAGGACTTCATAATCATCAGCATCCTCTTCTCTAACAGTGAGGAGCTTGTCTCTACCTTTGTCTGAAAAGGAGAGCCACAAGATTGCTGCCCACTGCTTTTGGGGGACCTGCTGTACTCTACAGGCCCTCTCCATAGCAATTATCCACTTGTGGATATCATCCCCACTCTGGTAGGGAGGAACAACCTTGCTCAGGTTCCTATGGTCTGGAATATATTCTCTGCCTCTAGGGACACTGTTGCTGCCACCAAGGGGTTCTAACCCCTCTCTTCTAGAAGCTCTCTGGATCTCCAGGGCTTCTCTATCCAGTGCCAACTGCTTGGTTCTGAGGGCAACTCTTGCTTCCTCATACTGCAGCAGTTTGCACATTCTTTCAGAGGAGCTCTCTCTTATGGGAAAGTATGAGTTCCTCTGCTGGACAAATTCTCTGCCAGAGTGATAAGAATGGTCAGATTCCCTGGAAGGGGACCTATGCCTCTCATCCACTCTGTCAGTTCTCTTAGGGAGAATTCCTCTGTCCTTTTCAGGCCCCTTGGAGCCTGGCCCTTCAATCACAGAGTCTTGGTCATTCTGATTTTCATCATCTGACCCAGACACTGTAATTGACCCACCCCTGATTCAGACCCATTAGCTCCTAGAGCCAATCTAAGATCATCTGCTGTCAGCAGATCTATCAGGTGTAGTGTGGAGGGACTCTGTCCTAGGTTCAGGTGTCTTTCAACACACATGGCTCTCAAGTCAGAGAAAGCCATGTCCTTATACTGAGGCTGAGTGGATCCACTGGTTCCACCCTTTAAGGACATTCTAGTGTTGTGCAGTGTTGTACTACCTACACTAGTTTGTTGCCTACTGATACTAGCTTGAGCTGTAGAAAGGGTGTGCTATCCCTTGGCACCCAGCTCTAAGTTCAGTAGAACTTATTGATACTAAGCTTGACTTTATATGTACCTTAAGTACCTATAGTGGTTTTCAGTTAGTAATTCAAATAGAGATTTTTCTGGTAAAACAATAGCAAGCTGGAATCCCACACGCTGCCCACCAATGTGAGAAGTTGGCCTGGTATATGCTGTTCACTAGTTAAAGTGGACACCTTGCACCAGAACAATTCGACTCTTATGGTAGATAGGTTTAAGACAACCTTTATAGAAAGCTATCCTAGTAGTAGCTGTGGAGAGCAGCCTTCAGGCTAAGTCTTGAAGGAATGTAAAGCAGCTTGTTTTACCACACAATCTCTTGAATCACCAAATGAAAAGACACCACACAGGTATATATATAAAATATATATGTATTTATTAATAAACAACTCTCTACTAATCTCTTTATGAGATTAGAAGTCAGGAACATATGTACAAGTCAAATATTATCAAAATAGGTTTAGCACTATCGAATATCACAATCTTAGTTTGGCTAGACCGAGGTCTAGGGCATCTAGAATCGAGGGACCCCCAAGAACCACCCCAGGTAGTTGTAGGAGACCCACAGGGGACGGACGCGGTGTCCTGGCACCGGTGCGAGTCCTGTACGAGTCTATGCGAACAGACGCGATTGAGATTTCAATGTTAAAGGTCTCTTGCGTGTTCGAGGCGAACACACCGATCGGTCCTTGTACGAGTCGAAGGACGCAGTTACAGATAGAGTTGCAAGGGAGTTGGACGCGGTGTGCTCTACCACAGACGCGAACCATGTACGAGTCAGCGCGATAGTCACACTTGGAAAGTAAGAGTTTTAGGGCACTTCTAGGGTGGCTACAAGCAAGTCACTTACAGGGTAAGTAGTTCTAGGGCCCACACACACAGGAGCACCGTAGGGCTGAAGTTACCTCACCCAGGGGAGCCGGGTGCATAGGTGTTCTTTGGTGTCGGGTCGCGGCGTCGTTTTCAATGGGAGCCAGTGAAGACTTGCTGCTTGCGGCGACAGGAGAAGTGTCCGGAGGAATCCAAGCCTGGATTCAGAAGATGGAAGACCTGAAAGCAGAGGGGACAGTGTTCACAGTCACTTGGCAGTGACTCGGGGCAAGGAAGATGGATGCCCACCGTCGTCGCAAGATTCAGGTTGTTCACGGGTGCCTTGACTCTTCAGCCACGAGGTCCTAGAGGTGTCGACGACAACCAGAAGCTGGATTCCGCGTGTCCCACAATGTCTGCAGCTTACTGCGGTGTCGGGGACTCGGTTGGAGCCAACAAGCCTTGGTAACAGCAAGTCTCGGGGAAAGTGTAAAAAGTCAATGGCGCAGACCAGCAAGGTCTGAGGGACTCACCCCGCGAAGGTAAGTCAGGGCCGGCCTGGGGCAACCAGGGGAGCCCTTTGGTTCTGTAGGAAAGCCTTCAGGGGATCCTCAAGCCGGCTGGCAAGGGATCGCAAAGACGCCTCGGGAGGATTCGTTCAACAGGGGCCCACGGTCACTCGCGACGTGGTAGGCCTCTGATCTTCGGAGGGATGCTTGCTGGAGGCTAGGACCACACGCGGTCCAAAGCACAAGTTCGTAGAACGTCGCAAAGGGGTTGCACTTGACAATAGTGCACGGTACCCAGGGGTCATAGTTCCTCATCACTCTTGGGGTCCACTGGCCTCAGCTTTGCTGGGGACTCACGATGGCCTTTGAGAAGTCAGGAAATCCACTTCTTGGACTGCAGGGACTTCGGACTCCGGCGGGAGCGGCGTAGTCTGCGACCGTCATTTATAGTTTTTGGTGCCTGCCAAGCAGGGGAGTCACTCCTTGACTCCAAGGGAGATTCTTCAGTCTTCCAAAGGTAGTGGAACATCGAAGGTCCAGGATTCTTCTTGTAGAGCGTCATCCAGGGGTATCTAGGTTGCAATGCACAGGTTCCCTCTCTTATACTAAAAGAAAGGGAGGGACTAGCTCTATGACACTACCTATGGTAGGGTCAGGGGAGTGGGTGGCTACACCCACTTCCCTTTGTCCAGTTTCGCGCCAGAGCAGGGGCAGGTAGCCCCTGAGCTGGTTTGAACTGGGGTATGCACAGAGGAGCCTTCTGCTCCCCCCAGTGCAGGACTTCTAAGCACTCTAAGAGTGCACCCACCCAGCCCCAATACACTAAACCCTGTCTGGGAGGTGGTCACACCCCCTTGGGATAGGATATCTATTGTTGGGCTTCCTCCACTGCGAGTGTTGGTCATCAGCAGGAGGGCAGCTCAGTGTCTGTGACTGGTGGCATCCATTTTGTGATGCCAGGGCTCTTCAGGATTCTACCGCGTTTCCACAGTAGGTACATGTCTATCCCTCTAGAAGGGTGGAATGCTACCCCCTCTGCCAGAACTGGCGGGGGGATAGTATTCCAAGATGTTTGACACCAAACACGACATGTTTTGATGCAGCCATTCCAAAGTTAGCATTCTACCACGAGGATATAATGCACTTAAGAGTATATGGTTTAACCGCATCCACAAACAGCCCCAGAGAATGGACTCTGAGAGCTGCAGAGGGGCCCTGCTCAGGCAGAGGCACCCCCTCACATGAAAACTAAGCACCCTGCCCTCAGGATTGATAGGGCCTGCTTTAGGGGTGACTGATAAGTCTCAATGTGTGTGCAGGAGAGATATAGGGGACCCATATCTCAGTGAGGGGTGCTAGCACTTCCTCACCCAGGCTGCAGTAGCAGGCCTGTGGTGTCAGATTTAGTCTGTTTCCCAGGGGTGGCATAATACATGCTTCAGCCCCTGGTAGGCCTGTGAAGTACCTATGCCCTTGTACCTAAGGTACCATATACTAGGGACTCATAAGGTACCACAGTATCCAATCACTAGTGCACCTAGAGTGCACTCCAAATCGTTTAGAGAGAACAGAGAGGCTGGGGCCCTGATTGGCAGGGTCCCAGCCAGACTATAGCTAGAAACCAGTGTAAACATCAGAAAAAAAGTGGGGGCAACATAAGAGGCAGATCCTACTCTCCTACAATGGCCTATTGGACAAGAGCGCTAATGGCATATGAATGGGAGGTGTTACCTATGGCAAACTGCAGGCCCTAACATGCTTTTATTAAGATGCCATCATTGGCTGTGGCGACTCGGACTGCCTAATTGACAGAGCCCCTAGCCCCGCCAAACCCAGCGCCAGGGACACAGAACACATGCCACCACACCTGGCCGAAGGGCCTGACATTATGCATGTAATTCTTAACATAATAGGGTGGATCCATAGCGAAATGCTCAAACTTATATTTGAGGTAATTCTTGTCATAAGAGATCTTGTACTCGTTTTATAGGGGGTGTCAATGGCAAAATGCTGACCCTTGTAAACTGGAGGGAATTTTTAGAAGTAGCAATGACTATGACTGAAGTATCCATGGCAAGTTTCTGACCCGCAGGGGACATGATAACAGAAAAGGAAGGGATGACACTCAGGAGTCAGATGAGAAATAGTGATTAATATATCGTCCACTAGGCTTACCACCTAGCAGGTGTCAGTCTTGAACAAGGGTATGTCTTTTGTACCTACATACCAATCTAACCAGTTGGAAACCGAAGTGTCTTATTTTAAATTCATGTGTAAATTATGGTTACGATATTTTTTTGATATCCTGGAACCTTCCACTCTTACAGGTGAGGAATCTGAATATCTTGAGCTCAAACCAAGGAGCGCATTTCTAGCACCCACATCCCATGAACCCATTGACATGTTTGAGGCATTGTTGAAAAAGAATTTCCAGCATATAAGCTTTTGCGATTCCAATATTAGGAACATGTCCAAAAGGGAGCATGGAGCTCTCATCACGCTTGCCCAAAACAGAGAACTGACATTTCAATCTGCGTTGGTGGTTATGGACCGCAACTTTTACGAGAATAAAGTAACATTGCATGTTTCTGATGAGCATACCTACATGTCATTAGAAAATGATCCAACCACAGCATTTTTCACCACTTTAAAGACGATACTGGACAGAGCCCTGAAATTGGGGTGGATTAATGATAACACTCAGTGCCATTTTATGATGTAATCCACACGGAGACCACATCTTTACATGCTGCTGAAGATCCACAAAAGCATTGCTGATCCCCCATTCAGACCCATTGTGTCTGGGTGTGTCCATCCATGAACCCCTTGGAATATACCTTGATACATTCCTACAACCTTTTGTTAAAAAATGGTGTTTCTAAGTCCAAGATACCACAGATTGTTTTAAGCATCTGGTGCTTTTTATAAATCAATGACATGGAGGAATGGTGGCATTGCACCATAGACGTTGCTTCGTTATATAATACTATACCACACAACGAAGGCATCAAGGCTGTGGAATGGGCACTGGTTAACCAAGATGAGGTACGAGCCAACAATGTTATTTTTCATAGTCAAAGGACACTACAGAAGAATGGCACTTCCATGGGCTTTTGCGGGCCCCCAGTTATGCCAACATCTTTATGTTGAAATTTGAAGACAGTTTCATCTACAACTCCGAGACTTGGTGCACACATCTCATCATGTAATTAAGATACATGAACAAAGTTTTTTGATTTAGAAAGGCTCCAGGGATCTTCTTGAGCAGCAAATATTGAATCTCAACCCAAAGAATCCCAGGATTCAGTTTACACACTCCATTAACAAAACAAGTATCACTTATTTTGATGTTCAACTGGAGCTCACTACACTGGGTCTCTCCACCTAAGTCATCAAGAAGCCCACTGATTGCAACAACATGCTACTATTTAGTAGCTATCATCCCCCATCGTTGAAGTGACATTTACCGTTTTCACAATTTATACACTTGTCAGCACTCAGACACTCCCTATGTTCAAAAATCAGTTCACCAAACATGGGTAGCCTGAAGATGTGTTGGAGACTGCGTTACATCACATGTGTACTCTGGACGGCTCAACGTTGTTACAGAAGAAGCATGCTTTGAAACCAACACAGGGGTTTTTGTGTCTATATTTTCTACTCAATCAAACACCATTAAACAGATTATTTTCCACCATTGGGAATTCCTTAAAACGGAATCTGACTTCAAGGGGCTTTTCTCGAATAAACCTCTTTTTGCATATAAATGCACTCTAACTTTGAAGGAAATCTTGTCATCACCTCCGCAGAAGGATGCCACATCATCTAAGGGTATAAAGAGGTGTCAAAATTGCATACATTGTGGTAACGTTATAGTGGGCAGCACTATTTCTCACCCACAAACTGGCAAATTGATCCAACTGAAACATTCAGCAGACTTTAACTCTCAACTAGTTGTATACAACCATCAAGTGCCTGTGTGGTTTAATTTCTGTGGGCAAAACAGAGAGGTGCATCAAGGTGTGCTTCACGGAGCACAAAAGTATGATTAGACACAAGAACAAAAATTCATCCCTCGTGGTACACCACCATGACATCGCACAGCGAAGATTCACAGTGTTGGATACGATAATGGTGAATCCAGAGATCAATACCCAGAAACGGTTATCCCAACGTGAGACACACTGGATCAAGTATCTAAACAGTTTTATCCCTAATGCCCTAAATAATAAGCTGGAACCGGCCTGCTTCCTATAGATTCCTATTCTCGTAGACATTACTACTTTTCCCTCCCAGAATGGTCGTCAACCCAATATGAGACAGGCACTCATCACATGTTTATTTTTTTTTAAAAACTCCCAGCTGTCAGCGCAACTTTTTTTGGCATCTTAATCTTCCATAATAGTATTGTCTCCTTCATGGCACACAGAAATACTTAAGCACGTTCACATGCATTGACCATGGCGAATTACACATCTTGGGGCACATGCATCAAGGTATTATTTTGTGAGTCCTTAATTGCGATTATTAAGGAATCGCAATTAAGTACTCGCAAAAGCCTACGCATGTAGGAATCGCTATAAAAATAGCGATTCCTAAACATTCCTTAGTTGCGACTCGCAAATTGCGAGTCGCAATTAAGGAATGGCTCCCGATTCATTCCTATGGGCCTGCAGGCCCATAGGAATGAATGGGAAATTGCATGCGCAATTTGCAAGTACCAATAGGTACTTGCAAATTGCGATTGCAATTTCAAGGGTGCAAGGGTGTCAAAAGGACACCCTGTTGCACCCCTGGAATTGTGATGTGCACCGATGTTGCGCACCCACATGCCCCAAGGGCATGTGTGTGTGCAACATGGAACTTTGAAAAATGCAATTTAGTGCATTTTTCAAAGTTTTAGCAAATTACCGACCAGTTCAATTGCTCGGTAATTTGCGGCCCCAAATAGCGAAATCGCTATTTAAAAGTGGTTATTGCATTGCATTTAAGGAATCGCAAATTGCGATTCCTTAAATGCAATCGCAATTTAAGAAATCGCAATAAATTGCGATTTCTTAAATTGCGGGTGCCTTACACCTAGATGCATCGCAATAGCCCTTTTTGCAGGCGCAAACTGCCGATTTTTGCGAATCGCACCGTTTGCGCTTGCAAAAAACGTTGATGCATGTGCCTGTTAGCTCTTTACTCATGTCACTGAATGGACAACATTTTTGTACAGGACATATATTCTTTTGTCCAGCAAATGTAATCACCATTTATTAGTATGACATGATCTATGCCAATACAGAGGTGCCTATCTACATTTCTCCATAGGTGATTTGGTTCTGTCTTGACCAATCTGCATTGAGTCTCTTTGATCCTTGATGTCCTTTTCACTTTCATTACGGTAGTACGCACTCTATGGTCATGGGCGTAGTCATTTTCATTACACTGCCTTTCAGCTTTTCAGTCCGTTGTCGATTTTGGTGCATGTTGTGCGAATGTCGATGCCGCTTCTCGATCCCTTCATAGCCACTCCGGAATAACTTCAGGGCACATCACTTTGTTTTGGCGTCTCGTTGATACAGGTGGCTTTGGAGTCTTGTTACTCTACAAGAACATCCTGCTTCTGTGTTTACACGCACTGAGTGCCTTTGATACGGCCAATTTACTTAGATTCACTTTTTTGGACAGTCATTTGTTGGATACTGCATTTTCAGATTAAGGCCATGGCTCCGCCCACTTCCTTTATAGGCTCCACCCACATCCACAAGCCTCAACACATCAGAGCCACCTCCTAACTCCTTGAGGTCTGCAAGAAGCTGAAGACTTGGATCTTCACATAAGCACCTCGGGGGCCTCACACCTGCCGATGCACCTGGATACCCTCTCAGGTCATTAGTGCACTATACAAATCAATATAACATAACATAACTTATGGGAGCTAGTATGACAACAACTTAAAAGTGAACTCAAATTGGAGAATGTGTGTATATCGCAAAATGCAGCTTTAGGAAAGCTCATTTGAGGACTTGAGGCAGCTTTGCAAACTAAAGAGAATGTGTTTGTACTGTGCTGTTTAAAAGAAAGGAATGGATGAAGGAAGGAATATATTAAAGAAAGTAACAACAAATGCAGGCAGGAAGGGGAGTACTGGAGTGAGGAAATAAATAAGTAATGGATGAAAGAAGGAGGAAATAAAAGAATGTGAAAGGAAGAAATGAAGGGATAGAGGAAGAAAGGAAGTGAACTATGTGTGGTGGATGAATAGAAAGAAGAAAGGAAAGGAGGAAGAAAAGCAGAAGGAAGGGTTGAGGATAAGAAAGGAAGAAATGAAAGAAAGGATGAAGGGAGCAGCAGGAAAAAAAAATAGTAAGGAACAAATGAAGGAAGAAGGAAAAAATGCACCAAGGGAGGAGGGATGGGGAATGAATGAGGGTGTAAGAAAGTAAGAATTGAACGAAGAAAGGATGCATCCCTGGAGGTGCTGAGGAAGAGAAAAAGGAAAGGAAAAAGATGGGGCGAAGGAAAGATAGGAGGTCAGGGGAATAGATACGAGTATGAAAGGTATTGGGTCAAGGAGGGATAGAGGGAATAATAGTGTAATATTGCAAAGAAATTGAAAAACAAAAGCTTAAAATGCATTTCTGTGTCCTTAACACACCATGTATGTTTGTACAGCACATACTCACCAAAGGGGGCCTTGACACCGAATTCAAAATGTTACCAAGCTCAATGGCACTAATTTTATCGACCTCATAAAGATGAAAGGCTGAGTGGCCATACCAAGATTTACATTTATGACCCTGAGATCAAACACAGATTCCTGGAGTGGATATAAAGTTATGCACAAGAAGGAAAAACATAAAAGGGAGAGTGAGGAAGGAGGAGAGGTCTGAAGGCAAAGATAGATATGGTAGACAACTTGAAGAGAAGTGGGGAAAGCAGAGGTTGGGAGTGTAAGATTGGAGTGGAACAAGAATGAAAAGAGGAAAGAGGAGAACGGCAAGGGAAGAAGAGCAGACAGCAGGGAGTGCGTGAAAGGAGAGTGGAAGGGAAACATGGGAAGGTGAGAAATCAAAAGCAATTAATGAGGGGAGGCAACGATTAAGAGGAAACTCGGACATAGGGCAGAAAGTGAAGGAAAAATGGAGAGAAGGGAAAGAGTGAGGTGTGAAGAGGAGTAAGAAAAGCGGATACTGAGGGAAAGTTAGAGTACACCTCTGCTTTATTAAATATACACTAAATTACATAACGCTGAGGGGTGACAGGGCTGTATCATTCTGGGCCTGCCTCATCAATGCGTAGCTGTGCTGTCCAAGACACACAATAGCGATTCTTTAACTGTGTTAAGGTTTTATCCCATCAAAATATGTTTTTGTGGCATCACAATAGGTTCTCTGTGACAAAAAGATGCCACATAAATACAGTTCTGCCATCTGCAAGGCACACATTAACCCTCTGCGCTACAGTCAAAACTACCACTAGACAAAATTCCGAGCTCTCTCTCCAACAGGAACTTAACATTTAATCACCAGCGTGCAGCATTTTCTTGACATTTTTATTGTTGCCTGAATCTTGTCGAAACACACAAGGAACTCTGCAGCAGGCGCTTTTAATCCAAGTTATTTGTTTCCTAACACAGTGTCCCCCAATGGATCACCCCTGAACTCAACATCAGGTGCTCACCACCCTAAAAGCTGGCCCTGTCTGATGCCCAGCTGTTGGTCACTCAAAACGACATGCTCAAGTATTAGAATTCAAATGCACGTTGCCAGAATCATGCAAGAATTCACTTTTTATTGTCTGACTTTCTTACACTGCTGCTAACTGACAGTCACCTCAAAGCACAATACATACATACATGAAACTGAGTTTTCAAACAAGTACATATACAAACATGGCAGGTTCACATGTGGCCTGTGCTAGACAAAAATGTAAAAAATACACGCCTTAAGAGCGTAAGACTCCCTCGCTTGCCTAGTACCCCTGCCTTCTCACTAGCAAGCACTGTGCTCCCAGTACACACAAGCAGAATTCGAATTGTAGATAAAATGCAAAGACAGTGTATGTTACAATGCTGCTCATGCACTTGGGCCCCAATGTTGCACCACACCCGGACAAAGGCGCAAAGGGATGTAGCTGCACCCCTGGTTATAACTCAGATTCCACTTCTATTCCGACGCAGAGACAATATAGTGGGATGTGGGAAATAGAAAACGGACCATAAAAAAGAGTGTTACTTGGCGCCCATCAAGCTTTGGCAATCACAACTAGTTTCCATACCAGGCAGACATCTGAACCAAACAGGACAGGTATGACTCACTTAAACTGGCATCAGCACTACTTTTGTTCAGGTCTCATCTTGGCTGGAGGCTAGACATGCTTGACACCTTGGTGTCAATGCCATCTAGGAAGCAAAGATACACAGTTAGTCACTTCAAAACTATTATTTGGCAGGAGGGTTTTGATTTTTTGAGCTTTGTACATAGGAGGTGTGTATGTCCAGAAAGAATTTTAAATACATGTATTCATGTGAGTAATTATACTAATCAACACTTAGATAGCACTACTAATAAGTGGTTATTACTACCCAAAGGAACATAAGCAGTCACCAACAGAACTAGGTTGTATGCCATTTCACAATGAGTCAATCCTGTAACAAGACTGCATGCAGATGTCACCAGCAAACGCACTGACCACCCGTTATCTTATTTTAACTGCTGTACCCAGGAACGTGCTGGGTACACAAAGATCTATTCAGCTGCAGCAGGTGCATTAACATTGGGAGACATAATAATAATAATAATAATACTGGAGCTTGTATAGTGCAAACAGGTACCTCAAAACAGAGGTGTCCCGGCGCTCTAGCAGCAGGCAGCACGCGCAGGAGGTTTCAGCACTGAACCCGAGCCTAGTCAAGTCTAAAGAGCCATGTCTTCAGCGCTTTTCTGAAACAGGTCTCTGTGCTAGCTTGGCGGAGGTTCCCAGGCAGGGCATTCCACATTTTGCTTCCATTTCTAACGATAATGGCATTACTCCTAGTCCTACTCCCTCGCCTTCCTTCAATACCAATGAGGCCCCGCCTCCCACCCAGACCCACCCCCAGCATAAAAACTCTGCCCGCCCCCACCTCCACCTGTACGTAAACAAGCCGAGCTAGCACTCAGTTGAACCGCACCGGGAGGGAGGGAGGGTCCTCGAAGGAAGGCGAGGAGTAGGACTAGGAGTAATGCCATTATCGTTAGAAATGGAAGCATTACCTCCCGTCCCTCCCTCGCCTTCCTTCAATACCAATGAGGACATAGCAAGCAGAAGAAAACAGAGACGGACAACTGAGTGAGAAAGAAACACCAAAATTTAATACAGTGCCCCCAAACACATCAGATCAACATCCCTGGTCCCGCATAGAGGACAAAACCCTGTGGCCCAGAACAGTATCCAAACGCTCCAGGCTCGCAATACGATAGTGACGGACAAACGTAGAGGGAGAAGACCAGGTCGCCGCCCTACAGATCTCCACCACAGAAGCCCCCTGCAACTCAGCCACCGTAGCCGCCATACTGCGAGTGGAACGCCCCTGAACCCCCACAGGAGGAGCCACCCCCTTAAGATGGTAAGCCATCAAGACCGCGGACCGAATCCAACGACTCAAAGTAGCCGTGGAAGGCTTAACACCCTTCCGAGCCGGACCGAAGTTAACAAACAAAGAGTCCCCCACCCGGAAGGATTCGACAACCTGCAGGTACCACAGCAATGCCCGACGGACATCCAAACAATGCAAGCGACAATCCGCAGCCGAGGAAGGAGCAGGACAGAATTCAGGCAAAATCACCTCCTGCCCGAGGTGAAAAGCCGAGACTGACCTTAGGGACAAAGGACGGAACCGGAACCAGAACCACCCGATCCGAAAAGACCTTACAGAAGGGAAACTTACAAGACAAGGCCCCCAACTCCCCTAAGCGCCGCGCCGAGGTGATAGCCACCAAAAAACAGGTCTTAAAGGTCAAGAGACGCAACTCAAGACCCTCAAGGGGCTCAAAGGGAGGACCAGACAGGACATCCAACACCAAATGCAAATCCCACGAAGGGAAGGACCGAACAGGGCGGGGAAACAAATTCAACAGTCCCTGAAAAAAGCGAGGCATCAGAGCCCCGTCATCCCGCAAATTACGCCAGGAGCCCCGAAAAGCCTGAATAGCCGCCCACTGCACCCGCAGAAGAAGCCACCGACAACCCCAGAAGAGCCCCATCCTGAAGGAACTGCATCACCACAAAGAGGTCAGCAACCGTGGGATCAACACCCTTGCCAGCACACCAGGCCGAAAAGACACGCCAATGCCTAGCATAGGAAAGCAGAGTAGAGGATCTACGGGAAGCCTGCAAAGTAACAGCCAAAGGAGCAGGAACCCCAACCCAGCTAAGCCCTGCCGTTCAACCGCCAGGCCGTCAGGTGCAACCTCCGCAGAGAATCCAGAGGAAGGGCCGGAAACTCCAAAGGGGACGGAACCAGAGGAAGGACCCTCTCCCGGTCGCAACACAGCCCGGACAGGAGAGGAAACCAATTCGCCCGCGGCCAGCGGGGAGCCACCAACAACACCTGAGCACAGTCCCTGCGGACCCGCACCAGAAAGGAGCGGAGCAGCGGAAAGGGGGGGAAGGCATACAGCAGACCCCGAGGCCAAGGACAGGTCAAGCCGTCGACCCCCAGAGACCCGGGACACCTGCCCAGAGAACAGAACCGGACCACCTTGGCATTCCCCGGATCCGCAAACAGGTCTACCACAGGGAGGCCCCAACGACTCACCAACTGGACGAACACACCGGGAAGGAGAGAGAACTCCCGAGAGGACGGAATCTCCCTGCTCAACAGATCCGCCCTCACATTGTCCACCCCCGAATGTAGAGAGCTGACAGACCCAGCACCCAGACCTGAGCCCACTGAAAGATGACGCTGGCAATCAAGTTCAAGGACCGGGACCGGGTCCCCCTGACGGTTGACATAGGACTTCGCCACCAGATTGTCCGTCTGAATCAACACCCAACGACCTTGCAGAGAGTCCTGAAAGTGCACCAGGGCAAGCCAAATCGCCCTCAACTCCCGCCAGTTGGAGGACCTCCGTGAGTGTAGAAGGGACCAGCACCCCTGAACCTGATCCGACCCCAGCCAAGCACCCCAACCGGACAGGCTGGCGTCCGTAGTCACCACAAGCGGAGCCGGAGGAGCCAGCGAAACCCCGGCCAGAAGGTGATGCCGGCAGAGCCACCAGGAGAGCTCCCCCGGATCCGGTCCGACATGGGCAGCAGGGACAGGAGACTCTGAGACCCCGGAGACCAACCCAACAGGATCCAGTTGGCCAGGCGGAGGAGATGAAAACGAGCCCAAGGAACCAGAAACACCACGGAAGCCATGTGCCCCTGCACCCGCAGCCACTGGACCGCCGGAGAAGCCGCCCGGGACATCAAAGCCCGAACCTGGGACTGAAGAGAGAGCAAGCGCTTGTCGGACAAGGTAACAAGGCCGAGTAAAGTCTGAAAACGAGCCCCGATGAACACCATGTCTTGAGAGGAGACCAAAGAAGACTTTCCCCAGTTCACCAAGAACCCGTGCCCCTGAAGAACCTCCAAGGCCCTCCCAATGTGAGCGAGCAAAAGAGACTCCCCCGCAGCATGCAGCAAGAGGTCGTCCAGATAAGGGTGAATGAAAACCCCTCCGCATGAAGGAGAGCCATGAGAGGCGCCAGGACCTTCGTGAAAACCCCTGGGCGCGGACCTGAGGCCGAAGGGAAGCACGCAAAACTGAAAATGGGCGTCTCCCACAGCGAACCTCAGGAAACGCTGAGAAGAAGCGGCCACAGGGACGTGGAGATAGGCGTCCTCGAGGTCCAAGGAAGCCAGGAAGTCGCCAGGTTGAACTAGAGGAATGATGGCCTGAAGGGTCAACATGCGGAAGTGAACGGGCCGAATCCAGGAGTTGACCCACTTGAGATCCAGGACAGGCCAAAAGCCGCCGGTCACCTTCCGCACCAGAAACAGAATGGAGTAGGTCCCCGTCCCCACCTCCGCGACAGGAACCCGGCAGATGGCATTCTTGGCAAGCAAACAGGACACCCCGTCCAGCAGAGCCACCCTGCGGGGACCGGAGACAGGCACCGGAGTCAGCCGAACCCCCGAATCCGGCGGGACCAGCACAAAGTCGATCACGTACCCAAGACCCACAGTGCTCAGGACCCAGCCGTCCGAAACGTCCTGCTGCCACCGAGGAAGAAAACTCCGAAGACGACCACCCACCGGCAGGGAAGCGGCCAGACAGTAGTTGTCAGGGACCCTTCTTGGCAGGGCCTTTAGACGCGGAGGCAGCGTGCTTGGGAGAAAACGGGGCTGAAACCTCCGCCTGCGGAAAGACTGACGAGAATCACGCTTAGGGGAAGAACGAGGGGCCCTATTCCAAGGCCTGCCAGATGGAGCCGAACCGCCCTTATAGGGCAAGGCATGCTTCCGCTCCTTGAAAGCTTTCGAAATCAGGGCAGGCAATTGTTCCCCAAACAGCGCCAGCCCATCAAAAGGCAACTTCAACAGAGCCGCCTTCTCACCAGGATCAGCCTTCCAGGACCGGAGCCAGAGGGAACGACGCGCAGCCACCAAAGCTCCAGTGGACATAGCGGAAGACTTGATCACGTCAGATGAAATGTCCGCCAGCAGCCGAGCCTGCTGCTCCATAGCAGCCAGGAGGTCAGAGCAGTCAGACCCCTCCTGAACCGCGGCAGCCAACTTTCCGAAATCCTGCACCAGAGACTGCGCTGAGTAGGCAGAGAAAAGGCTAGCCCGCAGCGCCAGGTTCCCAGCAGCAAAGGAGCGCTTAAGGCCAGAGTCCACCTTCCGATCAGTAGCATCCGTCGGGGTACAATCCTCAGGCAGAATCGCAGTCTTGCCAATCAGAGTGGCCAGGATAGAGTCAAGCTTCAAACTGTGAGGCAAGGGATCCCCCCCCTCCAAAAGATACAGTTTCTGAAGGAAGCGAGGGACCTGCAACTTATCTACCTCACGCCACTCCCGCAACACCATGTCCTTGACCGGACCCTGAAAGGGCATGCCCAACTTGGAGGGAGAAGCATACTGAGGAAAAAGACTACCATCTCCCTCTCCCATCTGGAACGGAGGGAACCCCAAATTGTCCCGCACATGAGCCAGAACATCCCAGCGTTCCTCCCTGGAGATATACTTCCCCCCCGAGGAGGTAGAAGGACCCTCCTCGTCCGACAGGGAAACAGCCCCAGCAGGATCCAGCGAGCGAGGACGCGAAGGAGCAGCAGGCACCGGACGAGCCAAAAGAGCCTTAGCCACCGAAGCCTCAATCATGCACTGCACTTCATCCTTGGACATGAGAGGCACATCACCCCCAGAAAGGCCCCGACCCCGAGGGCGCTTGGGGGGAACAGGAGAACCATCAGTAGAGGAAGAAGAGGAAGAAGAAACCAGGTTGTTCCGCTTGAACACCCTTTTGCGACCCATGGCAGCAGAGGAATGGAGAAGCAACATCCCGACCCCTAAAGTAGAGAAAAACCCAGCAGGAACCCTCCAATGAAAGCCCAGGCTAGGAAACAGCCAAAAACAGGTTAAAACCACAAAAACGCCATCTAAAATAAAAGACCGGGCACAAACCCGTCCTACCAGGTCTCCCAGAAGAGTGCAGTCCGAGAGGAGGCATCCAAAACAGCCCGACCCGGAAACACAGCCCCAGCCACAGGAGGACCGCCAAACAACGCAGCAGCATCCTGAGCCACCGCTCCGCCCCCATCCACGAAGGAGACGAGGAGAGGAGGCATCGCCAGGAGAACTCCGTCGAGGGCACCGCCGTCGCAGAGAACCAACACGAAGACTCCCCGGCACCGCCACAAGGAGGAACTGAAGGTAAGTCTCACTAGGGAGACAGAAAAAAACAGGTGGAGGTGGGGGCGGGCAGAGTTTTTATGCTGGGGGTGGGTCTGGGTGGGAGGCGGGGCCTCATTGGTATTGAAGGAAGGCGAGGGAGGGACGGGAGGTAATGGCCGTTCTCACTGCAAACGCTCTACCACCCAAACGGGCTTTCGCAAAGCGGGGAGTACAAAGCAAATTCTGAGAATTTGACCGTAGGGAACGATTTTGCTTATAACAGCAGAGTCTTTTTTTAAGATAACTGGGACATTTACCCTTGAGGGCCCGATAGGCCAGAGTCATGGCCTTAAATTCGATTCTTTTGGCTACTGGGAGCCAATGAAGCTCCTGTAGATGCAGAGAGACATGATGCCGAAAGGGAATACGTCTGATTAGTCTCGCAGCCGCATTCTGTACCATCTGGAGACGTCTAATCGAATATTTAGGAAGGCCAAGGTATAACCCATTTGCGTAGTCCAGCCTAGATATCACTGTGGCATGGACTACGGATTTGCGGCAATCTTCTGGCAGGAAATGTAAAAATTTCCGGAGGTTTCTCAATTTGCTGAAGCAAGTAGCGGAGACCTGATGAATTTGAGCCGAAAGGGAGAGATCCGCCTCCCATCTCACACCAAGATTTCTGATATTAGTGGCGGGAGAAGGCGGTGGGCCCATTTCTGATGGCCACCACAGATCTGGATCAGGCACTAGGCCCTTTCCAAAAAACAGCACCTCTGTTTTTCCGGCATTGAGTTTTAGTTTGTATTTATTCATCCATAGTGCTATGTCTCTCAAACACCCTTTAAAATTCTTAAAAGCCTCTACCGTCCGCTCTTGAAAAGGGAAAACCAACTGGGTATCGTCAGCGTAGGAGATCGCCTTCACTCCCCAGTTGGCAATCAAAGAAAAAAGCGGAGCTAGGTACAGATTAAAAAGTAGGGGGCTCAGCGCTGAGCCTTGAGGGACGCCACACCACAGATGTTTAGGTTTGGATTCAAATGGTTGTAAGGCGACTCTCTGAGTATGACCGCTCAGATATGATTTCAACCAGGCCAGCGCCTTCCCCCCAAAGCCCGTGTCTTGTAGTCTCTGAACCAGCAAGGCATGATCGACAGTGTCGAATGCTGCAGACAGATCCAGGAGCACCAGCAACACTGATGTCCCTGAATCTAACGACCATCTCACTGACTCAGCCACCTCAAGGAGAGCAGTCTCCGTGCTGAAGCCCGCCCGGAAACCAGATTGTGTGTCATGCAGAGAGGCCTTGCTCTCGATAAAGTTAGTCAGTTGGCGCTGGACCAACTTCTCTAACATTTTTCCTGGAGCGGGCAGCAGAGAGATTGGCCTGAGATTCTTGAGATCTCCTGGGTCACCATTTGTTTTTTTTCTCAGGGGGAGAAGCGTAGCGTGTTTCCACTTGTCTGGAAAAACGCCAGTTTCAAGGGAAGAGTTCCAGATATGAGATAGCACACCAGTAAGGGAAGGAGACAACATTTTCCAAAGTTTAGAAGGACATGGATCATCTGGGGCGCCAGATCTACATTTTTGAATTTCTGCTAATGCATCTTGATGCGAAATTGGTATGAAGTTTGTGAACGGAGGAACCTCCGCAACTCCCAATGGCGTATCTGATTTCACCGTTGCCTCTGGTGCCGAGAAGGAGTCGTAAACCTTTGAGATTTTATTATCAAAGAAGCTTGCAATTTTTTCCCACAGACATGTTAAAATGCAGACTGTTTGTGACCACTTAAGTAAGACAAAACAGAATCATTAATACACTTGGATGGGTCTTTGTTTCTACTTTATTTGGGACAGAAATTTAAAAAAAAGTAAAAGTTAACACATCACCCCTTTTGACTTAACCCCCATTCTGCTGCTTACCCATTGACCCTCAATTTATGGGATTCCGAAGTACAGTTTCCATTTTCAGCCCCGTACATAAACCTGAGAACTGTTTTGTTTGCACTAAAAACGTGTTACGAATATTGTTAGAGGTTTTGAAAAACAGCAGCTTATGATTAAAACATAAAATGCGTATCATCTTCCCGGTGGAGAGTTTTTTCAACAGGAGGCCTGGCCGTTCGTCTTCTCAATTACTGTTGACTTTCAAAGCTACTACGCCATTAGAAGGCATGTGCAGCACAAAAGCAAAACCACCATGCAAGTTAATAATTATATAATCTCTACAGAAATGTTTTCTGGGTGATTTTTTTCTGCTTACACAAGGTTCAAGCAGATGTCAACAGTCTTCCGTGAACTGCGAGCGCTACTGACCTGCAGAGGTTGAGGAGCCGGAGGAAGTCTGTGAAAGGCTTCTACAGGAGGGGATCCACATGGCTGGGGGCTCTAGAAGCATACACCCTTTGCTGCCTGGCCCCTCCTGCTCTCGCCACCAGTGACTGGGGCTTCCCTATAGCCAATCGTGACACCACGCAGCATTCATCCTCCAACCAGCGAAAAGAAACACTAGGCTGTAGCGGCCGGCCCTTATTCAAGGACAACTATAATAACTAAAATATTGCTGACTGACTGGTTGCAAACGGAGCGCCATTTTTGAGTGGAAGACTTTCCCCCAACCATCTGCAGGATATATATAAATTGAATAAAAGCAAAGCATGCTTTCTTTACTGATTACGATCTTCTTTTACTTTTATTTTTGAACAAGTACTGGGCCCACCGCTTGGGGGAGAAAAATTTAATAGACCCGGCCCTGAGAAGTAAGTGCTGGTGCTAAGCACCGGAAAGCACCGGCTCAAATTAAGCACTGTTTGACACTTCACCCGGTTATTGCATTATCCATAGCAGTGTGTGTTTATCTTTACCGACAGAATCCGGCACACATTCACTACAGCGCCATTTGTCTGATTTGCGTGTTGTGCGATATTCATGACATATTCCAGGTACGGATTCCTATCCATATCCTGCACTTTGTATTTACAGCCTTTTTCATTGTATGACTTTTTGGGTGTGTGCACTTCAGCCGTTTTGTTTTGATAAGTTACATTTCAGGTCACCGAGACTAGTGCATGTGTGGACTTGATGTTCCTTTTCTTTTCTCATTCTTCATTGAGCAGATTGATCATTCTTACATTGAGCAATGATTTCCTTCAATTGTTTTCACAGTTGTGTTCACATTACTTGATTATGGCATTTCAGTGCATGATGTTTTTGTCATATAGCAGTGCACAGCATGCAATGACTTGGCAGCTGGTTTCATGATTCTGTAAGAATATGGGTGTTTCTGGTTTTCCTGTTTGAACCTGTGATGTAACCTCTTGTGTGTAATTAGTGATTCCTTCTTTACTGATGAAGGGTGATTTTCACCCGAAATGCATTGGGTCATGTGTTACAGCCATTAATTTTTTCTTCTCTTGAGAATGCTATTTTCGCATCGTCTTCAAGTTTGATCCAACATTTGTAAACAATACGCCTAGGGGGATATTCTCAAGAACGTGTGTTAACTATCGCCAAATTCGCTTAACGCAACTTCTCACATCGCAGTCTATCGCGGGAAAATAGCACTGTGTTAACGCAGTATTCTCAACCCGGCGGCACCACACCTCTCCACCTGCACTCACCCCACACCCATCCAGCACAGGCGTCACTGGACATGTGACCCTGGCAATTAAAGGGGCCGGGCGCACGTGCCCGTAGCCAGTTCCACAAACTATCTAAGTGTGTCCGTGTGGTCATTGTGTATGCATGAGGGCCCCGGGCCCTACCACAGTGCATTGTGCTGTATACAGCAGACGCAACCATGTCACCTCAGGCAGTGGGGAGACCTTGGACATGTAGCTGTGTAGTACCCCCTGTAGGCATTGCTGGAGTGGGCAGGTGTACGACAGTCCAGCGTAGGGGTGTGGATTATCACCCCGGGGCTCTGGGCGTGGTTAAGTGTTGGGCTTGCCAATGAAGTACCTAATGCGTGTGTCTCTGTTGTAGTGTCGGCGCCACCCGCCCCGCAATGGACAAAGTTGCAATGTAACATGCCCCCGGAGTGCGGGCTCGGCCGAAGGGATAAATGAATGAGCGCAAGCCCGCTCGGGGTCCGGGATCATACATGCCAACTGTTGTGTGTATCGCTATTACCGCAGCATATCTCACGATAACGCGTCAAATGCCCGCGTTAAAATTAACGCAATGCCGAAAAAATGCAAAACACGAACGCCCAAAAAGTTGCGATGTCCCAACTCGCGAAACAAAAATCAGCGATAACCAGCGACAGGCCTGCGATTCCCACGCGACATGCGGGAAAATGCACTATAAAAGCAGAGAAAAAAAAAAGATACAAAAATATAACTGCGTAGCACCATGGACGCACCCGGACCGAGTGCAGAGGACAACGCAAACCCCACAAGCCCCACAGACGACCAGCAAGGAACCCTGGGGCCGGGGAAGGGCAAGGAGAAGAGGAAGAGGAAGACGGGGTTCAGTCTGCAGGAAAACCGGATCATCGTCACGGAGGCGACAGAACACTACCAACAACTGTTCGTCACCTCCACTGTGTCATCGGCAACACAAACGGAAATATGGCAGTACATCGTGAACAACGTGAATGCAGTCGGAGTGTCGAGGAGAACAATGGAAGAGGTCAAGAGGCGCTGGAATGATGTGAAGGGCAAAACCAAGAAGAAACTCGATGCCAACATGAAAGCAGCAACGCAGATTGGAGGTGGGGGACCAGCGGCACACCAGGAGCTGAATGACATTGAGAAAATGGTGGCCACAGTCATCAGTCGGGATACGGTACCAGGAGTTTGGGATCGGGACACTGCTCAACATGACTTGACACAACATCAACAGGGTGAGTACCGACCAGGGACTGGGGGGACGGGGGGAGATGGGCACAATGGCACACATGCACAATTAAGTAGAGCACACTGCACACCCACAGTGACTCTGGATCATGTCCCTGATCCCCGTGCCACACTGCAGCACACATACAGAAACTCAGGGAATGTGTGTTGAAATGAATTTATTTGCACATGCTGTGCCTGTGGTCATTTTGTACTGTCTCATGATTGCTAAGGACTGTCACAATGTGACGTCCTCATGTGAAGAAATTGTCAATGATGTTGTTCCTATGGGCTATTCCTGCTACAGCTGCAGTGGGCTGTGGTCCACCTGCCTCATCTTCCTCATCATCGTCCGGTGCATCTGGCACTTGTAACCATGGGGCATTGGTGCGTACACATATGTTGTGCAACACACAACATGCAACGATCATCTTGCACACGATGTCTGGGCTGTACAGGAGCCTCCCACCTGTGATGTCCAGGCACCTGAAATGTGACTTCAACACGCCAAATGTGCGTTCCACGATGCCCCTGGTGCGTTTGTGGGCCCAATTGTACTGCATCTGGGCCTGTGTGTTTGGGGCTCGGAGGGGTGTCAGCATCCAAGGGCAGAGTGCATATCCTTGATCACCTGTGACAGTGCAGAGAGACATGAGTCAATAGTTGGTTCTGCATGATGTGTTGGCAAGCTCACTAGTTGATTGGCGTGTGATATGTGTGTCATAGTGATTCCTGTTTGACATGTACAGCTTGTAGCAAATGAGCGCCATCAATGTTTATTACGTAGCCTCACTGCTGCTCCTCCCTCCCCCGAGCCTATTTACTTGTGTGCGCTGTGCGGTTGCATCACTTGCACTCCTACAGCACACCATTGTCATGCCTGTCTGCGCATGTCCACAAGCCTGACAACGACACTGTGATGTTGTGCGTTGAAGGTGGGCAGCCACGTGTGTGTAGGCCTATGGTAAGGATAGGGCGGACATAGATGTAGAGTTCATGGCTGGATGAACTCGCGATGCGGTCGAGGCAAGACCTTTGGCTTATGCTGCGGTAATAGCGATACACACAACAGTTGGCATGTATGATCCCGGACCCCGAGCGGGCTTGCGCTCATTCATTTATCCCTTCGGCCGAGCCCGCACTCCGGGGGCATGTTACATTGCAACTTTGTCCATTGCGGGGCGGGTGGCGCCGACACTACAACAGAGACACACGCATTAGGTACTTCATTGGCAAGCCCAACACTTAACCACGCCCAGAGCCCCGGGGTGATAATCCACACCCCTACGCTGGACTGTCGTACACCTGCCCACTCCAGCAATGCCTACAGGGGGGTACTACACAGCTACATGTCCAAGGTCTCCCCCACTGCCTGAGGTGACATGGTTGCGTCTGCTGTATACAGCACAATGCACTGTGGTAGGGCCCGGGGCCCTCATGCATACACAATGACCACACGGACACACTTAGATAGTTTGTGGAACTGGCTACGGGCACGTGCGCCCGGCCCCTTTAATTGCCAGGGTCACATGTCCAGTGACGCCTGTGCTGGATGGGTGTGGGGTGAGTGCAGGTGGAGAGGTGTGGTGCAGCGGCCAGGGCAGCTGACTTCGGAGCACAGGGCTCACGGTTCGATCCCCGGCGGCTCAGCTCAGCACCATGTGACTCTGTGCAATAGCTCACTTAATTTCCACGACGGCCCCCAGCGCCTTGAGACCCGTAAGGGTGAGTAGTTCGCGCTTTACAAATACGGATTTACATTTATTTAAATTTGAGTGTGAGCCAGCCCTCCAGGAGTGGTTGGTGCTGGCAACAACTACAACAGTGATCAGACAATCAGAAGTTCACAGTTCAAACAGCAAGGGCCCATGACTTGAGCTGCACAGAGTTAGTGGCCCCGGATGCACAGCGGCCGGCACATGGAACACCGCCACGGGACGGTGACTACCGGTGCACTGAGGTAGGGCCACGAGAGCTGAGCGGGTCCTCGTCGATGTCCAAGGTGAATGTCGCATAGGGTTTTGTGGGACAGTGGACGGTGTTGTTCCAGGGCATGATACAGAGGGCAGTACCAAGCAGACACAGGCAATATGGAGGACATGAATGCTACAGACTCATTTTTGACACTAAGTCAGTATCAGCTACATGATGATGAAGACAACCCCCAGGCCATAGACTCAGACGCCACCAAAGATCAACCAGAGAGTGTCCATGAATTTCGGGGCACGGAGTCAGTGGCACCAGAGCTGAAAGGGGATGCAGTCTGCGATGAGGCCTGTACAATGGTATAAACTCTGCCATAAATAAATCAAGACTCAGTTCCAAATGTGTGACCTACTTGACCGTAGTGTAGGCCGGAGGCAGCGGTCAGCAGGGGCCCCCAGCCACGTATCCTTGGCTTGCGATGCACAGAGTTAGTGGCACCAGAGCAGTTGTTGGTAGTGTTCGGTCACCTCCGTAATGAGGATCCTTTTTTCATCCGGACTGAGCCGCGTCTTCCTCTAACTCCTCTCCTTGCGTACAATGATATGGACTCTGCCATTGAAAAATCAAGACTCAGTTCCAAATGTGTGACTTACTTGACCGCAGTGTAGGCCGGAGGCAGCGGTCAGCGCGGGCCAACTGCTGTTCAGGCAGCTCCTCCTGGTACTCTCACACATGATGTTGGAATGCCATGTGGCGATGATTTGTGGTTGACGGAGGTAGAAGCACCAGAGCTGAGCGTGTGTGCAGCCTGCGACGATGCCGTGTCCTGCCTGGTCCGGACTGGATTGGATTGGTGTGAGGCCTGCTGGACCGCAGTGTAGGCAGAACACAGGTGACCCCTCGGTGCTGGACCGCAGTGTAGGCCGAAGGCAGTAGTCAGCAAGGGCCCACAGACACGTGTCGTTGGAATGCTATGCACAGAGTTGGTGGCACCACATCGCAGGGAGTACGGTGATTTAAAATCTGCCATAAACATATGTACTCTGCCATTGTATAATCAAGACTCAGTTCCAAATGTGTGACCTACTGGACCGCAGTGTAGGCCGAAGGCAGCGGTGGAGTACGTCAACGAGAAAGGAGTACTGGGGGCCTGTGTCGCGGAGGCCGTGATGGTCTGAGGAGGCTGCCAAGGTCGCGGGCCTCGGGCCTCGGGCTTCGAGCTTGCACCAACACGTGGTGGGCCCTCTTTGACACACGCCAGTGTCGGCAGGTGAGCAGTGCGGCCTGGGTGCGCTGGGGCGGGCAAGACGGGTCTTGGGACTAGCGGCCTGGGGTGCAGCAGGCGCACAGGATCGCAGGCACCGCCGCTCACGGCGTCGTCCTCGTGGCGGGGTGAGAGGCACCGCCCTGGCAGACACGTTGGCCATTCCGGAAGAGAACCACGCCCAGAGTAACGGGCTATTTATTCACACCCCTACGCTGGCCTGGTGTACGCCGGGCCAGCCCACTCCGCTCACGCTTACAGGGGGGGACGTAACAAGCTACATTTCCGCGGTCTTCCCCACTGGCTGCGGTAACATGGTTGCGTCCACTGTCCAGTACACTCCAGACACCAGCAGTGTATGTCAACATGGAGTTGTCTGTGGTCTGCATACTCAAGTCTGTCCAGCACATCCACGCCACACTTGGCATTGTGTACATTCACATTCATGGGTCACTTGCCTCCTTCGCACATGCCTGGTTCCCACCTCTCCCCACATTCTGCTATTGTGTGGCTGAGGTGCCATGCCGTTGATGGCTTGTGTAGATGTCTAGCCCAGGTTGCCACAGTAAGTTGTGTTGTCGTGTCTGGAATGTGGGGATGTTGGTTGTCATGTTGTATGTGATTTTGTGACGTGTGCATTCCCAGAGTTGTGAGTTGTATGTTGGTGGAGTTGAGGTGTGTGGTGTGTTCAGTTGTTACTTACCGACGAGCAGTGCATTTCCATAGGTGCCATCCTGAAAGCGCTGGTTGATGATGGACTGTCGGAAGATGAAGGAATCATGCACACTGCCTGGGTAGTTGGCGACGACATTGGTGAAGAGTCCCCGGTGGTCCACTATTGCCTGCACATTGATGGAATGCGTGTGTTTCCTGTTGCGGTAATTGTGTGCAGTGACGGCAGGGGGCACGAGGAGTACATGTGTGCAGTCGATTGCCCCCAACACGTGCGGGAAGCCAGCTAAGGCGTAGAAGCCTTGCTTGATCTCCAACTGTTCCTGCGCAGTGTGTGGGAAGTAAAGTTGCTGGGGTACCAAGCTGATGATGGCATCCAAGACAGGTGTGAGGAACTTTGACAGGGCTGGCTGTGAGACTCCTCCGACTCTGGCAGTTGTTGGTTGGAAGGTCCCAGAGGCCAACAGGTGCAGCACAGCCAGCAGCTTTGTCTGCGGAGGGATGTTGGTTCTCCGCTGTGTTGGTACCGTCAGCCTGTGGGCAATGAGGGTCAGGATGCGGAGGATGGTTGTCCTTTTGAGCCTGTAGTGGGCAATGACTTCCTCTGGCGTTAAGTCTCCGAGGCAGGTGCGTTTTCGGAAGGTCCGGTGTCTTTGTTTGCGCTGCCTCTGTGGTAGTCTGGGAGGGGTTCTGGGGGGGTGGGGGTCCTGGCGGTGGTGGGTGTTGTGGCCCTCTTGGGGCTCCGAGCTGCATGATCAGTAGCTCCATGGCATCTGTTGTTCTTCTGGTGTGGCTGTGGGCTGGGCTCCCTTTTATGGTGCAGGTTGCCGTCCGACTTAACACCAGGTAGGAGCAGGTGTTAAATCCATGCTGCTAACGCGCCTTATCGCATGTTTTTGAATCTTATCGCCGATCTGGCTGGTCGTTGAGAATGTTGCAAAGTGATGTTTCCGCGGCTTTTTGCACGGGAACGCCTACTCTGCATCTCATTAGCGTTAGTTGCCAGTGTCATCCGTGGCGATGTTTTTTGTGGCTGCTGTCGCAGGAAAACTGGTGATATCGGCTGTTAGCACCAGCTTGTGAATGGTGCGATGAATTTATCACCACTTTGGCTGCGATAAAGTGCTGCTAACTCGGCGATAAGTCCTTGTGAATATGCCCCCAAGTCTACAAGCAACTCATTAAATCACTATTGTTCAAGTGAAATTACTGTTTTGAGCCTTTTTCACACTCTATGGTTTGATTTTTGGGAAATTTCTTGATTGACATTGTTTACTTGGAAGTCTTAGGGCACCAAGAGTGCATGTTGTTTCTAGTACACTTCGGTGATCTAGCTTCTCCTCAAATTTCTGGCACTGTCATATTGTATGCACTCCTTGGCATACTCCACTCCACCTTACTCCACTCTATGCCACTTTACGCCACTCCACGACACTTTACTCCACTCTACCACACTCTACTCCACTCCACAATACTCTACTCTACTCCACAACACTCTACTCCACTCTATGCCACTCCACTCTACGACATACCAAGACACTGTACACCACTCCACACCACTCCACGACACTCTATGCCACTTCACTTCACTCCACTCTACAGCACTCCACTCTACTACAGTCCACTCCACTCTATGCCTTTCTACGACACTCTCCTCTATGCTACTAACTTTTAGCCATGCCGTCAGCAGCCATGCTGGTGTACAACATGGCTTAGGGCCTCATTACAAGTTTGGCGGTGAAGGAGCGTGGACGCTCACCACTGCACCCGGTCCTGCACTGCCAAACCCGAATGCTGCCCGCCCACCACATTACAATACACATCTTTTCCTGGTGGGCAGCATGGCAATCCCATGGTGGTGCAGTAAAAAGGCTCAATGAACCTTTAATACTGCCCGCCATGGGACCGCCACAGTGCGTTCCAGCACTGCATGGACTGTAAAGTCCATGAACTGGGGGGGGGGTGCTTGCACACAGGGGGGCACAACATGTGCCCCCCTGCATGCACCTTCCTGCATGGGGCAAGAGGGGCCCTGTAGGGCCCCCTTTGTTTCCCCACCGCCAGCTTTTACATGGCGGTGCTGACCGCCATGTAAGGCTGGCGGTCTACCAACTCAAAATATGCATGGCGGACCTGCAGCACCACCACCAGCATATTCTGAGCCCCTGACCGCCGCGCCACCACCAGGGAATGTGCCTCCCTAGCAGTTGCGACATTCAAATGGCGGTCTGACCACCAAACTTATAATATGGTGCTCAGACCGCCATTGCGGCGGTGGCCGTGCCCCCGGGAGTCTGGCAGTCCATGGACTGACAGACTCATAATAAGGCCCTAAACAAATCGGCAAAGCCAGTAGCTCTCGGCTTTGCCAACGCTTGCCTTCGAGTTTGTATGTTATTTGTAAATTAACATTTGATGGGAATGCATGTCCTGCATCTTCTCTCTCCTTTTGTTTCCTTTCTATTTCTCCCTTAGTCACCTGCTGAAAATTCTCTTTCCTTCTTTTCTCCCTCTGTCTCTCCCTCACCCCATCCTCACTCATCCTCTGTCCCCCACTGCCTTTGTAATACTGTTGAAAGGTGGTTTATTAGTAAGGGCAGGTAAGTACCTACACTTAGTAATAACACAACAATCACAAATAAAGTCCAGTCAGTTCTCAATAAATTAATCCTTGCTCAACCCTTGGTAGCTTGGTTGCGAGCAGACAGGCTTAACTTAGGAGACAGGTGTGTAAAGCATTTAAAAACACCAATACAGTAAATAGGTAAGACACAACACACAATAAAACTCAAACACCAATTTATAAAAATATGAAATATTTTTGTTATTAAAAGGACACCAAAATGACAAGCATCGAATGTAGGGAACTAGAGATATACATTTTTAAAGATTAAAGGTAAAACTAGCACTTAGAAGCAAATAGTGCTCAAAGGGTTAAAAAAAGGTCACGATGGACCGGGACAAAGTCAAGAGTTCAGACTGCCCGCGATGTAACACTTTTACACATACTTCCAGAAGCCTTTCTTGATGCAGGAAAGTGGTCCTTCGCACAAGTCAAGTGTTCAGAAGCTGTTGTTTGCCTCTTGGGGTCTGGGACAACAACTCCCACAATGCACCTGGTCAATCCAAGTAAAATCCAGGTGAAGCTTGTCAGCTGGATTTGTCCTTATTGTTGATGTTGCAAGTAGCCCTTCCAGCACCTTTCTACCTGTTGCTGATCAGGGAGTCCACTCCTTATCCTTTAAGACAGGCAAAATCATTTATCATTTTGCTTTGAAGCCTTGTGAGCGTAGCAGGTGCAGTCCTTATGAGTCCAGTCCCGTTTTGTGCAGTCCAATAGCACAGCAGGGCAGTCCTTCTTCTACAGATGTTTCATTTGGGTCTTTGGGGGTCCACAACACCAGCCAAAGGTCCAGAAGCTCTGATTTGCCTCTTGGAGGTTTGGGACTACAATTCCCACAATGTACCTGGTCAAATCCTTTAAAGTCCAGGTGAAGCTGGTCAGCTGGGCTTGTCTTGATGTAGTTGATGCAGGTGACTTCTTGAAGCTCTTTTGTACTTGTTACTTTCATGGAGTCCACTCCTTAAACCTTTTGAACCCAGGCAAAGTCCTCTTTTGTGAAGCCCAAAGTGTGCAGCAGGTTCGGTCTTTATAGGTGCAGGCCTCTTGTAGTGCAGACCAGGGATTCAGCAGGGCAGTCCTTCTTCTCTTGATATTTCCAGGCAGGGATATGAGTTGCTGGGCAACTCTCTCATATTTATCCAGGCTTCTGGGCTGGCAAGCGGGGGGCACCCCTGACCACTGGAGTGCAGGGTGCCACCCTTTGTGATGACAACTTCCTTAGAAGTGCAGCATATGTTTGTCCTAGAAAGCACTGTTCATCAAAATTCAAAATGGAGAAAATCTCTCCTGGAGGTTCAGGTCTGACTAACCCAACCCACAGGTGTGGCAAACTTTTCCCTACACTCCCCTTCCAGACCCTCATCTAATTGAATTTCAGAGGCTCCCACATGGCTGGGGGTGCAGGAAGCGGGGGTGGGCCTGGTTCCTGTCCCAACTGTTAACCTCCTTTTCAACACAAGTTTGGCTACACAGCCCCCTTCCTGTCCTGGCCTGCGAGGCACAGGATCAAGACTGATTTGCATATGGCTGGGTCTAAACTGGGGTGGCATGGTGAGCAAAAGAACAATGGATTGAACCCAGATCTCTTGACTTGGGGTGAATGTTTGATTTGCTCTGCATTCCGTCCATCATCTGTGTGTCTTTTGCTTTCTCGCCCTAAGTGTGCCAGGTATGCCCAGACGTGGGTCCCGGGCTCCCTGTGCCACTGGATTCAAGCTAGCCTGGCTGATGAGGGGTGAAACCCCGAAACCAGTCCTAGGATGCTTGTTTCCAGTTCAGGGAGGACCTGGCTTGGCAGTTCGGGCTGGACTGTTCCCATGAGGCACAGGGTCAAGACTGATTTGCATATGGCTGGGTCTAAACTGGGGTGGCATAGTGAGCAAATGAACGATGTATTTAGGCCTAGATCTCTGTACTGGGGTGAATGTATGACATTGTTCTGCATTCTGTCCATCAATTGTTCTTTTTCGATTTGTCACCCCGAGTGGGACGTGTATTCCCAGACGTGGGTCCCGTGCTCTGAAGTGCCACTGAAGTCAAGCTAGCCTGAAACCGGACCTAGGATGCTTGTTTCCAATCCAGGGAGGACCTGGCCTGGCAGTTTGGGCTGGACTGTTTCCATAGGGAGCAGGGTCAAGACTGATTTGCATATGGCTGGGTTCAAACTGGAATGGCACGGGGTGCAAAAAAACAATGGATTTAGGCCCAGATCTCTGTACTGGGGTGAATGTATGACATTGTTCTGCATTCTGTCCATCAATTGTTCGTTTTGGAAGTGATTTCTTTAGCAGCAGTCACTTTTTATGGATATAAGGGAGTGTTTGTTTTTTGGTTATCTGTCATCCTTATTCTGAGCTTTTTTCTGCTACATTCATCTTCAGGCAGAGCCCAGGGTTTGTCCCCAAGATAGAGTACGCTTTCAAGTGATTACATTTTTCTGCTTGTTTTAAATTCCAATGCATGGTCTATGCTTTGTCCCTTCTTCAATGAGCTATACTTTAAAGAGTAAGCAAGGATGTTTGATGGTCTATGCTTGATCCTGGGCGCAGTCCCTGAGGATATCTAGCATGTGAGATATTGGGGCGCTGTACAGTAATTACTAGCATGTTATAGCGGCGGCAACTACAGCGCTGTCTCTTCAAAGGACATAGATTTTAGTTAAAGCTATAAAACCAGCATAGAGACCTACGCCTTATCATTCTTAACTTGTACTAATAGTTTGCATCATGTTTTGTCACCGCAGGCTGGTCTTGGGAGTGCCTCCAGGAGTGGGGTCCCTTCACATCGTTGGCTGTCCCTAGCATGTTGATTCTGTGTTTCGAATGGTGGATCTATGAAATTGGGAACTTAGTTGCAGGTGCTTATTAAATATTTTCATTGTATGAGTTCAGTTAAACTTTTTTCCCTTAAAATTCCATATTAAAATGCACTTATATTTTTCATTTTCCAGGTCTAATCAGTGTGACAGAGCTTGGGGCACAATCTGTGATGTACCAAGTTTGTACCGTCGCGTACATGGTAAGAGGTTTGGGACCGACAGCTGGTAAAGAAGGGTGTCGATTCAGATTCATGGCGGCTGTCTTCTCAATGCTGTTACTTAAAGCTTTTTTTGGTTTAGCTACAGTCACCACACAACACACAAACAACAAATAGAGAAACATAAGATGCCAAAAGTAGCTTTGGGCCTGCTCTCTTCCGGGGAGAGCCCACGTTATTTTTCGGATGTACATTTTCTATTCACAGTCTCTATAGGTGAGCACTAATGGAAGTAATTTGTGCCTCTTGTAACAGTTCCTCGCGTTTCATGCTGCCTTTGCCTTACTCCACACACAATGATATTAATTATAGGTTCTCTTCCTCATAGGCTCATTCTTGTTGGAGGCTCTTAGGGATAATGGTTGATATTGGTGTCTGTATGTGCTGTCACTCTTCTTTGTTGCTGCATGATCTGGGTCCATCAGCATCACCGAGGCAGTCGGAAGGCAGGAGCAGCTCTGAGTTCAGCTGGTTGCCTTTCGAAACCACTCCACTTACAAACTATGCGGAGGTGCATCTAAACCACCAGCATTGGAGCACTGACTCCTGCTGCCCACGTTCACCCCAGTGAAAACACACAGTCATTAAACATTTCTGTTAAAAACAATGATTGAGCGGATATAAAACATTTAAAATCTGGCAGCAATCTAAGAAATCATGAAGTACGAAGTAGCAACGGATAAAGCATCATAAACAAGTAAACTGTGGCAACCATTCAGAGAGTAGTATGCTAAATAAGGTAAAAGTACAATTGCTATAGATCATACATGCTGAGGGATTAATCATGCTTCCTAAACATCAAGTAAAAAGATTAAGATAATAGATACAAAGTGCTGAAAAAAGAGATGTGTAAAGTTGTACAATTCTCTCGATGAGCTAGCCAGAGGAAAGGGCTGTTGTGTTTAGGATAAGCTGAGATACTAACCACTCAACCAACTGGTCTAACGTCACGCTACTATGTCGCTATGCAGGTTACAACCTTTCTAGGTTAGGTTGAAGGGCAAGCATGGTATCCTCTTTCCTGGTGAATATTCACAACCAATATGTAAGGACTGTGTCGAGAAAGAGTAGGATTTGACATGTTGGAAGCTACAGCAAGTAATCCCTGCATTTCTTTCTAATTAAGTGTCTGGCACCAGCAATGAAGGGTTATGGAATAACCTGCTGTCCAACCCACTCTGTCTCAATCCCAGTCAAGGGATCTAGGTTACATCTAACCATTCCATGTACCGAAGGTGGCCTTTAGACTAGCACAGCTCATGAAGAATCCTAGAACAGCAACGCTAAGACAATCTTGCCCAAGTGAACTAGTAATCTTTTTACTTTCACAATTCCTCATCTTGGTCTGTCCGAACTGCAATGGGACGCTTGGTTTTTTGTAAGCTTGGCACCCACTGTTTTCTGTTTCCCTCTCTCTTCAATATGTTCTTTTCTGAAGCGTGAGTATATCTTCGTTCTCTTTTCCCTAATTTTTGTTTGATTTAATTTCTACCTGAATTTGTCACATCCAGATATTGGGCTACTCATCTCTTTCTCTCTGTGCTTCTCAGTGTAAACTTGGCCAAGGGATTCACGATACTTACAGTATCGATAATTCTGAGGGTCAGGGAATTCCAGACCAAATTAATTCTTATTTATAAAACTCAACATCTCGCATGCTGACGTCTTGTATTGGTCTTCATAATCTCAGACTAACAGTGTTTTGTTTTTTTGTTTTCCAGCTTCCATATGGCTTAAGTGTAGCTGCCAGCGTCCGAGTTGGGAATGCCTTGGGGGCTGGAAATGAGAAGCAGGCAAAACGTTCTGCTATGGTGGCTCTATATTGTACTGGTGTGTATAATGAAAAATGCTCATAGTATCACATGCTTTTTAGGTTTAGCCAGGTTCTCGCCTTTGACCATTAAAAAAGCAAACATTAGTAAATGCAACCCGTCTGGCTTGCATTCTTCTTGAATGCCTTTAATGTAAACATTATGCCTCATGCTGGTGTTATTAATCCATGCATCCTAAATTATAGACACTACTTTGTCACAGCAAAACCAAATGTGGATTCAATAGCGCAGTGTGTAAATTTGTAACTATCCTTGATATGTCAGTGACATTAGCATTCAGCAGCAAACGCTAACACTATCTGTAGCCAGATGCTAACAAGCATTTGCAATGCAATCGGTCTCGCCTTTGGGACATTGTAAGTGTTTAGCCAGCGAGACTGATTGCATTGCAAATGCTTGTTCCTAATAGTTATCTAAGATGGATTCCATCCATCAAACACGTACATGGCTCCCAAAGCACTCTTGCAATCAACACTTTTTCCTAGATTTCATGCTACCTGACTTGTCAGAATGGGTGCAAGTGTACCAGCCGGCCCTTAGGCTGACCCATTGCCCCATGACGTATGCTGTAGTTTGTGGAAGAAAAATATGAATGACTCAGTAACAGACCAATGGATGAAGAGCGCTGACCCATTGACCGATGTTGTATGCTGTAGTGAGTGGAAGAAAAATGTGAGTGACAGAGTAACATAACAATGGATGAAGAGGGCTGACCCTGTTATAGTGGGTGCAAGAAAAATGTGAGTGGCACAATAAGAGACCAATGTATGAAGAGGGCTGGGTGAAAGCCCCTATAATTAAGCATATTATACATACATTTTTAGCAAAATCAAAAGGTTTTAGCTAACACTAGACCTAAAAAGGAGCTTATAAAACAAAGTTCTGTGATAACGTGAATAACAGTAGCATGACGTGACAAACTCAGATTTAATTTATTATACCAATTTGTCCGCTGTGTCGGAAGCCATGAAATTAAATATTAGTGTATTTATTTCAGATCCTAGTTCTGCAGACGAAGCGTGAAGAAAGTTTTTAGTTTGATTTTGCGCATGCCTTTAATCGCAAGGGCCTCGGTGAAAAGTCAAAGCGTATGCACCGGTATTTTTCCATCTGTGACTGCGAGTGTGGGAATTTCTCATTGCAGAAGTTTCTTAGCACCCACCGTTCATCTAAGCACGTATTCCACACTCCAACACATGGCAGGACATTTTTCTGGCTGTGCGCCGCACGCGCATCTTCCAAAATGACTGTATATACAATTTTCTTTTAATTTGTTGTGCTGATGTATGTTTGTCCCGGGACGACCCTACCCTCTGTGCACCGTACCCCTCCTCCGTCTGGGTATCTAACACGCACACCTGCCGCGCGCTGGCCGCCGGGCCTGCCACAGAAAAAGCCAGAGGCGCCGCAAACTTGGCAGCGAGGGGCAGATTTACAAGACCCTTGCGTCACTTTTGCGTCACTTTTCCCATGTTAAAAATGACGCAAAAGTGGCGCAAGGGCCTTGTAAATCTGCCCCCGAGTGTTTGGAATGGGAAAAGAGGCGCAGGTATTCCTTGTCTCACCGTTTTTTCAAAAAGTCGTAATGCTCTCACGAAAAAACACAGCCTGTCTGGGAAGCGCCGATATTTTGTTTTCAAAATGTCTCTGAGCCTGACAGGCAGGCACCTCCTGCTCGTTGATTAAACCTTAATTTAGAGCGGTCAAACAAGCAGCGAAATGTATGTTTTTCTCATGCAATAACACAGCTTGCCGCTAGAGGGCAGCAGGAGCTAACCGAATGTTGAGTAAAGTTCTGAAAGTAGAAAAGCTGCAGCAGTTCCTTTGAACTACGTCCCTTTCAGTATCTCAGTCCATGCATACTAGCACAAGAATCAACAAGCTGATGCAGAACGCCGTGAGCGTGCACATCGGCTGTCCGGGCGCGCACATGTTTTGTCTCCCCTCGTGCACCAAACCGACAACAATAGTCTCGCTAAGGCGATGCAGCGCATGCGCTGCGTTCGCTAGGCGAGACCTAAAAACTATTTGAATGGTGGATATGTTTGGCTAGAATGAACCATGAGCTCTTGAAGTCTATATGCGAGATCTATGTATAGTTTCCATCTCTGTCTTATTGGGTTGTTTAAACCTAAACCGAAGAAGCAGCAATGTGCTTTAAAAAGAACGAGGAATATTTTCTGATGTATGCAGAACCTAATGCTTACAAAGATTTAAGGGAGGTAAAGTGAGATAAGGTGAAAACTGATACATTTACAAATGCGAAAGATAATCAGTAGTGTGCAGAGAAGGTGATCACCGGAATAAAGGAGGGATTTAATTATTTCTTGAAGGCCTGGACTGATTGGCAGTATCAGGTGAAGGGAACATTTGACAAAGAAGCTAGGGCACAGGAGGAGAAGGCTTGTTTTCTTTGTGATGTAATTTTTTAAGGGCTCATAGGCATTGGTGACCAATAAGGTCTGCCCAATCAACATCCCATCGACATATATAGAAAGGCATTGTGTTTGGAGAGGGACGTGCAGTGCATCAAATAAAGAAGGGCCTAGCATCTCCTCGCGTGAAGCCGTAGAAGGATGACATTTTATCCCCTATCGTTTCAAAAGACTTAGGGCCCGATTACGAGTTTGGCGGATGGGATACTCTGTCACAAATGTGACGGATATCCCGTCGACCATATTACAAATTCCATAGGATTAAATGGAATAGTAATTTGTTGGCGCCATATCCATCACGTTTGTGATGGAGTAACCCTGTCCACCAAACTCGTAATTAGGCCCATAGACAGGATGGCGATGAGTTTATATTGGACAGAGATGAAACGTGCAGCAGCCTGGAGGCCAGTCTTCAGGTGGAGCAGGGCATTTGGGAGGTCACGTTTATCCATAAATGTGTTACAGGGAATGTGCTTCTACTGTGGAGGGAAAGATGTAAATTGATAGGAAGCATTTACTCATACTCATGAACCTTAGCTAATAGCGACAGCAGACAGTGGCAGAGTCTGCGAGCGTGCTGATCAAATCGGACAACTGCGGTAAATACACTGCTTCATTTAATTTTAGATCTCACTATTAAAGTACTCTCCAAGTACCAACTGTATTTTTAAAACTCCACTAAGAGCCGTTTCCTAACTTTACCTGCTGCCTGTGACCCCTGACCTCCTGCCCTGTTCCGCCGCGGCTGTAGTGCCGATTGAGCGGAGGGTTGGGTCGGGTGCTTGCTCCTCACTTCTGCCTGAAGTCAGCAGTCGAGCTGTTAGCCTCCCCCGCCTACATAACTCCCATGCCAGCGAGGACGCGCAGCGACAGCAGACAGTGTCAAGGTCTGCTATCGTGCTGATCAAATCGGACAACTGCGGTAAATACACTGCTTCATTTAATTTTAGATCTCACTATTAAAGTACTCTCCAAGTACCAACTGTATTTTCAAAACTCCACTAAGCGCCTTTTCTTAACTTTACCTGCTGCCTGTGACCCATGACCTCCTGCCCTGTTCCGCCGCGGCTGTAGTGCCCATTAAGCGGAGGGTTGGGTCGGGTGCTTGCTCCTCACTTCCGCCTGAAGTCAGCAGTCGAGCTGTTAGCCTCCCCCACCTACATAACTCCCATGCAAGCGAGGACGCGCAGCAGACTCATTCAGCAGGCGCGACGCCGGCACACCAAAGACGCGCCTAAGGCAAGCCCGTCTGCGCCCGTCCGCGGCTGGCCGGGGCTAGGGGCCAGAACCCCTGCGTGTTTTGTCATAAATCTGTTTTATTAAGACAGAGTAAAATAAGCCACAGCTACCCAGCATGTCGCCTACAACCCCGTGACGGGCCGGCCGCAAAGTAAGATAAGCAAAAAACAAAAGGGGGATGCAATGGCATATCGATAAAGATAGCAGACATACATACTTAGTTACACAGCAAGTCGCCTACAACCCGCTTAGGGCCGGCCGCGTGATGTAGTGATCAAAAGTGGCAGGCGTTTGTTTTACAACAGCTCCAAGAGCATTAAACCAGAACCAGAGAACAAACGCACACATTGTGCAAGAAACAAACAAGATAATAGAAGAAGAGAAAGAAAGACAAACAGAAAAGACCAGCTAGAGAAAGAAAGGAAGAAGGAACGGCGAGAAAGAAAGATAGAGGAGGGGGGGGGGGCAGGAAAGAAGGAAGAATAGAAGAAAGGGGACAAAAGGAAGAGGGGTGTTGGAAGTGATCCTTGCAAAGAACGACAACCTGGTGGAACAGGGGCAGCTGGATGGCGCGGGGCTCAGGAGGGCACAGTGAAGGCAAAGGGAAGCAGCGCATCTTCAAAGAGGCGTAACGCCTGGAGTTTCGGGGGCATAAAGCGAGCGTGCTCCATTCTACAAAAGTAATCGATTATTGGCTGCCAAAGCCTGGTAAAGCGAGTGTCTCGATCCTGCAAGCGCGCTGTAAGGAGCTCCAAGGCCATGGTATGCCATAGACGGGTGAACCAAGCCATGATCGGGGGGGTCTCTGCTTTCTTCCAGTACAGGGCTATGAGTTGTTTCGCCGCACCCAACATGTGGAGACAGACCTGCCAATCGCCACGCGTCAGTGCGCGCAAATTAGTAGGCTTAATACCCAAAATGAGCGTAGCTGGAGCTTCAGGCAGGGGGAAGCCAAGAACCAGTTTGATGTGGCTGAGGATCTCCTTCCAGTAAGTGGCCAGGAGTGGACAGGACCACCAGATGTGAAGAAAGTCTCCGGGTGACGTCAAGCATCGCCAGCAAAGAGGGGAAGTCATAGGGTACATTTTATGTAATCGTTGAGGGGTGTAATACCACTGAGACATTAGTTTGTAAGCGGTTTCTCGCTGCGAGATACAGCGATAGACCCTTGGAATGTCCTGCCAAAGGCGCTCCCACTGCGCGGGCGCAATGTCCGTGGCTAGGTCCGACTGCCACCGAGTTTGATAGAGATGCGGAGTTAGCCGCGGGGGGTGTTGGAGAATACGATAAGTGCGTGCAATAAGACCCCTGGAATTATCGAACCAGCCGCTCGAAGGGAGTGAGAGCACGTGTGGCCGCCGACGCCAAAGATGCATCGTGAACCCAATGCCGAAATTGCAAGTACTGAAGCCGAGCCCCTTCAGGAAGTTGAAATTCCTGCTTGCATTGTTCAAAAGTCTTGAAGGTGGTACCGACAAAGAGGTCCCGTATCGTACGGCACCCGCCATCCAACCAGTCAATGAAAACGGTAGGGTTCAGAGCAGGAGGAAAGAGAGAGTTGCCTGCGATGGGGGTGTGAGGGGAGGGGAAGGTGGTGAGACCCTTGGGTACAGCAATCCGGTCCCAGATGTCAAGGTCAGTTTTGGTAGGAACGGCTATATAAGCACTGCGGGAGCGGGAGACCCGGGAGTGCCAGGGCAAATCCCATATGGAGCGCCCGGTCACTGCCCTATCCATGTGAAACCACACCTTTTCACTCTCCCATGCCATCCATTCAGAGATAAAGCGAAGGTGCGCCGCCCAATAATAGTCCAACAGGTTCGGACAAGCCAAGCCCCCTCTATCCCGGGGTGACATGAGAATTTTGTTAGAAAAGCGCGGGCGACGACCTCCCCAGATAAATCTGGTGAAATCACGCTGTAAGCTTAGAATCTGGTGACGCGGGATAGGAGTAGGAAGTGATTGGAAGACGTATAAGACTTTGGGCAAAATGGACATTTTGAGGGCATGAATATGGCCCAGCCAGGAGACAGTGAGAGGTCTCCAGACCCGCAAGTCCTCCAGCACAGACCGACGACACTCCTGCCAGTTAGCTTGCGACCAGGTAGCAAGGGTAGGAGTCAAGTTAAGCCCAAGATAGCGAATGGAACTTTGGGCCCATTTGTTTGGGACCAACGCTTTAAATGTCGAGAGCTCCGTTGCCGGGATGGTAAGGTTCAGGGCCCAGGATTTGTCATGATTAATCTTAAGGCCAGACGCCCGCTCGAATTGACACAAAGGATGGTGAAGTGCAGGAAGAGACGTGTGTGGATGCGACAGTGTGAGAAGGAGGTCGTCTGCAAACAAAGCTACCTTGTGCTGTTGGCCTCCGAGAGGGATGCCATGTATGTCTGGCGCCTTGGTGAATCAAGATGGCAAGCGGCTCGACCACAAGGGCAAACAAAAGAGGAGAGAGGGGGCAGCCCTGCCTCGTACCTCTATATATAGAAATGGGGTGTGTGAGTTGGCCATTGACCCGGACTTGGGTCGAAGGGGAGAGATAAGGAGCCATGATGTGGGACACCATCAAGGGGCCAAGCCCGATTTTACAGAGCACCGCGCGGAGAAAGGTCCAGTCCACACGGTCGAACGCTTTCTCCGCGTCGAGAGACAGCAGGCAGGCAGGGATATTCCAGTGTTGGGCTTTCCCAACAAGATGGGCGATTCGACGCACATTGTCAGCCCCCTGTCGCTGCCGAATAAAACCGACCTGATCGAGGTGCGGATCCAGCCGTTTAGCTAAGATTTTGGTGTAGAGTTTAAGATCCGTATTGAGTAGGGCAATTGGGCGAAAGGAGGAACATAATGCGGGGTCCTTGCCTGGCTTTGGAAGTAGCGATATTTCGGCTAATCCCACGGAAGCAGAGGGGCCCGTCGTGTCCGTGAAAGAATTGAAGAGACGGAGAAGATAGGGCTGAAGCTGTGGGAAGAAGACCCGGTAAAAGGAAAGCGGCAGACCATCCAGGCCCGACGATTTCCCAAGAGGGAGGTCCTTCAGAGCACCCGCAAGTTCGCTCTGTGAAAGAGGGGCTTCCAGTAGTTGTGCATGATAAGGGGTGATCGGAGCCCAAGGGCAGCTATCAAGGACAGCCCGGACCTGTTCCGGAGGGGGCATCTCCTGAGCGTACAAAGTCGAATAGTATGCATGAAACGCGTCGAGCTTAGCTTTTCCAGTAATGGCCCGGGTGCCATCAGGGCACTTAATATTAGCTATATGTGCTTTGGCTGCACGTGTCCGCAATCGCCGGGCTAAAACCGTACCTACCTTATCTCCTCCCTCATAATATCGCTGCTTGAGAGCCAATAAGGCCCGTTCAGCCTTGTTGGTACGATGTACTTGGAGCTGGCCGCGCAGCATGGCCAGTCGCCGCTTGTGAGCAGCCCGTGGCTGAGTCTGATCGAGGCGCTCCAGCGCCTTAATGTCACTGGAGAGTTTAACTTCAAGCAGGCGCGACTCTCTGGCCCGGGCACACGCTATAGAAGTAATATGGCCTCGTATAGTGGCCTTAAATGCGTCCCAGACCACAGGAAAAGGGGTTTCTGGCAAGTCATTCGTCTCGAAGTAAGCGACAATAGCAGCCCGAAGTTCCTCAATATCAACCGGGTCACGAAGTATGTGGGCCGGAAGCCGCCACTGCGGTGGGCAGTTAGAGTGAGAAAGCAGATCCCTAAAGAGGAGCTCAAGCTGCGCGTGATCTGAAATTGAAATGTCTGACATGGAGGCCGAGAGCGTGTCCCCGATGAGGGAATGCGAGACAAAGAGATAATCGATGCGCGAATATGAGCGATGTACAGGAGAGTAATACGAGTAGTCGCGCGAATCGGGCGAGTGGTAGCGCCAGGCATCTATTAGGCCAAGCTCGGTCAATTGATTCTTGAGGGCAGAGGACATAGCCCAGGTTCCGTGGAAGGAACCGTCACTACGATCATCAGTGGCATTCCACACCAGATTGAAGTCACCCCCGAGGATAAGGAGGGGATCCGAGTTCGACACGTGTTCCCGCAGGGTCTCCCGGAGGAATGAGTCTTGCGCCTGGTTGGGGGCATAAATGTTACACAGAGTTAAGGTCGTGTGGCCAAACCGAACCACCACCCGGAGGAACCTGCCATCCGGAGTGCGAACCGCCTTGGAGGCCCCCTGCTGAATGCCTGTTCGACAAAGTATTGCTACTCCAGCTACCTTGGAAGAGGTATAAGCCCAAAATTGGAGCGGAAAGCGAGGATGGGCCATGCGGGCGATATCCTCCTTAAGCAGGTGGGTCTCCTGAAGGAAGACAATATCAGGATTCAATTGGAGAAGGTATCTCCAAATCTGTCGCCGCTTGTTGGGGGAGTTGAGTCCCTTCACATTGAGGGATACGAGTTTCAAACCAGGTGTGGCAGCCATAACTGGAAGAAAGAGAGACCAAGCGCGCGCAGCATTTGATGGAGCAGCAGGTAGCGGCTAGGAGGGGAAGAGAAGAGGGAAGAAGGAGAAAGGAGACATCGCTCAGCAAACACCACAGGACGGACTAGGGGAAGGTCAGCTGAGGCCCCACATAGGAGAGAGAGACACCCCACCAAGAGCGCCAACAGGGGAAGCATGCCAAGCACAGAGGGACAGGTCCCACCAGCCCCAAGCAGGGTGCCCCAACACCCCAAAGTCCCCCCAGAGCCAAGCCTCCCCGCAGGATCAAGCAAGGACGTTGCCGAAAGGGGCCCAAAGCAGGGCAAGAAAGGAGAAAGCCAGAAATAGTAAAAGGAAAGAAGAAAATAAACTGGCCAACTGGGCCAAAGTAGTGCAGAGTCGGTGCGGAATAGCCCAGATCCCCGAAGGTAGGACATTCCGGAGAAGTCACTCTCCCTCAAGACTCGGCAAGAAAAAGTAGGGGAAGTGGTGGGCACACTAAGGATGGGAGGCCTCCGCTGCCAGTCCTCCGCCCAGCGACGGTAAGCATGCAACACATTTCAGCCTCCAGGCTCAGACAGAGGGCCCCCAGGAGCGAGGCCTCATCGGGAGCATTAACAAGCGCCATGCCGCAAGGGGAAGAGCAGTCAAGGCCCCAGGGATGGGGAGGCACTCAGGGAGCGGACATGATTGACGGCGACCCGTTTGGCCTGCGTGGAGTCGATGTCCCTCGAGGAGCGTCCAGAGCGAGGCGAGGGAACAGTGGACCACTCCGGCCGGAGCGAATCCGCGGGGCGAACACCAGAGGAGGGGGGATGATCAGAGTCTGAGTCCACAGGCAACCGAAGAAGGCGCAGCGCCTCTTGCAGGGACCGGATAACCCGTCGTCGACCCTCCCAGGAGAACATCAGAGCAAAGGGGTGGCCCCACTGGTATTTGATGTCCATGGCCCGCAATTTATCGGTGACAGGTTTAAAAGCTTTCCTCCGACGAAGCGTGGACGGTGCAAGGTCCTGGAAGATTTGAATGGGCAGTCCATTGTAGGAGACTGACCGGATCCCCTGCACTATACGCATGATGGCTTCTTTGTCCGCAAAGAAATGGACTCGAGTGATAATGTCCGGCACAAAATTTGGGCGGTTGCGGGGACCCGGGACGCGATGGGCTCTGTCCAGCATAGGAGGCTTGGTACCTTCCCCCTCCCGGATTGCATGTAGGAGGTCTGCGGTATACACCAAGGCATCAGACCCCTCTGTGCCCAATGGCACACCCCTAATACGGAGGTTGTTCCGCCATCCACGGTTCTCCAGATCCTCCTGCTTCAATTGTAAGGAGATATTCTGGTCCTCCAGTTCTGACATCTACCACCAGAGGCCCTCGATGTCCTCCGTCCTGGCGTCCATCGTCCTCTCGAGACCGTCGACCCTATCACCAATTTCCACAACATCCCTGCGGACATCCTGCAGCCCAGTTTTGAAGTCCTGCCGCAGGGAGCTGATCTCCGACTTGATTTCCTGCAGAAAGGTCGTCATGTAGGCCTGAGTGATAGGGATGGCTTGAGCTGGCATGTCCGAGAGCCCTGAAGAGACAGGAGGGCCCTCTTGCGTAGAGGGGGGCACCTTGGCCCACAGGGAAGTCACCGGGTTATTGCGGGAGGCGGCTGCCTCTGCATCCTTGTGAGCCCTGTGTTTAGGTGGCATGGCGGCGGGACCCCAAGAGGACAGTAGCTGCCGAAGTCAGGGCCAAGGGTGAGAATCGACGGGGCAGCCGAGATGTGGGCCAGTCTAATCAGCCACAGGCAGGATCCAGGGGGGCCTCCCCTAGGCAGCAAGCGTGGCCGGCAGCGTGGCGGCAGGGCAGCTCAATTCTGTGGCCCCTCCAGAGGCAAGAGCGCCCCAAGCAAAGGGCTATCTTAGCAGGAGCGGTGGGGGGGACACTCAAGGCAAAGGGTAGGGGCAAGCAGCGTACACCAAGCACCCAGCGGAGTCCAAGGGCGGCCCAAGTCGTGGCGGCCGTGAAGCAGAATCCAAGGAGCCCAAGACAAGCGCCAATGAAGAGGCCCCCAGGGATGCGAGCGCCCCTCCGCCCCTTCTCACAGGCACCACACTCCAATTAGGGGACCAGGTCCAGGGACCAGGGCGAGGCCAGCGCCGAGATGCCCCCCAAGGCAGGCAGGGTCGCAGCAGGTGAAAAAGCAGGTGAAAAAGACCCCCCGACCCGGTACCTGCACCACTCCAACCGCAGCTCGGTGGCCCTCTCCGGGCGGCGCGCCGTCCAGGGTCTGCCAGGCAGGAAGAAGCCGTCGCCAGGCCCCGTATGCTCCAGGGGCCCCACACCAGGATCAGCGATGTCACGGGGCCAGAGAGGCAGAGCGATCCACTGGCCAGAAGCGACCGCCTGCACCCCCTCACAGGGAGGCGCCGTAGGCACCAACGGGCGCGCGTCCGCAGCCGGGGCCCAAAATGGCGGCCAGCGGGCAGCAGACCCGGTCCAGCGAAGAGAGAAGGCCGCAGGGGTCCAGGCAGCGGCGCCCAGCCACCAGGCTGCAGCAGGTGTCCGGCCCCGCGTGCCCCCGCCGCCGGTAACGCTCCCAGCTGGCGCATCGCTCCCAGCACCGTCCGGAGCTCCACTGCTGCCAGGAGACAAGATGGCGGTCGCCAGGGCCGGCCAGAGAGAACCAGGAACACCGAGCCCCCAAAGGACCCCCAAGCCTCCAAACACTGCCCGGGAGGTCCCGGCCGGGATCGGAGCAAGCCCCAGGTGAGAGCGGAGCCCGGAGACCAAGCTGATGATACGGGCGAGAGGCGCTGGAGCGGAGACTCGATGATGCACGTCTCACTCCATGCGCGCCCAAGCCACGCCCCCTGTGCGTGTTTTAATAGAGAACAACACTTAAGGTACTCAAGGGATCAGCTTAGAGAACTAGAGCCTCCGCTCTCAACTACATGTAGGCACTCGCTATCTGTGGAGTCAATGCCTTTGCGATGTTTGCACTGCTCCTTTCAAACAAGGGCGCCCAATTTATCTCCCAAAGGACAACATAAACATAAACGTAATCTCCTACTTATTAACTGTAGGTCGCTGAATAAGCACAAGATTGAAATTCACGACTGCATCTTGGAAAATCAACCCGATGCCCTATTTCTTACAGAAACTTGGTTGCACGAATCCTCTGCTCCTGACATACTACAAGCACTCCCACCTGATTACGGTATCCTCAGACAGGACCGCATAAATAAACGGGGAGGGGGTATAGCGATAATTCACAAACTATCATTAAACTCCACTATGCATACAGTTGACATAGACCAAAGCGAAGTAGCCTCCTTTACAATAAAGGTTGCCTATAACCACACAGTCAATGGTTTTTTGATTTATCGACCGCCTGGAGTAGCTTCAAGATTCATTGCAAGTCTGGTGGAACTAGTGATTCAACCAGCACTACGCCATAGCAACCTGACCATCCTGGGAGACCTAAACTTACACTTTGACAACCACTCTTGTGGTGAGGCCCAGTTTCAATGTCAAGAACTTGCTGGTCTCCAGCTAGCACTTAAATCCACGCATGCGACACACCAACTAGAGCACATATTAGATACTATTTTTTCCAACTGCTTAGATCTGGTTGTTGAACCTCCGACTGCAGTCCCTTGGTCCGACCATCACCTTGTGGCCCTTTCCATCCTTTTATCCAAACCGCCCCCTACAGCGAGAGCAGTACACAATACCACTGACAGGAGATGGTCTAAATTCAACTCTGAGAGTTTTACTCAGGCCCTACAGCTAAACCAACCCTTCTTAGGTAAGGACATTAATGAGGCGAGCCGAGTAGTTGATAGGTGGATTGCTGAAGCACTTAATGTGGTTGCTCCATGGACTGCTAGCACCCCTCGCAGATGCACTAAGTCTGCACCATGGTTTAACGAAGCCTTGAGGATGGCTAAGAAGTCTTGTAAACGCTTAGAGCGTAAATGGAGGGTAGACTTTTTGGATATAAATATGGCTGCCTATAAGCTAAACCTAAAGCACTATCACTCCCTTATCAAAAAGACACAGGCCGCCTTTTATAATGATAAAATTGAGCAAGCGGATAACTCCTCCAGGGAACTTTTTGCTATTCTTAATGATCTATCTTCTCTAGAGAGAACAATGGCGCCGGCCTCCAGTTTGAAGGAGTCGTGTAACCAAATTGCCGACTTCTTTGCTGCAAAGGTATCAAAAATCTATGACACCTTCCCTGATGAGGCTCGCAATGGCAATAACTACCAAACCGAACGAATCCCGGAATGGGGGGAAAACCGCCTTTCAGAATTCTCCCTCCCCGCCCTGGAAGATCTGAAAAAGGTAGCTCTGGGTATAAAATCAGGCTCCCCAACAGATCCAACCATGCCGAAAGTCACCAGCGTACGGCTAGATACCATACTACCCTTTGTGCAACAACTGTTAGAAATCTCCTTTCAAGGAGGGATGGTTCCGGATACATGGAAGCAAGCTATTGTTCTCCCCCTGAAAAAAAAAACTGCAGCAGATGTGAACCAACTGGAGAACTTGTGGCCTGTCTCACTGCTTCCCTACTTCTCAAAAATAGCAGAAAAGGTGGTAAATACACAGCTGGTGGCACACATCAACCAATACAATCTACTCCATCCCACCCAATCAGGTTTTAGAGCAACATACTCGACGGAGTCTGCTTTGCTCTTTGCTACAGAGACAGTACGCATGCGGGTTAATGAAGGCCTGACTACTGCACTGGTCCTCTTGGACCTTAGTGCAGCGTTCGACAAGGTATCCCATAAACTACTTGTTGGACTTGGCCCTTTTTGGCAGGTTCACCCCTGAACTTTTTGCCTTAAGCTCTGACATGGTGGTAGTGGTTTTAGGCCTCTGGGCACTTTAGCACTGTGGCCCAGTGTAAAGTGCGTGCGCTCTCTGTGTACGTGTGGTGAGATTGGCCTGCCCTCCCATAGGAATGCATGGGGGATAAGTGTGTCCATGGTAATTCCTGGTGTGAGAGGAGTGCAGGGGCGAGTTTAGTATGTATGAACTCGTGAGAATAAATGCTGCGCAATGGTGTGCGCAGATTTATGGTGACTGGTGGAGAAATGCCACTTTTAGAAGTTGGCATTTCTGTGTGCTATGTGTCTGCCTGCCTGATGTGAATTGCATGTCTGGCTTGTGGTTGACAGGAGCTGAGGGGTGTGGGTGGCTCCAGGAGGGGCAGGCTGAGTCAGCGCTAGGCTGAATGGGACACCTGGGCTGAGAGTAGTGGGAGGAGAAATCCCCTGACTCTGAATAGGATTGTGCCCAGCCTGTACAATGCTGGATCCGCCCCCTGTGGTGTGTCTGATCACCTAGCCCCCACCTGACAAAGGGGAAGAGGAGCTTGGAAAACAAAGTGCTCCAAATTCCCCCTAAACCAGTTCTGCCTGGTATCCCCAAGCCCTGTGCTGTGACACAAAGGGAAATGCTGATATAAATATAGGGGCTGTGACCCCATGAAGGTGTGCTGTATTTGTGCTGTTCCTGCTAAGGCGTGCTGCTGCTGGGGCCCAGGGGGAGGCTGCCAGGAGGGCTTGCCTCCATGGGCCCTGCATTGCCCCTTCATCTAAGGACTGATTCTTTTGCCTGCAGGACCTTTGCCTGCTTCTAAGCGCCTTGTGAGCGCTGTGCTGGATTCTTATTTTGCCCAGAAGAGGAGCGATCCGGCTTTGCAGCGCCGTGCTGCCTGAAGGGAGAGAGAGGGAATCCCCAGCGTAGGGATTACCCCGTGATTCGTAATTACGGGGGCCCACCCCCTCTTATTATTTTATTTAAGTAGTGGGTGCCCACCCCACATGGCCGCTTTGTTTTTAAAATGATACTGCGGGTGCCCACCCCGCGTTTTCGGGCATTTGCGGGTGCCCACCCCGCATCTGAGCCAGAAAAACGATCACCGCCACGCCCGGGAGGAAGTCAGGCAACATGGTGCCTGACGGCGGGCGGGACTTCCAGTTTTTCGAGGGAAGTCCCGCGCACGCCGCCGGTGAGAGGAGCCGGCCGAGTGATGTGTGGCTGCTGCCCGGAGCTCCCGTGAAGCAGAGGAGAGCCCCGGCGAAGAAAGGAGGACGGGAGCCTACTCCGCCTCCACGGGCACCGCTAATGAGTCCCGGGTCCCAGGAGGGGGCCCGGGTGAAGAGAAAAAGGCGGCAGAGGCCGCCGATGGCAGCGTGGGGCTCCCAGGAGCGAAGGGAAGCCCCGCGCTGCGAGAGAAGTGCTGCCGCTCCCACCTGCAAGGAGAGGAGACCCAGAGCGACGACCGGAGGAGTCCTACCCGCAGCCGGTGAGTGGGGCTCCGTGCTGTTTCTTGGTGTCAGTGCCGATGCGAGGCACAGAGTCAGAGCGGCCCCGTCTGGCAGCGGGCCGCTCCAACGCTTGGGGGCAGTTTTTGCTATGGATGAGAGAGCCCCTGAGGGCCACAGTTCTCTGGGGGCAGATCGAGGCGCATTGTCGGTGCCTGGGCGGTCCCGCCAGAGAGCGGGCCGCCCCCAACGATGGTGGCAGGTGTTTAATGCCACGTGGGGGTCCAGAGGGCACAGAGGTGCCGGGCCCCCTTTATGCAAAGTGCCACAGCTGCGCCGCACCAGCGCGGGCAGCTGCAACGAGAGGGGCATGAGCGTGAGATGTCCCTGAGTGGGACCAGAGGCACAGAGGTGCCAGTGAGTTTCCCAGCTGCCCAGCAAGTAGTGGGCAGCTGCTACGTTTAGGTTTGCGCAGTTGCACCCGTGGATTTCGCTGCCTAGGCAGCAGCCCTGACATTGAGGACATAGGGAATTTGAGCCCTCCAAGAAGGCCAGTTGGCCAGGGGGACTATGAGGTTAATAGGGCGCCAGGCCCTAATGTGATTAATGCCTCTACTATGGTTTTTATTAGGAGACTATGTGCTAATATGATGTATGTGGTGCTAGGAAATGTGGTGCATATGGTTTATGCTTGGGAGGTTATCCTCCACTGCGATTTATGCCCCTAATGTGAGTTATGCTTAGGAGGTTAGGGTCTAATGCGTTTAGACTTATGGGATGATTGCATAATGTGTTTATGCTGGTGAGGTTGGCGCAGAATGTATTTCACGCCTAATGTGATACTGTGCATAATGTGGTTTATGTTACAGGATGATGCTGAGTACAGTGGTTACCAGTGATTACTGGTTGTATTCTACATCTACAATTTGTGCTACATTTATTATAAGTTCTACATTTACTAAGTTCACTTTGTGATGGTTCTGACAGTGGTCCAGTGGGCCCTGCCAGGTGTAAATAATCCCTTGTAAATATGACCTAGTGCCAGGTGGCACGATGTATATTATGTGAGTACTATTCTAATGTGTTATGAGAATACAAAGGCTATTTTTGATATTACCTTGTGTGGAGTTCTTTCTGTGGTGTGCCTGGTGTATTGTTGCTGTGTGCGTGCGCAAACGCTTTACACATGGCCTCCGGGATAAGCCTGACTGCTCGTGCCAAGCTACCAAGGGGGTGAGCAGGGGTTATCTTTGGCGTGTAACTCCCTCGCCCTGACTAGAGTGGTGGTCTCTGCCTCGCTTTGGCGCAAGCCTTAGCCAACCAGAGATCCCATTTCTAACATTGGTTGTCAGCGGTGAGGATAGGACTTGCGTTTGCGAAGTACCACAGCGACAACTGGTTACACTACAAGCTCTGCATTTTAGATAGTCACATGGATGGGGATTATTGTTTCTGAGTTTGTTTTAAGTATCATTTCATTGAAATGTGTTTTATTGTTGCACTATGAGTTGGGGGTCCTGCCAAGGACAGAAACCAGAGAATCTGGAGGAGTTGTACTGCCCTTGTGCAGACTGCTATTTCTGGGGTGGCCCTGCAGCGCAAGCTGGAGGAGGTAACTGCCCCTGTGCTGTCTGCTATTTCTGGGGTTGGCCTACAGTGGTAACTTAATTGGCCTGGAGTAACTAGCTCGGGGGGGTAGATTATCCCCTAAGTGCAGTTTCAGTTTCTGGAATCCCCAGTAAGGGTGGGATCTATTGGTGGCAGCAATATGTAGTCCAGTGCAGGAAGTCCCATTCCCAGTTCCCAGAGTATGGTACCTGGTTCCCGGTTAAGAGGGGGACAGGTTGTGTTTCAGGGGCAGTAAGATGCTGTCTCACCAGTCTTGTGGGGGGAGTGTGGATGAGTGTTCTGGTGCACTGGATGTTTTAGGTGATTGGTTAGCACGGTAAATGGTGTTAAAGGGCTGTTCAATCTGTTCTGTCAGAGAGAACATGCCCCGTAATTGTTTTCCGGAGTTGCACCAACAGCCGTTGGAGTGTGTGAGTTCTTTTGGTTATAAGGAGCTTGCATTGGGGAGTGAGACTAGAAGAATGGTGCAGGTGTCTTCCAACCCAGAGTGGTGGAAGTGGTTCAGAGTAGCCCAGCTAGGTACCCTTATAGTGAGGAGGTTGCAAGGCCTCACATCCTATCCCGCAGGGGACGGTGTGAGACTGGGCCGTATTCCGAGCCTCAACCTCAGTCTCCAGTACTGGTTGGTTCTTAGAGGGAACACCAGGTAGGGAGCCTAGTCTGTCCTGTTGGACCGTTCTTCGAGGGGGATCTCCCCGTGTTAGGTGAGCTGGGAGTGTCTGTAATCAGGCCTCCATCAGTTCTGGTGTCTGGCAGTGCCACTCCTAAGTGGAGGGTGCAGAAGTGCAGATTGAGGGGTGAGAGGGGGAAAGAGTCCCCAGTGGAAGAACCATTGGGTCAGGGGCCAGCCAGAAGGGCTGAGTCACCAATGATTGACCATGACCATGACACCACTTCTGTCCTGGGGCATCTTCGCGCAGTCAGTGACAGGAGGTCGTGAGCTCTGCGCCAGGCAGACTGTCACACGACACATTAGTTATGTGTCACCCTCGGGGGGGGCATGCGTGCTCCCCGTGAAGTCCTGGTTCGCCGGGCAGCTGACCAAAGGGTACCGTCCCTGGGTTGGGGAGCCAGGAGCAGGTGTTTCCTGACCTGGACGGCAGGGCAACTGTAATCAGTGTCCTGACCGGTTTGCCTTCTATGGGTACCACTCCAGTTGAGGGGGTATAGGGCTCTGGAAGGGGGTGCAGAGGGAGGGAGTCCTCGCCTCTGACCCCGGTGCAGCCGGTGAATTTAGATCCCAGGTGGTAGACTAGTTGATGGAGAGAGATCCTGAACTGGTGGGAGAGTTGTGTTCTGGTGGGTGCTTCTCCTGGGAGAGCGCAGAAACTCAGAAGAGAGGTAGGGTGAGGAGATGCTTCGCCCGTGACCTCTGGTCAGCCTGAGGGTGCGGACCCTAGGTTGGAGGATCAGTGGTAGTTGGGACCTACACTGAGAGGAAGAGTGGAGAATGGCTATTATGTGCCAGGGGTTACTGCCCCCCACTCTGTGGATTGGCAAGGACCAGTGGCATCTGGGTGGCCTAGGGCCTGGTCCGGGCCGTGGACAACTAGGGAGTACCAGTGGGGTAGCCTACTTGGGCCTGAGAGTTCTTTTTCAGAGGGAACCACGTGGGTTCAGAGTGGCGTAGAACCGGAGGGTGTCCCTGCAGTGCGGGCCTGCGTCCGTGTTCTATCGCCCCAAGCAGGGAAGCCCATCACGGTGGTGATTGGTCTGCCCTGCATTTTGGCTGGAAGGGGGTTGTGTTGGACTTGGCCCTTTTTGGCAGGTTCACCCCTGAACTTTTTGCCTTAAGCTCTGACATGGTGGTAGTCGTTTTAGGCCTCTGGGCACTTTAGCACTGTGGCCCAGTGTAAAGTGCGTGCGCTCTGTGTACGTGTGGTGAGATTGGCCTGCCCTCCCATAGGAATGCATGGGGGATAAGTGTGTCCATGGTAATTCCTGGTGTGAGAGGAGTGCAGGGGCGAGTTTAGTATGTATGAACTCGTGAGAATAAATGCTGCGCAACGGTGTGCGCAGATTTATGGTGACTGGTGGAGAAATGCCACTTTTAGAAGTTGGCATTTCTGTGTGCTATGTGTCTGCCTGCCTGATGTGAATTGCATGTCTGGCTTGTGATTGACAGGAGCTGAGGGGTGTGGGCGGCTCCAGGAGGGGCAGGCTGAGTCAGCGCTAGGCTGAATGGGACACCTGGGCTGAGAGTAGTGGGAGGAGAAATCCCCTGACTCTGAATAGGATTGTGCCCAGCCTGTACAATGCTGGATCCGCCCCCTGTGGTGTGTCTGATCACCTAGCCCCCACCTGACAAAGGGGAAGAGGAGCTTGGAAAACAAAGTGCTCCAAATCCCCCTAAACCAGTTCTGACTGGTATCCCCAAGCCCTGTGCTGTGACACAAAGGGAAATGCTGATATAAATATAGGGGCTGTGACCCCATGAAGGTGTGCTGTATTTGTGCTGTTCCTGCTGGGCGTGCTGCTGCTGGGGCCCAGGGGAGGCTGCCAGGAGGGCTTGCCTCCCTGGGCCCTGCATTGCCCCTTCATCTAAGGACTGATTCTTTTGCCTGAAGGACCTTTGCCTGCTTCTAAGCGCCTCGTGAGCGCTGTGCTGGATTTTTATTTTGCCCAGAAGAGGAGCGATCCGGCTTTGCAGCGCCGTGCTGCCTGAAGGGAGAGAGAGGGAATCCCCAGCGTAGGGATTCCCCCGTGATTCGTAATTACGGGGGCCCACCCGCTTATTATTTTATTTAAGTAGTGGGTGCCCACCCCACATGGCCGCTTTGTTTTTAAAATGATACTGTGGGTGCCCACCCCGCGTTTTCGGGCATTTGCGGGTGCCCACCCCAGTTTTTCGAGGGATGTCCCGTGCACGCCTCCGGTGAGAGGAGCCGGCCGAGTGATGTGTGGCTGCTGCCCGGGGCTCCCGTGAAGCAGAGGAGAGCCCCGGCGAAGAAAGGAGGACGGGAGCCTACCCCGCCTCCATGGGCACCGCTAAAGAGTCCCGGGTCCCAGGAGGGGGCCCGGGGAAGAGAAAAAGGCGGCAGAGGCCGCCGATGGTAGCGCGGGGCTCCCAGGAGCGAAGGTGAGCCCCGCGCCGCGAGAGAAGTGCTGCCGCTCCCACCTGCAAGGAGAGGAGACCCAGAGCGACGACCGGAGGAGTCCTGCCCGCAGCCGGTGAGTGGGGCTCCGTGATGTTTCTTGGTGTCAGTGCCGATGCGAGGCACAGAGTCAGAGCGGCCCCGTCTGGCAGCGGGCCGTTCCAACGCTTGGGGGCAGTTTTTGCTATGGATGAGAGAGCCCCTGAGGGCCACAGTTCTTTGGGGGCAGATCGAGGTGCATTGTCGGCGCCTGGGCGGTCCCGCCAGAGAGCGGGCCGCCCCCAACGATGGTGGCAGGTGTTTAATGCCACGTGGGGGTCCAGAGGGCACAGAGGTGCCGGGCCCCCTTTATGCAAAGTGCCACAGCTGCGCCGCACCAGCGCGGGCAGCTGCAACGAGAGGGGCATGAGCGTGAGATGTCCCTGAGTGGGACCAGAGGCACAGAGGTGCCAGTGAGTTTCCCAGCTGCCCAGCAAGTAGTGGGCAGCTGCTACGTTTAGGTTTGCGCAGTTGCGCCCGTGGATTTCGCTGCCTAGGCAGCAGCCCTGACATTGTGGACTTAGGGCATTTGAGCCCTCCAAGAAGGCCAGTTGGCCAGGGGGACTATGAGGTTAATAGGGCGCCAGGCCCTAATGTGATTAATGCCTCTACTATGGTCTTTATTAGGAGACTATGTGCTAATGTGATGTATGTGGTGCTAGGAAATGTGGTGCATGTAGTATGATTTACGCACCCTGTTTGAAGCCTCTAACTGTGGTTTATGTATGAGGTTAGTTGCATAATATGGTTTATGCTTGGGAGGTTATCCTCCACTGCGATTTATGCCCCTAATGTGAGTTATGCTTAGGAGGTTAGGGTCTAATGCGTTTAGACTTATGAGATGATTGCATAATGTGTTTATGCTGGTGAGGTTGGTGCAGAATGTATTTCACGCCTAATGTGATACTGTGCATAATGTGGTTTGTTACAGGATGATGCTGAGTACAGTGGTTACCAGTGATTACTGGTTGTATTCTACATCTACAATTTGTGCTACATTTATTATAAGTTCTACATTTACTAAGTACGCTTTGTGATGGTTCTGACAGTGGTCCAGTGGGCCCTGCCAGGTGTAAATAATCCCTTGTAAATATGACCTAGTGCCAGGTGGCACGATGTATATTATGTGAGTACTATTCTAATGTGTTATGAGAATACAAAGGCTATTTTTGATATAACCTTGTGTGGAGTTCTTTTTGTGGTGTGCCTGGTGTGTTGTTGCTCTGTGCGTGCGCAAACGCTTTACACATGGCCTCCGGGATAAGCCTGACTGCTCGTGCCAAGCTACCAAGGGGGTGAGCAGGGGTTATCTTTGGCATGTAACTCCCTCGCCCTGACTAGAGTGGTGGTCTCTGCCTGGCTTTGGCGCAAGCCTTAGCCAACCAGAGATCCCATTTCTAACACTACTCCTACACCGTCTCAGACTAGGTGGACTGGACGGGGTTGCTCTTAATTGGATGACCTCCTATCTGCAGGGCTGTAGTTTTCAAGTTACACAACCTCCACATACCTCCTAAAACATTGCCCTCCCTCAGGGGGTGCCCCAGGGCTAAATTTTGAGCCCTACTCTTTTCAATCTGTACGTCTCCCCCTTAGCCGGGATTGTGGAAAAACACGGTGTCACCATAGTGTCATACGCAGATGACATGCAGTTAGTGGTCACCCTGTCTCCAAACTCGGTGAAGGCAGCCAGCAGGTTTGCGGACTGCCTAAAGGACCTTGCCTCTTGGATGACAAGCAATTGCCTGAAATTGAATGGCAATAAGACTGAGATCCTGGTAGTAGGGAAGACTCCATCCATCTGGTCTTCAGCCTGGTGGCCACCAATCTTAGGCCCTGCTCCCACCCCTAAGACAGAGGTGAAAAACTTGGGAGTCTGGCTAGATTCTACCCTCTCTTTCGAGACTCACACCAGGAAAGTTGCAAGCAAGTGCTTTGGAACCCTGAAAATGCTAAGGAAAACTTTGGACATTCTTCCTCCTTCCGCTAGGAAAACCTTGGTCCATGCCCTTGTAACATCTCAATTGGACTATGGAAATGTCCTATATCTGGGTGCAACAAAAAAGTGTCTCCATAGGTTGCAGTGTATCCAGAACGCGGCAGCTCGCTTGGTTCTGAGCCTTCCCAGGAAAGCTTCCTCTAAGAAAGCTCTCGAATCTCTACACTGGCTACCTATAAATAAAAGGATTCTCTTTAAGGCGCTGTGCTTCTGTCACCGCACCTTACAGGACAAAGGCCCGCTTTATCTACGTGACCTTCCCATCCCTTATAATCCAGGACGGCACCTCAGATCCATCGGGACTTACCTGGTCAAAATTCCCAAGGTAAAAAAAGCACAAATGGGTGCACGCTCTTTTGGCTACCTGGCAGCTAAAAATTGGAATGCCCTACCTTTGTTCCTCCGTGCGGAACCTTCAGAGAACCTCTTCTGGAAAAGATTAAAAACTTGGCTCTTTCAATTTTGAGCTAATATTATTTCTTTCGTGACGCCTTACCCTTTCTGCCCTCTGTTTTCTCTTTTATCTTTTTGTCGGAAAGAGCAGCTTTAGCGCGGGGACACACCAGTGGTGTAACCAGGCGCTTTATAAATGCTATAAAAAAAAATTAAAAATAATATCAGGACCTCTGGTCTTTCTTTTTCATATGTTTTTTAATGAGTCAGGGATCATTGTAGAAGCCCCAAGGAGAGGGCCGGGGAGAAATTTTCAAGGTGGATATTGTTGATCCAGTCTATGATAAAGGTCTGAGTTTGGGGTACTAATGATTAGAGTGATCCTTGTTGTGATGGTGTTGAATGTGGGAAAAACTGTGATTGTATGATATGTAGTTAATACCTTAAGTGGAATATGTCCGTGGTGATGCTTAGAGATATAGCTGTGTGTCATTGGCATGATAGTATAGGATGATGTCTTGCTTGGTCAGTAGAACACCTCCAGATGTTCCTTATAGAGGTTGAAAATATTTAGAGCAGAAACAAAATATTGGGGGAGCCCATACTTGATTGGTATTTCAAAGAGCTGATCTGACAATATTGTCTGTTGGAGAATAATGAAATGAACCAGCTGAGGATGGTTTGAGTGATGCCTATACTGCTGTAGGCTGTGTTGAGAAGGGCTGTCTTTGCAACAGAAAAGATGGAAGCCAGGGTTATATACCAGGAAGAGATCGGGATGATGGATGTTTGATTGAAGTTGGAATGTATTTGCTCTTTCTGGAACCTTATTGAGGAATGGCAGGTGGGTGATGCTCTGGTAATAGGCCAGAGCAAAACCAAAGGGGATGATGGACGGAGTGTTGAACATTGCAAGCACTCACCCCCAGTCAACTGATCTGGGTTTAATCCATCATCATTCTTTAGCTCACTCCGCCACCCCAGTTCAGACATGGCCATATGCAAATCAGTCTGACCCTGTGCCTCATGGGAACAGTCCAGCCCGAACTGCCAAGCCATGTCTTCCCTGGAGCGGAAACAAGCATCCTGGGACCGGTTTCTGGCTAACAGCCGTCATCAGCCAGGCTATCTTGAATCCAGTGGCAAAGTGAGCAAGGGACCCACGTCTGGGCATACCCTGCCAACTTATAGCGAACATAGCAAAACCAAAGGGGATGATGGACGGAGTGTTGAACATTGCAAGCACTCACCCCCAGTCAACTGATCTGGATTTAATCCATCATCATTCTTTAGCCCACTCCGCCACCCCAGTTCAGACATGGCCATATGCAAATCAGTCTGACCCTGTGCCTCATGGGAACAGTCCAGCCCGAACTACCAAGCCATGTCTTCCCTGGACCGGAAACAAGCATCCTGGGACCGGTTTCTGGCTTACAGCCGTCATCAGCCAGGCTATCTTGAATCCAGTGGCAAAGTGAGCAAGGGACCCACGTCTGGGCATACCCTGCCAACTTAGGGCGAACATAGCAAAACCAAAGGGGATGATGGACGGAGTGTTGAACATTGCAAGCACTCACCCCCAGTCAACTGATCTGGGTTTAATCCATCATCATTCTTTAGCTCACTCCGCCACCCCAGTTCAGACATGGCCATATGCAAATCAGTCTGACCCTGTGCCTCATGGGAACAGTCCAGCCCGAACTGCCAAGCCATGTCTTCCCTGGACCGGAAACAAGCATCCTGGGACCGGTTTCTGGCTTATTTCTGCTCGTAGCACCTCCCCTGGGAGCCGTATGGTTTTGGCGCATCTCCAGGTTTACATGGCTTTGTAAATCTGGGGTAGCATCATAATCCATAGATGTTGCATGGGAACACCCACCGCAATGCTCATGGAATGCCTCCCTAGCGCAGAGTAAAGCAATGCAGTGATTTGTGCTGCCTTGCCTTACTCCATATCTATGAAGTCATTCAAAGTCATGCAAAGTGGCTTTTTCATGACCTCATAAATATGATTTTGTAGTTTGTGATGCCGGAGCATCACAAAAAGTGACGTTCCGGCGGCGCAAGAGGGTCATAAATATGCCACCAAGTAGTTATTGTAATGTATTGAGATATTTACCCATTATTTCTTTCTATTGAGGTTTTGGGAAGGTTGGGTGAATGTAGGTAGCTGTGGTGTAGGCAGAATTATGTCAAATATATAGCGTTACTATGCGTATCTGAAACGCTATTGTATTCCCTATTATGCACAATATCTACATTCAGACCATCTGTCAGGATTCCTGCCATAAGATGTGTTACGGATGCAGCACACACTCAGGGAAGCACATAGATAGGCTGGTACAGCCAGTCTACAGTGTATATGACAGCCAGCTTACAGATTTACCGGTTGAATATGACACCTGTGACTGTCCGGCAGCCATTTATTTGCACACTAAACTAGGCAACTTCCACCATGTAATGTGGTGGGGCTGACCCATCTGCAGTCAGGGCTATATGTCTGAAACAATGTGTGTGGTGCATGCGCAATGCACCAGGCAAATGTGTTTTGCAAATCTGTTTGCCTATTGTTTGAGCCTTACAAGGCCAGCTTGAGTAGGGAAAACACGTGTCATTAATCATGAGTGCCACAATATATTGCAATTCACTGAATTGACTTACTCTGCACCAGAGAGAGGTTCCTTGACCTTTGCATGTCAGTAGCCATTCACATCCGATGGTAATACATGCATTTACAAACAGATGACATTAGGCAGGCCTGCAAATGCATCAGTAAGTAGTACCTTCTCAGGAGTGACACTACATGGAGTTAGACCTTAACATCTTGTTACTTCATTTTTCTTTGTGTCATGTGTAGAGCAGCACACATAGATGGAGCAATATAGCTCACAGCATATATTGTTAGCAGTAAGACGCGCCTTCATGTTAACATACATTCCTGCATGTAATAGTTGCATCCTTGCCCCATTGTGTGAGGCTGCCTGCGTTGGGCCTAGGCAGACAATACTGCACTGGCACTGTGGAAAAGGCAAGATTTTAAAGTGTTTTGTTAGATACAGTACATTTCTTACAATTTGCTTTCAAACATAGCTGTGCTGCACTGTGCGGGCATGCCCATTATATGCCCCTCTGTTTACAGTCACAGGACATTATGGAGACTATACTGTGATCCACATATATAAGACGGAAACAAACATCAGTCATCACACACTGTTTGGAACTACACTCTCTTGCCTGTGCTAGAGGGTCTGAAGGTGAACACACTAGCATAACACACACTTTCAGCATGTGCACACTGTTCCACATTGCAAGATTTCTTTTGTGTATGTCTTGCACAGGCACATGTGTTCTGCACATGTTGTTAACATGCACACATGTTTCAATAGATATGATGTTGGGCAGGGGATGGTGTGTCACACAACAACAGACCTTTGGAATAGGTGAGTGAGCCATTAGGCCTCACTGTAGTGAACCGAGGGATACATGGTCAGGTACATTACTGTTGTTCAATATACATCATTATGCCAATCACACATGATCTCTGTCTCACTCCTGTCCTATGCAGTTGCAGCACATCTACTCTGAGGGCTGGTCTTTGTGTGGGCTTCCTGGTCCAAGTAGACAGCATTCCCTGACACAGGCCTATGTAATGGCACACACTCAAATGCCATTTCCCTATTGGGATGAGATAAGATTAGCAAACTCCTCAACTATGCACTTGTACACTCAGGGCAGGGTCAAACTACTCTTGCCATGCACAGGTAAGTGTTTATCCACATTCTTTCATCACACCATGTTTAATGAAAGTGTGTGTGTAACCATATGATTTTTCCAGATGTTTCACATGGACATATCTCACTTTTGACATCTCTGTATTCTTCAGGAGTTGTGTTGCTTGCAAAACACATCTCCGTCATACACCTTTGGGTAATTACTAACAATGCAAAGTCGTCTGCTCATATTGTTGGGTTACAGGACTTTGACTCTTATCACATGACTGTGCAAGGCCTGTGAGTTGTGTATACCAAGAACTGTGGCCTGAAGTGGTATGTATGACAATTAGGCCATAAATTGAGTCACATCTATAGTGTTTTGAGGTTCCCCAGGCATGCATGTATGCATTCTGTAACAAGAAGATGTCATCTTGTACACATCATACTTTCCTTTTTGCCATGACAGCTGCCAATTATTATCTCTGTAGGTATGGCCTACTACATTTACTCCTGCAAAGTGCTGCCATTGCGCATGGTACCACATTGGTGAGACACATTACACTGAGCTGATTGTCTCATGTATGGACATATTTGGTGGTTTGTTTTCCAACACTCACTGATTGCCATCTGAAACACACTTTGCTGCAGCAGAATACAGCAAGACTGCTAGCTGTGCAGCACTGCTCAAGTGCGTGTGGACAGGATTGATCATTTTGGATGCGGCTATGTGGCATGCCTGGCCAGTTACTTTAGTTCAGTGCACTGCATCACCTTGCTTTTCTGTATAGGTGTTTTGAATAATGGGAGCCTGGGGCCCCATGTTGCTCAAAGGGTCTGACAACATAATTGTTACATGTCGAGGCCTAATTCAAGTTGAGGAGATGTGAGTGAGTTGATGTTTACAGTGACTGTGACATAAAATGTCCAACACATAGGAAGAGTACAAATATGTATTTACATTTTTGCACAATTCAGGTCATATCAGAAATTTTGCACATCCAATAAATGGAAATTTACGCAAAGAAATCTGCACAATGTGGTCGCGTCGTTGCCTACCAGCCATTTGTTCTTATACATATGTTGTGTAGGATGGCACATACAAGGATGATCTTGCACACCATTAGGGACGAGTATAGCAATCTCCCCCCCGATATATCCAGGCATCGGAAGCGGGACATCAGCACACCAAACATACATTCCACAATGTTCCTGGTCTTGGCCAGTGCCTGGTTGTACTGCTGTTCCGGCTCAGTCTGGGGATGTGCAATTGGGGTCATGATCCATGGCTGCAGACCATGTCCTTGGTCAGCTGACATGAGAAACTTTTAATAGTGTCAATGATAATGCTGATTGTTACAGCCACATTCCTGTTCATGTCTGGTATGTGCTCTGATTGACTCGTACACATTTCTTACAGTATTTGACATTATATGTTACATATACATTTGGCCATTGTATTACACGTCTCTTCCTGTTATCTGTGTCATTGCAAAAGATGAGCATGCCCTGATACTTTGGACACTTCTACATGCAGACGTTCATGTTTGGCCAGTAGCTTACCGTTATAGGTCTCTTGAGAGGTTCCTTACCACTCTATATTATGTGCACTCACTGCATGTGCAAAGTGACAGAATATTGAACTGAATTTTGGACTTTCGGTTATCCCTAGGTAGGCTGTGACAGTGCCAACATTTTGTCACTCACACATACATATGTCCCAGTGGAACCACTAATGTTGTTGCTGCCCTACCTGACAATGGCGCAGCCTTGCAATTGTTCAGCTCCTTTAGCATTTGAACTTGGTGTGTACATATGGTGCGTTTCAAACATGTTACAAAGATAGTTGTACAATTTATTGTCAGCCTTCAGCTGTTGCTTTTAATCAGTCAATTTGACTTGGTGCACTTGGATTGACACATAGGTATTGCGACATGGGGCATCTCTATGTAAGACACACTGAGGTTCTTACTAGTATCTGTCTGCCACAGACCTGGACACAATACTTTGATTTCCACATATATGTGTATGACTGTAACTTGTAGGGGACTGTGTACTTCTATGCCTTGATTCTTTCCTCATTGCTGTGGTGAATGAATGTTGAGATTGGTATACTGAGTACACTGTGGTGCCTTGTCCAGGTTTTATTTTACTCTATGTCGATGACTGATGTCTGACATATTTGCCAGCATTGTGTTAGACGTTGTGAGTTTCACATTGCTGGATTCATATGCTTCTCATTTGGGCAACTTACAACACAGAACAAGTGAACCATCACATTGGTTACATCTGTCAATACGGCTGTAAACCTATGTGTATGCGTGTACATAGACTGTCAGTATAGCTGAGGCATATGTGTGTTTTGTACTGTTGGGGTCACAATGTTATCCAGTATTGACATTTACACATGGCTGGGGCCTACACTGACATAGCATGCCACACATGGCCTTTCCAAATACTTATTTTTGTGTTGCTTTTGAAACTTTGGCCCACATACAAGTAAACTGCCATGTGTGACACACTTACTTATTTCCACAGTACTTGTTCTCACACAATTGAAAATGTTGACCTTTGACTGATACCGAGATTAGGTACGCCTTTGAGGAGACACTCATCTGACGCTTATCTCTTGTGTTGTCTTTGTACTCATATTGGCTTGTCTGGCATACCACATGGTTTTAATCGTGATTCGTTACCCAGTGCAGATGATGTGGCTCCCTCCATTCACACAGAGTGAAATGACACATTACTACTCGCCGATGTGTTGTAGCTACTGCCATTGACAGATTAGTGAGGTCATGTCAATGTGGGAAATAATTGGCTACATGTTGCAGTGCATTGTTCCCACTATGTGCACATGACAAAAGGCCCCACATATTTGAGAAAGTGGCACTGTACAGTGCAGCAAGTAACCTATCTGCACTGCACTGCATCACAGAGAGAGGGCAGTGGTGCACATTATGTAGGTCAAACAGCACATTCCTATCTTTTTACCTTGTACTGGCACACAATGGGCTGCCTAGCATAAACACAGGCACACTTGCACCATGGGGCTAGGGAGCCTGCTTTGCATGCCGGATTGCGTTTGTGCAAGAGGGGGCATCTCTCTGCACATAATAAACTTAACTTATGACTTAAGTTATTTAGCCTTGTCACAAGTCACCTGGGGAGACCAAATGATTTAACACATTTCAAAGTTTACCTGGTGTTGTATATATGACATGTCTCATGAACCATGGGAGTTGCATTGAGACTCCCACACAATGCCCATGAAATCCCCCCCTTGCATGCAGTAATGCAACACTGCATTTTGCACAGCATTGCATTGCTCTGGATCTTTACTTCATTCAAAGGCACCCAAAGTGGCTTTGCATGTCTTAACATGTCTGACTTAGGGGTCTGCATTACACATGTACCATGACTCTTGGTGCAAGTATGAGGCATATCCCTCATACATTTGGCCCTAGCTCCGTCAACAAACACAATGATGCTATTATGGCAGACATATCTTAATTTTAATAGGTCTGTTATGTACTTCAGATTTGCCTACCAACAAGTAGGCCATTCCCATTTCACCCATCCTGGAAGCAATCATTGATGATTCTGTGCCTGAAGATGTAGGCATCATGCACACTCCCCGGGTATTTTGCTAGCACATTGGTGAACATCCCTAGATGGTCCAAGATGGCCTGGACGTTGATGGAGTAGGTGTGCTTCTGGTTTCAGTGCAGGTGTGATGTGTCTGCAAGGGGAACCAGTTGCCCATGTGTGCAGTCCTTGGCACCCAGCACATAGGGAAACCCCAGAATGGCATAGAAACCTTGATTTGTCTCCAGCTGCTGTTGTTGGGTGTTGGGGAAGAGGAGGTACTGGGGTGTGAGGCAGATGATGGCATCCAGAACAGAGAGTAGGAAGGCAGAAAATGATGGCTGTGATATTCCTGCCACTCTGACTGTTGGGATCTGGAAGGAACCAGATGCCAGCCTGTGGAGGACTGCCATGAGCTTGACCGGTGGAGGGATGTTAGTGGGCCTAGCAGTTGGTGGCTGGAGCCTCGGTGCTATCTTGTTTAGCGGTTCTATGATAGAGTCCCTCCTGAGTCTGTAATATTTGATGACCTCATCCTCCCTGAGGTCAATGAGGGTAATCTGCTGGAGAAAAACATGCTCCCTTCTGCGCTGCCTAGGTGGTGGTGGAGGTCTCCTTTCAACTCCCACCTGCAGAATGTGCACCTCCATGGCGTAGTTGAGCTTGCCAAATTATTTTGTGCGGCTTGTCTTGATGTACCACAGCCACTGCGTCATTTCATACACCTGGGTTGCCGATGCACAGAAATGTTGACACATTTCAGGCTTTGCGTGCTGCTTGCAGACGATGCGCCACACATTGACAAAACCATAAATATCACTGCATGAGTTTTACGTTAGAATTTACAGATGAACGCCCACCTTGCATATTTTACTCTGTGTGTGGTGCAGCCAGTTTTGGTGCAGGTATTTTTTGATGCAGGCCGACAATTACTGATGCATTTGACCAAACACATTGACTTGTAAATATGGCATACTGGTTGTGCTGCCGTTGTGTCAAAATTAGTGACGCAACAGCGGTGCAAGCCTCTCATAAATATGCCCCTAGGTTCCCAGAGAGGCCAGCTAGTTAACCCCAGTACAATCTCTGATGTGGTCACTTTCAGTTTTAGAAAGTTTCCTGTGATCCACCAAAGTCCAGCAGTTAGCACAGAGCCAACGTCGGAGTTAGGCTTCCCCCCTGGTTCCTACGGTTAAGCACATATTGGTTTGCATCTGAATACATGGAAATTACACTAGTATTTCTGTTGCTTGATGGCAAGTGGCCTCAGATAATATATGAATATTACAGTGAAAGTGTCGGGCTCACTGGTTTTGATGATGTATCAAAGATAGATAGAGTCACAGTGTGTTGCTGACTAGAAAGAAAAGAGTCAACCCAGGTCAGGATGGAGCCTGGAATCCCCACTTCAAACAGCCATTAGAGCAAAAGGAGATGGTCAATGATGTGAAAGGTGACTGATAGTTTTAAGAGAATCAAGGCTTAGCACTGATGCTATTCACCTCCATTCCCAAGGCAGCCTTCTCTCAGAGTAAAACACTTTGGTGAACCTACTCGGCCTGACCTTAGCTAAAACGTGTTGAGCAAGTCATACCTTTGCTCATATAGGTGGTGGTGTTCCTTTCATTAATGGAGTGGAGGTCAACGGAATCCTTGTGGACCTCTTCTTTAGTAGCATCATCACCACTAATGTTTTAAAAAGCAGATGGGTACTCTCAGAACCCAATGTGATACTGAACAAATTTGTGGGGGCCAAAGCCATAAACAATGTGGCAGGACATGGGATAGTTTTAATGGGAGCTATCAAACTCTGTTTCAGAGAGAAATCAGAAATGAAGGCCAGGACAGCAGAAGGACATGCTGCAGAAGATCATCAGTGGAAGTAATGGTTTGAAAGAAGTAAAAGCTTCAACTGCAGAATCGTATAAATGGAATGATAACAGCAATAACAGTAGTCTCTACTTCTATAGTAGTATTCTTGCTGATTGCTCTAATTAGGTCCTTTGAGCAGAGAACATGAGCACAGAGTAGAGCCTATTTGTGTTGGCTTTAATCAATTATCTGTCTGCCCTGATTTGGTTCTGATAGATGGTAGAATTGAAAAAAGTAATATGTATGGTGCCAGTCCAAATCAATTTCCTGGGTGTTTGGAAACAATATCGGAAAAAAATATTGTGAAACAAAAATATTGTGTCAAGAATATTGGGCTATCAAAGGTAAAAATTTCATTTTTTGTTATTTGTATATTGTTATAAATATAGATGTAGAAAATATTGTTGTATGTAATATTATTTGTAAGTGTTAATTAGTATATCATTTATTGTAGTGTGTTTAATTTATATGTTTATTATTTGTATTTTTATATATTTTTAATAATATAATTTTTTAGATATAAAATTGTTTAAATTTTCATTTTTCATTGCATTAATGTATATAAATAATTGTTTAATATTTTATTTAGTAGCAGGATATTGGGTGTTTTTAGGGGATAAGGGTGGGGAGATATTTACAAAATGTATATTTTAAAATACATTTTAAATTAATAATTTTAAAGATATGAAAATTAATAATTTAGATTTTTTTTAATGTATTTTGTTATATTGATATTTTTAATACATTTTAATTTGACATTAGTTAAAAAATATATTAATGGCCTTAAATAAATTGAAAACATATTATAAAATGTGAAAATATATAGTTAAACTTTTAATAAAACGAAATATTTATAAATACTTTTATGTTAAATTTGTAAAATGTAAATATTTTGTAACAAGCTTTTAAAACAATGTAGAAATATTTTAAATGTTTTTGCTTTTAAAATGTAAGAAGTTTATTTTTAAAATATTTTTTAAATTATGAAATTTATTTAAATATTTTTCTTTCATGATTCTTAATTTTGTAATATGAATTTATTTGTTATTTTATGGTTTAAACCTTGTGTGAGTATGGAATATCGATTGTGTATTTTACATTTTTTATTTGTATTATCTTGTGCAAAATGTTATATTTTGAAGTGAATATTGTAAAGTTCACCCCCAGTGTCCAACACTACCCCGCCCCGAGCCCTAAAAACTACCCCGCCCTCCCCTAAGCCCTAAAAATTACCACAACTACCCATTCCCGTCCCCCTGCCTTGAGGCCTAAAACCCTGCCCCTTAACATACTCTACCCCGACCTCCTCCCACCCCCGCTCTGTCCCTAAAACTACCCCAACCCCTTCCACTGCACTTACACATCCTCTGGCTGTCTTCCTGGTAAGGTCTTCCTGCTTATGTCCAGCAGCAGCCAGCTGCCAGACCACGCACTGCCTTAATCACATATATGCATGATTAAGGCATATGCATGGTTAAGGCAAGTGTGGTTACGCTTGCGATGTTGGAACACGCGTGGCTAAAGCCGCAGTGTTCCGACTGTTTCCCAACTAGAAATAGTAAATGTCACCCCTTTAGTGTCCAACACCTTCCCCATATAGAGTTTGGTTGGCATGGGAATAGTAAATGTCACCCCATTAGTGTCCAATACCTACCCCAAATTGGTTTAGATTAGAGTCAGAATAGTAAATGTCTCCCCTTTAGTGTCCCACACCTTCCTCAAATTGGTTTAGATTTGAATGGGAATAGTAAATGTCAACCCTTCCCCAAAATGTTTTGATTGGATTGGAATTAGCAAATGTCACCCCTTCAATATCCAACATATTCCTAAAATGTGTTTAGATTGCAGTGCGAATAGTAAATGTCTACCCTTTAATGTCCAATGCCTTCCCGAAATTAGTTTAGATTGGAGTGCAAATAGTAAATGTCACCCCTTTGGTGTCCAACACCTTCCTTAAATGGGTTTTGATTGCAGTGGGAATAGTAAATGTCACCCGATTAGTGTCCAACAGCTACCTCAAATTTGTTTAGATTAGAGTGGAAATAGTAAGTATCACCCCTTTAGTGTCCAACACCTTCCGCAAATTGGTTTTAGATTGGAGTGGAAAAAATGGTAAATGTCCACCTTTCAGTATCCAATATAATCCCTAAATTTGTTTAGATTTAAGTGGGCATAGTAAATGCCATCCCTTAGTGTCCAACACCTTCCCCAAATTGGTTTAGAGGCTCTGATTTAGATTTAGGGCCTGATTACAACATTTGCGGTATGGGAGCGGGCCGCCACGCCAGCACCCCGCTCCCACACTGCCAAAGTTGACCTCTGCCCGCTCGCCAGATTACTAGTCATTTCGTGGTCTGGCGGGCGGGCGGGCGGCACGATGGTCTTGCAGCAGTGCAGTTCAAAGGCTCATATGTGAGCCTTTGAACTGCAGCGCTGAGGGAGCGCCAAAGCAAGTTCCTGTACAGCATGGGCTTTGCAGTCCATGCTGTGCAAGAACTGGGGTGCATGCACACAGGGGGCACACCGTGTCCCCCCCGCTTGCACCCCCATGCACAGGGGCCCTGTAGGGCCCTCTAAGTTTGCTGACCACCACACTTTCATGGGGGGATCACCGACATGAATAGTGTGGCAGTCAGGAAAGTCATAATATGCTTGGCGGGGCAGCAGCAGCACTGCCAGCATATTGCTGCCCCAGACTGCCGCACTAACTCTGAGGGATAGCGGATCCCTGGTGGTTGCAGCTGTTCCATGGTGGTCTGATCGCCAAAGTTGTAATACGGCGGTCAGACCGCCGGTGTGGTGGTAGCCACCACGCCACTACAGGTTTGGTGGTCTTATGGACCACAAAACCCGTAATTAGGCCCTTAGAATTTGGTGGATGGGCTGCTCCATCTCAAATGTGATGGAGGATGTAATGCACTTGTAATAAGGCAGATGATAAAGCCGTAACCTTTGTGATGGAGTAACCCTTCAGCCAAACTCTAAATCAGGCCCTGAGTCTTGAATTGGGTCTGATATTTCTGTGCTTTAGAATACAGGCTGCATTAGTACTTGGGGCCTAATTACGGCCGTACTGCTGAAGCCGGATATGCTGCAAGACTGCAATGCCGGTGATCTTAAGACTGCCGCATTACCACTGGACTGCCTGGCCGGCGGTGTGCCAGCCGCTGTCTTGCACTGTCTGCATGCTTCGGCACACTGAGTGAGCCTGAAGCCAATGCTGCAGCCCAGCAGCACCTGCACTGTTGTGCGAGCACTGCTGGCATGCACCATGTTGTGCATGACACACCGTGCACGCACAACAGTGCAGGCTTAGGGTGGAACAACATGTGCCACCAGTCACATTACTGAATGGGCAACGACGCCCGGGGGCCCAGTTTGGGGCCCCTTCCTTGCCGTTCTGCCAGCTTAAAGCTTGCTGAAGGGCAAGTCGTAATATGGACGGCGGTGCTGGGCTCGGCACCTCCTCCATTCCTCCCCACTCTGATCACCGCCAGCACCGCGGGATTCAGGATCCTGGCGGTGTTTCAGTGGGCTGGTGGCGGTCCGACCACCAGACTTGTAATCAGGCGGTTGGAGTCTAGTTTACGGTGGTTGGACCACCACCACAGGTACGGTGGTCTCAAGACTGCCATACTCGTAATAAGCCCCTTAGTGTGTTAAATTTAAATTAGCTGAGAATAAAAATAGTAATATGCAGAAAATCATGTTGGAACAAGCTTTCTGTCCTCCATCTAAGAAGGTGCCTAAGTATGGTTTAAAGTACATGTCTAAAGAAATGGCACATTTACAAGATTTCCCTTCATAGGGGCTCATTACGATACCCGGCGTAAAAAAATCCGCCAGGCATGGAAGCGGCAAAAATCCGCCCGCACACACCGCCTGAACACCGACCACGCCATTATGAGTACACAAACCGAAAACCGCCATCGGCGGAAAAATCACACAAAATACCGCCCGCCATCGTCCGAGTCGGAGTCAAACCGCCCGCCACGGACGGAAACACGCACGACAACACAAAACCGCCCGCCCACACGGCCGACACACCGCACGTGAAATTACGATCGCACCGCCATGAGCGCGGAAAAACAACAAATATACCGCCCGCCAGCGCAAACAACGCCGATGAGAATCGACACGGCAGAAGCCATGGCACCCACGTACCTGCACAGAAACCATCCGCACACAAAACCAATAGCACACAACATGGCCAACAAGTACACACAGCAAGGCACACACAAATACACAAGCACAGTACACATCCCGAAAACACCCCCCGGACAAACAAAAAATACAAAGGCCAGAACCCCAGACACAACACACCTGAAAACAACAGACCATGAGGACACACCCACATAGGTGAGTACAAAAGCAGCACTCCCACAGACCACAACCCCTTGCTACATTGCAAACCAGAGAGGAGAGGAGAGGACACAGTGACATAGCAAGGACAGCAGCACACCACAGAAACGCACACATCACTACCACCACTACCACCACTACCACCACCACCACCACCAAACACCACCACCACCACCACCACCACCACCACCACCACCACCACCACCAAACACCGGCACCACAAACCCCCTGCACATTACACAACACACACCGCACCAGCACCACAAACACCATGGCACCACAAAGAATGCCCAAGTTCACGCCCATGGAGCTGACGGTCATGGTCGACGAGATCATCAAGGTGCACCCACAAATCTATGGGAACATGGTCCAGCACACACCACTAGCCACCAGAAACAGAATGTGGACCCGGATCGTAGACCAGGTCAATGCAGTCGGGACCCTGCCCAGGAACAGAGTCGAGATAAACAAACGTTGGAATGACGTAAAGAGCCTGGTCAAGAAGAAGGAGGGCAAAAACAGAGAGCTGGCTGCCGTCACTGGCGGAGGGAATCCCGCGCTCTTTAAGACCTTCAAAGCGTGGGAGGAGAAGGTGCGAGTCGTAATCCATCCGGAGATCCTCGCCGGATTAGCAGGGGAGTGGAGGCTGGTAAGTACAAACTAATGTATACCAGCACACCGCTATGTACTCACATGCGCAACTACCATGCCACAGCTCCCAGGGACAAACACCCCCATGTCCAGCACACAATACACAACACATCACACACACATGCAACAGACACTACCACACACAGCCCAAACCGAACAACTGTAAGATGCGTGGGGACATGTGTACACTAAGCCAGCCACGTAACCACCAACAGGTCCCCAAATATGCCAGAAGCGCCACAACGAGCACCCACCACACCCATGTGTCCGCCACAGCTGCACTAACCGACAAGTAACAGGTAAGTGGCAGGAACACAAAGTGCAGTGGGTGGGAGGGTGGACAGCCCAAGTACAACACACACCAGGCCCCAGTCCCACAGCACAGCAAGGAGGAGCATCCCCCACACCCCACAGCCACGTGTCAGCCACCGCAGTGCACAACGACAGCCAAAAGGCAGACATCACGGTCCACAGCAATCGGTGTCAGTGGGTGTACAGCCACCCCACGACCCACTACACCCCCCACCCCCACAGACCTGCAACATGGAGCACCCCCGCTTAGAGCCATGTGGCATCCAGTACAGTGCACGCACGAACAACTTGCAGGTGGGAAACTGGACAGGGCTGGATTACTGGAGGCATGAGGACCATAACACCACCAACACATGGGACATGTCACGTAGCACACGGACACGCAGCACCGCCCACCGTCACGAACAAGTGAACAATGTGCACACGGACATGAACAGCAGACTCACACCCCACATGACCCATCACAGACATAGCAACACCCAAGGAGCCACGTCTGCATGCACAAGCCACACTGAATATAGTCCCACACGGCAGCCACTGTGCAACTCATCACACACAACCGAAACACCATTGAAGTCCTGTCCATGTAGCCCCCACTGCCTGTCAACCCCACAACTACGCCTATGTAAGACAAACAACACTAGACGCAACAGAGCGGAACAACAGAAATGCACACGAACACCACTGAACCCATCAAACTCACAGACACACCATGCACATACAACATACCATCCATCCCATCCGTCAGTCCCAGTCACATGAAAGGCATGTCATCCGCACAGCTGCCACACATACAGCAGTCACGCTAAGACACATGCCCATGACCAACCATGTGCCAGAAGTCAATTAAGCGCACGACACACTGTGAGCAACAACACACAACATGGGCCACCCCCCCGAGCACTGCAGTGATGCACATGGCACAGGGCAGCACGCACACCAAGGAGATGGGACAACTGCAATACGTTGGCTGGCACACAACTATCACTCACTCATAACGATGCGTCCAATGCCATGTCCAGTAACCACAACAGACAGCAAATATGCAGGGCATGTCAGGCATGCACACACCTCAGACCATGCACTGTCATGCTGCCACAACACATGTCACGTTCGGCACCCATGGCTCACAGCATGTACCCCAAAAGCATATCCCCTCCCAAATGCGAATCTGGGGCATGGCCCCCATGTTGCCATATGCGTTCCTAAGCGTTCCATATGAACTCCAAAAGCAAAGTACAAACCAGACCCAGGATGGGCCAGGAGCCCGCATACACCAGAGTCACAATGAGTAGGGGCAAAGCAACACACCCATCGGCATGGCCAATCCGTCCCATGCCACATGTGCACAGCACACAGTCCCATTGCCTAGCACACACAACTACAGATGCCACAGCCACACACTCGCCTCCGGGAAACCCATGTACGAGATTGCACGAACTGCCAATGTCAGACGACTAATACATACTTCGCCAGGTGCAATACAATAACAAATCTCATTTTCTCCACAGGTGACGAACTGCTGGACGCTGGGGATGGAGACAGCAGCCAGCACAGCCAGCCTACAAGCCCCCAACGAGGACACACGGATCTGGAGGATCTGTCCACCTCTTCGGACCCGGACCACCAAGCTGGCCCATCTGGCGTGGCAGGGCCCAGCCGCTCCCCAGGACCCCTCCTACCCACCAACCCATCATCCAGGGATGCTGAACAGTCCCAGTCCCCTGCTGCCACTGTCGTTGCGGCCACACCCACGGTCATTGCGGCCACACCCACGGTCATTGCGGCCACTACCACTGCCGCAACCGCCACCATCGCCGCACCGACCACCACCGCCTCCACCACCACCACGTCTTCGCTGGCACCAGCCCCAGCGCAGGTGGTGGCCCGGCCGACTGGATCCACCCTGGGAGCCACAGCGAGGACCGTGGTGTGCAATGTGGCTAGTGGGCAGGCCGGTGGCAGCAGGACTGGTAGGAGGAGCAGGGTCAGGGAAACGCCAGCCTCCCCTGGGAGCCATGCCCTGCCTCAAATGGCCAGAGTCCTTGGGGCCTATGAAGAGGCCCAAGGACAATGGGCCAGGTCTGCTACTGACACGCGGGAGGTGCTGGGGGTGCTGAGGTCCATGGACGCCCATATGGGCCAATTCGTGTCCCGTATGGACCAACTCGTGGACCTCATGGGCCAGCTGGTGGTGGCGGTGGGGTCACAGGCAAGGCCAGCAACACCACCTCCGCCACCACCTGCTAGGCGCAGGGTCGGCCAGCAGTGTCCACTTCCCCTGCGTCCACAGCCAGTGAGCACACCTCACCCACCACCAGCAGGTCGCCACCACACACCCCCTCCCAAACGTGGAAGGGGCCGTCCGAAGAGGAAACAGATCTCCCGGGAGGACTTCGCACGCTCCAGTCGCAAGTGAGGCAGCCAGCCAGCCTTCCGCCAGCCTTCCTTGACCAGCCACTGCATTGACTTGCTCTCACGATCCCACTCCACACAGCCAGCTGGATGGCATGTGTGTGTTGGACTATGGACATAGAACCAGTGGGTACACCCTGATCATCACGCAGCCATGACCGACAGCTCATTGTCACTGCACGCACCACTTTTGTCATCACCTTACACACAATCACATGTCACAGTTTGTAATAAATGCACCTTTTTCACTAACTGCTGTTTGTGCCCTGTGTTTTATTTGTACGGAATACAACGGCCACCTTGGGCGGAAGGGCACCTGATGCGTGGCATGGCAATGGAATCCGGAGGACCTGTAGGGACCTAGGGGTGGGAGACAGAACAGGAGCACATTCAATGAGTGTGTCACACACCCATCACACAGTACATGTCAACAACTACAAGCAATGTACACACATCGCACAGAGCAATAGGGCACAATGCCACAGTCACCAACAGTGGCATACTACCCTGGCCATGGAGCGTTGACACACTGCACGCAGTGAACATACGGCCACCCTGACACAGCACACACACACCTGCATAGATACAGACACATCATCCGTCGTACATGGACACTCACCGTCAAGTGAAGTAGCGGGCGATGAGCTGCTGGCGCACATTCCCAGCTTCCTCCTCTCCGCTGTCCACCTCACTCGAGCTGTCCTGGTCTGCGGGCTGGGGCCCTGGTTGATCTCCGTCATCCACAATGAGGGGGATCTGCTTCCGAATGGCCAGATTGTGCAGCATGCAGCACGCCACCACTATCTGGCACACCTTCTGTGGGGAGTACGCCAGTGCACCTCCGGTGCGGTCCAGGCACCTGAACCTGGACTTGAGGAGGCCAAAGGTACGCTCGACCACACGTCTGGTCCTCCCATGTGCCTCATTGTATCGATCGTCTGCTGGGGTGCGAGGATTCCTCAATGGACTGAGCAGCCATGCCCCATTCGGGTACGCAGAGTCACCTGGGTGTGAGGGACACAGAGAACCGTAGCTATTCCAACTGGACAGGGGACAGCATCGCACAACCAGCACGCTACACCACTCCACATACTCACCGACAATACAGGCACGATCCTGTTGCAGATTGGCCATCAGTCGTGGCAAGATGCTGTTGCGCATTATGTGTGCGTCATGGGCCGAGCCTGGAAACTTGGCACACACGTGGGTGATCACCATGTCCGCAAGGCACACCACTTGCACATTCAGGGAGTGCGTGTGCTTCCTGTTGCGGTACAGGTGCTCAGTGGCCTGTGGTGGAACAAGGCCAACATGAGTGCAGTCAATGGCTCCCACGACGTGTGGGATTCTGCCAAGGGCATAGAATGCACCCTTCACTGCCGCCAATTCACGAGCCCTGGGGAAGCGGATGTACCTGTTCCGGTACAGCATCATGGCTGCCAGTACATCCCTCAGCACCTTGCTGAACATGGGCTGGGACATCCCTCCTCCACTGCCCACTGTGTGCTGGAATGACCCAGTGGCGAAGAAATGCATGGCGGCCATCACCTTAGCCGTGGGGTGACAGCAGTCGGATACACCCTGCGGGGACGGAGATGGGGCTCTAACATGGCACACAGTCGATGCAGGGTTGGCCTGTCCAGCCGAAACTTCCTGATAACCTCTGTATCGTCCATGTCCGCCAGCAATTGGTATGGGCGGTCAATGTTCGGTCTCCGCCTGGGGTAAATGGCAGAGGACACATGTCAAAGCAACACGGCACATAGCAATTTCGCATACACATCACTGACATGACTGAGCAAGCACATGAGCCACAGCCCAGCTGTCAAGCTGGGACGGCACGGCCACAATACACTTACACAGGTCTCCCAACAATGGCAATGGCAAGTGAGACATACCACTGCCATGTGCATGCACATGGGGATCTAGGCCCCAATGACTTGCGGGGCGTGCTGATGGGGACTGACTGCATATTCGTCGAGCGGCAACGCCACGGCAACATGAGTGTCTGCTGAGCATGGAACTGCTTCCGAGGCTGGATGAGTATGGCACACGACGACGACGATGTGGGCACGGGCTGAGCGGCCAATACAAGTGGGACCTGTGGCACGAGGGGATATGAGACAGTAGTAGGTGTCAGCACTGCACCCTATGTACAGCACTGTACGGATCACAGCTCCCGAAACATTGACTGGTGTCCACATTGACAGCCCCATGCCAAGACGGCTGTGTGCTTGCAGTCACACGTCACAGGTGAGAGGTTACATTGCACGTGCCAGGTGGCAGACGTACATAGTGGGAGCTGGCATGTGTGTGCATGTGTCTCCTGTTCAGGATCCACCAGATGGGCGCTGACTCTGTACTGACCATTGGACACAGCATGTTCCGTGGAAGGCTTGTGTGTGTGGGATGGTGGCACTGGATGTGCCTCCGTTGGGTGGGGGCCATGCACAGGGCGGGTACGTCGATGATTGCGCATTGTTGGTCACGGTGGGTGCACCAACTAAGATGTGTTGCCCTGTGTTCAATTCCTATGTCCGCATGATGATGGACTGTGGATGTGGGCAGACTACACATTGGTCGATGTGCTGTCTATATGCATGTGCCTTCACACCAGGCACAGCTGCCCCTGCACATGTGACCCCTGCTGGACTCGCTGCTGGGTCTGTGGAGCTGATGCACCTTCTGCGCGTGGGGCGGACAGCTCTCCTCACTTCCTCATTGCGCATGTCATGTCTTTGCCGCAGGTGACATGGATCATGGAGGGCCCACATGTACGCGTGGGTAGGCTACACATGATTGTTCACTGGTCGCCACCCCCAGTCAGTGTTTCGAATGGGAAGGTTGTCGTGCTGGTGGTATGTTCGATGTGGCGGATGGGCGGGCCTAGGTGCGGGCTTACATTCCGGACATGGGGGTAGTTGGATTGGCGACTAGTTGCAGTACACACGGGACACGTCTCTTCCTTTCCACATCTGGGTCATCCCTTGTACTAACTGACAGTGATACAGTCATCTTCGCCCCAGCCCTCATGTCCTCCCCTCGCCCCCCAATATGCATGCTCACCTGCGAGGCTAGCGCTTGCACAGGCAGCCCCAAGCTCGCACCAGAGAGGGCAAGGAGTGTATGTGTGGGTCCAGTTGCACGAGTGGGCTGTCTCAGGGTATGATGTGTGGCGGGACGCCGTCCACCTGCGTGGTGCCCCAAATGGAGACCCGGCCTGCATGGACTATGCATCACAGTCTTCGCCTTCCGGATCCGCCACCTGCGACACCCTGTGGCTGTGGCTGCCCTTGCGGCCAGGCCGCGTCCGTCTGTGGCTGATGGCCCACACATTCACTCTTTGGCCTCTCTGGGGAGGGCTCGGGGTGGTGGCGCACGCGCTTGCACTTAGTCGCAATGGCATGTGTCGTGGTTGGTATGATGGGCAATGGATGGGATGGTGCGAGCCACCTCCCGTGACGTCAGTGCTGCTCGTGCTGTGGTGCGTGCCCCCTACACTTCCATTTGACTTGTGCCATGCTAGACGTTGAGGTTCTATTGCCTGCGTGATATGACCAGGAGGAGCGCGAGGAGACCTCTCACACACCATGCTCCACTGCCATCCCGTGCCCTGTATCGCCTGTGCGGATTGACTATGTTGGGGTTACACCTGGTCGACTGGGGCTGTGTGTGCCTTGTCAAGGGGCATGGCGGGCGCACAACAGGATCCAGCTTGTCCACAGAGGGTGGGCTGAGGTGCGCCTGGTACCGCCTTGTACGTGTGCCCGGCTGCTGTGCACACACGTGTTCACTCCCCCGACAGGTGTCCTCTCACAATGCCCAGGGAAGCGGTGGTGTACTGTTTATGACCCCTCCCAACACGGCGTGCTCCAACTTGGCATGTGCACATCTACCCGTCGCACCCACCCACCTGAGCACTGCGTCCATACGACTTCACACGACACATGTGTGTCTTCCACAGTAGTGCTACTCATTTGCGTTGACATCCAATACCAGTGGACTACATGGTCATGTCACGACTGCCGTGTACTTCACATACTCTCATCCTCTCTCATTCGTACTTGTGAAATGAGTCAGCGGAGACAGTTTTGGTTTCAGACATTATATTGAGTCTTCTGTCCTCTGTGATGCAGTATAGTGGACACTACTGGCAGCGGAATACATGTTGAGGATATACTGAGCATGATTACAAATGGGATAGGGTGTGGGGTTACATCTGCTTGGCCAAGGCTGTGCTAATGTACATTTACGTATAGCTGCGGAGCTGCGGACTTTGACACAGACGGTATACATGTAGCCTACCAGACCGCTCGGCATCATGGGCACAGTCCATCTCAGTTCCATGTGTCAGGTTTGCTGTGGTTGTTCCTCATGCACGTGTGCATGTGAGATGACATCAGGGCATGTGCTTGCGTGCATGCAGCGGCGTGCCACTTGTTGTTGCACTGTGGTGGTTACTGGACATGTCACAGTCACTGGGGTCGTGTTGTTGTTGTATGCACTTGTCGTCCATGCAAAGGTCCTGGTATGGGATTCCCGGGCGGGGTGGGAGGGGTGCAGCACCCACAGACTCCAGGCGACCTATTCATGTCCACTGAGCGGTGTGTGTGTCCATGGGCGCTGGATCCATGTCGTGTCCTGGTTGTTCGTGCAGTTCCGTCCATGTGGGTGCGATACACAGAGCCCATGCCACTGCCTCCCACGATGCATGCGGTGTTCCTGGATGTGATGGGGAACAGTGTGCATGTCCCGGTCATATCCGATGTCATGGCGATGTCGTTGATGGTGTGGTTACAGTTGCCGGTCGTTTGGTATGGCTGTTGTGGTGGTGACTGGCCAGTCCGTGCGGAAGCTGAGCATGGGTGCGGGGTTGGACTTCATAGGTCACTCGGGGAACCTGCGTTGTGGTCCGACGTATTTACAGGTTGTCAGGTATGCGATGCCGTCCAGCAGGGCTTCCATGTCATTGGTGGTGTACATGTTTGCCAGCCAATGAAGCGGATGGTGGCTGTCAAGGTGTTGTTCGTAGGTTGTCCCTTGGAGGACCATGATGGGGCATGCTGGGTGACATTCGATGTAGCTGTTCTCGATGATCCGTCGTGTGGAGGCACAGTGGTTCCATTTCAGTGCGCGTGCGATGTTGGCCACATACGCCATGCCCCCATAGGCAGAGCAGGCCCTGTCGTGTGCGTCCAGAGGGAGGAGTAGTGGTAGCAGGTCCGCCTTCAGACATGCCGGGTTGGAGAGGCATATCTCGACGGGATGCTGGTAGGGACACCTCCGACAGTAGAAGACGGGCATGACGCAGCTGAACAATGTGATGCGGTAAGTCAGTCGGTAACTTACGTTCAGCAGGGACAGGAGATCGCATCCCAATGTATGTATCGTGTTGGTTTGGTACAGCTTGAGCTCTTCGGCGTAGTTGGGTAGGTGTGTTGCGGTTGCCATTTCGCAGCGGTTCGTAGGGGTGGCGTGCTCCGGCTGTGTGTGCAGTCTGCAATGTGCACGCTCCGGGGTTGCTGTGAGCTCTGTGTAGTCGTGGGGAGACAGGACTTGTGTTCTGTTGGCTTGTTTGGAGGACACGGGCCCTCTTCCCACATGCTTCTCAGACAGTTCAAGGTCGGTGCTGTGTGACTCCTTCCAATTAACTTGCATGTGGCCGACATGGGGGAGTGTTTTCTTCTTTCTTCCCCGTCCGTTGTGTGCTTCTGTGATATGCGCTATCTGCCCTGTGGTCGGTCTCCTCGGCATGCCTGTGTTGGTCTATTCTTGGACAATGGCTGTATTCACCGGCTTCTGTCGTAGGGCTGTGGTTTCGGTGTTGGAATGGAAGGTCATTCAGTGCTGTCTGCTCTCCCTTGTGTGGGCGGCAGGCTGCCTTTCCGCTCTGCGTTGGGCCTTGTGTGTGGATGTAATTCTTGGGCCACCTGTTGTCGGTCACCGGGCTCTTTGGTGTTCCGTTTCATGTGTCTTGTTCATATGTGCAGGGTGGTATGGGTTTTTCAGTGTGGTACTGGCGTTCCTCTTCCCGAAGGGGCCCTGCTTCTCCTAGTTGGTGTTGCCGCCGCTGTGTGCTTCGCCATGTTTGTTACACTGGGGTGTGTCCTGCTGTTGCGTGACTTCACTGACATGTGTGCGTCGGTTGTGTGGCGTTGGGTGTTGTCCGTGAATTGGGCGTTGGGGACATGTCTGTGGCCGGCCTGTCACGTGTCATGTGCGTTCGGGGTGGGGCTGGTGTGTGTGCTGCTTGGTTGTGTCCCTGTGTCTGTGTGCGACGCATGCATGGCGCTGCGGTTGGCCTCTGCGTTGTGCGCATGTGTGGCGGCGTCATCGGCGCTTTGGGGCCGTGACGGGGTGGTTGGTTCCTAGTCCCAGGTGGTGTGTACACATGTGTTCTGCGATGTTAGGATTTGGCCTGTGTGTCATATGTGGATGCAATGGTGGATGTGTAGTGTGCACGCGCTGGTGGGGGTTGTCCGCTTTTTCCGCCCTTGCACTGTGTGCGCTGTTTGCGTGCACTTGTTGTGTGTGTGCCTACCTGCGTCTCCGCGGTACGTTGCGTCCTTGGTGGTGCATCAGCAGAAGCATGGGGAGGGCCTGCAGTGCTGGATTCATGCCCGGGGTGCCGCTTCTTCGTTGTCCGTGCTCTGCGTCCGTGTTTCCGCCTCTCTTTCACGTGCGGTGTCTCTTTGCCGTGGGAGCCGTTTGTTTGCGGCATCGTAATTTATGCGCCGGGCGGGACGTGTTTCGTCGGACGGTGTGTGTCAGTTGTGCTGCGCCGCTACGTGAACGGGCGCACTTTGATGGCGGACGGTGTTGCTGGCTTGCCGGCGGTGTTTGGCCTGCTTTTCGCATCGTAATTGGGCGGGCGTGTGGACTGCTGCGTGCCGGCGGTAACTGGTGGTTTTTGCATCCGCCAGCACGGCGGTTGTGCTTCCGCCCGCCATCGTAATGGGCCCCATAGTTTTTTATAGTAGGTAGAAAATCAATTTTACCGAGACATACATTAATTCAGGTAAATCACCAGAGATTCAGCATGGTCTATCTTTCCTTAAAGTGAATGTGGTCTTGATAGGGGTTAGGGCCAATAACTGGAAAAATGTAAGCAGGGAAACCTTCATGTGTATCTGCAAGTTTGGTGACATTGAAAATGTGAAGCATTTTCTTCTATGTTGGTATTATGCTTCCATAGAATGCAGTTTATTAGGCCAATCTAGTTGAAACCCAGCAATATAATCATACAGATAAGTCACTTTAATTTTTTTTTAATGAAAGGCTGATTGATTTGACACTATGTACACAACAGGTAAGGTGCTCAAGAACCTGAGAAAATACAAGCTAGTAGGAAGCCAGCAGGGGCAGAGGATTTTATTTTCTGTATTTATCGGTTTATCACTAGGGACAAAATTGATGTTCCTTATCAAGGCATGTTTATTAATATTTATGAACAATAAATAATCCTGCCCACGTGCACGATCCCAGGACATTTACCACAGAGAACATAATAGTGATTTTAGTCGCTAGCGGAAGAGTATACATTAATATATACACTAGTAAGATCGATGCAAATAACAGCACAACATGCCAACAATGGTGACTTGAGCTCAGTTGGCAGCTATGCATTTAAGCTATTTCTTTCAGTCCTTTAGAAACAGAACTTCAATTACTTTCTCAAATCTCGTAGGTTTGAAATGCCTAATACTTTCTTTTTCAGTTTTTTTCATCGTACTGGATACTATCGCATTGGCAGGATTGAGGAACACTGTGGCCCGTCTATTTACAAATGACAAGTAGGTAATCACGTCTCATCATTTTTGTAGCATACCGAAGCGCCTGCTGTTCGGAGCAAAGCACCTTTCAGGGATAGACCATATTTCTCAATATCCTCACTGTTTTGATTGTAAAGTAGTTGATTTCGAGCTAGATATTGCTCATTTTTATTTCTCCCAGGGACTGATCGTACAGGCAAAGCCAATAGGTCTGGCCTGACAAGCTTGAAACAGTTTTTATTTACTTCTTTTTTTACAAAGTGGCTCCTGGGTAACGGGGGCCATCTTGGAGGAACTTTTTGGTTCAGCTAGGGAATTAGTTCTGTCAGAGAAGAGAGGTATCTCAAGTGTAAGGCTGCATCCAGAAAGACGGATGAGAAGGTAATGGTCATGAACAGTGCCAGAGAAGGGCATTTGAATCCGAAGCTATCCGTTTTGGTGATCTGGATTCAAGCAGAGTGGGGATAGAGAGGGAGCTAGAATAGAGAGAGAATGAAAAAGTCCTTAAAAGCAAAGTTTGATGATAGCAGTGGAAGGATACATGAAACAATTAAAACAATGTGCGACCAACAAACGCAAGAATAGGAACGAAAGTAAGTTATTGATTCAGGAGCAGGGAAGTGACAGGCAAAAAAGCCATCCAGTCGCGAGCATGGGGCTGATTTAAATCATACTCTAAATATAAGTAATGTATTGGGAACAATAGGTCTGCCTAGAGATAGCTAAAGCTGTTTGTAGATGAAACCTAACAAGCTTGCAACAGTTGCAAGCGTGTATCCTGACAGGATTGCAACTGTTGTTATTTACTTCTTTTTTTGCAAACATTTGCAATAGGCATTACAACTGAAAAGGTAATAAAGTAAACATGCTACCAAATATACTATCCTGTATGTTGCAAAATAAGTAAGCAAAAAATGGGCTGAAGTTCAAATGGAGGCAGACGCATTTGGAGCTTGACTGACATTCAAACAGAAGGACTGCATACCTACACCAGTCATCACAAATGCAGCTTTACAGATGTAGTTCGTAGTTCAAAGAAATCTGTTAGCTGAAACACTTTGCAGTATTACTAACCAATTCAAGAACAGATTTGCTGCACACCTCCCGACACATATGCATGTGTCCATCAGAAGAGAGCAGTCTAGATTAGGGCGCACGCGTTGTCATCTTACTCAAAGTGTAGGTGCTTATCATTGGCCCAGACAATCACTACCAGCTCCTCCTATCACATGCTTTGCATTTTTTTCTGTGTACTCTCCATTCATTGTAAATTAATGTTTCCTTTATCATATACAAATAGGTCGTATTGTTTTGATAGCACAACAAATAGTTCATATCAGTGGTTTGATTTATGCACATATTAAGTTTACATTAGCGTGCAACATATTTCATTTGCTAATTTGTGCATTTTAAATCACAGATCATGTGAAATGTTTATTACAATGAACGCACATCCATCTCATTGAATGGGACATCTTCAGATTTCTAGGGAGAGAAGGGCTCATGATATGCAGTCAAATCAGCACTGAAGGCCGTAGACCAGCTGCTCTAGTCTTATCTGTTCTCTTGCAGTACAGAATACCAAAACAGAGCTACAACTTGAGCTTGTATAGGAAGCCAAGCACAGTAGAACACTAGACTGGAAAATATTCTTGTAAGAATGAGTGTCAGTAGCCATCGGAGAAACTCATATAGGGGCTTTTGGTGCTGAACTGTTTCAGCTCTTTTAGAGCCTAGAAAGAGATGGATTCCCACATCAATTTATTAAATCCAAAACCATCTAACATGCTGCCATTCTTTTTAACATACTGATTTATTGCCTATTTTATCATGACTGGTCTGTTTATTCTGGTTACAACATTTATTCACATAGTCAGCACTGGGGTAGGGCATCAATTATCATTAAAGCCTTTCAAATATACAGTGTGGATTTCATGTGGGCCTACATCCATGGGGAATACAGTTCTGGAACTCACTAATACAAAAATCGTCCAGTTTCACAAGTCTTAGCGTTGCCCCACATCCATTATCCTTAAGTAGGTGGTGGGAGGTGATTGGGCCTGATTCCCAGGCTCATAGCTGAAGGATTGGTGAAGCCTGTGTCTTTCACAGGATTTCTAAACACTAGGCCGACTTTGCTGTTGAATCTGCAAAAACACAGCGTGACCTCCAACTCATGGGCTTGAGTTTTGAATACCCCGGGTAGACATACACAATACCCTAAGGTTTATTACTAATGCAGAAAAATCCTTTCTAATATTAGTTACCTCCTTCTCTTTATGAGCTCCCTATTAATTGTAGGGTGACGGTACCCTTAGATGGGGGTACAAGAATAGTAATTCTTGTAGTCTAAGGAAACACAGCATGCCACTTTGAAATATTTTACCAATGGGTGAATTTTGATTCTGTACATTTAGCTGATCCTGTAACACCATAATTTACTACCTACAGAGCTGTTGCTATTCCAGAAAGTTATGACCCCATGTTTCTTTTTTTTATCTGTTGTTATTGGGGGATTTTGTGCAAAAAAGACTGCATTGAGAGACCTTCATGAGATTCAGAAACAATATACAGCCACATCTCAATGAACTGCAAAGCAGGAGCATGCAAGCTAGGCAATGGATTAAGTGAGACAGCCACAAAGACATTTTGGTGATGAGTAAGAGGTAAAAGGGCACTATGCAGCTACGTGCGTATGTGACTTGTATTGACTGGGATGCTACCCCTGAACAAGTGGAGGGAAATGACAATTCAGACCCAAAGGTATGCAAGACCTACCAAGGACATTTGGTAAGACCAGAGTGAGGCTCCTTCTGTTGTGTGGTCAGAAGTGCGACCTGAACTAGGGTTTGGGCTAGCAAGTAGAGAAGGTGGGCCGGGAGGTTGAGCGGCAACAGAAATGGGAAGGTTGAGGGAGCTACCAAGCACAGGCACAAATCCCTAAATGAATTAACTGGTATTAATCCTGTGCCACCTGGGGGTTGAGGGGGAAGATGAGAGGAGCGGGGGGGGGTGAGAGTGTATGTGTACGCATTGCTTATTGCTGTAGGCCCTATCGGGCTCACGGGGGTAAATCGTCGTTTCGAGTAAGTTGTTGGAAGTACTCAAGGAGGGTATTCCAAACCGCTGATATTGGTTGCTTACAAAGGGGCCAAAACTTCTTCATAGCACAGGGCCTCTTTCCTCGGCCCTCCCCCATTTCTGCAGCGAACCGTGCAGTGTAGCCACCGTTGTTTGGGCACTAGGCAGCTATGTGCGTATGTGTCTACTTGACTAACTGGGATGCTGCCCCTGTACAAGTGGACTGAAATGACAATTCAGACCCAAAGGTATGCAAGACCTACCAAGGACACTTGAGTAAGACCAGGGTGAGGCTGCTTCTGTTGTGTGGTCGGCAGTGCGACCTGAACTAGAGTTTGGGCTAGCAGGTAGAGACCGTGGGCCAGAAGGTTGATCAGCAACAGCTATGGGAAGAGTGAGGGGGCTACAGAGCACAGGTACAAATCCCTAAATGAATTAACCAGTATTAACCCAGTGCCACATGGGGGGTGAGGGGGAAGATGAGAGGAGCGGGAGGGAGAGAGAGGGTATGTATACGCATTGCTGTAGGCCTTATCGGGCTCACTTGGGTAAATCGTCGTTTCGAGTAAGTTGTTGGAAGTACTCAAGGAGGGTGTCCTAAACCGCGGAAACTGGTTGCTTACGAAGGGGCCAAAACTTCTTCATAGCACAGGACCTCTTTCCTCGGCCCTCCCCCATTTCCGCAGCGACCTGTGCCAGGTAGCCACCGTTGTTTGTGCACTCACTCCCCTGAATCCTGAAACACTAATAAGGGTTGTGATTCAGCCACTGGTCTGGCAGTATCCGCATTTCATTCATTATTTCATTAATTCAGCCACTGGTTAATTGTTCTCAATCGTATTACGCAATCTTCAATTTCTTTTCACAGTTACACATCTTTGTAGCTAGCTCAGCGCTGACAGCTGTTTGTCTTCTTTCGAACAGAGCAATACGTGATTTGACTGCGCGAACTCTGTCAGTATATATCGTCTTTCACATCTTTGAGTCAATGGCTGTAAGTATTGCATTTTACTCTAATTTAGTGATTTTCTCGAGGATGATTGACACCTAAGTGACACCCAAGTGACATGCATACGTAGAATTATATACGAAAATACTTGCTATTGATGCATAGGGTGAATTAGTGCTCCTAATTTCAGAGTCTGTTGAATCAGTTCACTTGAATCTTTGAGTTCCAGATTGTAGTAGACAAGCTTATTTATTGCTCTTATATATGTATCTCAAGGACATAACCCTTACTTTTATTTTAAACGTTTTCACTGTTACTATTTTTGTTTTTAAATCTAAACTTTTTAATAGCGTTCGCCAAGCAATTGTAGTAGTTCTCACCAGTGCTATGTAGTGATCAGATCCTGCATCATCAGCACCAATTCCATCCTTTACCCATCACCTATCACAACTACCATTCCATGCTCCTCACTGCTGATCACTCTCATCTCAAAACCAACATCCAGTGGCAAATTTATTAAAGGGTTGCGTCGCCCTTGTGCCATGCAACGGGGCTCAAGAGTAAGGCAACTCTTAAGTCAGATTTATGAAGTCATGCAAGGCCACCTTGCGTGGTCCGAGTGGCTTGATAAATCCAAAGTAATGAAATGATGCGCAAATTGCTGCGTTGCGTTACTCTACCCCAGGAAGGCATTCCATGGGTGGAACATGGGCATTCCCACGCACCACCCATGGATTTTGCCACAATCCCTGACTTGCCATTACTAGTAGACCTGGGGATGTGTCAAAATGCTATGCATCTCCAGGGGAGGAGTAACAAGGAAAAAATTGTTTATTTCACCCCATTTGTTCTTCTTTCTATGTTTGCAGCATTCCGCAGCACACATAGAAAGAGGAAAATGCCTCAGGGGATTGTTTTTGTGCAGGAAGTTGTTCCCATTGTGATAGAGACAGAATGACGAAATCGGGCGAAAGACCGAGGTGGGATCTACGCCTAGCTCCCTTTCTGGACACCATTGGACTAGTGGACCTCTGGCAAGAGGAACACTCAGGGATCCGACAGTACACTGCTGACTGTACTCCTACAGACAGATATTCAGGGGTCAAGGTAGGAGTGGAAGTTGGGATCCAATGGCCTGAGAAACTAGAAAACTGGTGGTAGAGATCATGACCCAATATTTTCGGGAAAACTCAGGAACTGTAGACTTGGAGGTCACACTATGGGAAGCCTACAAGACTGTCATGGGGGTTGCCTTTTATTACGTTCATCTATGGCAAAGGTAAAGAGAGGGACAAAGAGATGGCAGCGCTTGAGTCGCAGTTGGCTTGGTGTGAGGCCGATTATGTGCAAAACCCAACCCCGGATTTAGCAGGCCAGATTGAGATGGGGAGGGCAGAGCTGCGGCACCTGCTCCATTAGGAAGCAAGGGCTATCTACAGGGAAAGCAAGGTAAGCTATATGAAGTAGGGAACAAGGCAGGCAACTACTGTGGCTTGCCAGGAAGGAAGAAGGCCAACAATGGACAGCAGAAATCAATGGGGAATCAGGGACCAGGGCAGTGACCCCGGGGAACATAGCATAATGCTTTGTGGCACATTTGGAGAACTTATATTGGGTGGGGATAACCTATGGGCCCGTGAAGACTTTGTGGCTGTGATGCTGGTGCCCAAGCTTCAGGGAGACCTGAACTAATCTTGGGACCCCAGTTGGAAATATGTTGTGTCTTTATACGCGGACAACATACTCCTCTACCTTGCTGACCCATATCAATCGGTCCCGAGGGTACTAGAAATCCTGAATGTGTTTGGTTCCTTCTCAGGGCTATGAATCAACTGCAATAAATCTAGTGTGTTCCCACAATCAGGGACACTGACAGACACGGTCTGGCAATGTTCTCTGATGTGGCAACCTAGGGGGGTTAAATTCCTGATTATATTTATAACAAAAGATCGAGACCTATTTTTGGTAGAAAACCTGGGAAGAATCTTGTACTTATACAAAAGCTAGGCAGAACTTTGGAAGAAGCTACCCCTCTTACTCATGGGTAGAGCTACAAGATAATCTACCTCCCTAAGTTTCTGTATGTTTTACAGAAGACTCCGTTCCCTGTACTCGATGAACTCTTCAGGTCGGTGGCTGCTGTCATGAGGGGCCTACTCTGGGGAGGTGGACCCCAAGAATAGCATAGGCATCTCTTACAAGGGAACTGTTCGATGGAGGAATAGCTCTCCCCGACCTACGAATATATAACTGGAGGACCAGTTGCGTACAATCAATGATTGGGCTTCCCATCTCAACAGGTACCCTCAGTAATGGCAGATGGGAGAGCGTTGGACCCAGAAGGGTATGTCCGGCGTCTATAAGATAACAGAGGCCTAACTCGACTACCGGCACCAGGGGCAGTAGTGGTCTGTCCTGGCAACATGCTACCATCACCTTGGGATGGAGGGGCAGATTAATGTTAGGAACCCCCCCTATGGGCCTCCAACCGATTGCGGGGGTTACGGGCTATGGAAGGCCATGCAAAATGGGACATGATAGAGATATCCAAGGTAGGGGGCATTTGGAGGGAGCAATAGATGATACCATACCCAGAGCTCCAAGACCAATACAAACTCTCCTGGGGGCAATACCTGCGGTACGATCACCTACGTCACCTTCTCCGACCACATATAGAGTCCCTCAGGGAGGGCCCGAATCAATCACCCCTGAAGTACAGAGTGCTGGGGGTCCCCCTGACCAGCCACGCAGTCTATTGAATGTACTCGGCCCTTCTACAGAATAGCAACCCCCCCCCCCACTAGATTGCCTTCAGGAGAAATGGGAGGGAGAGCTGGGTAGGTTGGAATTTAATGATTGGGGGGAGTAGGTATCTTCGAGAGGCAGCTATTTGGGCTGGATTTCAATTGATACAACTGAAACTCCTCATTAGGGCCTACTATACCCGATCAAGACTGTTCCAAATGGGCAAGACAGACTCAGACAGATGTTTGAGAGACTGAAGACAAAGGGGAACAATACTCCACACCGAATGGGCATGCCTTCTCCTCTGGAGGTACTGGTGGGGAATAGGAAAGCAACTTTTGGAGGTACTGGACTGTGCGATCGAACTGACCCCCCAAATGATAGCTGTGGTCAAATGGAGCGACCAGTCCCTAGACAGGTATTCCCTACTCTTCGTAATACGCCATTGATGATGGCCAAGTTGGATGTCATCAGAATGGGGGGGAATAGTGAGGTCCCAAAGCAGAGGAGCTGGGAGGTCAATGTACACTGGTGCACGCGCTTTGAAAAAGGGTGTACAAGGCACGTAGCTGTCCAAAGAAATTTTATAAAGTATGGGGGCCTTGGCGACAAGCCAGGGAGGACATGTCCTGAGGGAGGGGTGTGGTCAGAGGCCCGGGGTAAGCCCTGGTGGCATCCAAGATATATAGTCAATGCCATATGCAGGAGGTCTCTGGGAAGTGTGTTCCTACGCACTGAGCTTTCCACAGTAAGATTGGTACCTCAGTCGGGTGATTCTGTAATATGTTATGTTTTATTGCCTCAAATTCTTTGCGCTTGTTTGCGGCAGGGTGGTCGCTCTCCACCCGTTTATATGAAAATCAATAAAGAGATTTTTTTTTTAAAAGAGAGAGCGGCAAGATTTCCTGTCACAAAAAATGTGAAGTTCCGGGAAAGAAGGATATACAAGGTCCACTTTCTGTGGTCCACTTGACAGGATCATAGACTTTAGTTGGGAGGATAATGACTGACCACTCACCAGGATTAAGTTCTGTGATTTGGCAAGATTTATCTGGAGCCTCGCTTTTTCCTGTTATTTCACTAAGAAAGAAACAACTCTTTAATAGATTGTTTCAGCTCTTCTAGAGACAATAAGGTATCGTCAAATACCCTAAGTTGTAGGTATCAATGATTAACAATGGTGAGAAAGGACACCCATGACAGGTTCCTTGGTGTATGCTAGTGAGGTTTCAGTCCCATCCATTTACCCTGAACCTGAGCTGGGAGTGTCATAATTGGTTGATTTACACTCAAAAAGTGGTCCCCAACTTCAAAGATCTCATAGTGTCCCTTATATTGACCCAGTTCACTCTATCAAACATTTTCTCAGCACACAGGGTCAGGAATACGGTATCTCTTCTACCTCGTAGCTATGTCTATCAGGTGGAGGATCGTCTGGTCCAGGTGGATCATGCAGGGCATTATCTCTTGCTAGTCAGCTAGCTAAGATTGTTGTACAAATGTTAACATCGGTATTCCATAATGATATTGAGCGACAGGTAGCAGACTGCTGGCTTCAGCAAGATTGTTGCTTCTATTATTGAGTGAGTAACCTTTGGGAACTTATTGAAGACATTAAAGGTGTCCATCATTACTGATAGTAGCTGGGGTATGAATGTTTCATAAAAGGTGGGGAGAATCCATCTGGCTCTGGAACATTGGTTAGTTCCAGGCTGATGATTGCCCTTAATACTTCCTCTTTTGTTATTGGCTCACCCAGGTGCTCCACTTCCTGTTCGAGAAACCTGTCAACGCCAGCTAGGATGTTATTAGAATTATGTTTATACAGCTCCATGTAGAAGGCATGAAACTTCCAACTTACACTCTTGTGATGTCTGTCTATGTCCTGGATGTCTCCACTGTACCAACCGGCCTGCCATACTCAAGTATGTTCACCAGAAGTGTGGCAACTTTGTTTACCCCTCATGGAAGTGCACCTTAGTCTAGTTAACACATAGTTGATCCTGTCATTCTTTTAGGGGCATGTCTGTTCTCTCACCACAGTCCATATTCTCCAGTGTGTCCTGAAGGGATTGAATTTATATTTCCCTTCCAATTCTCTGAGTGCATGTATTAGTTATTCAAGTCCCAGATACCTCATACGCTTAAGTTGTAATAGGTGTCTGTAACAAGAGGTAGTCTATTATCGCATATGTCTGGTGTGCAGCTGAGTGAGAAACATCTATAGCTATTGGGTGATGATGCTACTACAGGTCCACCAGCCCCAGCTCTTTGAGCAAAGCCTTACGCACTATTGAACTTCAGGATCCCCATCTATTCGCTACTGAAACCTAACCCATATGGAGATCATCACCAGGTAAATCCCCCCACATCAGGATGGGGCTCAATGAGAACTGTATGATTTATTTTATGGTCTGCTTCTGAAACGTCTCCTGTTCCCTGATTTGGGGCTTATATTGCGGCAAGCCATCCACTACCACTCAATACCTCCCGTATCAGCTTTGGTAGAGAGTTCCACAAATGGGCACCACAAGTTCATAAGGATACCCACTCCAGCTATTTTGGGGGTGCAGAGTCATGGTACTGTCTGGGTTAGAACTGGGATCTCTTTCCGTGCTTGGTTCCCTAGAGGAGATGCGTCTCCTGAAGGAACCATCCACCCCCTGGTTGTGCAGCTTTCAAAGAAGTATGCTTATAAGCCTGGTTGGAGTGTGTAGACACCAAATATTATGGCAGTGGTGGCCAGCACAGATTGGGGAGCAAGGGGTGCAAAAAAAGATGCAAGAAAAACGTACTGCCTCGCGGCGTCTCTCCTCCGTTGTCGCTGTGTCGCTCCTCTGTCTTCTTGCCACCTCTCCCCCAGCCAGGAACAGGAAGCACATCTAGGCTCCCCTGACCATTCAGAACGCTGCAATGCAGCATTGTGATTGGTCTGAGCGCCGTAGTTCGGTGCTCAGCTAGGGAATGGGAGCCTGGGCAAGTTCTCCACTCAAGCTGTAATGCAGCCTGGGTGGAGAACATGCAAAGTATGCATGACTATTTGGCAGGCCCGAGAGGGCTGGCCAATCAGTCATTGCACACTCACAGAGTGCCCACCACTCCTCTCCCCTGCTCTGAGAGCAGAGCAGTCCACCCAGCCCCACAAAGACACGAAAGCAGGAACAAATAAAATGATAATAGCAACGAGTTATAATCATTTAATTTTGTCTTTATTTTCACTGCTGAAAGCAGTGGCGCGACTTTCCTCCGCATTGTGGCCTAGATTTATCATTGGATTACATTGTCCTTGTGCTACGTATTGTCTCACAAGGGCAACGCAATTCTTAAGTCAAATTTATCAAGCAAATCAAGGCCACCGTTTATGGACCTGCATTGCTTGGAAAATCTGAAGTAACGCAAGGAAGCACAAGTCTGCCCTGGGAAGGCGTTCCATGGGTGGAACGTTGGGTGTTCCCACACATCCACCCATGGATTTTGGAGCATTCCCAGATTTACCAAGACTGGTAAACCTGGGAAGGCGTCATAATGCTTCTCCTTCCCAGAGGAAGTGCAATGAGGAGAAATATCTATATATCTATATTTCTTCTCATTGTTTCCTCTTTCTAAGTTTTGCAGCATACTTATAAAGAGGAAAAAACCGCTAAGGATTGTTCTGTGCAGGAAGGTGTCCCTCCCTGCTCAAAACCAATCATACCTGCAAAACAGGCCCCTTTGTAGCATGGTGCAAGGGTGCCTGTGCTGGCGCTGTGCAGCACATAGTGCACCAGCGCAAGGAGAGAGCACAAATGTGCCATATTATGGTAAATATGGCACATTCCTGCCCTCTCCATTTGACGCAGCACAGCAAGTTGTCTTGCTGCATTGCAATGTGTTGCAATGCGTCAAAGTATGATAAATATTGCCCTGTATGTAGTAGCCCTCAATTGGAATCTCAGGTGTCATGTGTAGATGAGTGTGTTCTGTTTTAGGCAGGACTATCGCTAGTGCCTCTATAGGAGACAATTGGATGTGTGTCATATAGCTCACGTTTTCATTTCTCCTTCCCAAAATCCTAAATATGTATAATCAGAACACCAGTCAAATGCCAACTCAATTAGTGGGCTGTTAATCAATAGTAAAATATCCTAAGCCCACTCAATTACCCAATCTCCAAATTTCTTCCTGATCTGCTGGATCAACCTGCAGCAGACCAAATGAAGTTTAGGGGAAACGGTCCAGTTGACTCCAATCAAAACACCTCTCGCTTGGATCTCAGCAGACCTCAGCCCACCGGCTTGTCCATAAAGTTATTATGAACCCAGCGGGGCAACTTTGCAATTTGTCTCTCTATCTGTGTTATCTCTCTCAGTTAGTCGGGTTGACCCCTTTGGAGTCTTGACTGACCCTGCATAGGTGCTGGATCACTTTGTCTTTGCTAGCTACAGTTTCTTCTGCGTTGGGGTAATTTATCTTGATGCACTGCAAGATTCTCTGCCATCGCAGGGCCGGACTGGGTGTAGCGGGCATCAGGCGTTTTCTCAGGAGGCTTGAAGGGTGGGGGCAGTTTTTTTGTTATTGGGGGCCGATTTGCAGCATAGCTGCAATATCAGCCCCCAGTAACAAAAGCAGAAGTGCTTTTGTGAATCACATGCTTTTTGACTGCAAAATGGCTTTGTATATCAACCCTAAAGTGATCAGAATATGATTCAGCTTTCAATTGAGTCTTCAAAGTACTGTTTTTTTCATCACTGCCTGATAAAATTAACACTCAATATGAGATTTTCCAATAGGAAATTTAATGTTCTCAATATTAATCAGGTTTAATTTTTACTGTGTTTTTTTGTTAACATAGATTTTAACTGTTTTAACCTATGTCTACAAAACACACATTGGCTGTTTAATAGGCTTTAAATGTTTTCAGCCTAACCATACACTCAGGAGCCCCCACCGACCCCTGCCCACCACACATCTTCCACAGATTTGCCTCCGCCATAGCACCGGAACTATGATGCACAATCAACCTCACCCTTGAAACAGGCACGTTCCCCGATGACTAGAAACGTGCAGAAGTCAAACCCCACCTCAAGAAGCCCTCCCCAGAACCAACGGACCTCAAAAACTACAGACCCATCTCTCTCCTCCCCTTCGCAGCCAAAGTCACTGAGAAGATCGTCAACAACCAGCTCATGAACTTCATAGAATCGAACTCGATCTTCGACACTTCCCAATCAGAATTCCGCAGCAACCACAGCACCGAGACCGCCCTCCTAGCCGCCACAGATGACATCCGCACTCTTCTCGACCAAGGCCACATGGCAGCCCTCATTCTACTAGACCTCTCAGCAGCCTTCAACACCGTCTCCCACCGCACACTAGCCACCAGACTCCACAACGCTGACATACACGGAACTGCCCTAGACTGGATCCTCTCCTTCCTCACCGGCCAAACTCAAAGAATCAGACTCTCGCGCTTCCTCTCCAAACCCACAGAGATCAGCTGCGGAGTACCCCAAGGATCCTCACTCAGCCCCACGCTCTTCAACATCTACATGGCCCCCCTCGCTACCATCGTCAGAAAACGCGGACTCAGCATAGTATCCTATGCTGACGATACCCAGCTCATCCTCTTCCCTCATTAAGGAACCCGACATCACCAGGCACAGTTTCCAGGAAGGAATGAAGGACGTCGCATTCTTGATGAGCAGCAGCTGCCTGAAGCTCAACTCGGAGTAAACGGAAGTCCTCATCCTGAGATCCATCCCCTCTGCGTGGGACAACACCTGGTGGCCCACCGCCCTCAGCAACCCTCCCACACCCACGGACTACGCCTGCAACCTCGGCATCATACTCGACTCCTCCCTCACCATGAACCGACAGATCAACGCTATCTTCCACGTGCTTCAATACCCTCCACATTCTCTGCAAGACCTTCAAACGGATCCCCCCGAATCCAGAAAGACCATCACCCACGCACTCATAACCAACAGACTGGACTACGGGAACGTCCTCTATGCCAAAATTAACAAATCTCTACTCCTCAAACTCCAGACCATTCAGAATGCCGCAGCCAGACTTGTCATCGGCATCCCACATCACTCAGCACCTACGAGATCTCCACTGGCTCCCCGTCGAAGAGAGTGACTTTCAAGCTGCTCACTCACGCCTACAAATCCCTCCACAACACCGGACCACAATACCTCAACGAAAGAATCTCCTTCTACGCACCCGAATAGAAACCTCCGCTCCGCTGACCTCACCCTGGCCGAAATCCCTCGCATCCGCTGAGCCAGAACGGGAGGAAAAACCTTCTCCCACATCGCGGCCAAGACCTGGAACGAACTCCCCCTCAGCATCAGACTAACCGCCACACTGCAAGCATTCAGGAAGAGTCTCAAGTCCTGACTCTTCGGATGAGACAGAGCTGCTCGAAACCCCCCTGCCCCCAGCGGCTTGAGACCCTCACGGGTGAGTAGTGCACTTCACAAATCCCTGATTGATTGATTGGTTGATTGATTGATTTTTAAATCATCTGCCAAGGGCATACATATAGAAAATTTATGCTGGGCATCAATGAGCACAGGAGAAAATAACTTGTGATGGGTATTATTAAAATGGAAATTTAATGCTGGGCATTGCTAGTTCATGAATACATTATAGTACACAATTTATGCCAGATCAAAATAAACACAATTCATGCTGAACATACTCTTGTATCTCCGAATATCAACCGCAAATATATTGTGAAGAAATGTGTATATATAGGTAAGGAAAGGTTTCACTATTCTCACATCCATAGCTTTGTAGCTTGAGATACACATAGGGGCAAAGCAATATATGTGAAGTTAAATAGTTGTCAATATTCTTGCAACTGTGTTTTTGTAGCAACATATTTGGGAGTCGCTACACTAAACATACATTAACATACCTAATGAGGAACATAAAGGATGGTGGAAAAAGTATTGTCTTTGAGGGAAACGCAGAGAAGAAGTGTAGATGTAGTTAAGAGCAGTTTTCCTAATTGAGTTTTTCCTTCCCAAACTCATACCCCTCCTGTAGGGTCCCTAGGAAGTACCACTTTGTGCAGATGATGAGCAGGCAGTCATTTTTTCATCTCCAGCTCTGCAGTACTGACCTTCTTCTAGGGGTATAATGTCAAGCTAGGTAGGAAATTCTGAGCTATCGCCATCTTCTTCTCTTCTATGTGTAGGCCCCATTGTTTATCCTGCCTACAGCGGAGCCTTCATGATGTGCCCGTTCTAATGCTTTCATCCATTAATCAGAGTTTTGCCCTCAAAATATGCCCATATTATAGTGCTCTTGAATTTCTCACATAATTTCTTTCATTAATATTCCACATTATTGTCTTCTGAATTACAATTTGTTTCCATCTTAAACTGCCTATGTTAATGACTTCTTCAGTTTTACACACATCCCCGAGGGCCTGCTATGCCACTGCACATGAGGTCCTAGTTGGGTTCTGCAAGCTCCATCCTATTCTTATTCATTCATTGTACAGGAGCTGACCTGGAATCTATAACTACATGATTGCAGTTATTATAAACATGACTTACTGATTGTGTTGTATGTTTGCTATAGTGTGCAGCCAACGGAGTACTAAGAGGTTCTGGAAAACAACTCATGGGTGCCGTGGTGTTTGCGGTGGGATATTATCTCATCGGGTTCCCAGTAGGAGCTGCTCTCATGTTCTCTGCAAAGCTGGGGATAGTAGGTAAGATTTCTTTGCAAAGGTCACATTTGAATAAAATCTGCTGACTTATTTTCTTATGCAGAAAGGCAACCTGCGGATTGGATGAAAACTAGACTTATGGTTTATATTGCTTTTAACTGTGTCCATTCCTTAGGAGTGTTGTTTGGTTAGGCCTGGTGTTTCAGCCAACAGCACTAAGCATGCTGAAACTTCCAAGCTCAAACCTTAACATAAAAAATGCCCAGTGGCCCCTTAGCATTGTAAACTATAAAGTTTTGCAAAAACCATGACAAAAAAAAACAAGAATTACCAAAAGGCTGGCAGCCAATGCCAGACCTCTTTGCTTTGCTAATGCTTGTTGAATTCAGTTGGGTATTTGCACCCATGAAAGGATTAAGTCACAACAATTGTTCATGTGAGTAAATCTACTCATGGGGGCGACAAATGGATGTTCCAATGCTTGGCTGCCCTATGAACCCGTGCACACTCACAACACAAATAATTTTGATATTCAGAAAACCCTCTCTGACCCCTTCCAAACTAGGAAAAGATCAGAAATGTACTCCTGACAATGGCAGGTGTACATCGTTTTCTAGAGTGGGAAGAGGATTGGGACATTCCCACAATTAGTGCAAGTGAAGGGAATGAGAGATGGCATAGTGAAAGTTACATGAATACATAGGGGCTGATTCACAAAGGTAATCTTAGAAAAAGTCTAACTTTACGACTTTTGGTATTCATATAGATAATTTACGAGACGTATCTTTACATCCACAGTCGGACTGGAATCTCCGCACCAGGGCCGTACTCTCCGCACCCGGGCCGTACTCTCCAGGTTGGGCCGGATGAAGTGTAATCAATGGGCCAGAATGCACATTTTACAAAAGGAAACATTAGGAACATGTGATAAACGGTAGAGGAGGTCATGAAAATCAGTTTGGGCAGGGGAAATGGTGTGGTCGGACACTACATTATATCCCAGAAATGTTTGCTCCTTTCTAAGAAGGCACTCATAAGCTTCTGTAGTCCCACACTTGTGCAATTTAACAGCACTAAGTCATCCGCATAATGTAGGTTAGACAGGCATTTATTTCCAAGTTTCGGCGAGTGTGAATTAATTGTGTTGAGCTCTCCTGTAAGATCAGAGATGAACAGATTAAAAAGCAGGGGGGCCAGGACACATTCTTGCTTAAGGCCTTCTGTAGTCAATAACTTGAGAGAAGGGTGCCATCTCCTATTTTTATACGCAGCCAAGTTTCATAATACAGTAGCTCTATCACTCGTAGAAGATTCAGCAGAACGCCCCAGGTTCTTAACTTTCCCAAGAGGTGCTTTCTTGAAATTCTATCAAATGCCACCTTGAAATTGATGAAACATGAATACAAAGGTGAGTGCATCTGCGCTGAATAGTCCATTAACATGGAGATGGCCAGCATGTTTGATAGACAGCCCTGATTCCATCGGAATCCTGTTTAGTTCAGAGGGATAATCCTTTGTTCATTTGCCGAGAGAATGTATGACATTACAATGCAAACATTTATCACGCATGCTTTTACAACGCGGTTTTTACATCACAGCTACCATTACAACGCTTGATTTTACAACGCATGCCATAACAACACATTTTTAGAAACTACATTTACAATGCATTCCATTACAACGCATACCATTACAACGCATACCATTACAACGCATAATACTTTTAGGGCAACAGTAGGGTAAGTGTTGGATAGTGTATGGGTAAAAATTACTATTCCCACTCCAGTGAGTGCAACAGTAGGGCAAGTGTTGGATAGTGTAGGGGTAAAAATTACTATTCCCACTCCAGTGAGTGCTACAGTAGGGAAAGTGTTGGATAGTGTAGGGGTGAAAATTACTAATCCCATGTTCCCCCAAAACCCATACCCACCCTAAAACTTAAAAAATCCCCATTACTTACCTTATAATGCGTTGTAATGGCATGCATTGTAATGGTCTGCGTTGTAATGGCATTCATTGTAATGGTCTGCGTTGTAATGGCATGCGTTGTAGTGACATGCGTTGTAATGGCTGCATTGTAATGGCATGCGATGTAAAGTCAGTTGCGTTGTAACAGCTGCGTTGTAAAGGTAGTGTGTTGTAATGACTGCGTTGTAATAGATGTTTCCCTTGCCGCGATTTCGAGGTCAGTTAGCAACAGGTTTGCGAAGATCAGTGCAATCAGTTGATAATTGTTAGGTTTTGACAAGTTCCCATCTTTATAAATTGGCTGGATTATCGAACCCCTCCAAGCCTCAGGAATTTCTTGTGACACAGGAATTTCTTCCTCTCTGGCACTCAATCAGGCTGCCTGGCAGCAGGCACTACTGTTGCACCATGGTGCAAAGGTGAGCATGCGATGTCTAGCATAGTTTTTGTACTGAAAGTATGCTCTTGAAGAAAAAAATCCAAAGCCTTGGCAATTTTTATAGCATTTCACACATTGGAGCTAGTGTGTTTTACAGTGTAACACACGTCTTATGAAATGTTTGGTGAAATAAAAGCATTTCTGAAACTTTGCGCCTGCTTCAAGGAGGCATTTTATGTATGCAAAGCCACATCTGACAATCTTTGTAGATCATGCTTCGCCTCAGCTACTATGAATACTTGCACTATTGCACCCAAGTACCACCCATTTAACGTCCCTTTGATGCAAAGTGGAGCAAAGCAGTACAAAGCTCAATTTGCACCATGAAATACGTATTCCACTGGAAATCCTTTCCCAGACTTTGTGCTGCTCTCCGCCACTTTTTAATACTTTATGGCAACGTAAAGTCTTAGTAAATCTGTACCACTGTGTGTGTATATAATGTCCCTTAGATTAACATTAAGAAAGTTAACTAGCCATAAAAACATCAAGTCATACAAGATAACAATAAAGTAACAAAAACATGATATCCTATAGGTGACAATCTGCATACTTTGAGCAAAATCAGTGCTAACAAATGAATAAGAGTTGTAAAGATATACAATTTGGTCAGCGTAGTGACAGACCTTAATTACACCTAAGAATCTGAAGTGAACTGCGAGACCACATTCGGTCTTGTTCAATGTATTAAAGTAAAACAATGAATAAACACATCTGCAAACAACATTGAACTATCCTCCTAACGTAGAGATGGAAAGAAAAGTATTCTTATAGAGGTTAATACAAGGACAGAACATAGTGGCATAAGCCGTACGTTCACGTAGGAATAGTGGTGAATCAAAAGCAATAGTTTCTGCTCATCTTCAAATGAGAGTTAGGAAGTAGTCAGAGACGTTTTAAGGCATAGGCAAAGTGGGCTCTGGCCCAGGGCCCCAGCCTTTCAGGGGGCCTCCTGACAGAGCCAGATCTGTTCTGCAGAGTCTTGCCCTAATAACCTTTAATAATTCTTAAATAGATTGTTTTAAATACCGTTTTCCTATAATGAATTTTCAATGTGGGTGATGTGTGAGAGTCTATTACAGACATTTTGCAGAGAAAGTGTGTTTGTGTGTCATGCAACATCCATAAATATTTTTCTTTTAGAAAAACACAGGACCTCAGATATGAGATATGGGAGGGTGTCACAGAGATTACTTGCAGTAACATTAGTGAGCTGTTGCCGTGTTACAATATTGAAAACAAACATCACTATCCCTGAATATTAGTTGTAAACACACAGAATTTGGACGAGTGTGCCTGTGCACTGTTAGTTACTCGGCTAAAGAGGGCATGAAAGAGCTGATTTTGAATCATAAATTCAAAGCTGTTCCAATTAGGGGCCCCCGAATCACGTTTGGCCCAGGTCCCCCAAAATCCTTAAGATGTCCCTGGAAGTAGTAGCACAGACAGAGGGGGGAATGAAGTTTCAAACCTTCGAATCACAGCCAGAGAATTATTGATTGGGAGTGCCCATTTTCTGTTGAAAACAGCATTCCGAAGGAGAAGAGTATCACAAGTATGTAATACAAAGCATTCTATTGAGATCCTCACTTTCTTGATCATGTATTGTGATGGATTAGTGTCCAAGTTAGTGAACTAAGCCTGCTAAATTGTACATACTCCAACCCTCAGATGCAGCTCTCGCAATAGAACATAACTTTCCGATTCAGGCGGGAGACTACTAATTTCAAGGCTAGTCTCCTACCTCCCGATTCCTGCATGCAGAAACCCGATTCGGAGTTTTATAAAACTGGCAAAAATAAAATGTTGATGTCTATCATGTACGCTTTAATCTCCCCTCTAAGAATTGCCTCTGACATCAAAGGTTAAAACTTTGCGGCACATGCATCAAGCATTTTTGCCTTTGCAAAAGGGCCGATTCGCAGAATTGGCCCGTTTGCAAAAGCAAAAAATGCTTTTCAGATGCAGCAAACCCATTTTGCGATTCGGTAACCTGTTACCAAATTGCAAAATGGGTTTGCGATTCGCTATTAGGAAGAGGCATGTTTAGGGCATCCCTTCCTAATACCGAATTGCATCAGTATGTAGGAATATTTTGTGACCGAAATGCGGACGCAAAACATTCGCATTTTACCACCTACTTTAAGTAGGTGGTAACCCATTCGCAAATGGGAAGGGGTCCCCAAGGTACCCCTCCCCCTTTGTGAATGTTTGTTACAGCGTTTTTTAAGAGCAGGCAGTGGTCCCACGGACCACTGCCTGCTCTTAAAAAATGAAAGGAAAACTTTTCATTGTTTTTTTGTAAAGCATCCCATTTTCCTTAAAGGAAAATGGGCTGCTTTACAAAAAAAAAGATTGCTTTATTTAAAAGCAACCAAGGACATGGTGGGCTGCTGACCCCAGCAGGCCACCATCCCTGTGATTTTTGCGATTCCTAGGGGGTCGCAAATCGCAACCTACCTCATTAATATTCATGAGGTAGGTCATTTGCGATCCCTTAGGAATCGCAGAAAGTGTTCAACACACTTTCATGCATGCCGTTTTGTGATTTCCTAATTGCGAATCGCAAGGATTCGCATTTAGGAAATTGCAAAACAGGGCCTTCATACATCTGGCCCTTTGTCCCTAATGCTTGGAGGTGAAAGGCCTTGACATTTTATTTTTGGCAGTTCGACATAGCTCAAACAAAAACAGAGTGGAGAACGCTATGTTATTGAACGTCTAAAAATGAAATGCTGATTGTCTTTCCGCATACATACTAATAAACCCTGCTGAGGCAGATTGCCTCTCCTTCAGTATAAATCAGTGAGGCAAATACATTCTCCAGACTATTTTTTAAATCTCGCACTTTCCTACTCTAAAATGTTGCCATGTTTGATAGAATAAGTACCGGAACCATGTAGTCGCAGGGTTTGCATTCCGAGATAACATGCTCTCTGGTATGCCTTCAGGGAAGAAAAGACAATTTTAGAAATTTTGTGAAATTGCTGTCTTCCATTCTGGAAAAAAACACTGATTGCACCACATCTTTCTTTTATTTTTTATGGTATGAAAGGTTGTATTCCAAGCAAGCGTCTACTATGACGGTTTGCATTATGGCCATGTTATATATATCTATCTATATCTATCTATCGATCTATCTATACATATATATATATATTCACTGAAAAAACCATAGGTTTCAGGCACGTTATAGTTAGAAATTAGCATTTAAAAAACCTTACAAATTCACTGAAAAAACCATAGGTTTTAGGGACAGTTATAGTTAGTTGGACATTGCACTCGTACAAAACCCGTGAAATTCCCCCGTTATAGTTAGTTCAGCTAACTATAACTCGTGCCCCCGCAATGCACTGTTGATGACGTCACATATTACGTCACTCATGACATCACTGATGACATCTCAAATGACATCATCCAGTGACTGTGTGTTTCTGTAAAGTTTAAATATGTTTAATATATATAGGGAAAGGCGTATTGAAGAATGAGTGGGTGTATAAGTGTCTGTATGGATGATTTAGTAGGTGCGTGACTAACTCTATAAGTGAGTGATTAAACGTATCTTACTGAATGCATGGGTTAGTGACTAAACTGGGTGAATGTCTGTATCCGTCTGTCTATTGCTGTGTAAGTGGCTGCATGGGTTTGTGAATAGCTACCTGAGTGTCTATATGAGTTATTGATTAGTTGTCTGAGTATCTGTATGGGTGCCTGAGTGTTTGTGTGGGTGGGGTGTGTGCGACTCTGTGCATAGATGTGTGAGTGGGTGATTCACTGGGTGGATGGTTTCAAGAGTGCATCTGTGATAGACTGTATGGGTGGGTAAGTGTGTGTAAGAGTGTGTTAGTGAGTGAATGTATGTCCCAGTGGTACATGTGTGAGTAACTACATATGTGAAAGGCAGTATATATGTGTGTTGGAGTATATAAATAGCTATAAGCGAGAGTGTGTGATTGTGAGAGTGACTGTATGGATGAGTGTGTGCTTGTATCAGTGATTGTATAAGAGCGTAAGAATGTGCTAGTATTTGTATGAGTAAGTGAGCTGGTGTGTGTATAACTGTATAGGTGAGTAAATGGCAGTGTGTTTAATTATTTGCATGACTGACTAGGTGTGTGAGTACCTCTATGGATGAGTGGCGGTGTTTGAGTGTCTATATAGGAGTATGAGTGCATTTGATAGTCCTGTACTGAGTGACCGTAAGTATGAGTGACTGTATGGGTGAGTGAGTGGATGTGTGTGTAGACCTAAGAATCAGTGAGTGGGTATGTAGTTATTGGTGTTGGAGTGTCTATGGTTTTGCGAATGGCAGTCTGTAGTTTAGAGTGGGTGTATCAAAGGTTATATTAGGGTGTGAGGAGGTGCATCAGATTATCACGTGGATGATGTCATCAGTGATGTCATCAGTGATGTCATTTGAGATGTCATCAGTGATGTCATCAGTGATGTCACTGACCATGTCATGAGTGATGTAATATGTGACGTCATCAGCAGTGCATTGCGGGGGTGCGAGTTATAGTTAGCTGAACTAACTATAACGGGGGAATTTCACGGGTTTTGTACGAGTGCAATGTCCAACTAATTATAACTGTCCCTAAAACCTATGGTTTTTTCAGTGAATTTGTAAGGTTTTTTAAATGCTAATTTCTAACTATAACGTGCCTAAAACCTATGGTTTTTTCAGTGAATTTCAAAGGTTTTTTAAATGCTAATTCCTAACTATAACATGTCTGAAACCTATGTTTTTTTCAGTGAATTTCAAAGGTTTTGTAAATGACAATTTTTAAATGTATTAATTGTTATATTTATTTTTTTGATACTGATTTACTACATTTTTTTAAACTATTTATTTTTACATATTTTATTTTTTAAATTACATTGTAATTACATTATACATTACATTACAAAATATACTTTCTCAGAATGAATTACTTTAGTTTAAATACTTTGCAAATAGGCAATAGACTTTTAAGTACAGAAGTTACAGTTGTTGCAATGGGCAACACAATTTCAAACACAATGCAACATTGAGCTCAATGTGAATTTCTAGTTAAATGCAATTAGTTACTTTATGGATTACTTTTCTAACCACAGGACTGGATCCTAGATTCAGTCCTGGGACATCTCCTGTAAACAGTTGAGTAAAAGCGTTTTGGTTACAGTAGTGATTTTTAAGGAATATTATTGTATTTTAAAAGTTGACACTTAGAAACTTTTTCACATAGAATCACCAATGTTGGGAGGAAATTCACTTAGCAGGTAAGTAGTGTTATCGTTACTTTTTCTTACTCAGTGGTGGATCCTGGATCCAGCACTGGTGCATCTCCTGTAAACAGTTGAAAGAATGCGTTTAAGTCATACAGGTGATTTTTAAGGAATATTTGTAGTTTGTGAAAATCGACACTTTGAAACTTTTCTGCTGAAAACCAGACAATGGATTCCAATGGAAGGAAATACAAGTTACTGGTAAGTACGGTTAGAATTACTTTTCAGGGTCAGTGCTGGGCTAAAAGATGCAGCACTGTGGTCTCTCCTGATAAAAGGTGAGTAAATCGGAATTCGTAGTTCGGCTGATTTTAGAGGAATATTATAAAGTTCCAAAACTCCACACTTAGAAGAATTTCCAAGTGAAACCAGTCAATGTTAGCCTATGGAAGGAAATTCAAGTTACTGGTAAGTATGGTTAAAATTACTTTTTAGGATCAGTACTGGGCTAAAAGATGCAGCACTGAGGTCTCTCCTGATAACCGGTGAGTAAATCGGAATTTGTAGTTCGGCTGTTTTTAGAGGAATATTTGTATGTTTCAAAAATCGACACAGAAACTTTTTCAGCAAAAAGCAGGCAATGATATCCTATGGAAGGAAATTCAAGTTACTGGTAAGTACGGTTAAAATTACTTTTCAGGATCAGTACTGGGCTCAAAGATGCAGCACTGAGGTCTCTCCTGATAACAGGTGAGTAAATCGGAATTCGTAGTTCGGTTGATTTTAGAGGAATATTTGCACAATGGTGAAGGAAGGGGGTGGGGCCTGAGGTGACATGTCTGCAAACACGCCCTGTGGCGCGTTTTAAGTTGGAGAATTAATTCCTCCTCAATCCTGAGGGTCCCTAGGGGCCAACTAGCCCACCAGGAACCTCCAGTATGCGCCAGGGGGCTGCGTTGCAGAGAGGTGTACAGAGGCCACGCCCCTTTTTACAACACTCTGCAACGCAGCTCCGTGGCGCTTACTGGAGGTACCTGGTGGGCTAGTTGGCCCCCAGGGACCCTCAGGATTGAAGAGGATTTAATTCCCCATCTTAAAATGCGCCACGGGGCCTGTTTGCACACATGTCACCTGAAGCCCCGCCCCCTCCCTTCACCACTGTGCAAACGCGCCCCGTGGCGCATTTTAAGTTGGGGGATTAAGTCCCCTTGAATCCTGAGGGTCCCTGGAGTCCAACTAGCCCACCATGTACCTCCAAAAAGCGCCACAGAGCTGCGTTGCAGAGAGGTGTAAAAAGGGGCGTGGCCTCTGTACACCTCTCTGCAACGCAGCCCCCTGGCGCATACTGGAGGTTCCTGGTGGGCTAGTTGGCCCCCAGGGACCCCCAGTATTCAAGGGGAATTCGTTCCCCATCTGCAAACGCGTCAGGGGACGCGTTTGCAGACTGCTGCAGGGTGGGGGCGGGGCCTACGGCACGATGCCGGTCTTTTTAAAAAAAAAATTTGTATGAGAGGGGGGCTGCGTGGCCCCCCTTCCCTTGGCCTCTTTTGGCCCCGGGGACCCCATCCCCCGGGGCATGAGGATTTTCATTTAAAAAAAAAATTAAAATAAAACGGGAAGGGGGCTGCGTGGCCCCCTTCCCTGGGCCTATATTGGCCCCGGGGACCCCATCCCCCGGGGCATGCCCTCTTTTTTTTACATTTTAAATATTTGGAGGGGGGCTGCGTGGCCCCCCTCCTCAGGCCATTTAAGGCCCCGGGGACCCCATCCCCCGGGGCCGGCCTTTCCTTTTTTTTTTTTTTTCAAATATTTTTTTTTTTTTTGGGGGGGAGGGGGGCCGCGTGGCCCCCCTCCCGGGCCACTACTTGCCCCGGGGACCCCATCCCCCGGGGCTGGCCCTCTCCGTTGGGGACTGTGGGGGGGTCCCCAATCCCCCCACAGTCCCGCCGGCTCCCCGCGTCCCTTGGGAGCCGGCATTGCTTTTCCACATGGGGAGCTGCTAAGATGCAGCTCCCCGTGTGGAAAAGCAATTTGCTTTGGATATTGGAAGCGAGAGCAGGTTTCCCTGCTCTCTCTTCCAATATCCAAAGCAGTTTGCTATGACAGGACGGGAGCCGCGAGGCTCCCTTCCTGTCATAGCAAACTACAGTGTCCCGGGGGTAGGCACCCCGGGACACTGCAGGAGCCGGCCCTGGGGGGTGGCGGTCCCCAGGGCCATCAAGGGCTCCAGGAGGGGGGCCGCGCGGCCCCCCTCCCTTGAATTGCACAGCCCCGGGGAGGTGGTGGTCCCCGGGGCTCTGGGGGTCCGTAACGGACCCCCACATTTATTTTCTAAGTGCCCCGGGGAGGTGGTGGTCCCCGGGGCATGTGGGGGGGCTGGAGCCCCCCCACACGTTATTAAAAATTAAAAAAAGAAGCCCCGGGGGGTGGCGGTCCCCGGGGCTGCGGGAGGGCAGGAGAGCCCTCCCGCACCATTTTTTTTATAAAGCCCCGGGGGGTGGCGGTCCCCGGGGCTTGGGGGGCCTTAGAGGCCCCCCCATAAACAATAAACCCACCCCCCGTATGCCCCCGGGACTTGGGCCACCCGGGGGCAAATTTGCATCGAAGCGCGGGAGACCGCGCTTCGATTTTTTTTTTTCGGCAGGATCCGCGCACCCTGAGCGCATCCTGCCGATTTAAAAAAAAAAAAATGCTTTTTCTGCCCAGGGGTCCTTGTGGGACCCCCTGAGCAGACCTAGGGGTCAGGGTGTTTCTACCCTGCCCCCTTTTGCGCTTTGCGCACTTGTTTCTGTCCCTCGGTTCTACAGAGGGACAAAATGGCTGCCAACACTTCCTGATTTGGAGTGTTGACAGCCAATTAGCATGCAGCTCATGATCGGGAGGGTGCGCGAATCCGACGCGGCCATAGATATATATGTGATTTTCCTTTTGATTTTCACAGGAACTACTGAACATATTTACACCATTTAACAAAAAGGGTTCTTTCTGAACCAAGAACTACCTCTTTGCCAAATTTGGTGTAATTCCGTTCAGCAGTTCGGGCTGTAGCCGTGGCTAAAGTTTCCTATGGGAAAATGAATGGGGAAAACACGTTTTGGGACCCCCCTTTTTTCTCGGCCCCCGCTTGATGAATCACCCCGAAACTTTCAGGGTAGGAGCGGACCGGAGCGGGCCATAAAGTTTGAAAATTTCGTGAAGATTCGTCAACCGACGCAAGAGTTATTTCAAATAGAATGTCGCGGATTTCCTATGGAAAATAGGTCCTAACTATAACTATCTACTGGCGACCGCCAGTAGATAATATATATATATATATTATCTACTGGCGGTCGCCAGTAGATAGTTATAGTTACAACCTATTATCCATAGGAAATCCGCGACATTCTATTTGCAATAACGTTGGCGTCAGTTGACGAATCTTCGCGAAAGCTTCCAACTTGTTGGGGCGCTCCGGTCCGCTCCTACCCTGAAAGTCTCGGGGTGATACGTCAAGCGGGGGCCGAGAAAAAGGGGGGTCCCAAAACGCGTTTTCCCCATTCATTTTTCCATAGGAACCTTTAGTCGCAGCTACAGCCCGAACTGCTGAACGGAATTACCCCAAATTTGGCAAAGAGGTAGCCCTTGGTTCAGACTGGTGCCTTTTGCTAAAATGGTGTAAATCCGTTCAGTAGTTCCTGAGAAATTCACAATTAAAATCACATATATATCTATGGGCGCGTCGGATCCGCGTACCCTCCCGATCACGAGCTGCATGCTAATTGGCTGTCAACACTCCAAATCAAGAAGTGTTGGCAGCCATTTTGTCCCTCGGTAGATCCGAGGGACAGAAACAAGTGCGCAAAGCGCAAAAGGGGCAGGGTAGAAACACCCTGACCCCTAGGTCTGCTCAGGGGGTCCCACAAGGACCCCTGGGCAGAAAAGATTTTTTTTTTTAAATCGGCGGGATGCGCTTAGGGTGCGCGTATCCCGCCGAGAAAAAAAAAAGAAACAAGTGCGCAAAACGCACAAAGGGGGCAGGGTAGAAACACCCTAACCCCCTAGGCCTGCTCAGGGGGTCCCACAAGGACCCCCTGGGCAAAAAAAAGCATTTTTTTTTTTTAAAAAAAATCGGCAGGATGCGCTCAGGGTGCGCGAATCCTGCCGAAAAAAAAAAATCGAAGCGCGGTCTCCCGCGCTTCGATGTTAATTGGCCCCCGGGTGGGCCAAGTCCCGGGGGCATGCTGGGGGGGGTTAATTTTATGTGTGGGGGGCCTCTAAGGGCCCCCCAAGCCCTGGGGACCACCACCCCCGGGGCTTTATGCATAATGGTTGCGGGAGGGCTCTGAGCCCTCCCGCAGCCCCGGGGACCACCACCTCCCCGGGGCTTCTTTTTTTTAAATGAAAAACCTGTGTGGGGGGGCTCCAGCCCCCCCACACGCCCCGGGTACCGCCACCTTCCCGGGGCACTAAACATTTAAATATGGGGGTCCGTTACGGACCCCCAGAGCCCCGGGGACCACCACCTCCCCGGGGCTGTGCACACGATGGGAGGGGGCCGCGCGGCCCCCTCCTGGAGCCCTTGATGGCCCTGGGGACCGCCACCCCCCAGGGCCGGCTCCTGCAGTGTCCCGGGGTGCCTACCCCCGGGACACTGCTGTTTGCAATGACAGGACGGGAGCCTCGCGGCTCCCGTCCTGTCATTGCAAACTTGCTTTGGATATTGGAAGAGAGAGCAGGAAACCTGCTCTCTCTTCCAATATCCAAAGCCGATTGCTTTTCCACATGGGGAGCAGCATGTCAGCTGCTCCCCATGTGGGACTAGCAATGCCGGCTCCCAAGGGACGTGGGGAGCCGGCGGGACTGTGGGGGGTTTGGGGACCCCCCCACAGTCCCCAACGAGAGGCCAGGCCCCGGGGGATGGGGTCCCCGGGGCAAGTAGTGGCCCGGGAGGGGGGCCACGCGGCCCCCCTCCCCAAAGTTTTCAAAAATAATAAAAAAAAAAAAAAAGGGTATGGCCGGCCCGGGGGATGGGGTCCCCGGGCCTTAAAATGGCCAGAGGAGGGGGGCCACGCAGCCCCCCTCAAAATATTAAAAATAAAAATAGAGGCCATGCCCCGGGAGATGGGGTCCCCGGGGCCAATACAGGCCCGGGGAAGGGGGGCCACGCGGCCCCCTTCCCGTTTTTTTTTTTATTTTGAAATTTAAAAAAAGGGGTAAGGCCCTGGGGGATGGGGTCCCCAGGGCCCAAAAACAGAAAAAAGGAAGGGGGGCCACACAGCCCCCCTTCAGGGGACAAAAAAAAACAAAACAAAAAAAAAACGATCGGGCCCGCAGGCCCCGCCCCCTTCCTTCACCACTCTGCAAACGCGCCCCCTGGCGCGTTTGCAGAGGGGGAACGAATTCCCCTTGAATACTGGGGGTCCCTGGGGGCCAACTAGCCCACCAGGAACCTCCAGTATGCGCCAGGGGGCTGCCTTGCAGAGAGGTGTACAGAGGCCACGCCCCTTTTTACACCTCTCTGCAACGCAGCTCTGTGGCGCTTTTTGGAGGTATATGGTGGGCTAGTTGGACTCCGGGGACCCTCAGGATTCAAGGGGACTTAATCCCCCAACTTAAAACGCGCCACGGGGCGCGTTTGCACAGTGGTGAAGGGAGGGGGCGGGGCTTCAGGTGACATGTGTGCAAACAGGCCCCGTGGCGCGTTTTAAGATGGGGAATTAAATCCCCTTCAATCCTGAGGGTCCCTGGGGGCCAACTAGCCCAACAGGTACATCCAGAAAGCGCCACAGAGCTGCGTTGCAGAGAGGTGTAAAAAGGGGTGTGGCCTCTCTACACGTCTCTGCAACGCAGCCCCTGGCGCATATTGGAGGTTCCTGGTGGGCTAGTTGGCCCCTAGGGACCCTCAGGATTCAAGGGGACTTAATCCCCCAGCTTAAAACGCGCCACGGGGCGCGTTTGCACAGATGTAACCTCAGGCCCCGCCCCCTCCCTTCACCATTGTGCAAATATTCCTCTAAAATCAGCCGAAATACGAATTCCGATTTACTCACCTGTTATCAGGAGAGACCTCAGTGCTGTATCTTTCAGCCCAGTACTGGTCCTGAAAAGTAATTCTAACCATACTTACCAGTAACTTGAATTTCCTTCCATAGGCTAACATTGACTGGTTTCACTTGGAAATTCTTCAAAGTGTGGAGTTTTGGAACTTTAAAATATTCCTCTAAAATCAGCCGAAATCCGAATTCCGATTTACTCACCTGTTATCAGGAGAGACCTCAGTGCTGCATCTTTCAGCCCAGTACTGGTCCTGAAAAGTAATTTTAGCCGTACTTACCGGTAACTTGAATTTCCTTCATAGGCTAACATTGACTGGTTTCACTTGGAAATTCTTCTAAGTGTGGAGTTTTGGAACTTTAAAATATTCCTCTAAAATCAGCCGAAATACGAATTCCGATTTACTCACCTGTTATAAGGAGAGACCTCAGTGCTGTATCTTTCAGCCCAGTACTGGTCCTGAAAAGTAATTTTAACCGTACTTACCAGTAACTTGAATTTCCTTCCATAGGCTAACATTGACTGGTTTCACTTGGAAATTCTTCTAAGTGTGGAGTTTTGGAACTTTAAAATATTCCTCTAAAATCAGCCGAAATACGAATTCCGATTTACTCACCTGTTATCAGGAGAGACCTCAGTGCTGCATCTTTCAGCCCAGTACTGGTCCTGAAAAGTCATTTTAACCGTACTTACCGGTAACTTGAATTTCCTTCATAGGCTAACATTGACTGGTTTCACTTGGAAATTCTTCCTAGTGTGTAGTTTTGGAACTTTAAAATATTCCTCTAAAATCAGCCGAAATACGAATTCCGATTTACTCACCTGTTATCAGGAGAGACCTCAGTGCTGCATCTTTCAGCCCAGTACTGATCCTGAAAAGTAATTTTAACCGTACTTACCAGTAACTTGAATTTCCTTCATAGGCTAACATTGACTGGTTTCACTTGGAAATTCTTCTAAGTGTGGAGTTTTGGAACTTTAAAATATTCCTCTAAAATCAGCCGAAATACGAATTCCGATTTACTCACCTGTTATCAGGAGAGACCTCAGTGCTGCATCTTTCAGCCCAGTACTGATCCTCAAAAGTAATTTTAACCGTACTTACCAGTAACTTGAATTTCCTTCCATAGGATATCATTGCCTGCTTTTTGCTGAAAAAGTTTCTAAGTGTTGATTTTTGAAACATACAAATATTCCTCTAAAATCAGCCGAAATCCAAATTCTGATTTACTCACCTGTTATCAGGAGAGACCTCAGTGCTGCATCTTTCAGCCCAGTACTGGTCCTGAAAAGTAATTTTAACCGTACTTACCAGTAACTTGAATTTCCTTCCATAGGCTAACATTGACTGGTTTCACTTGGAAATTCTTCTAAGTGTGGAGTTTTGAAACTTTAAAATATTCCTCTAAAATCAGCCGAAATACGAATTCCGATTTACTCACCTGTTATCAGGAGAGACCTCAGTGCTGCATCTTTCAGCCCAGTACTGATCCTCAAAAGTAATTTTAACCGTACTTACCGGTAACTTGAATTTCCTTCATAGGCTAAGATTGACTGGTTTTCAGCAAAAAAGTTTCAAAGTGTTGATTTTCACAAACTTCACAAATATTCCTTAAAAATCGCCTGTATGACTTAAACGCATTTTTTCAACTGTTTACAGGAGATGCACCAGTGCTGGATCCAGGATCCAACACTGAGTAAGAAAAAGTAACGATAACAGTTTTTACCTGCTAAGTGAATTTCCTTCCATAGGATAACATTGGTGATTCTATGAGAAAAAGTTTCTAAGTGTCAACTTTTAAAATACAATAATATTCCTTAAAAATCACGACTGTAACCAAAACGCTTTTACTCAACTGTTTACAGGAGATGTACCAGGACTGAATCTAGGATCCAGTCCTGTGGTTACAAAAGTAATCCATAAAGTAACTAATTGCATTTAACTAGAAATTCACATTGAGCTGAATGTTGCCTTGTGTTTGAAAATGTGTTGCCCATTGCAACAACTGTAACTACTGTACTTAAAAGTCTATTGCCTATCTGCAAAGTATTTAAACTAAAGTAATTCATTCTGAGAAAGTATTTTTTGTAATGTAATGTATAATGTAATTACAATGTAATTTAAAAAATAAAATGTGTAAAAAAAAATTGTTTCTAAAAATGTAGTAAATCAGTATGAAAAAAATTAATATAACAATTAATACATTTAAAAATTGTCATTTACAAAACCTTTGAAATTCACTGAAAAAACCGTAGGTTTCAGGCACGTTATAGTTAGAAATTAGCATTTAAAAAACCTTTGAAATTCACTGAAAAAACCATAGGTTTCAGACACGTTATAGTTACAAATTAGCATTTAAAAAACCTTTGAAATTCACTGAAAAAACCATAGGTTTCAGACACGTTATAGTTACAAATTAGCATTTAAAAAACCTTTGAAATTCACTGAAAAAACCATAGGTTTTAGGGACAGTTTTAGTTACTTGGACATTGCACTCGTACAAAACCCGTGAAATTCCCCCGTTATAGTTAGTTCAGCTAACTATAACTCGCGCCCCGCAATGCACTGCTGATGACGTCACATATTACATCACTCATGACATGGTCAGTGACATCACTGATGACATCACTGATGACATCTCAAATGACATCACTGATGACATCATCCACGTGATAATCTGATGCACCTCCTCACACCCTAATATAACCTTTGATACACCCACTCTAAATTACAGACTGCCATTCGCAAAACCATAGACACTCCAACACCAATAACTACATACCCACTCACTGATTCTTAGGTCTACACACACACATCCACTCACTCACCCGTACAGTCACTCATACTTACGGTCACTCAGTACAGGACTATCATATGCACTCTTACTCCTATATAGACACTCAAACAACGCCACTCATCCATAGAGATACTCACACACCTAGTCAGTCATGCAAATAATTAAACACACTGCCATTTACTCACCTATACAGTTATACACACACCAGCTCACTTACTCATACAAATAGTAGCACATTGTTACGCTCTTATACAATCACAGATACAAGCACACACTCATCCATACAGCCACTATCACAATCACTCACTCTTGCTTATAGCTATTTATATACTCCAACACACATATATACTGCCTTTCACATATGTAGTTACTCACACATGTACCACTGGGACATACATTCACTCACTAACACACTCTTACACACACTTACCCACCCATACAGTCTATCACAGATGCACTCTTGAAACCATCCACCCAGTGAATCACCCACTCACACATCTATGCACAGAGTTGCACACACCCCTCCCACACAAACACTCAGGCACCCATACAGATACTCAGACAAGCATTCAATAACTCATATAGACACTCATTTAGCTATTCACAAACACATGCAGCCACTTACACAGCAACAGACAGACGGATACAGACATTCACCCAGTTTAGTCACTAACCCATGCATTCAGTAAGATACGTTAAATCACTCACTTATAGAGTCAGTCACGCACCTACTAAATCATCCATACAGACAATTACACACCCACTCATTCTTCAATACGTCTTTTCCTATATATATTAAAAATATTTAAACTTTACAGAAACACACAGTCACTGGATGATGTCATCAGTGATGTCATTTGAGATGTCATCAGTGATGTCATCAGTGATGTCACTGACCATGTCATGAGTGATGTAATATGTGACGTCATCAGCAGTGCATTGCGGGGCGCGAGTTATAGTTAGCTGAACTAACTATAACGGGGGAATTTCACGGGTTTTGTACGAGTGCAATGTCCAAGTAACTAAAACTGTCCCTAAAACCTATGGTTTTTTCAGTGAATTTCAAAGGTTTTTTAAATGCTAATTTGTAACTATAACGTGTCTGAAACCTATGGTTTTTTCAGTGAATATATATATATATATATATATATATACACACATGTGCACATATATATATGTATGTATGTAAAAACAATGAAAAAAACAAAGGTTAATCCCTTGTTATAATTAGGAAAAATGTATTTATTCTGTCTATACAAACCAAACTTAACATACACAAACGTTACAAATTCTTAAGTTATAGTTATAACTTAAATTTATAGAACTTTATTTATTCTTTAGCTACAAACTAAACAAAAAATAATTTCTAAACTTTTATTTATAATTTATGCAACACATTCAAATTATCATAAATCGCACACCTCCATACACAGTGTATTCAACTCGGTAGCCACATTACATTAACTGTAACTCACGCCTTCTCCATGCACTGCTTATACCATTTTATATTATGCCACTTATAACTTCTAAAATCATAATATTTACAAGGATAGTTATGACATCCCAAATCAAATCTTTTGTGAGAACACAGTGCATGGTAGAATGGCGAGTTATAGTTAATATAGTGTTGCTACTGCGTTGAATACACTATTTATGGAGGTTTTTTGTGTAGTTTGAGTTTTGAGTGGTGTACAATGGAGTGGAATAGAGTGGAATAGCGCACATTGGAGTTTTGTAGAGTGGAGTGTAGTGCTGTAAAGTAGACCAGTGTACGGTGGAATGTAATAGAGTACAGTGGAGTAGCATAAAGTGCAGTGGTGTAGAGTGGAGTGAAGTACGTTGTAGTGGCATACTGTACAATAGCATAGAGTGGAGTGGAAAAGCGTATACTGTAGTGGCATAGAGTGTAGTGGCATACAGTGGAGTAGTGTAGAGTGGAGTGGGGAGAGGGGATTAGGGTAGAGTGCAGTGGCGTAGCCTGAAGTGGCATAGAACGGAGTGACGTACAGTGTAATGGCATACAGTGGAATAGCGTAGACTTGGAGTGGCCTTGAGTAGAGTGGAGTACAGTGTGGTGGCATAGAGTGGAGTGTTGTAAAGTGCAATACCATAGTAGCATAGAGGGGAGTGGCATAGAGTGGAATAGCATAGAGTGGAGTGTTGTACATTGGAGGTGAGTACAGTGGAATAGTGTAGAGTGGATGGGTGTACAGTGTGTTGGTATACAGTGAAGTGGCATAGACTGGAGTGTGGTACAGTTGAGCAGCATACCGTGAATTGGCATACAGTGGAGTGTGTTAAAGTGGAGTGGTATACAGTGGAGTGTGTCAAAGTGGAGTGGCATACAGTCGAATAGCGTACACTGGAGTGGGATAGAGTGGAGAGGAGTAGAGTGGAGTGGGGAAGAGTGGAATAGCGTAGAGTGGAGTGGCGTACAGTGGAGTAGCTTAGAGTAGAATGGCATTCAGTGGAGTGACATACAATGTGGCGTACAGTGGAATACATAGACTGGAGTCGTATAGAGGTGTATAGTGAAGTGGCATAGAGCGGAGTGTTATAGAGTGGAATACCATCAAGTGGAGCTTTGTAACATGGAGAGGGGTAGCGTGTAGTGGTGTACACTATTGTTGCATACAGTGTAAAAGTGTACTGTGGAGTGGGGTAGAGTGGAATGTTGTATAGTGGAGTGGTGTACAGTGGAATAGTGTAGTATGTAGTGGCGTAGAGTGGAGTGACATACAGTGGAGTAGCATGTAGTGGAGTGGTATAGAGTGGAACAACGTTGAGTGTAATTGGCGTACAGTGTGTTGACGCAGAATGGAGTGGCATATAGTGGAATCGAGTCGAGTAGAGTGGCATAGAGTGAAGTCTTGTACAGTGGAATAGCGTAGAATGCAGTAGGGTAGAGGTGATTTGCATAGAGTGGAGTGACTTGCAATGGAGTGGTGTAGAATGCGGAGGTACCCGCCCGGGGTTACATTCAACATAGTCTCCTGCCCCATTCTCATTCAACACCTCCACTATACTGGGCTCCTCACTCAGCCCAATGCTCTTCAATGCATACTTGGCCTCACTCACCAACATCGTCTAAGCCCACCGACTCAGCATCATCTTGTAGGCTGAGGACACCCAGCTCATCGTCGCCCTCTCAGAAGGCACCTCCAACACCCAGACAAAGTTCCTAAACTGTATGTCAGAAGAAGAAAACTATATGAAAATCAACTGTCTGAAGCTCAACTCTGACAAGTCAGAGGTGGTGCTCTTGAATAAGATATCTTCGTTGTTTCCCCCTGAACTAGGACTGACATTCAACCCATGGAACCATGTCAGGAACCTAGAGAGAGTGATCGAAAAACAAATCTTGATGACCAGCCAGGTTAACATGGTTTCCTCCTCCTGTTTACATACCCTCAAGCTCCTCAGGAAACTCTTCTGATGGCTTTTTGCTAAGCAGTCAAAGAACTGTAACCCAAGACCAGATGGACAGCAAACTGGACTATGGAAACACACTCTATGTCGGCATCCCCCCACACTTCACTAAGAGACTCCAGATAATACAGAAATCAGCAGCCAGACTGTGAGAAATTGGGTTGTTGACTGGCTGAGGTGTGAGCCCTGGTCAAGCAACAGCCACAATGCCTTGCTGGGTGAACCACATAAATTCACTAAATTAACCTGTGGATAGGTAGCTTTGCACAAGAAACAGTCAGGCTTAACTTAGAGGCAATGTGTAAAGTATTTATGCAGCACACAAACAGTAATAAAGTGAGAACACAACACAAGAAAAATCCCAAGCCAATTTAGAAAAATACGGTCCATTTTAATAAATTATTTGACAGCAAAATGACCAAAACCCAATCAGTAGAATTGGAGTTTTAAATTTTTTTACTTTTTATTAAAAACTAGAGCCTAAAAGATCAAAGTGCCAACTGCAGACATCTAGCTGCGTGAGACTCGGTTAATGTCGAAAAATATGACTGACGCCAATGGAGTGCATTTTGGATAGAAGAAGTGGATTCGGTCCGGTCAGCGATAACCTTCCAACTTAAAATAAATTCTGAGAAAAAGTGGCTGAGAAGTTAAAGTTCAGCAGGGCAAAGCTGCAGGAGGTGTCCAAGGAGGGAGCTTTATCGTCAGATGGCCTTGGCAGAAGCTGTGGTGAAGATTTCTATGTTTGGACTTAGTCGCAGAAATGGAATTCAAAAATTTCCAGCAGGACGAGGCCAATGATAGCCAATGACAGCTCCATGAGGTTGGATACCCCTTTGGCGTAGAACAGCTGAATCGGATTTGCTGCTGCGGAGAAGAACTTAGCGAGAGAAGTCACAAAGTCAATCTGACTGGCAATGCACCTGGGGCGGATAGGCGAGCAGGTTGGTCCCGCTCTCCTCCTGGTTCTAAGAGCACTTTTGGGCCAAAATTTGTCTAAGTCCTCAGTTTTGTTTTTTGTCCATCTGGGCACATTATGTACCACAACCAAGGGTCCAGGACTGGTGGGACACCCCTTGGGGGTTCAGGATTCACTGAGGCAGGTGAAGTAGCATAATGGCGTAATTTCAAGAATGTCATGTAACAAGCGTAACTGAAAGTACGTCTCATCACTCAGGAACTTGTGGAAATTAAACATATGACATGTATCGGAGATATTTCTTGTCTGCAATAATATATACTAGTTAAACTGCGACAGTCTAGTTGGAATGCACGTAATATTGGCAGCATAAATGACTCAAAAAGAACAGTCTAGACCTTAAAGTTACAGCACAAGAATTGAAATCTTGTTTCCAGTAGGTTGTTCTGTCAATCTATCCATTTGACTTGTAAGATATAAATAAGTTGTTTCTTTACATCGCGCTCTACCCAGGAGCTCCATTTAATTACCAGTTTACAAATTAACTCCACATAATATATAATTTAAAAGTAGAATACTTCCTCTTTGGACAGCAAAACAAGCTTGTGACATTCATTCTCAACACCAATAACCCATAAGGCGTTCAGTGATGATATTTTCTCACTGGTTCGAGCTGTAGAATTTCTAGATAATTTTGATTTTCAGTCTTCTTAAACCTCGCCATGACCTCATCCTAGGTTGACAAGTGTGGTGGTGAATTGTTAGTGGGGCTTGTCTTGGGAAAGGTGATGTTGAGTAGGATGATGGATTGGCCGGACCAAAAATCTAGTATGAGGGTCATGGGTGATTTTCGTAAGGCAGTTGAAGTGTAGTGTAATTGCAGTAGCCTTTTTTATATGATGGTGGTGTGAAGAGTATTTCCAATTGAAGGATTTCACAGTTGTTTATGAATTCTTTAGTGGAGGGGATTGTCGTATTGTTTAACAGACGCTAAAACCGCCAGCTACTAGGCTGTGGCTAAGAGCAAAAAACATGTCTTTCATGAGACTGACAAAGCTGACTAGGTTGTTAGATAGAATATTGAACACCAAAATTTCACAATAAACAAATATTGTAGAAAAACTACTGAGGTTCAAAATATTGACTTTTCATAAATATAGTGTGATACATTAATAAAAATATATATTATACCTTGAACAAATAATAGCAAATTAATAAATATTAGAATATAATTTAATATTAATAGATAGTGATAACAATAATTTATAAATAAAAAATAAAAATATCATATTATTCATTAAAAGTAAATATTAAAACAATATAAACCTATGTATTACAAAATGCTTTTTAAAAATGTATAACCATATATATATATTAAACCATTAAAAAAATCAAAAAAAATATTAAACTAATATTTATCATATCAACAAATCCCAGCACTCAGGTATTTGCAAACATAGTCACAAGTACAGCAATCTCAAAGTAATAGTCAACTTTAAACCAAGTTTTCAGTTCAGGCTCAACAGATATAGTCCAAGTCTTCACATTAGGCTTGTAGTGAGTATCACTGCTAGTTCGTATTCCAGAGAACAAGTACTTCAATACAATTGTCCAAACGGAAGGCAGGTAATGAAATCGACCTGAAGCTAATCAGCCAACACGTGTTTCGTCGATTGGTCATTAACACCTCGACTTCGTCAGGGCTGCAAACATTAAGTACAACATCAAAATCATAAATATGTTCATGGCACATGAAGATATCACTCTCCATCACCAACCTATGGTGTCCAAAAGGAAAAAGAAAGAGAAAGAAAAAGAAGAAAGAGGGAGGAGTGGGAAAGACCCGTATAGATACTTAGTATTAGAAGATGCTATAGGCAAATAGCACCAAACTTATCAGTTTTTATGATAACACCCCAAATTTCAAATCTTTCTCAGTTGTCTTTAAACCTGTGCATCATGTTTTCCATCTATATCTAATTGCCTCTGTTTATTCCACCTTCACTCATCTTCTCAACTCCAAGTCCGATCTGTGAGGCCCTTCTTTTTTCCATTCATGTTCTCTTCTTCCCTATTATCACTGACACACTGTTGCTTATTATTCCTCTTCCTTCTTTTTCCATTACCTTTCACTGTAAAATTAAAACCTATCTCTTCTCAATCATCTAAATAGCTGTCTTACAACATTTGCTAGTTCATTGTACGTCTCCCTCTGGTTGTCTTATATCTATTATAACCTTTGCTGAAATGTTACGTAAATTAATTTCCTGAATCTATGCTAAAGCCAGTGAAATTCTTTAGTATTCCAGGTTTTCTTTCCCCCCAGCGCCAGAACTTTTGGATGAGTCCCCTGAGTTTGATACATTGATTAATGGATTTACAAATGTTGCTTAAATTATTTAATTGATCTGAAAATGTAAGGCCCTGAAGACCACTCTTGGGAGCCAATGACCTCATGCGGTCCCTTTATTTTGGAAAAAGCATGGCTAACCCATGCAAGGACCCTTCTGTATCTTCTCCATGGAGACCAAAGCTCTAGCTGTCCTAGTTTGAATCAGATTCCAAAAATGAACGCATTTCTTTGCTGATGGCCCTTTATCCTGAGAATGATAAAGTTGTATACTGCTTTCCTGATAAACTTTACAGCCTCTTTCATGCATGATCTCAGGATCCAAATGTCTTTCTCGAGGGCCACTCCCCAGAGAGACAAGCTTGTGCTTAAATATGGGCACAGTATATCATCACAATGCATCTTCTTTGTAGATGCATTTCTAATGACTCGCTCCCAGACATTGTCTCTTCCTAAAGCAAGAGTGAGTTAAGGGTATCAGGAGAAACTTGTAAAAATAGCAATGCTCACAGACTCTGGTTTGGACCTGAGATCATTCTTTTAACTAGGCTTCATCAGACCAAGAGTTGATCCCAAGAGACAGAAGGGAATATCACAAGACAAGTGGGCTAATTAAGAGCATGGCCGCTTACCTGCTGACCCCTGGGTGAACTGCCAACTAGATTCTAAGGAGTCCACCGAGTGGAGAAGCATTTTCGTCCAAAGCTTTTAGTTAATATATAATGCCATGGCTGCCAGTCAGAATTGTTAATTTGTTTCAGAAACAAACCCAAAAAGCATACATTTGCTTCTAAAAAATAAAAAATGTTCCTCTGCGCAGGTTCCCTCGATGTTGGGGATCATTTTCTTAATTTCCTGTCTGGGTCTGCCATACCTCACGTTTTGAAGGACAGAATATCAGTCCACTTTAGTCCTGACGCCCTCAAGAGCCCTTTATCCCCCAACCAGCAGTTCGCCAGGAGGCGTGTTTGCAGAGTGGTGGAGAAAGGGGGCATAGCCTCTAAAAAACCTCTTAGCAATCCTGCTGTATCGGACTTACTGGAGGTAACAGCAGGGGTTGTTTGTCTACAAGGACCCTCCGAAGGCAGGAGGACTTCACCCCCAACCAACAGTGCGTCAGGATGCGCATTTGCAGAGAGGGCGGGCCTCCGGCGAGTTTCCAGCTTTTTTTAAAATTTCTTTTTTTATGGGAGGTGGCTGCGTGGCCCCCCTTTCCTTGCCATTTTCAGCCCTGGGGACCCCATCCCCAGGGTCAGGCCTTTTTTTAATGGGTGAGGGGGGCCATGGGAACCCCAACCCCTGGGACCCAGCCTTTGCTTTTGGCCCCGAAGACCCTAGCCCCTGGGACCAGCTTTTTAAAAAAAAAAAAAAATTGTTGGGGGTGGGGGCGCTCGGACCCCCTCCCGGGCTGATTTTGTCCCTGCGGTCCCTGTTGGCTCCCCGCATCCTGTGGGAGACACCATTGATTTCACAGACAGGGAACTGATGGAAAGGCAGCTCCCTATCTGTGAAACCAATTCTGCTCCGCTTTCAACAAGTTAGAGCATTTTTGAAAGTGGAGCAGGAGTAGTGTTTGCTGCAGAGCAGTGTTTGCTGTGGCTTGGCGGGAGCAGTGCTCCTGCCAAGCCACAGCAAACAAGCTATGTCCCGGGGTGGGCATCCCGGGACATAGCGGAGCCGCTCCTGGGAAGTAGCGGTTGTCAGGGCCATTAATGGCTCTTGCACAGGGCCGCGTGGCCCACCCTCCACCGCTGATTTTAGCCCCGGGGATATGGTCCCCCAGGGCCAATGGTCTGCGACGGACCGCCTTCATTGCTTACATTTTGCCCCGGGGGTGGCGGTCCCCAGGGCTGCGGGGGAGGCAGTAGTGCCTCCCCTGCATTATTTTAAATTTACATCTGTGCCCCGGTGATTATCTTACTGCCCCGGGGAGATGGCAGTCCCCACAGCTTTAAAGAGCCTGAGGAGGGGGGCCCGTGGGTCCCCCTCCTATACTTTCACAATGCCCCTGGGACCTGGCTCACCCGGGGCCAATTTTAACATTTTGGGGGGATAAAAAAATAAAAATACTTTTTTGGCCCTGGGGGTCCATGTGGGACCCGCCAAGAGGCTTAGGGGGTCAGGGTATTTCTGCCCTGCCCTCTTTTCGTTTTATAAAATCTTTTTTCTGTGACTCAGTTCTACCGAGTTACAAGATGACTGCCAACACTTGAAGTGTTGGTAGCCCATCAGATCTCAGCACAAGATCGGGAGGGGTCGTGGATCCACTGCGTCCCTATATATACAATTGGAAATTTCTTAAAAGTTCTTCGCAACTACTGAATAAATTTACACCAAATCACAAAAAGGCACATCCCTGAACCAACATCTACCTTCCTGCCAAATTTGGTTTAATTCCGTTCAGCAGTTCGGGCTGTAGCTGTGTCTAAAGGTCCTATGGGAATTAATATGGGGAAAACACGCTTTTAAGTACCCCCTGGTTCTTGGCCCCCACTTGACGAATCACCCGGAAACTTTCCAGATCGCAGCAGAAGTGAGCATTGTATTAGTTTTGAACATTTCATGAAGATTCATCAAACAGCGCCACAGTTATAGGTAAAAAAAAAATGCTTTTCCTATGGAAACTCAGTCCTAACTATAACTACCTACTGGTGACCGCCAGTTGGTAATGTGTATATATATATATGTGATCAAGGCCTGTTCAGGCCGAAACGCCTCATGGCGGTGAAAGGGCGAAATAAACCACTTTGTTGCACCAGGAATTTGGAGTTCGCAATCGTTTTTCCTATGGAGAGGGAATTTGAATTGAAACGAAGGTTGGAGTAATATATATATATATATATATATATATATATATATATATATATATATATATATATACAAACATATAAAAAAAATGCAGAAAAAATTCAATGTTAAAGTAACATTATAGTTAGGTGAATATATCAGGGATAACATTAACGTTTTGAACTAAAAAAACACAGAAACTCACCAGTTATAGTTATCAGACCTAACTATAACTTGCGCTCCCACCATGCACTGCTTATGACCTCATATATTACATCACTCATACCATGTTCTATTACATCATTTAGGACATCACTGATGACATCTCAAATGACATTACTGATGACATCACTAAGTGGATTAGTTTGTTTTATAGTTCACATAGTAGAGCGCAACTATCATAGTGCTTCTCTACTTAATTTTTTTCAGCCTGTGTTCAGCTAATGGGGGGGCCCATGGGGGCAAGGGGGGCAAGGTAGCCCTACTGTGCCCCCTTTAATTTTTTTATTTACTATTTCAGGACAGGGGACTATGTCCCTGAGTCCTATAATGACGGCCAGCAACATTTTTCTGATGTTGCTGGCAGTCAATCAGATTGCTCACCCCTGTGGGAGCAAATTGACCCAAGAGAAAAGAAGCTCTCTGGGCCAATCAGAATGCTCCATTTTTAATTTGCCACTCCCGCAAGAGTCTCTTGCAGACCCAACCGTCCAGATATATAATTTTTTTTATAACTTAATTTCGCAAAAACTACTCAACGGATTTACACCAAATCACAAAGCACACAATCTGCATTCCAAGATCTAGCTTCTATCCAAATTTAGTGTAATTCTATTCAGCAGTTTTTCCTGTAGTCCTGCCTTAAGAAGTCTATGGAAAATGCATGGGGATTTTGCGTTATCGGATAGGCCATTTTTCTTGGCCTTCGCTTGACGGATCACCCCGAAACTTTCCATGCACAAAATATGCAAAAAAGAGCACTTTTTCCGAAAGCTTCGTGGAGATTTGTCAGTTGAAACGCGTGGCTGGCAATACATCTATTGTATTGCAAGAGATCCTGAGTGTGCGACTACTTGGTCTTCGAGATTTAATTAATGTGGCCAGTGGGTTCCGCTGGCGAATCGCACCACCTATCAACGGGTTGCAGGGGGCAGGAAGGAGCAAATCGAGCATCTGGGTATATATATATATATATATATATATTCACTGAAAAAACCATAGGTTTCAGGCACGTTATAGTTAGAAATTAGCATTTAAAAAACCTTAGAAATTCACTGAAAAAACCATAGGTTTCAGGGACGTTATAGTTAGTTGGACATTTCACTCATACAAAACCATAGAAATTCCACCGTTATAGTTAGTTCAGCTAACTATAATTCGCGCCCCCGCAATGCACTGCTGATGACGTCACATATTACATCATTCATGACATGGTCAGTGACATCACTGATGACATCACTGATGACATCTCAAATGGCATCACTGATGACATCACTGATGACATCATCCAGTGAATGTGGTTTTCTTTAAAATTTAAATATGTATTATATATATACCAAGCTGTATTGAAGAATGAATGGATGTATAAGTCTCTGGATGGAGGATTTAGTAGGTGTGTGACTGACTGTTTAAGTGAATGATTAAATGTATCTTACTGAATACATGGGTTAGTGTCTAAAGTGTGTGAATGTCTGTATCACTCTGTCTGTTGTTGTGTAAGCTGCTGCATCGGTTGGTCAGTAGCTACATGAATGTCTATATGGGTTATTGATTAGTTGCCTGCGTATTTGTATAGGAGACTGAGTGTGTGTGTGGTTGGGTGGGGGTGTGTGACTCTGTGCATAGATGTGTGAGTGGTTGATTGACAGGGTGTATGAGTTTAAGAGTGCATGTGGAAACAGTTGTATGGGTGGGTAAGTGTGTGTATGGGCGTCTTGGTGAGTGAATCGATGTCTCAGTACACATGTCCAGCTAAGTACATATATAAAAGGCAGTGTATATGAGAGTTGGTGTATAGAAATGACTATACGTGAGAGTCAGTGATTGTGAGAGTGGCTGTATGTATGAGTGTATACTTGTATTAGTGATTATATAAGAGACTAAGTATGCGTTACTATCTGTATGAATAAATGAGGTGGTGTGTGTATAACTGTGTAGGTGAGTAAATGGAACTGTGATTGATTCTTTGCATGAGTGACTAGGATGAGTACATAACTGACTAGGATGAGTGCTGGTGTGTCAATGTCTATATAGGTGTATGAGTGCATTTGATAGTGTTCTATTGATCAGTGACTGCATGTATGACTGATTGTATGGGTGAATGGGTAGATGTGTGTGTAGACCTAGGAATCACTGAGTGGGTATGTAGTAACTGGTATTAGTGTGTCAATGGTATCGAAAATGGTAGTCTGTATTTTACAGTGAGTGTATCAAAGGTTATATTAGTGTGTGAGGAGGTGCATCAGATTGTCAGATGGATGATGTCATCAGTGATGTCATCAGTGATGTCATTTGAGATGTCCAGTGATGTCACTGACCATGTCATGAATGATGTAATATGTGACGTCATCAGCCGTGCATTGCGGGAGCGCGAGTTATAGTTAGCTGAACTATCTATAACGGTGGAATTTCTATGGTTTTGTATGAGTGAAATGTCCAACTAACTATAACGTCCCTGAAACCTATGTCTTTTTCAGTGAATTTCTAAGGTTTTTTAAATGCTAATTTCTAACTATAACGTGCCTGAAACCTATAGTTTTTTCAGTGAATTTCAAAGGTTTTTTAAATACTAATTTCTATCTATACTGTCCCTGAAACCTATGGTTTTTTAGTGAATTTCAATGTTTTTTTTAATGCTAACTTCTAATTATAATGTTCATTTAACCTATAGTTTTTTCCGACACCCAAGAAGGACACAACACCCACTGCCACAACCCTCAGGACCTCCCCCCCCGTACCACCCCTCTCCCTACTGTAATTTTTTTTATTTGTTATTTAAACTATATAATGTCTTCTTGTCTTTTAAATATTAAACAACTACATACAGTATGAAAGGAAGCCCTGCCCAGAGCCACATCTGAAGACCAACACATGTCATAGACCTACTGATCAAGCAGCTCCGACACCCAAGAACGCCACAACACCCACCACCACCCCCAGGACCCCCCTCTACCACCGAGGCAGCGCAGAACAAGACAGCGAACTTTCCAAAAATGGCATGGGCCCTCAGCCACACAATAGCTGAATATTGGGACAGGTGTGCACGAACTATATGTGAAGGAAGCAATTCACCCATGTTTAACAATGCACACAATGCAAAGTGTAGCGGTGATGTGCTGGACACATCTCAGTATGCAGAACACACACCTCTCCATGTGCACAAATACTACTGGTGCGTGTAGTGTTGTGGACAGTGGACCCAACCATGTTACGTCAAACACTAGGGAAGATCTCAGTCATGTAGCTGTGTCGTCCCCCCCTGTAAGCATAAGCGTAACCGGAGTGGGCTGGTCCGACGTATGCCACTTCAGCGTAGGAGTGTGAATAAATAGGCCGGAGCTCTGGGCGTGGTTCACTTGTGGGAAGGCCAAAGCGTCTGTCAGGGCGGCGCCCCTCACCCTGCCACGAGGCCGCCGACGTGACCGCCAGCCTCCTCAGCCGATCGCTGGCTTCCGCCACACAGGCCCCCAGTGGCACAGCACCGCGGACTTATGTCTGTACAAACTACTGCCTTCGATATACACTGCGGACAGCAAGGCTCACAATCCAGATCGAGTCGCGATTGCAGATGACGCAGTCCAGTAGGCAAGAGACATTGCTCAAGTCAACAACACGTGGCTGTGGGCCCTTCCTGACCGCTGCCTCCGGCCTACACTGCGGTCAGTAGGGCTCACAATTCAGATGGAGTCGAGATTGCAGATGACGCAGTCCAGTAGGCAACAGACATTGCTCAAGTCAACAACACGTGCCTGTGGGCCCTTCCTCACCGCTGCCTCCTGCCTCCACTGCGGTGAGTAGGGCTCACAATTCAGAGCGACTCGCGATTGCAGATGACGCAGTCCAGTAGGCAACAGACATTGCTACCAGTGCGGCCAGCCCGGACCACGCATCATCGCTGACTGCGCACACGCTAAGTGCTTCAAGTACCACTAACTCTGTGCAGCTCAAGTCAACGCCACATGGCTGTGGGCCATTGATGACTGCTGCCTCCGGCCTACAATGTGGTTAGCAGGGCTAACAATTCAAGATTAGTGCCGATGCAAATTGTGTAAGAGAGTATAATCGGTTAAGAAGACTGTATGCTCCCAATCTGTGCAGCTCAAGTCAATATCACGTGGCTGTGGGCCTTTGCTGACCGCTGCCTCCGGCCTACACTGTGGAAGACCGGCGACACGTGGTGCCACTAAGCCTGTTCAACACAAGCCGGTGACACGTGATGCCACTAACCCTGTTCAACACAAGCCGTGACACGTGGTGCCACTAACCCTGTTCAACACAAGCCGGCGACACGTGGTGCCACTAACCCTGTTCAACACAAGCCGTGACACGTGGTGCCACTAATCCTGTTCAACACAAGCCGATCCCACATGTGGAACTGTGTCCTGAGTCCTGAATGGCAGTGACCCCAAGTCCGTGGCAGAGACCACAGCACCAGACTCCCTTTGATCAGTGAGGCATATTTCCATATGCAAGGCCGGCGACACGTGGTGCCACTAACCCTGTTCAACACAAGCCGATCCCACATGTGGAACTGTGTCCTGACTCCTGAATGGCAGTGACCCCAACTTCGTGGCAGCGACCACAGCACCAGACTCCCTTCGATTAGTGAGGCGTATTTGCATATGGAAGGCCAGCGACATGTGGTGCCACTGAACCTGAACTACGCAGGCAGTGGGGCCACCAACCTATGCACGTGGCTGTGGGCCCTTGCTCACCGCTACCTCTGGCCTACACTACAGTCAGCAGGGCTCACAATTCAGATACAGTCGCGATTGCAGATGACGCAGTCCAGTAGGCAAGAGACATTGCTCCCAGTGCGGCCCGTCCGCACCAAGCAGCATCACAGGCTCATACATTCTCAATGCTTCTGGTGCCACTAACTGTGCACCTCAACTCAATGCCACGTGGCTATGGGCCCTTGCTGACTGCTACCTCTGGCCTACACTGCGGTCATCAGGGCTCACAATTAAAATTAAGTCTTGATTAATTAATTACAGAGTCCAGTAGGCAAGTAACTATCACAGGCCTAAAACCTACATAATATCCTTTTAGTATCCTTGCTTCAAAAACTTTTTTATATCAGTTATAGCTTTAGTATAATCACCAAATTCATCTTCAAGTGCAAACAAACACTCAGCAGTCTACACTGCGGGCAGCAGAGCTCGCAATTCGAATTTTGGACACGTGGTGCCACTAACCCTGTTCAACACAAGCCGCGACACGTGGTGCCACTAACCCTGTTCAACACAAGCCGGCGACACGTGGTGCCACTAACCCTGTTCAACACAAGCCAATCCCACATGTGGAACTGTGTCATGAGTCCTGAATGGCAGTGACCCCAAGACCGTGGCAGCGACCACAGCACCAGACTCCCTTCGATCAGTGAGGCATATTTCCATATGCAAGACCGGCGACACGTGGTGCCACTAACCCTGTACAACACAAGGCGCGACATGTGGTGCCACTAACCCTGTTCAATACAAGCCGATCCCACATGTGGAACTGTGACCTGAGTTCTGAATGGCAGTGACCCCAACTTCGTGGCAGCGACCACAGCACCAGACTCCCTTCAGTTTTATTTGTTGTTGTTTTGTTTAAATAAAATGTTTTAAATGTAAATCTATACATGACTAAGATTCTTGTTTGTCCAACCGCACAGGGACAATTCCGGGCCCAAGAAGGTTGTTGGGGGTATGTTGGTAATGTGGGAAGAGGGTGCGTTACCTGCTGATGTGGGGAGAGGCAGCGTGTAAGGGGTATCTCTCACAGAAAGAACTCCGGTATGTTTTCAGAAATGCCTCGGACAGATGCCAGCCTGCGGACTGAATCACAAAATGGCTTTTCAATGCTTATGTAGTGTGACTTATGAACAGTTCGCACCCAGGCTCGCAGAGGGACAACTGCGGCCCGTCCGCTCGACTCCCATTCGCAGTACTACGAGCCGTCCGCTCCCAAAGGAACAGCAGCGTTGTAGCTCGCAGAGGTACAGGCACAGCAGCGTACTAGCTCGCAAAGGTAGAGAGCTGCGTGCCGACGAACTGGCTTCTAACGGCATAGCTGCGAAGTGGTGATGTTGGGCAGAGGGAGCGTGAAAGGGTTATCTCGCACAGACAGAGCTCTGGTATATTAAATTGCCCCCGGGACCTTTCTTTTATATTTTCACTCGATGCGAGAAAGCACGCTTTCTGGACCAAGACCTTTCTCCCTACCAAATTTGGCGTAATTCCGTTCAGCAGTTTGACCTGTAGCCTTGTCTAAAGTTTCCTATGGAAAATCCATTGAGAAAACACGTTTTCACCCCCCCCACATAGCTACCTGTCGCAGGCGTACTCGCTGTTGGTGTGCAGGTCAGTGGTCTAGTTGTCAACATGTCACGGCCACTCCCTGAGGGCAGGTTTGCACACACACCACACCCATCCGGCACATGCGTCACAGGCCATGTGACCACGCAAATATAATGGATCGACAACGTCACATCCTTTATTGCCGGTGGTGACTGGATGGCGGACGCTCCACGGGTCTCAATCATAAAGAGTCCATGAAAAGTTGCGCAGAGGGTTAGTCGCACCCTGAGCTGTATGGCCGTCAGGGGCCTACTACCACGTGGCGCGGACTTGAGTTGCACAGGGTTAGTGCCACCCGAAGCTGATGTGGCCGTCAGGGGCCTACCACCACGTGGCGCGGACTTGAGTTGCACAGGGTTAGTGCCACCCGAAGATGATGTGGCCGTCAGGGGCCTACTACCACGTGGCGCGGACTTGAGTTGCACAGGGTTAGTGCCACCCAAAGCTGATGTGGCCATCAGGGGCCTACCACCACGTGGCGCGGACTTGAGTTGCACAGGGTTAGTCGCACCCTAAGTTGTATGGCCGTCAGCGGCCTACCACCATGTGGCGCTGACTTGCGTTGCACAGGGTTAGCGGCACCAAAAGCTGATGTGGTCTCCGCCATTGATGACTCAGCGACATGTGTGGGATCTGCTGGGCCGCGGAGTGCGTCCACATAATGTGCACCAAGCCATGGTGGCGGGACCGGGCCCTGGAGCTTTCACGGGCACGTGGAGTGCCCACTGGTAGACACTCCGGTGGCAGCAGGTAATTATTTGGTCATGGATGCACAGGGGCGGCAGTGACTCTCTCTCTCTCTCTCTCTCTCTCTCTCACTTCCCTCTCTTCACACTCTCTCACTCTCTTCCTTCCTTTCCTTCTATCTCTCTCACTCTCTCTCCCTTCTCCCTTTCTCACTCCCTTTCTTTCCTTCCCTCTCTGGCTTTTTTTTCCTTCTCTCTTTCTCTGTGTCTCACTTCTTTGATATGCGCATTACACACGTCCTTATTTTGTGCTTTATTTTCCAGGCTGTGTCGTCGACATTGATGGACCCGACAGGAGTCTTCCGCCTTGTTGTTTTGTGTTGAGTTTGTTAAATTTAGTTTATCCTCTATATGTACGTGTGTTAAATTTTGGGGCAGTTATCGCGGGAATACTGGTGATGTCTGCAGTTTGCACCAGCTTCTGAATAGTGTGTTAGATTTATCTCAACTTTAGTTGCATTAAAGTGTTGATAATGAGATGCAGAGTAGGTGTTCCCGTGCAAAAACACACGAGGTGCACCTTTGCGATTTATTCTAAATACTAAAATCCTGTATTGAATTGCACTGTGGTAGTGGGTGCATTTACAGTGTACACGCAAAATCAATGAAGAAATCTCATTGTATTTATATTGATTGGGAATAGTGGGTCAGGTGCTGAATCTTGACGGGATACACTGCCCAGTTCGTTTATTTTTCTGTACACGAAAAAACCACATCACAACTTTCACAACGAAAGGCAAAAACTGCGATGCGAAACAAATTCCGGCGATAAGCCGCGTTAGCACCAGGGATTTTACACCTGCTTTCTGCTGGTGTTAAGCAGGACGACTACCTGCAGCATGAAAGGGAACACAGCCAAGAGCCACACCGGAACACCCACAGGTGCCATAGAGTCAATGAGCATGATACACGGATACCCATGAGGGCCACAACACTCATCGCAACAATCCCAGGACCGCCAACGCCCCCCGAACCCGCATCTGAGCAAGTGTGTCCGTGTGGTCATTGCGTTAGCATGAGGGGCACGGGCCCTGCAACATCACAGTGTGCTGTCTTCAGCGGACATTACCATGTCACCTCAGCGTTGGCAGTGAGCCTGGACATGTAGCTACGCACGCATCCTCCTGCATGCACAAGCGGCGTGTGCTGGTCCGGCGTACACAGGTCAGCGCAGGGGTGTGCCTATCCGGCATGGCACCGCCGCAATGTTGGGCAATGTTTTGGTTCCGACAGGCGGTCGGAAAAGGACCGCCTGTCGGAACCGTGGTGGGCGGTCTTTACGACCGCCGCGCTGAACCAACAATTCCCCCCGCCATCATAATTTGGTGGGGGAAATCAGCAGCACAATGGCGGAGGACCCGCCACCAACAGGCTGTCGGTGGCGGCCCTTACGCCATCGTAATCAGGCCCATAGTTATTAAAAATAAATAATGTATGATTCAAAAAACCGACATATAAAATGTTGAAACGAAACATACATAAAATCTCAGACAGGAGACCTGTTATTGACTCACATGGAATATACATACTGTCAAGAAAGTAGAAGCAGTGGGAAAACATACTGGAAATGAACAAAGTATTAATTCAAGGTATGTTATGGGAGGGCTACAACTGAAAACCAAAATATTAGAGAGCATAATCACACCCCATATGTTACAGAGAGCTAGCAATAGAAACCACAGGAACAATTTAAAAAAATATAATACCAAGCTTTCCAGGCTATACTGCAGCCCAACTTCAGGATATTCCAAACTAAAAAATCCATAACTAGAAAAGCAACAACTGAAACCTGTGCTGTCTAAAAAAGGTTCTAAAATATAAATAATCCAAGAAAATTGAACTGTAACATATAGCGACAAACCCTCCCTTCTGAATGACAACACCATCAATGACAGGGGAATTTTTATAAAACAGAAATCAATGTGCTAAGATCAACTTAAAGAAACACATGGATGCTGATTTAAATCATGCCCTCTACGATTGATACATTTCTACACAATACACTGTGAATACCACAATGCAAACAAAGAAACTGTTAGTCTACGCTTTTTTACTGAACAATGAGCAACGTACCATGAATTTTGACCTAAAATAAAATCCCAAATTAACCAATGCTAATGCCAAAAAATAATCACTGACACTGACCAAGCAATGATTAGTGACATTTAAAAAAATATACCCACATACAGCTATACAGGGGTGCTACTAACAGTTCAAACAATGTACATATAGACACCTCCAAAAATCAGCTAGGCAATCCGACCGCCGACAGCCCTATGGTCCTACCGCTGTATCAAAATACCGGCAGTCGGACCCACAGCTGTCGGACGCAAGACCGCTGCCTCCCTCAGGGTCATAGATCCCAACAGGGTCGTGGTCAGAGGAGCATCCCAGAATAGCGGCGGTGCCGAGGCAGGCACCACAGTCAACATTAGGATATCTCTTTCCAACAGCCTTTTCATGGCGGGATCCCCACCATGAAAAGGTTGTCGGAAAGAGTACAAAGGGGACCCAAACAGGGCCCTTGGGTGTCAGAGGCTAGATTAAAAGGTGTACGGTGGCATATGTAGTGCCCCCCTCTCCTGGCACTGTTGTGTGTGCACTGTGTGCCATGCACAAAATGGTGCATGGCACACGGTGCACAGACGTGTCGGAGGCGCTGTACGGCGGTGGCATCTGCGGCAGCCCTTTTCTATGGCTGCAGGATGCCCCGCCGTGGTCCATCTTTCCAACCGCCGGCCCGGCGGTCCCATCCAAATACAGTGGTCGGACTGCCCGTATGCTTATTGGCGGTCTCCTAATCAGGCCCCAAGTGTTGAGTACTCAACAAATGCCAAATACACCTATGAACATCTGCACATATGAACAGATGCTTTTCATAACAAACAAGTCAGACCTACTGATTTTTTTCTATCTTTTCATAATAAACAGATCAGGCCCATGTCATCTGAAATAGCATTTCCCAATAAACCAAATAGCCCTTAAGCCTTTTTCATTGACTTCATAATAACCAACTCAGGTCTACTGTACTGAGCTTAAGCTTTCCCACAAAGCAGCTATCATGCATGCAGTCAAAAATGGCAAACATGAACAAAATTAGAGCCAGCAAACCAATACACAGCCATAGTTAAGAGGGACTAACAGTGCAAATCTGCTACCCCCGACTTGTCAGAGGCGATGAGCAACATCAAAAACCTGTGGCAGTTATTTGGTAAATAGACATAATATCGAAAAAAATATATTGGATGGACAGAATATCGAATTCAAAATATAGAATGGACATAATATCGAATGGACATAATATAGTGGTTAATAATATCGAAATGAAGGTAAGTAATATCGATTTTCAAAATATAGAAGTACATAATATAGGCATTAAAAAATATCGAATTTTTAATAATATCGAATTTTTGTAAGTGTTTAGTATGTTAGTATATGAGTTAAAAATGTATATTATTTTTGTAATGTATGTTTAATATTTTTTAAAGTTACGAAATTTATGTAAAATTATTTTTGCGTAATTTAATTCCGTAGCGGGTTGTGGGTTTATAGGGGAATAGGGTGGGAAGTAATTTAATTATAGTAAATTAAATATAAATTTTTAGGAATTAATTAATTTTAATTTAATTTTGCGTTTTAGTTCTGTAGCGGGTTGTGGGTTTATAGGGGAATAGGGTGGGAAGTAATTTAATTGTAATTAAGAAAATATTTATTTTTATTTATTGGTATTGATAATAAATTTATTGTTAATTAATTATTAATTGTTAATTAATTTTTATTAATTGGTAATTAATTTTTATTAATTGATTAATTGATAATTATGTTAATTATATTAATTTATTATTCAGAGCGGGTTGTGGGTTTATAGGGGAATAGGGTGGGAAATAATTTAATTGTAATTAAGAAAATATTTATTTTTATTTATTGGTATTGATAATTAATTTATTGTTAATTAATTATTAATTGGTAATCAATTTTTATTAATTGGTAATACATTTTTATTAATTGATTAATTGATAATTATGTTAATTGTATTAATTTATGATTCGGAGCGGGTTGTGGGTTTATAGGGGAATAGGGTGGGAAGTAATTTAATTGTAATTAAGGGGCACATTACGATGGCGGGCGGAAGCACCACCGCCGTGCTGGCGGATGCAAAAACCACCAGTTACCGCCGGCACGCAGCAGTCCACACGCCCGTCCAATTACGATGCGAAAAGTAGGCCAAACACCGCCGGCAAGCCAGCAACACCGTCCGCCATCAAAGTGCGCCCGTACATGTAGCGGCGCAGCCCAACTGACACACACCGTCCGACGAAACACGTCCCGCCCGGCGCATAAATTACGATGCCGCAAACAAACGGCTCCCATGGCCAAGAGATACCGTACGACAAACCGAAGCGGTAACACGGATGCCGAGCACGGACAACGAAGAAGCGGCTCCCCGAGCATGAATCCAGCACTGCAGGCACTCCCCATGCTTCTGCTGATGCACCACCAAGGACGCAACGTACCGCGGAGACGCAGGTAGGCACACACACAACAAGTGCACGCAAACAGCGCACACAGTGCAAGGGCGGAAAAAGCGGACAACCCCCCACCAGCGCGTGTACACTACACATCCACCATCGCATCCACATATGACACACAGGCCAAATCGTAACATCGCAGAACACATGTGTACACACCACCTGGGACTAGGAACCAACCACCCCGTCACGGCCCCAAAGCGCCGATGACGCCGCCACACATGCGCACAACGCAGAGGCCAACCGCAGCGCCATGCATGCGTCGCACACAGACACAGGGACACAACCAAGCAGCACACACATCAGCCCCACCCCGAACGCACATGACACGTGACAGGCCGGCCACAGACATGTCCCCAACGCCCAATTCACGGACAACACCCAATGCCACACAACCGACGCACACATGTCAGTGAAGACACGCAACAGCAGGACACACCCCAGTGTAACAAACATGGCGTAGCACACAGCGGCGGCAACACCAACTAGGAGAAGCAGGGCCCCTTCGGGAAGAGGAACGCCAGTACCACACAGAAACACCCATACCACCCTGCACATATGAACAAGACAGATAAAACGGAACACCAAAGAGCCCGGGGACCGACAACAGGTGGCCCAAGAATAACATTCACACACAAGGCCCAACGCAGAGCGGAAAGGCAGCCTGCCGCCCACACAAGGGAGAGCAGACAGCACTGAATGACCTTCCATTCCAACTCCGAAACCACAGCCCTACGACAGAAGCCGGTGAATACAGCCATTGTCCAAGAATAGACCAACACAGGCATGCCGAGGAGACCGACCACAGGGCAGATAGCGCATATCACAGAAGCACACAACGGACGGGGAAGAAAGAAGAAAACACTCCCCCATGTCGGCCACATGCAAGTTAATTGGAAGGAGTCACACATCACTGACCTTGAACTGTCTGAGAAGCATGTGGGAAGAGGGCCCGTGTCCTCCAAACAAGCCAACAGAACACAAGTCCTGTCTCCCCACGACTACACAGAGCTCACAGCAACCCCGGAGCGTGCACATTGCAGACTGCACACACAGCCGGAGCACGCCACCTCAACGAACCGCTGCGAAATGGCAACCGCAACACACCTACCCAACTACGCCCGAACAGCTCAAGCTGTACAAAACCAACCTGTTACATACATTGGGATACGATCTCCTGTCCCTGCTGAACGTAAGTTACCGACTGACTTACCGCATCACATTGTTCAGCTGCGTCATGCCCGTCTTCTACTGTCGGAGGTGTCCCTACCAGCATCCCGTCGAGATATGCCTCTCCAACCCGGCATGTCTGAAGGCGGACCTGCTACCACTACTCCTCCCTCTGGACGCACACGACAGGGCCTGCTCTGCCTATGGGGGCATGGCGTATGTGGCCAACATCGCACCCGCACTGAAATGGGACCACTGTGCCTCCACACGACGGATCATCGAGAACAGCTACATCGAATGTCACCCAGCATGCCCCATCATGGTCCTCCAAGGGACAACTTACGAACAACACCTTGACAGCCACCATCCGCTACATTGGCTGGCAAACATGTACACCACCAATGACATGGAAGCCCTGCTGGACGGCATCGCATACCTGACAACCTGTAAATTCGTCGGACCACAACGCAGGTTCCCCGAGTGACCTATGATGTCCAACCCCGCACCCATGCTTAGCTTCCGCACGGACTGGCCAGTCACCACCACAACAGCCATACCAAACGACCGGCAACTGTAACCACACCATCAACGACATCGCCATGACATCGGATATGACCGGGACATGCACACTGTTCCCCATCACATCCAGGAACACCGCATGCATCGTGGGAGGCAGTGGCATGGGCTCTGTGTATCGCACCCACATGGACGGAACTGCACGAACAACCAGGACACGACATGGATCCAGCGCACATGGACACACACACCGCTCAGTGGACATGAATAGGTCGCCTGGAGTCTGTGGGTGCTGCACCCCTCACACCCCCGCCCCGGGAATCCCATACCAGGACCTTTGCATGGACGACAAGTGCATACAACAACAACACGACCCCAGTGACTGTGACATGTCCAGTAACCACCACAGTGCAACAACAAGTGGCACGCCGCTGCATGCACGCAAGCACATGCCCTGATGTCATCTCACATGCACGCGTGCATGAGGAACAACCGCAGCAAACCTGTCACATGGAACTGAGATGGACTGTGCCCATGATGCCAAGCGGTCTGGTAGGCTACATGTATACCGTCTGTGTCAAAGTCCGCAGCTCCGCAGCTATACGTAAATGTACATTAGCACAGCCTTGGCCAAGCAGATGTCACTCTGAAGCCCACATCCCACATGCAACAGCCAATCACATGTAACCCCACACCCTATCCCATTTGCAATCATGCTCAGTATATCCTCAACATGTATTCCGCTGCCAGTAGTGTCCACTATACTGCATCACAGAGGACAGAAGACACAATATAATGTTTGAAACCAAAACTGTCTCCGCTGACTCATTTCACAAGTACGAATGAGAGAGGATGAGAGTATGTGAAGTACACGGCAGTCGTGACATGACCATGTAGTCCACTGGTATTGGATGTCAACGCAAATGAGTAGCACTACTGTGGAAGACACACATGTGTCGTGTGAAGTCGTATGGACGCAGTGCTCAGGTGGGTGGGTGCGACGGGTAGATGCGCACATGCCAAGTTGGAGCACGCCGTGTTGGGAGGGGTCATGAACAGTACACCACCGCTTCCCTGGGCATTGTGAGAGGACACCTGTCGGGGGGAGTGAACACGTGTGTGCACAGCAGCCGGGCACACGTACAAAGCGGTACCAGGCGCACCTCAGCCCACCCTCTGTGGACAAGCTGGATCCTGTTGTGCGCCCGCCATGCCCCTTGACAAGGCACACACAGCCCCAGTCGACCAGGTGTAACCCCAACATAGTCAATCCGCACAGGCGATACAGGGCACGGGATGGCAGTGGAGCATGGTGTGTGAGAGGTCTCCTCGCGCTCCTCCTGGTCATATCACGCAGGCAATAGAACCTCAACGTCTAGCATGGCACAAGTCACATGGAAGTGTAGGGGGGACGCACCACAGCACGAGCAGCACTGACGTCACGGGAGGTGGCTCGCACCATCCCATCCATTGCCCATCATACCAACCACGCCACATGCCATTGCGACTAAGTGCAAGCGCGTGCGCCACCACCCCCGAGCCCTCCCCAGAGAGGCCAAAGAGTGAATGTGTGGGCCATCAGTCACAGACGGACGTGGCCTGGCCGCAAGGGCAGCCAGTGGGTGTCGCAGGTGGCGGATCCGGAAGGCGAAGACTGTGATGCATAGTCCATGCAGGCCGGGTCTCCATTTGGGGCACCACGCAGGTGGACGGCGTCCCGCAACACATCATACCCTGAGACAGCCCACTCGTGCAACTGGACCCACACATACACTCCTTGCCCTCTCTGGTGCGAGCTTGGGGCTGCCTGTGCAAGCGCTAGCCTCGCAGGTGAGCATGCATATTGGGGGAGCGAGGGGAGGACATGAGGGCTGGGGCGAAGATGACTGTATCACTGTCAGTCAGTACAAGGGATGACCCAGATGTGGAAAGGAAGAGACGTGTCCCGTGTGTACTGCAACTAGTCGCCAATCCAACTACCCCCCATGTCCGGAATGTAAGCCCGCACCTAGGCCCGCCCATCCGCCACATCGAACATACCACCAGCACGACAACCTTCCCATTCGAAACACTGACTGGGGGTGGCGACCAGTGTACAATCATGTGTAGCCTACCCACGCGTACATGTGGGCCCTCCATGATCCATGTCACCTGTGGCAAAGTCATGACATGCGCAATGAGGGAAGTGAGGAGAGCTGTCCGCCCCACGCGCAGAAGGTGCATCAGCTCCACAGACCCAGCAGCGAGTCCAGCAGGGGTCACATGTGCAGGGGCAGCTGTGCCTGGTGTGAAGGCACATGCATATAGACAGCACATCGACCAATGTGTAGTCTGCCCACATCTACAGTCCATCATCATGCGGACATAGGAATTGAACACAGGGCAACACATCTTAGTTGGTGCACCCACCGTGACCAACAATGCGCAATCATCGACGTACCCGCCCTGTGCATGGCCCCCCACCCAACGGAGGCACATCCAGTGCCACCATCCCACACACACAAGCCTACCACGGAACATGCTGTGTCCAATGGTCAGTACAGAGTCAGCGCCCATCTGGTGGAACCTGAACAGGAGACACATGCACACACATGCCAGCTCCCACTATGTACGCCTGCCACCTGGCACGTGCAATGTAACCTCTCACCTGTGACGTGTGACTGCAAGCACACAGCCGTCTTGGCATGGGGCTGTCAATGTGGACACCTGTCAATGTTTCGGGAGGTGTGATCCGTACAGTGCTGTACATAGGGTGCAGTGCTGACACCTACTACTGTCTCATATCCCCTCGTGCCACAGGTCCCACTTGTTTTGGCCGCTCAGCCTGTGCCCACATCGTTGTCGTCGTGTGCCATACTCATCCAGCCGCGGAAGCAGTTCCATGCTCAGCAGACATTCATGTTGCCGTGGCGTTGCCTCTTGACGGATATGCAGTCAGTCCCCATCAGCACGCCCGCAAGTCATTGGGGCCTAGATCCCCATGTGCATGCACATGGCAGTGGTTTGTATCACTAGCCATTGCCATTGTTGGGAGACCTGTGTAAGTGTATTGTGGCCGTGCCGTCCCAGCTTGACAGCTGGGCTGTGGCTCATGTGCTTGCTCAGTCATGTCAGTGATGTGTATGCGAAATTGCTATGTGTCGTGTTGCATTGACATGTGTCCTCTGCCATTGTCCCTAGGCGGAGACCGAACATTGACCGCCCATACCAATTGCTGGCGGACATGGACGATACAGAGGTTATTAGGAAGTTTCGGCTGGACAGGCCAACCCTGCATCGACTGTGTGCCATGTTAGAACCCCATCTCCGTCCCCGCAGGGTGTATCCGACTGCTGTCACCCCCACGGCTAAGGTGATGGCCGCCATGCATTTCTTCGCCACTGGGTCATTCCAGCACACAGTGGGCATTGGAGGAGGGATGTCCCAGCCCATGTTCAGCAAGGTGCTGAGGGATGTACTGGCAGCCATGATGCTGTACCGGAACAGGTACATCCGCTTCCCCAGGGCTCGTGAATTGGCGGCAGTGAAGGGTGCATTCTATGCCCTTGGCAGAATCCCACACGTCGTTGGAGCCATTGACTGCACACATGTCGGCCTTGTTCCACCACAGGCCACTGAGCACCTGTACCGCAACAGGAAGCACACGCACTCCCTGAATGTGCAAGTGGTGTGCCTTGCGGACATGGTGATCACCCACGTGTGTGCAAAGTTCCCAGGCTCGGCCCATGACGCACACATAATGCGCAACAGCATCTTGCCACGACTGATGTCCAATATGCAACAGGATCGTGCCTGTATTGTCGGTGAGTATGTGGAGTGGTGTAGCGTGCTGGCTGTGCGATGCTGTCCCCTGTCCAGTTGGATTAGCAACGGTTCTCTGTGTCCCTCACACCCAGGTGACTCTGCGTATCCGAATGGGGCATGGCTGCTCAGTCCATTGAGGAATCCTCGCACCCCAGCAGACGATCGCTACAATGAGGCACATGGGAGGACCAGACGTGTGGTCGAGCGTACCTTTGGCCTCCTCAAGTCCAGGTTCAGGTGCCTGGACCGCACCGGGGGTGCGCTGGCGTACTCCCCACAGAAGGTGTGCCGGATAGTGGTGGCGTGCTGCATGCTGCACAATCTGGCCATTCGGAAGCAGATCCCCCTCATCGTGGATGACGGAGATCAACCAGGGCCCCAGCCCGCAGACCAGGACAGCTCGAGTGAGGAGGACAGCGGAGAGGAGGAAGCTGGTAATGTGCGGCAGCAGCTCATCGCCCGCTACTTTACTTGACGGTGAGTGTCCATGTACGACAGCTGATGTGGCTGTATCTGTGCAGGTGTGTGTGTGCTGTGTCAGGGTGGCCGTTTGTTCACTGCGTGCTGTGTGTCAACGCTCCATGGCCAGGGTAGTATGCCACTGTTGGTGGCTGTGGCATTGTGCCCTATTGCTCTGTGCGATGTGTGTACATTGCTTGTAGTTGTTGACATGTACTGTGTGATGGGTGTGTGACACACTCATTGAATGTGCTCCTGTTCTGTCTCCCACCCCTAGGTCCCTACAGGCCCTCCGGATTCAATTGCCATGCCACGCATCAGGTGCCTTTCCGCCCAAGGTGGCCGTTGTATTCCGTACAAATAAGACACAGGGCACAAACAGCAGTTAGTGAAAAAGGTGCATTTATTACAAACTGTGACATGTGATTGTGTGTAAGGTGATGACAAAAGTGGTGCGTGCAGTGACAATGAGCTGTCGGTCATGGCTGCGTGATGATCAGGGTGTACCCACTGGTTCTATGTCCATAGTCCAACACACACATGCCATCCAGATGGCTGTGTGTAGTGGGATCGTAGTCCAAGTCAATGCAGTGGCTGGTCAAGGAAGGCTGGCGGAAGGCTGGCTGGCTGCCTCACTTACGTTTGGAGCGTGCG